>CM035842.1:253118209-253855709 GCA_020510985.1 Pholidichthys leucotaenia | reverse complement strand
ATCTTAAATGGGAGTCAATACACGCTTGCCACCATTTAAAGTGACTCTGAATAACCCCAAATGAAGTTCAGCTGTTCTAGCAAGCTTTTCCTGACATTTTTGTAGTCACATCTTACAGTACAAGTTATGGTCCGCAGAAAGCTTCCAAAGCATCAGAGGGATCTCACTGTTCAAAGGTGTCAGTCAGGAGAAGGGTACAAAAGAATTTCCAGGGCATTAAATATACCATGGAATACAGTAAAGACAGTCATCATCAAGTGGAGAAAATATGGCACAACAGTGACATTACCAAGAACTGGACGTCCCTCCAAAATGGATGAAAAACGAGAAGAAAACTGGTCAGGGAGGCTGCCAAGAGGCCGACAGCAACATTGAAGGAGCTGCAGGAATTTCTGGCAAGTACTGGCTGTTTAGTACACATGACAACAGGGGTTGGGTGGCAAGACGGAAGCCTCATCTTACGAAGAAAGACATCAAAGCCCAGCTACATTTTGCAAAAGCACATTTGAAATCTCCCAGACACGTGGGAAAATGTGTTATGGTTCCATGAAACCAAGGTTGAACTTTTTGGCCATAATTCCAAAAAGTATATTTGGCGCAAACACAACACTGCTCATCACCAAGAGAACACCATAACTACAGTGAAGCACGGTGGTGGTACCATCATGCTTTGGAGCAGTTTTTCTTCAGCTGGAACTGGGGCCTTAGTCAAGGTGGAAGGAATTATGAACAGTTCCAAATACTAGTCAGTGTTGGCACAAAACCTTCAAGCTTCTACTAGAAAGCTGAAGAGGAACTTCATCTTTCAGCACGACAATGACCCAAAGCACACATCCAAATCAACAAAAGAATGGTTTCACCAGAAGAAGATTAAGGTTTTGGAATGGCCCAGCCAGAGTCCAGACCTGAATCCGATCGAACATCTGTGGGCTGATCTGACGAGGGCTGTGCACAGGAGATGTCCTCGCAATCTGACAGATTTGGAGTGTTTTTGCAAAGAAGAGTGGGCAAATATTGCCACATCAAGATGTGCAATGCTGATAGACTCCTACCCAAAAAGACTGAGTGCTGTAATGAAAGCCAAAGGTGCTGCAACAAGGGTGTGCACATTTACGCAAACAGATTATTGTAAGTTTTTTATTTTTTATTTTTCCCCTTCAAAGATTTCAGTTTGTTTTTCATTTGGGTTGTACAGGTTATAGGTCACATTAATGGTGGAAAAAGTTTTGAAATGATTTATCTTGGTCTGATTTTTTACATCAAAAAAAGGGGTGTGTAGACTTACACTACCGTTCAAAAGTTTGGGGTCACCCAGACAATTATTTTGTGTTTTCCATGAAAAGTCACACTTATTTACCACCATGAGTTGTAAAATGAACAGAAAATATAGTCAAGACATTGACAAGGTTAGAAATAATGATTTGTATTTGAAATAATAATTTTTTCCTTCAATCTTTGCTTTTGTCAAAGAATCCTCCATTTGCAGCAATTACAGCATTGCAGACCTAACATGATTGCACAAGGGTTTTCTAATCATCCATTAGCCTTCTGACGCAATGAGCAAACACACTGTACCATGAGAACACTGGAGTGATAGCTGCTGGAAATGGGCCTCTATACATCTATGTAGATATTGCACCAGAAACCAGACATTTGCAGCTAGAATAGTCATTTACCACATTAGCAATGTATAGAGTGTATTTCTGATTAGTTTAAAGTTATCTTCATTGGAAAAAAGTGCTTTTCTTTCAAAAATAAGGAAATTTCTAAGTGACCCCAAACTTTTGAACGGTAGTGTATGTCCAGTGTGTGTGTATCCCCTTATGTATGTCCCCGTACAGTGTATCCATGGGAATATGCTCCCTAATAATATGTTGTAAAGTGATATAACTTAAGCATTCTCCCTTTGAAATTCCACATTCCTTGATTAAATCGTTAAAGGTTTTAAAATGACCATCAGAGGTTATGAGGCAAAGCTTAGTAATTTTTCCATTTGGTCCAATTTATAATCTTTTTATTCATAGCTATATTGGGGTTCTGCCATATTGGCTGATTTATTGAATTAGCTGTGTTAACTACAAGAATTTTAGTGCTAAATTGTAAAATATTAAATGTCGCTTCAGTTGGGTTTTGTGTAATTTCTTTCGGTAGTTTTTTTAAAAAAAGTACAGACTATTTGTATCAATATTAAAGCTTTGAAACATAATTTCTTCAATACATTTCCAGTCTTTACACATATTAGAATAAAATAATTTACTTCCTGACAACCAAAATATAAATAATAATTGAAAAAAATAGGCAGCTGCAATCCACCTTTCATATAAGAACCAGACAATTTTGAATATGAACATCTTGCTTTTTTGCCAGGCCATACAAATTAAGAAATTATTTTATGCAGATCTTCTAACTCAGCTTTTTTTATTATTATTATAACTGACAGCATCCTTGGAATGTAATTAACAGACGGAAGCATACTGTGTTTACTCGTCCCCACAAAGACATGACAAGACTCAACCATCGCTCAATATTTGACTTTATTTTATTCAGTAATTGTGTCAAAGTTAAATCCCATGTTTGACAACAGTTTGTTGTATTTTTTAAACCTAAGTATTGTATTTCTGTTTGTTTCCATTTAACTTCAGTATTTTGTATGCAAGTGGTATTACAATGTGTATTTAAAGGTAGCAACTCATACTTTTCCCAACTGACTTTATAGCCAGAGAGTAATCCATATTACTTAATGGCCTGATTAACCCCTTGCACTCGGGTTAATTTTCCTAAAAACGCCAAAAAATAATGTGCCCAAAGTAAATCGAAAGCTGTTCTTCAACCCTTTGCAGCATCTTCATGGGGTTGGTCTCATTTAAAAGAAAACACTTTGAATTTTTTGGCAGAACAGTCATAATCTCTCTAAGTGCTCTGGCCACTGAATTACAGTCATCTAAACATACTGAACTTGAAGAAAATAAATTTCGCCTGGGTGTTTTTTTTGGATACAAATGCTTGCAAATAACACACAGCTTCAGATCTGGGCTGGAAAATGCAACAGAAATGTAGAACCAAGTGTTATCCAGCTGAGGTCCAAATTTTGTAACAATACCACAAAAAATGAATATATTACACAGCTTTGTTCTCAGGTTGTTCCCAGGCGTTTTTTGAACTGTGCCAAATTGTGCCAAATGGCACAGTTTGGAAAAACGTCTGTAACTTTTGAATGCTTCAATGTAGAAGCTTCATTTTGGGCTCTAATGAAAGGTGACACTCAGGGCTGTGTCTGTGTGTGGGGGGGGGTTTGTCCCCCCCCCCTTGCTACAGAGGACGGAGATCGGCCATCGCTACATGACGGATTACACTCGGATGTGGCGATGTGGCCACAGCAGCGCAGTCACCGCGGCTCCCCCCCCCCTCGCTACTGTGTGTGTGTGGGGGGGGGTTGTCCCCCCCCTTGCTACAGAGGACGGAGATCAGCCATCGCTACATGACGGATTAAACTCGGATGTGGCGATGTGGCCACAGCAGCACAGTCACCGCGCCCCCCCCCCCCTCGCTACAGAATAGTAGCAGCGGGGGGGGGGGCGTTCACGGTCTGGAGGGGGCGAACGAACCGTGTACCGCGGCGCACGCACTTCGGACATCGTGCGCCGCACAGTTGTAATTTACCGATCAGTCAAAAGTCATTTTTGATTACAATTTTCAGGGATAAAAAATAATTTGGCTTATAACACCTTACCTCTTCACAGCCACATTGTCCTGGCGAACTTCTCTTCCTCATTGTCAGACGAACGCGACGCTGGTCCGCTCGTGGTTCTGGTCTCGCGACCCGGTCAAAACATAATTCCATGATTGCGGTTTTGGTGAATGATTTACGACCTTCGGCGGTGGCCTCCGTCAGTCTATGATGACCATATAAGAGAATCCTAAACACTGCTGGAATTAATAAAAAAAAAAAATAAAGCACCGCCTGTGGCTGCTGTAGCAGTCTCTCTTCACCCAGCTTTAGACAAAACAGCTCAGCGAACTTCTGTGCTTCAATTGGCTCGCTGCGTTGGTAGGCGGATCCTTCTTGCTAGGTTTTCAGTCATTGGTTCTTCAAGGTTTCAGAAACCCAATTCAAGGCTCTTATTAGTCGAATGAGAGGTCAATCATATCCAATCTGTTCGCGGCTGTGTCTGAAGTGGAAGAACTTTTTTTTTTTTTTTCAGTGCGCTCTCGTACACCCTAGTGCACTCGAGGACGCACGAGAGCACCCTTGTGCGCTCTGGGACGCAGAGACTTGCCCGTCCGCGGTACAACGGAGTGCAAGAGGTTAATATAATGGAGTGAAGAACTTACTTCTGTTAAATAAAGAATTATAAATCACAGTAAAGAGACAATTTGTATGTACGATCACCAAAATACGATCTTGTACCTTTAATATTGTTATCAGCTCTTATTTTCTCAGCCATAGCTCAATGATTAAATTGAATAGGAGAGCAGAGACTTGGCATCCTTGCTTTGTGCCATGATGCAATATGAAAGGCTCTGAAATGATATCACTAGTTTTCACAGATGCCATGGGTTTAAGGTATATCATCTTGATCCACTGCATGAAATTCTTACCAAACCCATATTTTTTAAGGTGTGGAACATAAAACGCCATTCAATGCAATCAAAGGCTTTCACAGCATTGACAGTCACAAGGGCGGCTGAAAATGGGAGCCTCTTCGCATACTGAATAATGATAAAAAAAATTCCTTACATTATCAGATGACTGACTTATATATCCAGTTTGATCAGTATGCATCAATTTACAATTGCTTTGCTCAATCTTGTTGAAAGAATTTGGGTCAAGATTTTATTGTCTAAATTCGCTAAGGATATTGGTCGACAGCTGCTACAACTCAAGGTATCTATTTTTTAATGAATTAAAGTAATATGACAATAATTAAATGCAGGGGAAAGGCTTTCTTTTTCAAAAGACAAGTATGGCTGTTATAAAAGCAGGGATAATCCATCTCTAAAGACTTGATAGAATTCTGCATTGAATCCTTCAGGCCCGGGAGACTTGTTTTTTATCAAAGGAGTCAATAGCTTTGTTTACTTCAACTACAGTTATGGGCTGTTCTAATGCATTTACTTCTTCCTCTGATAAGCAAGGGGCATTGATATTATTTAACAATTCTTGAATTAAATCAGGATTTCATCACTCTCAGACTTGTAGAGATTTTCATAAAATTCTACAAATGTTTTATTTATTTTATCTGGACCGGTGGTGATTGAGTTGTCGATGGAAGATATGAAATTTTTAGTCATCTGCTTTTTAAGCCTTGCGGCTAGCAAGTTCCGGCCTTCTCCCCACTTTCATAATAATTCAACTTTGCTCTCTTCAATTGGTATTCAATTTTATCCCTTGTAATGTCATCATATTTGATTTTCAGCCTACAAAGTTCTCTCCATGTTTCATGCTTATATTCATTTGATAATGAACTTTGCAACACCTTAATTTCTGTAGATAGTTTATTTTCTTCTTAACACTGCTTTTTGATCCTATAACTGCCAATCTTGATTAATTCTCCTCTGAGACAACATTTTAGAGTTTCCCATATAATTGGGAAGTCAGAAATGGAATCCTTGTTACTGTCAATAAAAGTGTGAATGTAATCACTTATTATTACCTCCGCCAAAGGGGGAGGTTATGTGATCATCGGCGTTGGTTTGTCTGTTTGTTTGTCTGTGTCTGTCTGTCTGTCTGTTTGTTTGTCTGTTAGCAAGATAACTCAAGAAGTTATGGACGGATTTTCACGAAATTTTCACAGATTGTCAGAAATGGGGTATCCTACAGATGATTAGATTTTGGTGGTGATCCGGAACACCGTCCACAAGAAAACCGCCATTAGGCAAAATGCCATTTTCGTGAATAACTACTGAACCACTAATCCTATCATTGTCAATCCAATTGCTAGTCATATGTTTTCATGGTCAAGGAATCTGAAAACATACACACAAACACTGTATGGGGGGGAACTGTGGCCGCCATTACCGAAAAGGCCATTTTCAAGAATAACTACTGAACCACTAATCCTATCATTGTCAATCCAATTGCTAGTCATATGTTTTCATGGTCAAGGAATCTGAAAACGTACACACAAACACTGTATGGGGGGGAACTGTAGCGCTAAACCGCCATTACGCAAAATGCCATTTTCGTGAATAACTACTGAACCACTAATCCTATCATTGTCAATCCAATTGCTAGTCATATGTTTTCATGGCCAACAAATCTAAAAACGTACACACAAACACTGTATGGGAGGAACTGTGGCCATTACGGAAAATGCCATTTTCGTGAATAACTACTGAACCACTGCTTCTCATATGTTTTCATGATCAAGGAATCTCAAGACTGTATGGGCGGAACTGCGGCGCTTGGCGGAGGTCTGCGCTCTCCGAGTGCTTTTCTAGTTTGAAGATCCAGAAATACAGAAACAAACAGTGAACTGTTAACCTTCCAGTGTTTGAATCGTGGCAGTGCAGATTTCAAACCAAAATTGGCTTGAATAGGGCTGTGATCTGATATAACTATTGGAAGTATAAGACTTCGTGTCACATTTTAACAGTATCCTGTGATACTAGAAACAGATCTATTCTAGAAAAGATATGATGTCTATTTGAATAAAAGGTATAGTCTCTGACATCGCGGTGTAGTGTTCTCCAGATGTCCAAAAGACCAAAAGTCTGCATGAACTCCAGAAGTGAAAAAAACAGATCTTTTAGGTTCACTTATCTTCCCAGTCTTGTCTATTTATGGATGAAGTGTTAGATTAAGATCACCTCCTAAAATAATTATTGAGCTACAAAAATCAGACAATTTATGTTCAATTACACCAAAAAAGGATGGATCATCTTCATTTTGGTGCATATACAGTATGTTTACTGAGGTAATATTGCTCGACTCCAAGCAACCAGTAACAAATATTTCTACCTGATGGGTCTCTTAAAATATTATTAACTATGAATTTCAACTTTTTATGAAACAAAACTGCAACACTGGACCTCTTTGATGACTGTCCAGCTCCAATAGCTTCCCCAACCCGCTCGCTTTTTAAATGATGTAAATTTTCTCTTTTAACCCCTTGCACTCTGGTCAATTTCCCTAAAAACGCCAAAAAATAACGTGCCAAAAATAAATCAAAAGCTGTTCTTCAACCCTTTGCAGCATCTTCATGGGGTTGGTCTCATTTAAAAGAAAACACTTTGAATTTTTTGGCAAAACAGTCATAATCTCTCTAAGTGCTCCAGCCACTGAGTAACAGTCATCTAAACATACTGAACTTGAAGAAAATAAATTTTGCCTGGGTGTTTTTTTGGATACAAATGCTTGCGCAATAACACACAGCTTCAGATCCGGGCTGGAAAATGCAACAGAAATGTAGAACCAAGTGTTATCCAGCTGAGGTTCAAATTTTGTAACAATACCACAAAAAATGAATATATTACACAGCTTTCTTCACAGGTTGTTCCTAGGCGTTTTTGAACTGTGCCAAATGGCACAGTGTGGAAAAACGTCTGTAACTTTTGAATGATTCAATATAGAAGCTTGATGTTGGGCTCTAATGAAAGGTGACACTCAGGGCTGTGTGTGTGTGTGTGGGGGGGGGGGGCACTACAGAGGACAGACATCGCCCGGTGCGTCGCGGTCTACTACGCACAGATGTAATTTACCGATCGGTCAAAAGTCATTTTTGATTACAATTTTCAGGGATAAAGAGTAATTTAGCTTATAACACTTACCTGTTCACAACAGCAGCGTAGCTGGCTGAACTTCTCTTCCTCATTGTCAGACGAACATGAAGCTGGTCCGCTTGTTACGGACTCGTGGTTCTGTTCACGCGACCCGGTCAAACCATAATTCCATTATTGTGGTTTCGCGCTTCCATGATTGCGGTTTTGGCAAACGATTTTTCAAAACAAATAAGAACAGTAATAAGAAAAAAAGACTGGCGAATGCCTGTATGTCACCCAGCCTTACACAAAACAGCTTTCGAACTTCTGTGCTTCAATTAGTTGGCTGTATTCGCAGCCGTTGGTAGGCGGGTCCTTCTTGCTAGGTTTTCAGTCATTGGTTCTTCAAGATTTCAGAAACCCAATTCAAGGCTCTTATATTAGTCGAATGAGAGGTCAATCACATCTAAACCAATCAAAGCACTCCTTTGGCTTTCTGTTCGCGGCTGTGTCTGTAGTGGAAGAACGGAAATGCAGGTGTTTTTTTTTTTTCAGTGCCTCCTAGGACGCACAGTATGCGTACTAGGACGCCCTTGTGCGTCCTAGGAAGCAGAGATGTGCCCGCCCGCAGTACACCGAAGTGCAACTGGTTAAATGTGTTTCTTGGAGAAAAGACGTATCTGGGGAAAATGATTTCAAATGTTTTAAAATTTTACCATGTTTCACTTGATTGTTTGCACCAATTACATTCCAAGATATGATTCTTAATTTTGTACCATTCATAAGCTACAGAGATTGTATTAAGCAACAAAGAATAACTTGCTCCTCATTGTCAAGCTGAAATAAATGAAAAAAATGAATAAAATAAATAAAAAATATACTACAGACACAGAGATGCTCCCATCCCTTACATCCCGTCCACAAACCATCTTCTCTCCCAGGCCTCCCATACCTTAACAGAGAAATACAGTCCCTAAACAGAAAAGAAAAGTTTAAAAAAGACCAACAAAAGAACAAAAACAGGATTGTCATAAAAAAATTTTAAAAAAGCCCTTGATCATTCCTTTGCAGCAATATTGAATCACTGGACTAAAGTACATAAATAATAGTATTAATAATAATCATGAAAAACAGAATAGAAAAATATTATCTGGTAGCTAATTAAAATGCAACAGTAATTTCATTGCCAGAGTCAGCTGTTTGTATGTCGTCATAACAACCGTCACACTGATGACACCTCAACATGTGCAGTTGTTTACAGCCGAGGAAGCCGTTCACCTGTAGCTCCAGGTTTAATGCCATCGTCCCCATCACTTAACCAGGATGTTGTCTGGGGATTTCTATATAACTTCCCATCAATAAAATCAGGGATGGCAACAGGAAATTCTGATTTCAGCTGAAATCTAATTTGGTCGATTGACTTATGGGGGGGCCGGGGGGGTGTAGCCCCCCTGAAGCTGGGAGGTTTTCAGTAAAATACAAGTAATTTAGACTGAAAAAAATGATTAAAAAATGAAATACTAGACTTAGATAAATCATTAAATTTAATGAAAAGTTAACTTACTTTTTCTTCAATGTTGTCTCACTGTTATGTCTTTAGTCCAACATATTTAACAGTTCTATTAGAGTTTTTTACACCATTTACACTGGTCACCAAGTCACTTCTAATGTGAAACTTTCTTCCTTTTGGCAACTGTCATATCCGGCTCTAGGGAGCCGGGCAATCAGAGCCAGGGACAAGCCAGTGAGTCGTGATATTTTATTCAGGGTAAAGGGGAAGGGATGAGGAGAGCACAGATACTCATGCAGACGTAAACTCACAGGTTGCACAGCGCAGAGGTAAGCAGCTCGTACCGGACGTGGGGGTAGCAAGACGTACATACTCACAGCGGGATACAAACACAGGAATGCTGCAAGAGGAGTATAAGCTGACACCAGACGAAGGGGCTTCAGCTTAGCAATGTGTTTATGTCGCAGCCCCGAGTCGTCGAGGCTGCTCCTATTTATCCTCATTGGCAGCGCCCCAGCTGATGAAGACTAATTGGCCCCAGCCGTCCATAATGCTGCCAGCTGGGGGCCAGCTGAGACGCTGCTCAATGGGAAGCAGGGATGAGGGAAAACATGGGCTGAGTGCCGAGATGGCATCTCAACCCATGGTGACAGAGTCCCCCCCTCAAGGTCGGGCTCCTGAACGACCAGGAACATCCCAGCCCCCCCCCCCCCCCCCCACCTAGGGTGGGAGGAAGGGAGGCGGACCGGAGGGGAAGAAGCCAAGGGAAGGACAACACCAATGGGGCAATGTAGGGTAGCGGGAAAGAAAAACCCAAATACAATACTGACAAAACAGAATAATTAACCCAGGTACAGATGGGGAGAAGAACTGGGTCAGCACGCCGGTTACATACTACCCAGAGAGTACCAACCATGCATGACCCAGAGCAAGGAAAAAAGAACCACCAAAAAGGTACAGGGCAAAAATGCTGAGTACGGTTAAATAAAGGGGAACCTATACACAGCGCTAATTTAAGTACATACACACAGTCACCAAGAAAAGTGAGGGTGACTGGAACAAATTGACAATTACAGAGCATGGTGTTACGGAAAACAAGACACATGACTCTAATGAACAGACAGGGCATAAAAAAGAAATACTGAGTGCGGGCAAAGGAAAACCCACACACACGAATATATAAGTACCCACAGTCACCTAAAGAAATGAAAGTGAGTGGAATAAATTGACAACTGCAGAGTATGGTCTGAAAGGAAACAAAACATAACTCTACAATACAAAAAACGAGGCTAAAAACATGGCACAAAAAGTAAAATGCTGAGCATGAGCGATGGAAAACACAGCACTATAAAAACGAATCCACCAACAGGACAAAACATTACACCAGAGTGACCTTAATAACAAAAGAAAAAGTGACACCCGAGGTGAATGGCAGGCAGAGTCCAAAAATGGCCGAGATGGCTCCGGGGATCTCCCCGCCCATTGTCCAGCTGGCGAATCAGGGGAAGAGAAGTGTTCGGACGGCGAACTCTGGACCCAGATCCCAGGAATCCAGTCCACCGGCAGCCGAACCAGGCTGCCCAGAGGGAAACACAGACCAGTGGGGGGAACCAGATCACCGAACCGAAAGTTCTGTGGGTCGGGTCGTCGACCCGCATCACTCAACCACCAGGACCGTTGAGACGGGCGAAGGATCAGAGCGGATCCCGGTGGAAGAGGCTCAGGGGAGAGCCGATGACGAGGGCGGCGAGCGTCAGGCTGCAGGAAAACGGCCACCTCCTCACCGGACCTGGACAATACTGGGGCGGCACCCACGTCGGACCCCGATCGGGCCTCAGGCGAACCCACGTTGGACCCCAACTGGGTCTCGGGCGAACCCACGTTGAATACTGCACCAGAACCGACCTCCAACGTTGAACCCGGACCCTCCAGCACCACGAGGAACAGCAACTCCTTGCCGGTGACCCTGGAAGAAGGCTCAGAAGAGAAAACAGAACCGGGATCAGGATCACCGGCAGCGCCAGAACCCGGCGGGACGAGCTCAGACGCAGCGGACGGCTGCACCCTGCTCGTCTCCCCTGGAGATAGGCTGAAGTGCTCAGGGATAAAAAGAGAGAAAAGAAAGGAGAGCACTCGCCTGATCTCGGGTTCTGACGCCGTCCAGGACTGCGAAGATCCAGGATCCGTCGTCAGGCTCCCATCTAGCCGCGTCGGGCCCCGCAGCCAGCACGATGGTCAGCGCAGCTTGAGATCCCTCCAGCTCAGGTAACCCCGCCGACGATCCACTCGGCATGAAGCCAGAAGAATCTCGTCCCGCTGGACCGAACCGCTCCTCCGTGGAGACCCGGGGACGCTCAGTCGTCGGCGTAGACTCTACGCAGCAGTCAGTCCCCCTCCTCCGTCCGCAATGTAGCTGCGGAACCACAGGCCCTCTCCATATCCCACCACGTTGACCCGGAGCCGGGGACCGCTCGGCGGAGAGAGACACAGAGGATGCGGGATTAGGAATACAAGTTACAGCAGGTGGGGAGAGTTCAGGGAGCTGCGAACCCTGAACTTCTCCTCCAGGGATGTGACAGAGCAAATCATTAAGCAGGTGTGAAAAAACAATGACTTGCCTGCCCCCTGGAGGTTGAGTATCGCCTGCTGTAGTGGATTCTGCTTCTTCCTCTCCCCGCCCGGCGATAACGGAGGACCCCCCGGGAGTTAGTCTGAGGATCGCTCGCGTTGTCTCCAGCAGAGAGCTCACCAGGCCGGGATTCCAGGCACACACAGCAGTCAGGAAGCGCGTCGAGGAGGAGGGGAAAACAGCCGGGGTGAGCCAGCCCGAATGTCATTCGTTTCGTCATTCGTTTCATTCCATCTAGCAACAATGCTCTGCACTGTGTGTGTTTATATATTTGCATATTTATTCCATCTAGCTACAATGCTCCGTACTGTGGGTGTTTATATATTTATATATCTACATATTATTCCATCTAGCTACATTGCTCCGCACTGTGTGTGTTTATATACTTGCATATTTATTCCACCTAGCTGCAATGCTCCGTACTGTGGGTGTTTATATATTTACATATTTATTCCATCTAGCTACAATGCTCTGCACTGTGTGTTCATATATTCATATATTTATTCCATCCAGCTACAATGCTCTGCACTGTGTGTCTGTGTGTGTGTGTATATATATATATTTTATAGTAATACGTACATATGTTTATTAGCTGCTCTTGCTTGCTTGTTTTTTTTCTTGCCTTCTGATTGTTGCTCTGAGTGTTGCTATCCCTGTGCTGTTGCAATCCTGGAATTTCCCCGTTGTGGGACTAATAAAGGCTTATCTTATCTTATCTTATCTTATGTCCAGGAATGACAGCGGGGGAACGAGGCTCAAGGGACGAGGCTGTAGAGTCTCCACACTGACGAGGCGAAGGGATGACAGCTGCGTGGGAGGAACGGTCCTGACGATAGCCCAGAACTGGATCCGGACGAGGTTCGTGCAGAGGTGACTCGGCGATGTGATGGCGGCTATTCCCAGGGAACGAAGCGAGGGGGAAACCCAGGATTCGCCGCTCCAGATCAGAGAACGAGGCGAGGAAGGCGCCGAGCACGGGAAAGCTTCGTAGCCCTGAAGTCCACACCATCAATCTCCCTGCCGCCGCCACATGCCTGAAGGTGGTGACAGGAAACACAGTAGAGCTCGCGACAGCCACTCGACCCCGGACATAACTGCTGTCAGCTGCGGCTCCTTGAAGGGAATCCCGAGTGACATGGCGCAGGTCGGGGGAAGTCCTCTGGTTGGCGCGAACTCCCGGACTGGAATAGCGGCAGGAACGGGACTCCGAAGCGGGGAAAGACGTCGCCCACTTCGACTCCCTGCCGGGATTTCCATCCACCCCGTGGAGCTTCTCTCGCTGTGTACCTGCAGCGTCTATCCTGGCACTGTCCTCCAGATGGTACAGAGAGTGAGGGTGACAGTCCAGGAGTTCCTCAGCACGGCCCGGATGCCAGCGTCTTGCGTTGGAGGCGTCGTGCAGGGTGAAGAGCGTCCCGTCGACAGCCTCCGAGATGGACCTCAGCTCGTCGCCCTGGCGCCGGAAGTGACTCCTGGGAAACGGCATGCTAGCAGCGCTGACACCCGGACAGAAAGGTACATTTCCACAGCGACTCACGGCCGCCGGCAACTCTTCTGGCTGCGACATACTGTCATATCCGGCTCTAGGGAGCCGGGCAATCAGAGCCAGGGACAAGCCAGTGAGTCGTGATATTTTATTCAGGGTAAAGGGGAAGGGATGAGGAGAGCACAGATACTCATGCAGACGTACACTCACAGGTTGCACAGCGCAGAGGTAAGCAGCTCGTACCAGACGTGGGGGTAGCAAGACGTACATACTCACAGCGGGATACAAACACAGGAATGCTGCAAGAGGAGTATAAGCTGACACCAGACGAAGGGGCTTCAGCTTAGCAATGTGTTTATGTTGCAGCCCCGAGTCGTCGAGGCTGCTCCTATTTATCCTCATTGGCAGCGCCCCAGCTGATGAAGACTAATTGGCCCCAGCCGTCCATAATGCTGCCAGCTGGGGGCCAGCTGAGACGCTGCTCAATGGGAAGCAGGGATGAGGGAAAACATGGGCTGAGTGCCGAGATGGCATCTCAACCCATGGTGACAGCAGCAAGCTGTGTCAGTCTCTGAACTTTGAACTTCATCTCCTTTTCTGGTTTCTTCAGAAACTGTCCAAGTGTTTCTGTTACCTCATTGAACTTTGAGCCAATTTTCACCTTTACTGTCACTTCGCTCCCCGAAGCTCCTGGGTTTTTATGATTTTTAAGTACCAGAACTGTGCTTACATGACATAAAACAAACAGCTGAATGCCACTTATTACTGTATAATATTGACTTATGTTCCAAGAAGACAGCATTCCTAAACTAGAAAAGCACTCAGAGCGCATCCCTCCGCCAAGGCTCCTTCCGTTTGTCATGGATCAACTCCAAAATGTAATGGTTTTGTGTGTAGGCCTATAGCCACTTGTGGTGAAAATTGCATCAAAGTCTGTCCATCAGTTTTGGAGTATTGTTGCTAACACAATGTGAGAAGATAAGCGCCTTGGCTGAGGTATGCATTCTCAGATCATCACCAAAATATAATGGGTTCCTCTCTAGCCCAAGAACCACCTCTGGTGAAAATTTTATCCAAATCCATCCAGTAGTTTTTGTGTAATCCTGCTGCACAAATACAAAAAAGCCCTTGATGGAGGTATGCACTCTCAGATCATCACCAAAATCTAATCATCTGTTCCCCGTGCCATTGCACACCTTTCCTGAAAATTTCATGAAAATCCGTCCATCACTTTTCCTTGCTAACAAACAGACAGACAAGCCAACGCCGATGAAAACGTAACCTCCTTGGCAGAGGTAAATATTCCAACAAGCATTATCCATCACATGCTTTAACACTTGATCAAATCAAAATCAGTTAATTTTATCTATTCCATAATAGAAATAAAATTCCAACATACCATTACTTTTTATAATTTCAGCATTCATTTCAGATCACCAGTTTCAATCTCCATTGAGTCTTGAGCAGCTCATTTTCCTCCCTCGTGCAGCCCAGCTCATACAGCCGCTGTACGCTGCACTCAAACGGAAACCGGCGGACAGAGTCGACTGGACTCCTGAACGGGAGCAGGCGTTCTGAGGTTAAAACAGCGCTCATTACCCACGTCTCGGACATGGGCATAGCGGCCGTCGTGGAGCAATGCGTTGCCGGTTCTTGGCAGCCGCTCACCTTTTTTTTAAGCAGGTCTTTGCGACAGTGAGCGTAAATACAGCGTGTTCGACAAAGAGTTAATGGCTCTCTACCTGTTTAATGTTGCAGCATTGTCCATCCATCCATCCATCCATCCATCTTCTACCGCTTTTCCGGAGGTCCGGGTCGCGGAGGCAGCAGTTCAAGCAGAGAAGCCCAGACTTCCCTCTCCCCAGCCACCTGCTCCAGCTCTTCAGAGGGGATACCAAGGCGTTCCCAGACTAGCTGGGAGACATAGTCTCTCCACCGAGTCCTGGGTCTGCCCCGGGGTCTCCTCCCAGTGGGACGTGCCTGAAACACCTCAAGTGGGAGGCGTCCAGGAGGCATCCTAATCAGATGCCCATACCACCTCAACTGACTCCTTTCAATGTGGAGGAGCAGCGGTTCTACTCTGAGCCTCTCCCGGATGACTGAGCTCCTCACCCTATCTCTGAGGGTGAGTCCAGCAATCCTACGGAGAAAGCTCATTTCAGCCGCTTGTATCCGCGATCTCGTTCTTTCGGTCATTACCCAAAGCTCGTGACCATAGGTGAGAGTAGGAACGTAGATTGACTGGTAAATCGACAGCTTTGCCTTAGAACTAAGCTCCCTCTTCACCACAACAGACCGGTACAACGTCCGCATCACTGCAGATGCTGCTCCAATCCGTCTGTCGATCTCTCGCTCCATTTTCCCCTCACTCGTGAACAAGACCCCAAGATACTTAAACTCCTCCACTTGGGGCAGGAGCCTGTCCCCAACCCGGAGAGGACAATCCACCTTTTTCCGGCTGAGGACCATGGACTCGGACTTGGAGGTGCTGATTCTCATCCCAGCCGCTTCACACTCAGCGGCAAACCGTCCCAGCAAGAGCTGTAGGTCATTGCTGGATGAAGCCAACAGGACAACATCATCTGCAAACAACAGAGATGAGATCCTGTGGTCACCAAGCATGACACCCTCCATTCCCTGGCTGCGCCTAGAAATCCTGTCCATAAAAATTATGAACAGGACCGGTGACAAAGGGCAGCCCTGGCGGAGTCCAACTCTCACTGGGAATGACTCCGACCGAGTGTTGGCAATGCGAACTAAACTCTCACAACGGTCGTACAGAGACCGAATAGCTCGTAACAACAAGCCCGATACCCCATACTCCCTAAGCACCCCCCACAAAAATCCACGAGGGACGCGGTCAAATGCCTTCTCCAAGTCCACAAAACACATGTAAACTGGTTGGGCAAACTCCCACGAACCCTCAAGAATTCTCGAGAGGGTAAAGAGCTGGTCCGATGTGCCACGGCCAGGACGAAAACCACATTGCTCCTCCTGAATCCGAGGTTCGACCAACGGCCGGACTCTCCTCTCCAATACCTTGGCATAGACCTTCCCAGGGAGGCTGAGGAGTGTGATCCCTCTAAAGTTGGAGCACACCCTCCGGTCCCCTTTTTTGAAGAGAGGAACCACCACCCCGGTTTGCCATGCCAAAGGCACTGCCCCCGACCTCCACGCAATGTTGCAGAGGCGTGTCAACCATGACAACCCAACAACATCCAGGGCCTTGAGGTACTCGGGGCGAATCTCGTCCACCCCCGGGGCCCGGCCACCAAGGAGATTTTTAACCACCTTGGCGACCTCAGCCCCTGTGATAGGCGAGTCATCCCCCTCGTCCCCAAACCCTGCTTCCTCTGTGGAAGGCGTATCAGTGGGATTGAGGAGATCCTCGAAGTATTCCTTCCACCGCCCGACGATATCCCCAGTTGAAGTCAACAGTGTCCCATCCGCACCATACACAGTGTGGACGGGGAGCTGCTTTCCCCTCCTGAGCCGCCGAACAGTTTGCCAGAATCTCTTTGAAGCCGACCGAAAGTCTTGTTCCATGGCCTCACCGAACTCCTCCCATACCCGGGTTTTTGCTTCAGCAACCACCCGAGCTGCACTCCGCTTGGCCTGCCGGTACACCTCAGCTGCTTCGGGAGTCCCACAAGCCAACCAAGCTTGATAGGACTCCTTCTTCAGCTTAATGGCCCCCCTCACCACTGGTGTCCACCACTTGGTTCGGGGGTTGCCACCACGAGATGCACCGACCACCTTGCGGCCGCAGCTCTGGGCTGCCGCTTCAACAACAGAGGTGGAGAACATGGCCCATTCAGACTCCATGTCTCCAGACTCCCTCGGAATGTGGTTGAAGTTCTTCCGGAGGTGGGAGTTGAAGACCTCCCGGACAGGGGCCTCAGCCAGACGCTCCCAGCACACCCTCACTATACGTTTGGGTCTACCAGGTCTGAATGGCTTCCTCCCCTGCCATCGGATCCAACTCACCACCAGGTGGTGATCAGTTGACAGCTCTGCACCTCTCTTTACTCGGGTGTCCAAGACATACGGTCGCAGGTCTGATGATACGATAACAAAATCGATCATCGACCTGCGGCCTAGGGTGTCCTGGTGCCAGGTGCACATATGGACACCCTTATGCTTGAACATGGTGTTCGTTATAGACAGACTGTGGTTAGCACAGTTGGTACGTTGCAGCATTGTACCGAGACAAATTCCTAGTTTGTGTACTACATGAACAATGGCAATAAACCTGATTCTGATTCTGATTCTGACCTGGTGTACGCCACTTCCGGTTCTGGCTGAAAGGGCACACTTTCACTGCGTCGTGGACCATAAGCCGCTAACGTACTTAACGTACATATAATATACAAATAAAGCGGAATTCGGTGAATTACCGGAAAAATCACATCCCTGAGAACAAGCCGAAATGAATTTTTGACAAAGCATACGAGCCATTTGATTGGTCCAATCGTTTGCAACTATCCAATCGCAGGGCTGTTTACAATACAGCAGTAGCTTGAGTACATTCGGGTTATCGCGAGACTTCGGGGAAGCGCCGAGCGCGTATGTTTTTTTTCTCCAAACTTTATTGAGAACAAGGTAAAGGTACAAAATTATGACATAGATGATGATAAAATCGGCAGAAATCCGCGGATCGGCGGAAAATTGCCATCCCTGATAAAATGTTTCTCGATCGAAAGCTGAGTTTTTTTGCAACCCTTTTTGCTTCCGACATGATCAGGTAGAGCACTCTCCGTCTCCTAAGGATCTCTGGTGGAAACTGGTCAGTTATGGAAAAATTAGATCCTCTCAACTCTCTGCTTTTTTGCATAATGGTTAGCTTCATCTCGGAGTCGGTGAGTTTCGCCACAATAAGACGAGGCCACGGTACGAGATAGGGATGGGCATAATTTACCGATTAACCGATAATTGATCATTAAGAATTTCACCGAGGAAGTTCATTTTCGTCGACAAACCGTTTTTTTTTTTTTTTTTTAAACAATCCGAGGTTATTAAGGCCTAGTGCACGGCCGTCCTCAAACAATGCAATGGCAAAATTTGGGCACCAGGGGGCAACATTACACCATCGCCGTACCCTGGCGTGCCTCCGTTGATACATGCGGGCTTCCGTAGGGCGATCGCCAAATCATGAGGCGGTTACGGCGAAGTGTTGCGTGGGACCATTTCAATTTAAAAAATGACCAGGTGTACTGCAATCACTGCAATGCAGCATACAAATATACCTCATCGACAGGGTCCATGGAACACCCTTATTACGCGAAGAAACCGCCAACAGTGGTTGCGCGCTGAGTAATGGCGGTCGTGAAGATTCTTTTTTTTTTTTTCAGAAACTTTATTGAGAAGGTCATGAAGATTCGGTGTACACACGTCGAGGGAAGCTGCAGGAGGCGGCGTAGTGCCTCGACGGGAAGACTATTTCGCACAAAATGGCACAAGAGAACAGCAAAAAGTTCCACGCGGCTAGACTAAGCAATATGAGCGATAGAGCAATGAATGCGGTCTTCGTTTGTTGGGTGGCCGCTCGGCAGGGAGAGAGAGCTGGGTAAAACGTCTCGGCCAATCAGCTTGCGGGGTGAAACGTCTCGGCCAATCAGCTTGCGAGATTCCCGAGCCGAGCAAACACGAGAACAGAGAGAGAGAGAGATTTGAGAGAGAGAGGTAGATTTGAGTTGTGCGGCTCTCCGTGCCCTCCGTGCTGATACCTGATGTTCTAATGTAGTCTACCTACCTAAAAATGTTAATGATTAACCGATTATTAATCATTAATTCCCCCGGCGATCGGTGAAGAAAATTTCACCGAATGCCCATCCCTAGTACGAGAGTACAGTGTACTGATGTTTTGGGGGGGTTATATTTGTAAAAAATTACATCAACTGAATTGCAATAAAATACTGTTAAATGAGAAAAGTAGGCTTAGGTTAGTCACTTTTTTATTTCATGAAAACTTGAGTTTAAAAAATGAAATTGTACACAAGTGAAATAAATTTTGAAAATGTTCCTTTTCAGCATATCACAGTTCCTAACAGCTTTTACACAGTGTGTTGGGTTGGTCGCCCTCCAGCATTCTAGAAATATAGGCTATTCATTAAAAAACAAAAGTAAATTCTATCACAAATACTTTCAACATCCATTTAATTCATAGTGCTACCTGGATGAATGTAGTCAGTGTACAGTTACCTATACAGTAACTTAATGTAATGAACAAAATTCAATAAGAACTGAACGCAATTGATGCATAAGATAAGCAACATTAATTTTAAACCTGCACAAATATAAATTTAAATATCTAAATTCTTCAGAGACTTCAAAACCAAATTAAAGTCAGAAAACAAAATAAAGTGCTGTTACAAGTTTTCGTGATTTTTTTTTTTTTGCCCATTCAGAATTTTCTGGGAGTTTGTTAAAGTGGTGCAGTGTGTGTTGTTCAGCAGGAGGACTTAGAACTTTTTCCACTTCTTTCAACTCTGGGTGATTATCTGGTCATGGTCCTCTGCCTGGTGAAGCTTCTCCAGTAAAAGGTAAAATAAATGCAATAATTCAAAACAAAAACAAACTTCCATCCAGTGTTAATTTCATCAACTAAAACTATATCTATTTTTCATCCATTAAAGGTAGAAATTAAACTAAAATTACCATTTATGCATTTCAATTTTGACACCTAATTTGAGTCCAGATTTATTGTGATGATTTTATTTTTACAGTTTTATTTTAGTCTGTTCATTATCAATCGTTTTTGTCTACTTTTAGTCAATAACAATAATTTACATCTCTCGGCGCCACACCAGTCGGCTGCCTTTTGCAACAGCGGCTCGATTCCGAGTTTTTTTTTTTTTTTTTCCCTTCCTCTCTCTTTTGATCACTTTTTTTTTTTTTCACCCCACTTATATCACGGACACACAGATCGTCCCAAATGTCTCCTGAGCCGGTGGACGGAGCCACTGTTTATAGCAGGATTCGATACAACAGGGAAGAGCTGCTAGCATTTAACCGCCACCCGGTCCCACTGGAAAAACTCGACATACCGAGAGAACTGAGGCGAAAACGCCGCGGCTGCCGGGCTGGAGTAAGGCGGAGGACAAAAAATATAAGGTACAGACCCTCCCTTCCATCTGTTGTCATGGGAAATGTACGGTCGATACTGGGAAAGTTAGATGAGCTAGCGGCTATCTCCCGTTATGATAGCACTTACCGGGAGTGCTCTCTCCTTTTGTTTACTGAGACGTGGCTAACTGAACTAGCAGCAGATGCTAACATTGAGCTGGAGGGTTTTCACATGATACGAGCTGACCGAACACCAGAGAGTGGCAAAACTAGGGGCGGTGGAGTGATAATGTATGTTAACAACAACTGGTGCAGACCGGGACATATCACTGTTAAACAACGACACTGCAGCAAAGACATTGAGTTGCTAGCTGTTAGCATGAGGCCTACATATCTCCCGAGAGAACACTCACACGTGATCTGCATTGTTGTTTATGCAAATCCGACGGCGAACGCTGGGACAGCGCGTGACGTCATCCATTCAGTAACCAGCAGGCTGCAGACAGAACACCCAGATGCTCTTCTCCTCATCTCAGGCGATTTCAACCACGTTTCACTGTCTCCCATTCTGCCCACTTTCACCCAGTATGTCACATGCCACACTAGAGACAATAAAACACTGGATTTGTTCTACGCAAACACTAAGGAGGCGTACACCTCATCACAACTCCCCCCACTTGGGAGATCGGATCACAACTTGGTTCATCTCCGACCGGTGTACAAACCCCTAGTGCACAGACAACCTCCGGCCATGCACACTGTGGAGTTATGGTCTGAGGAGACAATGGACACTCTAAAGGACTGTTTTGAAGCCACTGCCTGGAAGCAGCTCTGCGATCCACATGGTGAGGACATCGATGGCCTCATTCACACCTTCACGGGCTACCTCAGCTTCTGTGTGGACAAATCCGTTCCCACCAAGACCATACGGCGTCACTCAAACAACAAACCCTGGATCAACCCTGAGATAAAAACACTTCTGAGAGAGAAGAAGAGGATCTTCAGGTCGGGGAACAGGGAGATGCTGAAGTCCGTACAGAGGGAGCTGAGGAGAAAGATCAGAGAAGGCAAGGACAGCTTCAGGAAGAAGATGGAGGACAAGCTGCAACAGAGCGACATCAGCGGGGTCTGGAGAAACCTCAAAACCATCTCGGGGCTCCAGAATACCTCCCCCCAGGCCACGGGGGGCAGGGAGTGGGCGAACAACCTGAATCTGTTTTTCAATAGATTTGACCAACCGCCCTCCCCCCTGTCTGCACAACAACCACTGCTGCCTCTAAGAAATCAAGTCCTGCTACCCACTCCCCACTCCACCGACACCCCCCCCCCCACTCCCAACACACAGCCCCCCATCCTGACCCTGACCAAGACCCAGGTGAGGACGGAGCTGAGGAAGATCAAGGCGAGGAAGGCGTCGGGACCGGACAGCATCAGCGCAAAGCTCCTCAAGTCCTGTGCAGACCAGCTGTGTGGGATTGTGACATATATCTTCAACATGAGCCAGAAACTGGGGAGGGTACCACAGCTGTGGAAAACATCTTGTGTGGTACCTGTACCAAAAACTTCCCACCCCAAAGACCTGAACAGCTTCAGACCGGTGGCCTTGACGTCCCACTTGATGAAGACCCTGGAGAGACTGCTCCTTGCTCATCTCCGCCCCCTGGTGGAACCAGCGATGGATCCACTCCAGTTCGCCTACCAGCATGGCATTGGGGTGGAGGATGCGGTGATCTTCCTCCTTCACCGTTCTCTGTCCCACCTGGAGAAGCCCGGGAATATGGTGAGGATCATGTTCTTTGACTTCTCCAGTGCTTTCAACACCATCCAACCGATGATCCTGAAGGACAAGCTGCTGCGCGCAGGGGTGGACCAGCACCTGTCATCATGGATCCTGGACTGCCTCACGAACCGGCCTCAGTTTGTGAGAACCCGGGACTGTGTTTCCGACATGATCATCAGTAGCACGGGGGCCCCCCAGGGAACGGTGCTGGCTCCCTTCCTGTTCACTCTTTATACTGCGGACTTCTCACACAACACAACACATTGCCATCTACAGAAGTTCTCTGATGACTCTGCGATCGTTGGTCTCATCTCCAGCGGAGATGAAGCTGAGTACAGAGGGCTTATCCAGGACTTTGTGGACTGGTGCCATCGGAACTGCCTCCAGATCAACGCGAGGAAAACTAAGGAGCTGGTGGTGGACTGCCGCAGGCA
Organism: Pholidichthys leucotaenia; assembly: GCA_020510985.1. Classification (NCBI taxonomy): domain Eukaryota; kingdom Metazoa; phylum Chordata; class Actinopteri; order Cichliformes; family Pholidichthyidae; genus Pholidichthys; species Pholidichthys leucotaenia. Next base: position 253,833,104 of record CM035842.1, on the reverse strand, counting down.
TGGGCAGCCCCTCACAGCACCAGTAAATATACAGGGAACAGACATCGAGATGGTGACATCCTACAAGTACCTGGGTATTCATCTGAACAATAAACTAGACTGGTCACACAATACTGACGCACTCTACAAGAAGGGACAGCGCAGGCTGTTCCTGCTGAGGAGACTCAGGTCTTTTGGTGTACAAGGGGCGCTGCTGAAGTCATTCTATGACACGGTGGTGGCATCAGCCATCACTTTTGGAGTGGTCTGCTGGGGCAGTGGCATTACTGCAGCCGATAGGAAGAGACTGAACAAACTGATTAAGAAAGCTAGCTCTGTCCTGGGGCAACGCCTTGATCCGATGGAGGAGATAGGAGAGAGAAGGACGGTGGCTAAACTGTCATCTCTGCTGGAGTCCGAGTTCCACCCTATGCAGGACATACTGGATGCACTGAGGAGCTCATTTAGCAGCAGACTACATCATCCCAGGTGCACAACCGAGAGGTTTCGTAGGTCCTTCCTACCAACGGCTGTCAGACTGTACAACCTAAGCAGGGCTGCTCGCAGAGATAGCAAAAAGACGTAACAAACTAATAGTTTTTTGAATGCAAAAGATGCAATAGACTTACACAATGGTCCTCTCCGGCATACAACTAGGAACATACCGGTCGCTATGGAGGGTGAGAATATGTATGGGCACATAATCATACCATGTAGGATAACTAAATAGACGGTTATGCTGTTTCATCCCACCTAGCAACAATGCTCTGCACTGTGTGTGTTTATATATTTACATATTTATTCCATCTAGCTACAATGCTCTGCACTGGGTGTGTTTATATTTATATATCTATATATTTATTCCATCTAGCTACAATGCTCAGCACTGGGTGTGTTTATGTTTATATTTATATATCTATATATTTATTCCATCTAGCTACAATGCTCCGCACTGTGTTTTTATATATCTACATATTATTCCATCTAGCTACATTGCTCCGCACTGTGTGTGTCTATATACTTGCATATTTATTCCACCTAGCTGCAATGCTCCGTACTGTGGGTGTTTATATATTTACATATTTATTCCATCTAGCTACAATGCTCTGCACTGTGTGTTCATATATTCATATATTTATTCCATCCAGCTACAATGCTCTGCACTGTGTGTCTGTGTGTGTGTGTGTGTATATATATTTTTTATAGTAATATGTACATATGTATATTAGCTGCTCTTGCTTGCTTGTTTTTTTTCTTGCCTTCTGATTGTTGCTCTTAGTGTTGCTATCCCTGTGCTGTTGCAATCCTGGAATTTCCCCGTTGTGGGACTAATAAAGGCTTATCTTATCTTATCTTAACAAGATTTGGTTTTTACTCAATGAAAAGAAAACTGCTTCCATCGCTGTCAAAAAATGTTAGAAAAAAAACTCAACTGTGGCTGCCAGGGTTGCTAGGCAACAGGGTAGCGCGTGGTCACGCAAACCAACGTCAGCCAAAGACTAGACCATAAACTTGTTTTTATCATCTATGTGTTATGTCCATATCTTGGTAGACAAGGAGGCGGCTCAGGGTGCAGTTGAGCGTAACCTTTATTAACCTCTTGCACTCCATTGTACCGCGGGCGGGCAAGTCTCTGCGTCCCAGAGCGCACAAGGGCGTCCTCGTGCGCTCTAGGACGCATGATGGAGATGCTGATGATGGAGATGGTGATGGCGTCCAAGCGCGCACTGAAAATAAAAGCTGCAGACACAGCCGCGAACAGATTAGTTCATCTGATTGACCTCTCATTCGACTAATAAGAGCCTTGAATTGGGTTTCTGAAACCTTGAAGAACCAATGACTGAAAACCTAGGAAGAAGGACCCGCCTACCAAGGCTGTGAATATAGTGAGCCAATTGAAGCAGAGAAGTTCGCGAGCTGTTTTTTTTAAGGCTGGGTGAAGAGAGACTGCTGCAGCAGATCAAAAAAGGACCCGCAGGAAGAACCCCACAGACCCAGCAGCACAGAGACCACCCACAAATGCAACCTGTGTGACAGTGACTGCCATTCGCGCATCGGCATGTTCGGCCACAGGCGGTGCTTATTTTGCTTTTGTTCCAGCAGAGTAGACGTTATGATTTCTTCCATGGTCATAGACCGACGGAGGCTGACGACGAAGGCTGAGTGACACACACGCGTTCGCCAGTATTTTTTTAATTACTACTGTTATTTGTTTTGAAAAATCATTTGCCAAAAACCGCAATCATGGAAGCACAAAATCGCAATAATGGAATTATGTTTTGATCGGGTCGCGAGACCAGAACCACAAGCGGACCAGCGTCGCGTTCGTCTGACAGTGAGGAAGAGAAGTTCGCCAGGACACTGCTGTGAAGAGGTAAGGTGTTATAAGCTAAATTATTCTTTATCCCTGAAAATTGTAATCCAAAATGACTTTTGACCGATCGGTAAATTACAACTGTGCGGCGCACGAAGTCTGAAGTTCGTGTGCCGCGGTACAAGGGGTTGTTTGCCGCGTCCAGACGGTGAACGCCGCCTTCCCCCGCTATTCTTCTGTAGCGAGGGGGGGGGAAGCCGCGGTGACTGCGCTGCTGTCCCACATCGCCACATGAGGCTAATCCATCATGTAGCGATGGCCGATGTCCATCCTCTGTAGCGAGGGGGGGGGGGGTCAACCCCCCCCCCACACACACACACACACAGACACAGCCCTGAGTGTGATGTTTCATTAGAGCCCAAAATGAAGCTTCTACATTGAAGCATTCAAAAGTTACAGACGTTTTTCCAAACTGTGCCATTTGGCACAATTCGGCACAGTTCCAAAATGCCTGGGAACTACCTGAGGAAAAAGCTGTGTAATATACTCATTTTTTGTGGTACTGTTACAAAATTTGGACCTCAGCTGGATAACACTTGGTTCTACATTTCTGTTGCATTTTCCAGCCCAGATCTGAAGCTGTGTGTTATTTGCAAGCATTTCTATCCAAAAAAACACCCAGGCAAAATTTATTTTCTTCAAGTTCACTATGTTTAGATGACTGTAACTCAGTGGCCGGAGCACTTAGAGAGATTATGACTGTTTTGCCAAAAAATTCAAAGTGTTTTCTTTTAAATGAGACCAACCCCATGAAGATGCTGCAAAGGGTTGAAGAACAGCTTTTGATTTAATTTGGGCACGTTATTTTTTGGCGTTTTTAGGGAAATTGACCAGAGTGCAAGGGGTTAACAAACAAACTCACACAGGTGCTCTGTACAGGCCAAGGGGTCGACGGCGAAAGAGACGGGGTCTCTTCCGCCTTTGTCCATTTTACCCCTGGTGACGGCAGAACCGGAAAGGCGGGCCGTCACCCCCACTACACCCAGGATGTTATGGACGCCATATTGGTACACCACACTATGGACTAAACTCTCTCATTTTAAGATTCTTTTACATTCATCCTTCGAAATGTGTGGCCACCGTCAGCCCGACTACAAGGCTACAACACCTGAATTTGTGCATGATCAGCCCAGTGCTGGCTCAGCCATATGTGCACGGTCAGCTACGACCAGTCATTTTGTGGAGTGACATAACGTGGGGGCGTAACTTGCTGAGGGAGCATAACTAGTTCAAGAGGTGTAACTTGATGAAGTCTTTGAGCTGCAGACAGACCTGTCTCGAATTTCTTGCTGCTCCATTTTTTCTTTATTCCGACTGTTTCATCCAGCTGCTAGCTTAGTAAGCTACTCTGTGTGGTTCTCCTGCATCGGCAGCATCAATGCATAATTGCGTATCATGAAGCAGCAATATGTGTCATGTGAAGGGGACCCTGGCACTACCGCAAAAAAAAGAAGAGAAGAAGAAGAAATCAATTCTTTATTTTTGTGAATCGGTCTTGATCTTTTCCCCAACACCCCTAATGACTTCATGTTGACCATTAACAATTTATTAAGTAGCAACATTCAACCATCACACTTAATGGTCAAACAGATGTCTGAATTATCCCACTTTTGCCATTGCCAAGAGAATCCCTGTGGTTTTGAAGAAAGAAATAAAGATCTCTTTTGCATAAATATTTTGTCATAAGTCTTAAATTTTCCAGAGGTGCAAAACTTTGAGAAAAGGCAACAAAATTACAAGGAAAAAAAGCATCATAAACATATATGCAATAAAAGCTTCAAATTTACTCAAATAACATAACAAATTTATAGGGACAAATGTCCATTTATTTAAAATATGTACTTAATTCTTGAGGAAAAAAAATGCAAAATTATAAGAAAAACAAACTTGAATTTAAAAGATAAAAGTTACAAAGGCAAGGACTTCCGGTTCCTGTAGGGTGAGGACACACAAATAGGGGCTCCCGGCTCTTTTCTGTTTAAAACGCAGTTAAAACGCGGTTTGGAGCTGGTGTTTTGAACTTTTATTGTTACTACCGCTGGAGAGGGAGCCTGCTTGTGCCGAAAAAAAGGGGAAGTTGCCAGGGGTGGCTGGTGAAACGGGGCCTTCTCACGCTCAGGGAGAACAAAGACAGAGAACTTTTCACGTGGGCCGCAGCGGAGAGAGGACGATGAGAGACGGTGTGAGAAGTCGCAGCGGATGGGACCGAGGACGAGGGGAGATTGACCTGATTTGACCAGTGGCGGAGACGCTAATGCTGGATGAGAGGCGTAAAAACAGATAAGTAAAGGAACGTGCTCACTGTCTGTGTGTGTGGTGAATATTTGTTAGCCCCGGTGCGTTCACGGGAGGCTAAGTTGTGCTGCACTGTGTGCTGCAGGTTTTCCCCTGGGCGACGGTAACCAAGGAACCGCTCTTCCTCTCTCCACCTGTCTGCCACCTCTCCTCGGGCACGGAGTATTCCCTCCTCCTCGAGGCGTACAAGAGGGCCTTGGACGAGCCCGGACAGATTCGGTGCTTAACTTCCAGGTTAAAGAGGACGACAGCGGGAGTTCCTGGCCGGACAGTCAGTGAATGCATCACGCTCGATTGAAGACACTCAGAAGGTTTTCCTCTTGTAGCGCAGGAAGTGACTCTGGTTGAAAGAATTGTATTGCTCCTTTCCCTTATGTGCTTTTAGGGTATTTATGCTATTTATAATATTTATTGTGGGGTAATTTATCTTTGGGCACATTGGGAATATATGGTTTCTATGGGAATGTATGATTTCAAAAAAAAGATGGCTGCCACTGGAGTGAGGAGTGGTCTGATGGGACACTTTCTGCCTATCTACTTATTCTTATTATTGTCTTTGTGTGTCTGGAACTGCAACAAGAAGGGTTTTCCGGCCAACTCAACTAAAGGTGAAGCTAAAAAGTCTTATTTATATGGATTTGGACATGGCCATTTCACCCTGTACTCTATCTGGGCTGCAAAAGCCCTCAGAAAAAGCTCCCAAAACAAGGCAAACATGACGGGTAAGCAAATATCGCAATATGGCAGAGGCTATACAGTTAAAGTACTGTTAGCACTGCTACTTCTGGCAGGGGATATTCACCTTAACCCTGGACCTGCCACAATTAAACAGCAGACCACTGGGTTAGCACAAACATCTGAGCCGGCGGATTGGTTGTTTCTATCTACGGCCCGGCATAGCGAGTCGGGTGAGTCGAATTGCACTGAACAGACTCACATGTCTGATCCTGCTGTAAACAGCTGCACTACAACCAAAATTTTGGAAACAGGAGCGGTTAAACAAATTGCAAATGAGGCGAGATCCGAAAACCGAGCTATACGAAAGCAAAAACAACATCTATTTTCCCAAACTGTTAATCATGCACGAGTTCTTTGGGACACAAAGGCTAAACCAAAGGGGATCCTCGGCGGACATCTAAACATACGGAGCATAATCCCCAAAAGAGACGAGATTTCAGTGTTACTGTCTGATTCAAATCTGGACTATCTTTGTCTCTCAGAAAGCTGGCTACACAGGAACATAGACACTAATATGATCAATATTGTGGGTTATCAGTGTTTTAGAAAAGACAGACAGGCAGGGAGGGGAGGAGGTGTTTTAATTTACATCAAAGAAAAATTTAAATGTCAATTGGTTGATTTGAATACTTCACTTGAATGTTTAGCTGTTAACGTATGCCTCTCACCGGTAATGAATTTCAACATTGCAGTATTGTACAACCCACCGTCACACAATTCTTCTTTTTATAATGAATTAAGTGCTCTGGTTAAACAACTTGAGAGGAGCAGAGAAACCATATTTTATGGTGATTTCAATATCAACTGGTCTGATAATAAGGAAAAACAGAAACTGAAAAGCCTCATGACTAAATTTAATTACAAACAATTGATCAAAGGACCCACCAGGATAACCAAACAATCGAGAACACTTATTGACATGGTATTCGCTAATAAACCAGAACGAATAACCAGAACCTATAATCTTGTAACTGGCCTCTCAGATCATAACATGGTTCTTGCTGTCAGAAAACTCACTAAAAAGCGACTACAGTATTTTGGGGGAATCGATATTGACAAATCAAATTTTATTATTCCCAAATCAAAAAATGAGGAGTTTGAACATCACTTAGAGAATCAAAATTGGGAGCAGCTCATGTCAATAAATGAAGTAGATGATTGTTGTAATTTTATAACTGCAACAATTACAAAGTCCATAGAAAAATTTACAAAGCAAATTAATAGCAGACAACAGAAGATTAACCTACCATGGTTAAATAATGAAATAAGAAAACTTATGAAGAGGCGAGACTATGCATTGAAAACATCATTAACCTCTAAACTACAAAATGATCACCTTGTGTACAAAAGTTTAAGAAATAAAGTGGTACAAGAGCTGCGAAAATCAAAAGTATCTTATTACAATAAACTGATAGATCATGCAAAGGGTAACAACAGTTCCCTATGGAGGCATTTAAATAACTTAACTAATAAAAAAAACGATCAGAAGGGGGTAAAGGAACTTAGAATCAATGGCAAGACCGTCAGTGACAAGGCTACTTTGGCAAATGAATTTAATTCATACTTTGTGGGCTCTGTGGAAGACTTAACAAAAATTTTTGTGCTGCCAAATGTGCTCAACAACACAAATTCCATACTTCCAACAGATACTTTTCACATCGATGAGGTAAATGAGGAGTTAAGTGCTGGTATTGTTAAAACACTGTCAAACTCAAAAACTAATGATATCTACAATATGAGCACCTCCTTTCTCAAAATGCACAGCAAAATATTAATCAAACCACTGACTCATTTCATTAATCTCTCCATTAGGTCTAGTACATTTCCATCTGGCTGGAAAAAAGCTGTCGTCATACCAGTTCATAAATCAGGCAGTAAAGACGATATATGCAATTACCGCCCAATCTCTATTTTACCAGTCCTGTCTAAGGTTCTTGAAAAAGTTGTAGCTACACAGCTGATTGAATATTTACAAGACAGTCAACTTCTTCATCCACATCAATTTGGTTTTAGACCAGGATACTCAACAGAAACAGCAAATTGTTGCCTTATTGATAACGTCAAACAGTCCTTGGACAGGGGTATTGTGGTAGGAGCTGTTTTTCTAGATCTCAAAAAGGCTTTCGATACTGTAAACCACAGTTTGCTTTTATCCAAAATGGTATCTTTTAACTTCTCCCCAGATACATTAGACTGGTTTGCATCTTATCTCCAGAATAGAGAACAGTGTGTAAAAGTTCACCAGGATAAATCCTCATTTTTAAACAACCGCATGGGTATCCCACAAGGGTCCATTCTTGGTCCTTTACTTTTCAGCATATTTATTAATGACTTGCCGTTACACTGCTCAGCTGCAACATGCCAACTTTATGCAGATGATGCAGTTATTTACACAGCTGCCAAGACTCCAGCACAGGCTGCAGATGTACTGTCTACAAGTATGGCTGATGTCCAAGTGTGGCTCCTCCAGAACCATCTATTGCTGAACCTTCAGAAAACAGTCTCAATGTGCTTTTCAATCAAAAAATGTAACCTGCAACGTTTTAAAGTTAATATACATGATCATGACATCAGTTTAGCTACAGAATTCAAATACCTTGGCATTGTACTAGATCCTCAACTCAAATTTAATCTTCATATAAAGAAAATTTCAAAAACAGTAAAAAAAAATCTGAACTGCTTTAAATTAATTAGATATTACATACCTTACGAAGCAGCTGTACTGTATATGCATTCTATGGTTTTTTCTCATATATCATACTGTTTGACAGTCTGGGCTCAAGCAGCCCCTTCCACAATAAGACATATAGGTTCATTATATAATCAAACCCTAAAAATGTTGGACAAAAAGCCCATTAGGTGGCATCACTGTAATGTTTTAAAAAAATACAACCTATTGAGTTTTGAGAGTTTCATTGACCTCTGTTTTCTGAAATTAACGTTCAAATGTTTCCATAAATCAGCACCCGAGCCACTTGCTGGTTTCGTCCAAAGACAGGACAGCAGCAGAGCCACCAGGAGTTCTGTTAACAATAACTGTAAAATATTCCACCGCAGAACCACATTTGGACAAACAGCTTTCTCTATAAAGGGCAGTCACATCTGGAACACAATGCCAAATGTAATTAAAATAATAACGGACTTTAAAACATTCACTAAAAAGGTTAAAAACTGGCTGAAAAATAAACAAGAATGTACTCATGTATGAATTGATTGTCTGCAAGGTGAGAGTGAATGAAGGGAAGGAATGAATGTGTTTGTTTATAGTGAGTGACGAAGGGAGGGAGGCCTGAAATAGGCAAATGTGAGTCAGGTTGTTATATTTGTGTATTTATAATATTTATAATTGTGTATTTATAATCTTTTTTGCATTGATGTATGTGGTTATTGTGTTTTTTTTTTCTTTACTTGATTCTCTTTTCTAAAGCCCATCCAGGGACAAGAGTTGGTTATATTTGTGCATTTATAATATTTATAATTGTGTATTTATAATCTTTTTTGCATTGATGTATGTGGTTATTGTGGGTTTTTTTTCTTTACTTGATTCTCTTTTCTAAAGCCCATCCAGGGACAAGAGTTGCAAATTAGCTAATAGCTATACACTCTATGTGCAACACATCAGATTGATTGTCATTGATTAATTGTCTATGTTTATTGCACTGTCCCTGTCAAATAAACTAATCTATCTAAATTCTTGGCAAAAGTTACAAATTTATGAGGGAAAAAAATCACATATGTACAATTAGTCATTGTGAATTAAAACATGGGAAGTTCTTTGAAAGATTTAATAAATTCATAAAGAAAAAGTAAATGAATAAAATCGGATCAAATAAAAGGGGGGGGAGGGGGCTAGCATGCTAGTCGTTAGCTTAACTTTAGCAGGCACGAAATTGTGGGATCCAGGTCCAGTTGACCCCCGACCAAGTGAGCACTCCAGCCTTCCGGTTAGCCGTTTACAGTCAAATAAATGTAACGTAGACCTCTAACGATCACCCTACATAACTCATGTTGTGTTAGTTCATTCAAACCGTAACAGCTCGACATACCTGTTCTCTGTAGCTTTATTATGGGGTTCAGACTCATTTTCTTCAGTCCTCCGTGACGATCGAACTTTTTTTCATATTCTACGATCGTTTCTTTTTTTAATCTTTCCCCATGTTTCTTCAACAACAGCAGTTGGTCGATCTCTGTTTAACACCACAAGATGCTTAATTAAAGACAGAACTGTCGTGCCATGTCTCTAATGAAAATGACGCTAAGGCTAAAGGAACCGCTACTTCCGCCAGATGTTGCACGGTAAAGTTCCGGTTGAGAAGGGGAAGAGCAAACTTGAGTTCCGTCTTGAGTCAATCTTGCTTGAAAAAAAAAAAAGTCTCATTTCCAGCTGTATGATTGACCCTCTGACAAGTAAAATAAAATAAAATAATGAATTAAAAAGTGTAGTGTAACGTCGGGGCTGTGACGAGGGGCGGGGGAATTCTCCTGGCATGCTTTGCACAGCGAAGTATTTTTCACCCTCCAAACGTTAACCAAATCGCATTTTATTTTTCGCACACACCTCAGACCCAGTGAAACATTCGATAAACTGGAAAAAATATGTGTCCCCCCACCCCCAATTTTTGTAGGCGGGGCCAAACGTACAAGGTCAGTGGAGACCAGCGACCAAAAAGTTTGCCGTACGGACACGAAATTCAGGTGAGGTGTGCATCACCTCAAGACATGAAAAACATAATTGTATGATAAAAAAACATAATTGTTATCAGCCACCGCTCAATTGGCGTAGAGCGCGGCGCCAGGGCTTGTTCCCGACGGTGGGAGGGCTCATCGGATCTCACTGGACAGCTACCTCCCGCCTCAAGCTGGGCAGCCCCCAGCCAATAAGGTGTTGTCCCGCCACAGCTTGCTTTCCTCATTGGGTGCATGGGGATGAGGAGAAGTCCAAACAGCAGGCTGAGAACCTTCACACCAGGCAAGACAAAAAAACAAAAGAGACCAACTCTAAAACTGGGAACTTGGAACGTCCGCACTATGATGACAGGACTCGCTGCTAACCTCAAGGACATCAACGACACCAGGAAGACTGCCATCATCAATAATGAGCTGAAGAGACTGGGAGTGGATATCGCCACTCTCCAGGAAACACGGTTGGCTGACGCAGGCACACTGAGAGAGAAGGACTACACGTTCTACTGGCAGGGAAAGGGCAGTGACAAACACAGGGAACACGGAGTGGGCTTCGCATTGAAGAACACCTTGCTGAAGATGGTGGAACCGGGCAGCAATGGCTCTGCACGACTCCTCAACCTCCGCCTCAACACCACTCAAGGCCCAGTCACCCTTGTCAGTGTGTATGCCCCAACACTGACAGCCACACCAGAGGCAAAAGACGAGTTCTACGAGAATCTCGCAACAACTGTCAGGATCATCCCCAACTCTGAACAACTCATTCTCCTTGGAGGCTTCAATGCCAGAGTGGGTGCTGACCACGACTCCTGGCCCTCCTGTCTTGGACCATTTGGCATGGGCAGAATGAACGACAACGGACAGCGGCTGCTTGAGTTCTGTGCATATCACGATCTGTGCATCACAAACTCATTCTTCAAGACCAAGCCCCAACACAAGGTTTCCTGGCGACATCCGGGCTCAAAGCACTGGCACCAGCTGGACTTGATCCTGACCAGGCGCACCTCACTGAAGAACGTGCTAATCACCCGTTTGTTCCAGAGTGCAGATTGCGACACAGACCATTCATTGGTGTGTTGTAAGGTCAAGCTGCAGCTGAAGAAATTCCATCGTTCTAGACAGCCTGGAAAGGCACGGATTGACACCAGCAAGATGGCCCAACCAGAACTTGTTGAGCAGTTTGTCTCCACCTTTGAGAAGGAACTTGGTGTACCACAAGAAGGAAAATCTGCAAAGCAGAAGTGGGAAGAGCTGCGAAACACCATCCACCGCACAGCCTTGGCTACCTTTGGGAGGAAGACCTCGAAGTCACAGGACGGGTTTGATGCCAAGTTGACCGAGATGACCCCCGTCATTGAAGCAAAGTGCTCAGCACTTGCTGAGTACAAGAAGTACATCTCCCTCCTCAGCGTTGTTGGCAAAGTCTACGCACGAGTTGTTCTCGTTCGTCTACAGAAGCTTGCCAAACGTGTCTACCCCGAGTCTCAGTGTGGCTTCCGCGCTGAGCGATCGACGGTAGACATGATATTCTCCATCCGCCAACTCCAGGAGAAATGCAGAGAACAGAACATGCCCCTGTACGTCGCCTTCATCGACCTCATCAAAGCGTTCAATCTGGTCAGCAGAGAGGGCCTTTTCAAGATCCTGCCAAAGATAGGATGCCCTCCAAAGTTGCAAAGCCTCATCAAATCGTTTCACACCAACATGCAGGGGATAGTGCAGCACGACGGCAACGTCTCAGAGCCATTCAACATATGCAGCGGAGTGAAACAGGGCTGTGTACTTGCGCCAACCCTCTTTGGGATTTTCTTTGCTATGCTCCTGAGGCATGCCTTAAGCACAGCAACAGAGGGAATCTACCTGCACACAAGATCTGACGGCAGGCTTTTCAACCTCGCCCGCCTGAAAGCCAGAACCAAAGTACGCGAGGCTCTAATCAGAGACATGCTGTTCGCAGACGATGCTGCAGTCGCAACCCACTCACAGCAGGAGCTTCAGACCCTGATGGACCACTTCTCCCAGGCATGCAAGGATTTCGGGCTTACCATCAGCCTGAAGAAGACTAACATCTTGGCGCAAGGCACGGAAGCACCACCAACCATCACCATCGACGACTACGAGCTGGAGGTCGTGAATCAGTTGACGTACCTGGGATCCACGATCAGCTACAACCTCTCCCTTGATACAGAGATCGACAAGAGGATTGGAAAATCAGCCTTCACACTCGCTCGCCTCACCACACGAGTGTGGGAGAATCCCAAACTCTCTGTCAAGACAAAGATGGCAGTGTACAACGCCTGCGTCATCAGCACACTGCTCTATGGGAGTGAGACGTGGACAACATACGCCCGGCAGGAAAAGAGACTGAACTCCTTCCACTTGCGCTGCATTCGGCACATCCTGGACATATCCTGGCAGGACAAAGTGCCCAACACAGAAGTTCTGTCCCGCGCCGGCCTTCCCTCCATGTTCACTGTACTCAGGCAGCACAGGCTCCGCTGGCTAGGCCACGTTCACCGTATGGAAGATGGCAGAATCCCCAAAGACGTCCTCTACAGAGAACTGGTGACTGGCAGGAGAGACGTTGGCTGCCCACAGCTGCGCTTTAGAGACGTCTGCAAGAGAGACATGAAGGCCCTGGAGATCAACACAGAGCGCTGGGAGGACCTTGCAACGGACCGCTCCAAATGGAGAGGCACCCTGACCAGACAGTTCAAGGCGGGTGAAGAGAGACTGACTGCTGCAGCAGATGAAAAAAGGACCCGCAGGAAGAACCGCCACAGACCCAGCAGCACGGAAACCACCCACAAGTGCGACCTGTGTGACAGGGACTGCCATTCGCGCATCGGCCTGTTCAGCCACAGGCGGTGCTGTTCCAGCAGAGTAGACATTTAGGATTCTCTTCCATGGTCATCATAGACCGACGGAGGCCGACGACGGGGGGCCCTTACCTACAGCCAACAGGAAGTCCGCCATCTTGCCTTAAAACCACTCCTGGCATTTGAAAGAACTCCTCTTAGGGGTCTGGTCAATTGAGCTCATTTTCGCATGGCGGCATCTATCCATTATTCCTGGGGGTGCCGCTGTCAGAACGATTATGGGCGGAGCTTCCGGTTTTAGTTGCAGTAGTGTTAAATCAGTCAGTAAGAGTGGAGTAGCAGCGGCATTTAAAATAGCGTTTTAAAAAAAATTTAAATTCATTTTAATGTATAGTCCACATACATGTTTTGCACTCAAGTGGCAGCTAATTTAAGCACTTGTAGTTTTTGTATTTTTTGAATCTTTTGGCATAGTTCTGGTACTTGTTGCTGGTGTTCGTGGTTGTGCCACAGACTGTATAAATAGAAGCTTCTCACTAGCAATGCGTAGATCATGTACTGAATGAAAAAGGACTGTTGGTGTGATTGGTGGTACAGACACAGGACAGACACAAGAGCACAGCAGGCATGTTTTCACTTATATGGATGTCACAGATCTGACGTTTATGTGCTATATATGTCACCAGAATGAAGGCTGCATGAAGTAAAATAATAAATAAAAAATAGTAACAATTTGCTTCCTAAGGCTTAATGATTTAAGAAAGATATCAAACAGTTTTTTGGGGTTTCTTGCATTTGTCGCATTGCCTTGGAATGATACGAACTTCAGCTTGCATTTATTTTTAAATTATCACAAAATATAGTTCAATAAAATTCTGAACAACTGTCAGAAAATGTCTAAACATGTTAAGTTAAATAACAAGCACTTACATGACAGCAGCATGAGCATTTTAATTTTGGGGTAAAACGAACGGCTGCAGCTGTCTGTATATACCATAACAGCCAAGTACAGTGTTGTGGCGTCTGCCACATGGTGACAGATGACAGCCAAGCACAGTGTTGTGGTGTACTTCTGCTCAAAGGTAAATTTGATTACTTCCAACATATTTTAACAAAATGCAGCCAACTTTATTGTGGTGGAGACATTATTGAACCCTCCAGCAGCCTCTGCGCTGCGCTGGTGGTGCTGGTCAGGAAGAAGGATGGGTCGTGGCGGTTCTGCATGGATTACCGACGCCTGAATGACATCACCCGTAAGGACTCCTACCCCCCTGCCCCGCATTGATGACGTGCTGGCCCACATCGCCGGCTCTAGCTTGTTCAGCTCGCTGGATCTATGCAGCGGCTATTGGCAGCTAGAGCTGTCACCTGAGGCCCACCAAAAAACAGCCTTCTCCATTGGGCAGGGACTGTACCAGTTTAAAGTGATGCTGTTTGGACTGTGCAACGCTCCGGCCACCTTTGAGCGCTTGATGGAACAAGTGCTGGCTCACGTGCCCCGGAGTTGCTGCGTTGTTTACCTGGACGACCTACTGGTGCATGCAGCTGATTTTGACAGCACCCTGGCCAATCTCCGAGAAGTACTGGACGCCATCCAACAGGCTGAGCTATGGTTACACCCGAGGAAATGCCACCTATTCCGGCGGGAGACCACCTTCCTGGGCCACGTCGTCAGCGCAGCGGGAGTCGCCACCGACCCAGAAAAAGTGAAGGTGGTGAGAGACTGGCCAGTGCCGCGGAATGTGGGAGAGCTGAGGAGCTTTCTCGGACTGGCCTCCTATTATAGGAGGTTTGTGAAGGACTTCGCCACCATCGCCAGCCCGCTGCATCAGCTGACGCATAAAGGATGCACATTTCAGTGCTGCTGCTTTTTCCCAACTTCACACAGCACTCATCAGAGCCCCCATCCTGCAGTATCCCGACCCGAACCGCCCTTTCATCGTGGACACGGACGCCAGCAACCAGGGCATCGGGGCGGTGCTATCCCAGGAGGGAGAACACGGAGAGCAGGCACTCGCTTTCTTCAGCCGCACTCTCAGCAGAGCCGAGAGGAATTACTGTGTTACTCACAGAGAGCTGTTGGCTGTCATCCAGGGGCTGCATCATTTCCGTCCGTATGTGTACAGGGGGAAATTCCAGCTCAGGATGGATCATGCTTCCCTGACCTGGCTGCTGAACTTTAAGGAACCGGATGGACAGTTGGCGAGATGGCTGGAGGCACTGCAGGATTATGATTTTCAGATTGTGCATCGGGCAGGCTGCCTCCATGCCAACACTGACTCGCTGTCTCGGCGTCCCCGTGCGGCAGAGGAGTGTCGTCACTGCCAGCGGGCTGAGGATTAAGACCAAGCCATCCAACGGGCTGCTGCTCTCCGGACCGCTGCGAGCAGGAATAACGTAGCGACGCACAGCCCCTCCTCGGATGATCGGGCAGCCTCCCCCGGCGATGATGTCACAGAGGTCCTTGGCACGCAGCAGCTGCAGAGCGAGCAGGATAGAGACCCGGTCATTTCTCGGGTTTGGCAGTGGCTGGATGCAGGACAGTGGCCCGCCTGGGAGGTTGTGTCCACGCTGGACCCAGAGACTAAGGCCCTAGACTCCCAGTGGGCCAACCGCCGCTGTCACGAGGGCATGGTGTATTGACAGTGGCAGACTCCACCTGGGCAGCGGCACATCTGGCAGCTGCTGGTTCCTCGTCGACTCCGGCCCAACGTACTCCAGCTGGTTCATAGGGCAGCAGGAGCGGGCCACTTCAGGGTGACAAAGACTCTGCAGTGTCTTCGAGCCCGGTTCTACTGGCCTGGATGTCATCAGGATGTGGAGCTCCACGTCCATCGCTGCAACACCTGCACAGCTCAGAAAGGGCCAACTCAGCGATCCCACGCTCCCCTGCAGCAGTACCGTGTCGGAGCACCGATGTAGCGGGTGGGAGTGGACATTCTGGGCCCTTTCCCGACCACAGACCGGGGGAACCACTACGTGCTGGTCGCAATGGATCATTTCACTAAGTGGCCAGAGGCGTACGCAGTCCTGGACCAGAGCACCGCTACGACGGCATCAAAGCTGGTGGACGAAATGTTCTGTCTGTTTGGCACACCGGAGGAGCTGCACAGCGATCAGGGTCGGAACTTCGAGGCGGAGGTCTTCGGAGAGGTCTGCAAGCGGCTGGGCATCCGGAAGACCCGGACCACCCCGCTGCATCCACAGAGCGACGGCCTGGTCGAACGATTCAACCGGACCCTCACCACCCAGCTCACTATCCTAGAGGACCAGCAACAGCGAGACTGGGACCTGCATCTGCCTTTTGTTTTGTGAGCATACCAGACGGCAGCACAGGAATCCACCCAGTGCACCCCTGCAGCGCTCATGTTTGGATGCAAGCTGCGCACACCGGTGGATTTGGTATTCCCCCCCCCCCCCCAAGCCGGAGGTGGAGGGCAAACCCAGGATGGATTATTTTTTTTGTTTGAAGGAACGTCTCCATACAGTGCACGAACTGGGAGGCCCTGGCAGTGGCGAGGAGTCGGCAGAAGTGAGTGTATGACTCCCGCTGCCAGGGGAGAGATTTTGTACCGGGAGATCGAATCTGGGTTTTCTGCCCTGAGAGAAAAAGAGGACGATCACCGAAGTTGGTGAGCCATTGGTCGTGACCGTGCGTGGTTCTGCAGAGACTGTCGGATGTGGTGTACAGGGTGAGCCTGAAGAAAAGGGACCGGGATGTGGTACTTCACCATGACCGTCTCGCCCCGTACCAGCCATCTGCCCGACTGGTGGTCGAACCGGAGCCTTCATCCCGACCAGATACCCCGACCAAGACTCAGATGGACACTGACAGGCCTGTACGTGCTGGTCATCGGCATCGAAGGCCGCCCCGACACCTGGATGGGTTCATGTTGGACTTTTGAGTTGGACTCTCATTTTTCTGGGGACAGAAACCAGTCCGGGGTGGGGGGGGCAGTGAAACATCGGGGCTTTTTCCCAACATGCCTTGCCAGTAGAGACTTTATTTTCGTGTGTGTGTTTAATAAAGCCTGTTGTGTTGCAGCCATCTGCTCTCTTTCTTTGTGTGAACCTCGCCTACGTCACAATATATCAGAGCTTTTATTTGTTTACAGCGTTAGCATCTTAGCAGCGGTGCTAACAAACGGAGCTACTGTCTGCGAGGCCACTTTTTAAGGTCATCTTCCCATCCCTTGATAGTCGTGGGAAGTGGTATGATTATATTACTGTTTTTGAGGTGCAAGACGCCATGTTCCTGCATTTTTGATGGGGAAGTCATTGTTTTTTAACAAGGAAAAGTGTCCCGTTTCAGTGACAACCATACATTCTAAACTAGTACCGGAAGTTACTACCATAATTCACGCAAGGCATCATAGGGGCTCGGAATAAGGTGGACAGGCATGGGCCATTAAAGCTTCCTCCTTTCGCAGTAGAAAGTTCAGAGGTGTGGCCAGTGTTATGTTGGTAATAGGAGCCAAGGATGAGACCGAGCATTGAACTGGACACAACTTTATTTGTGACTCACTCTCACAATACAAGCGCTACCGTAAGGCAGAGAGGAGGCCAAGAGAGCGCCCCTCTCCCTCACAGCCCTTTTATACACCGGGTGGTAGTGGAACCGGACAGGTGGAGCCACCACCGGAGTCACATAATAATATGTCCCCATTACAACACAACACCCCCCCCTTGCATGCAATCAGAACTCCCCCCCCCCCGCCCAATTTGGAATCAGAGTCTCTAAAACTAAACAGAAATACCTAAAGGCCTATCACATTCCCTCAAAATAACTAAAACTAGGGGGAAACAGGCGGACTACCGTTCCACCCCTACATGACAAGACGGATTATTCTGCCATCTACCCTAGAAGAACAGTCCACTATACAGAAAACTGCTGTGTTCTTAAAATAAGTAGTATAAAACAGAAAACAACCCCGTTCACAAAACTAATGTACATTTCGGTTGTCCCCCATTTCCATCACCATGAATCACATGCACTATCAGTCTGCCCCAGGAGAGGAACCACCCCTCCGGTAAACCGTTGGACGGCTCCACTCTGGTGTACCTTCTCTTCTTCGCTCCCGGGGATGACCCACGTTAAGGTTCAAACACTTCCTTCTTCTCTCGAGCATGCTGCAGCTCACTGGAATGCTTCCATGAGCCATGAGACAGCTGGAGGTAGGCATCCTCCCAAACAGCCACCAACTGCAGCAGCCCCTGGTAATCTTCTCGTCGGTGTTTGCCCTGAACACCTCTTTACCGGGCCTCCTCTCTGGGTCGGAACATATCTGCGACGCCTAGAGGGGCCCTATTCGGCTTCCAGTATCCCTGTTTGGCACGTCGTTTCACCTTGCCAGCCAGTCCTGGCCCGCTCACTTTCATTTTTGCTGCCGGTGTCACCGTTGTGACCCTCTGCTGGTCCCTTCCAGCTGAATTCCAGGAGTAGAATGGGCCCTCCACTTGTCACCACCCGCCGTCACAGGCATCCCACCGTGCCGCCCAGTTTCCTCAACTACGGTTACTTGGGTGTTGGCACCGGGACCCTCCCACGATGGCCCTGGGTGGAATTGGTCCTGCTCATTGTCCAGAGTATGAGGCAAAGGTTCGTCCCACACAACTCTGTCCATTGTTTGAGGAACCAGCTGGTCCTACAAACCACAGCCTGACCACTCTTCTGCAACCAATACTGTGGAAAGAAACTCCTTACGGTTGCCCAATTTAACACGGATCTCACTGCTCCCGTGTCAATCGGCAATGGCACTGTTACCCCATCCAGTTCCACCATACAGTGAGAACGGCCGTTGGTACTTGGGGAACACTGCGAATAACCATGGGAGGTGAAACAAGGAGATCCTCCTTGTATCTCGGATCCCCTCACTTGAACCTGTAACACGCCCTGGCGAAATGATGCAAGAGTCCGCACATGCCGCAGCATCTTCCTCTTGCTGGACAACCTTACACACGTGGACAAAATTGTTGGTACCCCTCTGTTAATGAAAGAAAAACCCACAATGGTCACAGAAATAACTTGAATCTGACAAAAGTGGTAATAAATAAAAATTCTATGAAAATTAACCAGTGAAAATCAGACAATGCTTTTGAATTGTGGTTCAACAGAATTATTTTAAAAAAACAAACTCATGAAACAGGCCTGGACAAAAATGATGGTACCCTTAACTTAATATTTTGTTAGACAACCTTTTGAGGCAATCACTGCAATCAAGCAATTTCTGTAACTGTCAATGAGACTTGTACACCTCTCAGCAGGTATTTTAGCCCACTCCTCATGAGCAAACTGCTCCAGTTGTCTCAGGTTTGAAGGGTGCCTTCTCCAGACGGCATGTTTCAGCTCCTTCCACAGATGTTCAATAGGATTTAGATCAGGGCTCATAGAAGGCCACTTTAGAATAGTCCAGTATTTCGCTCTTAGCCATTCTTGGGTGTTTATAGCTGTGTGTTTTGGGTCATTATCCTGTTGCAAGACCCATGACCTGTGACTGAGACTAAGCTGTCTGACACTGGGCAGCACATTTCTCTCTAGAATACCTCAATAGTCTTGAGATTTCATTGTACCCTGCACAGATTCAAGACACCATGCGCCAGATGCAGCAAAGCAGCAACAGAACATAACAGAACCTCCTCCATGTTTCACAGTAGGGACAGTGTTCTTTTCTTGGTATGCTTCATTTTTGCGTCTGTGAACATAGAGCTGATGTGCCTTGCCAAAAAGTTCCAGTTTTGTCTTGTCTGTCCATAGAACATTCTCCCAGAAGCTTTGTGGCTTGTCAACATGCAGTTTGGCAAATTCCAGTCTGGCTTTTTTATGATTTGTTTCAACAGTGGTGTCCTCCTTGGTCGTCTCCCATGAAGTCCACTTTGGCTCAAACAACGACAGATGGTGCGATCTGACACTCATGTACCTTGACCTTGGAGTTCACCATGAATGTGTTTAGAGGTTGTTCTGGGCTCTTTTGTTACCATTCGTATTATTTGTCTCTTCCATTTTTCATCAAGTTTCCTCCTGCGGCCACGTCCAGGGAGGTAGGCTACAGTCCCGTGTGTAGAAGAGCTTGGAATAACGAGGCGATGCGACTTATAAACCAAAGTTTATTATCAGCTTCACTCCTCTAACAAGTCTCATCTCAGTGCAGAAGCAGAAGTAGAAAGAGGCAGAACATATTCAGCTCTACATACTTATACCTACACATAACAAAAGACATGCATATCAAAGCTGACATCCCACATTATCTTAATCCCCCTCCTTTGTCTCCATATCCCTCCACCTGGCCTTGGGAGGTCAGGGCGATCGATCTGGTCTCCACCACAGTGCCTCGGATGCTCTTTGATCCCCGCTGGCGGTTGAGACCTCTTGTCCTGTTCTGAGGTGTGAAGTCGCTTTACATATGTAATCACCAAACATTCTCACATGCTTATACATATGTAGGTTATGGGATATATGATTAATATAGACCACAGCCCCCCCCAAACGACTAAGAAAAGGACAATAGAAAAATTCACAGTTTAAGATAATTATTATGACATACTAACTGCTACACCTCTTGACAAGGAAGAAACTTTCCAGCAGCTATGCTCCTGTAGAGAATTCAGTGGTAATCATAACAGTGTAGTAATATCACGAGTCAGTCTTAAACTGTCACAGCACAATTAGTGAACAACTTTTGAGTAGTTTGCATCAGTCCTTGTGCCGTCTGGGTTTTAATCTTCTCCCGAATCTGCTGTGGGTCCGCTTGGGCGTCCTGGTGGGACCTTCCTGTAAGGAATCTGCAGCTTGGGGAGGAGAGTGATTATTTGTTCCCTGCAGGGGGGCTGAGTCTTTTCTCTTGGGGGGTCTACCCCGCCGAGGTGCTCTCGCCAACCGTGCAGGTTCGTCTCTCAACAAAAAGGCAGGTTTAAGTCTGTCAGTGCTGACTGTTTCTTTTCTGTCCCCTAAATCAAGCACAAAATGCTTATCACCAGGTTCCAGCACTCTGAAAAGTCCGTCGTATGGTGGACGGAGGGTTGGTTTTAAAGCTTCATGCCTAACAAAAACGAATTCAGCGTTTTTCAAAGCTTGGGGAACAAAAACCCGTGGAAAAGAGTGATGTGCCGGTCCAGGGAGAGTGTCCGGTCCGTTGCTGCCTAAAAGCCTCGGGGCTGGAAGATGCCCTGGCTCTGGGTTCTCTGGTAAAAATTCACCTGGGAGCCTGAGAGGTTGTGCAAAAACTAATTCTGCTGGGGAGGCGTCTAGATCCTCTTTAGGCGCAGCACGCAACCCCAATAAAACCCAGGGAAGTTTATTTACCCAATTTGTGTCCGTTAGTGAGGCTCTGAGGGCGGCCTTTAAAGATCTGTGAAAACGCTCGCATAACCCATTAGCCTGAGGGTGATAAGCGGTGGTGCGGTGAATTGTTGCTCCTAAGCTGCTGGCCATGGCTGACCAAAGCTCCGAGACAAATTGAGGCCCTCTATCGGACGTGATGTCCGATGGGACGCCGAAACGTGCCACCCAGTTTGTTAAAAAAACGCGAGCGACTTCCTCCGCTGTGGTTGACGCCAGAGGGACCGCCTCAGGCCAGTGCGTAGTACGGTCTATCATTGTTAACAGGTGAGTGAAACCTTGGGAGGAAGGTAGTGGTCCCACGAGGTCGACATGAACGTGGCCGAACCTTCTAGCTGGGATTCGAAAAGGCTCTAGAGGGGCTTTTGTGTGTTTGTGTATTTTGGCGCGCTGACAAGACATGCAAGTCTTTGCCCATTCTTTTACGTTTTTGCGCAGGCCGGGCCACACAAACTTTTCGGCGACCATTTTAACCAAAGCGCGCACACCCGGGTGCGCGAGGGAGTGAATTGAGTCAAAAATACGGCGGCGCCATGCAGCTGGGACTACCGGGCGCGGTCGGCCGGTTGAGATGTCGCATATTAGGGGGGGCACACCGTCGCGTAAACCCCTTTCCTCCAGCCTTAACCCTGTTGGTCCAGACAGGAGCGCGCGCATGTCCGCGTCACCGCTTTGCTCCTCCGCCATGGCTGCGTAATCTATCCCTACGTGAATTGGGGCCGCGTACATGTCCGCGTTGGCGAAGAGTTCTGCGGCTGAGGTAGTATAATCTGTCTCCTCATGCTCTGGCGATGTCACAGCGCAAGAGAGGCAGTCTGCTACCACGTTAAGTTTGCCTGCCACATGTCGAATGTCTGTGGTGAACTCTGAAATTGCAGCTAGCTGTCTTTGTTGCCTGCCTGACCATGGTTCTGAAATTTTAGCCATCGCAAAGGTGAGCGGTTTGTGGTCTACAAAAGCCGTGAAACGCCGCCCTTCTAACCAGAACTGGAAGTGGCGGATGGATAAATGAAGCGCTAGCAGCTCCCTGTCAAAAGTGCTGTGTTTACGCTCAGTTTGGTTTAACGATTTGCTGAAAAATGCCAAAGGTTGCCAGGTTCCGCCAACGTGTTGTTCTACAACCGCCCCTATGGCCAGGTCTGAAGCGTCTGTGGTTAGCGTAATGCGGGCCGAGGGATCAGGGTGAACCAACAATGTTGCGTTAGCTAAGGCACTTTTTACTTCCGTGAAGGCGCGTTCGCGCTCCGGGGTCCATTCGACCACGTTGGAAGGTTTTTGTTTTCTGAGCGCGTCATATAGGGGCTGCATGAGCTGAGCTGCGCGGGGGAGGAAACGGTTGTAAAAATTAACCATTCCTAAAAATTCTTGCAGCGATTTGACCGTTGGTGGCCGTGGAAAATTTTTTACTGCGTGAACTTTGTCTGGCAGCGGAACTGCCCCCTTCGGTGAAACTCTGTGTCCCAAAAAATCAATTTGTGACACGCCGAATTTGCATTTGGCTGGAATGATTATTAACCCGTGCTCTTCTAGTCTCTGAAAAACCATAGTGAGATGCTGTTCGTGTTCTTCCTCCGACGAGCTGGCTACCAGCATATCGTCGAGGTAGATGAACACGAAAGGGAGGTCGCGTAATACCGCGTTCATCATCCGCTGAAAGGTTTGAGCAGCGCCTTTGAGGCCAAAAGGCATCCTCAAAAATTCAAAAAGACCGAAGGGGGTTATTACAGCTGTTTTAGGAATGTCTTCTGCTCGAACGGGGACTTGGTGATAGCCACAGACCAGGTCTATTTTAGAAAAAATGCACGCACCCGCCAGATGTAGTGAAAAATCTTGGATGTGAGGAATTGGGTAGCGGTCATGCGCTGTCGCATTGTTTAATCTGCGGTAATCGCCGCACGGTCTCCAAGAACCGTCGGATTTCGGGACCATGTGTAGTGGCGATGCCCAGGGGCTTTTTGAGCGTCTGATAATGCCTAGTTTTTCAAGGGTGGTAAACTCGTCCCGAGCTATGGCGAGCTTGGTCGCGTCTAAGCGCCGAGCTTTGGCGAACACGGGTGGGCCCGTTGTGGGAATAAAGTGTTCGACCCCGTGCTTAGCCACTGTAGCTGAGAATTTGGGAATTGTGAGTGCTGGAAATTGGGTGAGGAGATGATCAAACTTACCTCCTGCTGTAGTGACGCTGGCCTGCACGGGTGGTGGAGAAACTCGAGCTGAGCAGGGAATAGAAGCAAATGACAATGCATTAACCAAGCGTCTGTTTGCTAGATCGACTAATAACCCATGTGCACACAAAAAATCCGCGCCCAACAAGTTAAAACTCACCGCCGCTACAACAAATGTCCATCTGTAGTTGCGGCCATGAATGCAGAGGGGCAGGTTCCTTTCACCATAAGTGTCGATGATGGAGCCGTTGGCTGCCATCGCTCCATTGCCCCGGGGGCCCATGGCCCGGTCTGCGTGGGAGGGCATGATAAAACTCAGTTGAGCTCCAGTGTCAATTAGGAACTGTTTGCCGGTGTGTCCGTCAGTCACATAAAGAAGTTTATTTTTTTCGCCGAGAACCGCAGCCGTTAACGGTTCTCGGTTTGGACGTTTTCCCGAACTTTTGAACTTGCAGGGGGGAACGCATTTGTACGCCCCCTCGGCGAAACGGTGGTGGTAATAGCAGATGTCGTTCCACCTGCTGCGTCTTGGTCGTGTTGCCGCCATGGTGGGCGGGCTCTGCTCGGTTGTCCGTGGTTCTCCGTTGCTCTGGGCATCTGCGGATGCTGCTGTGGTCACCTGTTCCCTGCAGGCGTTGGTGAGTCGCTGCGCTTCTCGGGCCAGCGCGCGGAAGTCCTGCTGGGTGCTGCACCGCATGTTGATCAGCATCCCTCTCATGTGTGGCGGCAGAGTGCTGAGGAAGATGTGTTGGAAGAGGAAGTTGTCGTTGTCCTCCTCCTTGAGCTGCAGCATGTCCTCCATGAGGGCCTTGGGTCTGCATCCTCTGTGGCCGTAGATCGCCAGGATCTTCTCTGCTCTCTCCTCGGCTGAGGGGACGAAGTTCTCGACGATGGTCGCCTTCAGCTCTCTGTATTTGTCATAGGCAGGCGGCTGTTGGATTATGCTCCGCACGCATCTTGACGTGGCTGCGTCGAGTTTGGCGACGATGTGATAAAACTTTGTCTCGTCCGCCGTTATGCCCGCCAGTGCAAACTGAGCCTCAGCTTGCTGGAACCACGAGCTCGGGTCTTCTTGCCAGAATTCTGGCAGCTTGACGGTGATGGCGCTTGTGTGGGCCGTCCTTGATGTGTCCGCCGGGTGAGAGCGCCTTTCTTCTGCTCTCACGGCGGGGCTGGTGCTCGGTTGAGCCCTCTCTTCTGCTGTGGGGGAACGTCTTCCATCTGTTCCCCTGTCTGCATGGGCGCCGGCGTCTGCCTGGGTCGCCTCAGATGAGTCAGTCGCGGGGAAACGCCTCTGGTCCATCCTCGCATCAGGGTCACCAGTGTAGAAGAGCTTGGAATAACGAGGCGATGCGACTTATAAACCAAAGTTTATTATCAGCTTCGCTCCTCTAACAAGTCTCATCTCAGTGCAGAAGCAGAAGTAGAAAGAGGCAGAACATACGTATTCAGCTCTACATACTCATACCTACACATAACAAAAGACATGCATATCAAAGCTGACATCCCACATTATCTTAATCCCCCTCCTTTGTCTCCGTATCCCTCCACCTGGCCTTGGGAGGTCAGGGCGATCGATCTGGCCTCCACCGCAGTGCCTCGGATGCTCTTTGATCCCCGCTGGCGGTTGAGACCTCTTGTCCTGTTCTGAGGTGTGAAGTCGCTTTACATATGTAATCACCAAACATTCTCACATGCTTATACATATGTAGGTTATGGGATATATGATTAATATAGACCACACCGTGGATCTTAAATTTCTGAATAATGTGTGCAACTGTAGTCACAGGAACATCAAGCTGCTAGGAGATGGTCTTATAGCCTTTACCTTTAACATGCTTGTCTATAATTTTCTTTCTAATCTCCTGAGACAACTCTCTCCTTTCCTCTGGTCCATGTTTAGTGTGGTACACACCATGTCAACAAACAGCACAGTGACTACTTGTCACCCTTTAAATAGGCTGACTGACTTATTTCAAGTTTGTAGACACCTGTGATGTTAATTAGAGGACACATCTTGGTTGAATATGTCCCTATTGTCACATTATTTTCAATCTTTTCTTGGGGTACCATAATTTTTGTCCAGGCCTCTTTCATGAGTTTGTTTTTTAAAGTAATTCTGTTGAACCACAATTCAAAAGCATTGTCTGATTTTCATTGGTTAATTTTCATCGATTTTTTTATTTATTACCACTTTTGTCAGATTCAAGTTATTTCTGTGACCATTGTGGTTTTTTCTTTCATTAACAGAGGGGTACCAACAATTTTGTCCACGTGTGTATAACGGTGGTTGGTGGACCCACAACTCAACCACCTGAGCGATCCCGGGGTGGACATTATCTTGACAGTATTAACAGAGCCTTCGTCATCCTCCATGTCATCGTCACTGTCAGGGTCCACTGCCTGTGCCGTCGACTGTGGTTCAGAACGGTGGTGTCACGCTCTCTTGACTAGCTCCCGTGATAGCTTGTCTGCTGCCTCAAACTGCTGAGCTAACTCGATGGATTTGGCTAATGTCAGCTCGCCCGAGAATATGAGGAGCTTCGATCTTGTTGCCAGGCAAACAGTATGTTCTGCCACCTGGTCGAGGACCATCTCTTCCTCCAACTCTCCAAACTGACAGTCCTTGGCCAGGTGACATAGGTCTGCTACATACCGCTGCACCGACTCGCCAGTCCCCTGGCGGCGCTGCCAAAACTGGATCCTCCGGACGATGACATTTTCTGGGACGCGAAAATGTTGCGCCATTAGCTCAACCACTTCTTCAAAGCTCTCACCCTCGCCTAAAGTACTGAGGATACGTTGTCCTTCCATTCATAGGTTGTGAACTAACAGTGCCCTTTCCCGCAAGTTCCCCAGTCTTCCAAGGTCCAATGCCACTAAATAATTTTGAAAGGTGGTGAACCACCTCGCCCAAGGGACGGGCGGCTCACCGGGAAGCTCCAGAAACGGCTGAATTGATGTAACCCCCGTGTCCATACACTACCGTTCAAAAGTTTGGGGTCACTTACCGAAATTTCCTTATTTTTGAAAGAAAAGAAAAGCACTGTTTTTTTCAATGAAGATAACTTTAAACTAATCAGAAATACACTCTAATATCTAATATAAATTGCTAATATGGTAAATGACTATTCTAGCTGCAAATGTCTGGTTTTTGGTGCAATATCTACATAGGTGTATAGAGGCCCATTTCCAGCAACTATCACTCCAGTGTTCTAATGGTACAATGTGTTTGCTCATTGCGTCAGAAGGCTAATGAATGATTAGAAAACCCTTGTGCAATCATGTTAGCAAAGCTGAAAACAGTTTAGCTGGTTAGAGAAGCTATAAAACTGACCTTCCTTTGAGCAGGTTGAGTATCTGGAAAAAATTATTATTTCAAATACAAATCATTATTTCTAACCTTGTCAATGTCTTGACTATATTTTCTATTCATTTTACAACTCATGGTGGTAAATAAGTGTGACTTTTCATGGAAAACACAAAATAATTGTCTGGGTGACCCCACTCTTTTGAACGGTAGGGTACGTTTACCGTCATTGCCAAATGTTATGTCAGTAATAGAAGCCAAGGATGAGACTGAGCGTTGAACTGGACACAACTTTATTTGTGACTCACTCTCACAATACAAGCGTTACCGTAAGGCGAAGAGGAGGCTAAGAGAATGCCCTTTTCGCTCACAGCCCTTTTATAGCCTGGGTGGCAGCGGAACTGGAAAGGTGGAGCCACCATCCATGTCACACAATAATATGTACCGATTACAACACAACAGCCAGGGCACCATGGTGAAGTTTCACTCCTCCCCTTACAACAACAAACAGCTGTAACTCGAGCAAAACTTGTCCCATGTCCACCAAAGTTACTATGATGGATAATAGTCCTGCCCGAATGAAAAATAATTGACAAAGGATCTAGCGCCACCGTGTGATTAAAGGAAGAATTGCTGAAAACTGTTTTATTTATTACTCATGTGCCACTAGCCAGAATGACATGAAATTTTCTGAGGTTCATCAGACCTCATGGATGATCATAAGTGTACATCAACTTTAGCATGGCATCACTCTTGTTACCATGGACACACCCTCCTTTCCATTCATTCTGTGATCTTGTTGCAAGAGTTGGGAATGACCTAGAGTCATGAAATCTGGAACATTGGTTGAGGTGACTGTCATATGTAGTCCTGTATGGGTGGGCAACACTTAACTGACAGGGAAGTGTTGCCATGGTGACATGGCGAAGGTTGACTCCACGCCATGGAACATCGGAAAGTTGTAATTTGGACAAACTTTGTTTGATTTTCACCAAATTTTCTACAATGGGTATTAGTCCCACCCTGAGAGCTCCTATATAAAAATAATTAACAAAAGTTAGACTGCCACCTAGTGGTTAGAACATCGGATACTTGTAACTTTGATAAACTTTATCTGATTTTCACCAAATTTTCTATGATGGCTACTAGTCTCACCCTGTACGCTCCTCTATAAAAATATTTAACAAAAGTTATAGCGCCACTTAGTGGTTAGACCAATTGACATTTGTAACTCGGACAAACTGTCCAACTTTACCAAATTTTCTATGATGGATATTAGTCCCACCCTGCATGATCCTATGTACAAATAATTTACAAAAGTTATTGCGCCACCTTGTGGTTAGAACAATGGACACTTGTAACTTGGACAAACTTTGTATGATTTTCACCAAAATTTCTTCAATCGATATTTGTCATTCCCCAAACGTGTCTATATAAAAATAATTAACAAAAGCTACAATGCCACCTAGTGATTAAACAAAGAACTGCTGAAAACTGTTGTTTTTTTAATTTTTCTCTCCCCAGGTGCATAAATGACATGAAGGAATGACTAGGACTAATTGACAGTACACATACATAGTACAGAACCATTTCTATGGTGACCGGCATGCATCAATGGCTTCCTCACCATGCAAAACATGAGAGTTACAGCTCAGACAATCCTTGTCTGATTTTTACCAAACTTTACACAAATCATACTAATCCCACTCTGTTCACGTCTGTATGTCAATATTCACAAAACTGTCACAGGGCCATCTAGTGCTGAAATGAGGTGTTGTGTGGGGATTTGGTATTTGGGGCTTGCCATAGCCTGTGCCAGGGGATTAGGGGTGATGACATCAGGCAGGCTAGGGCCAGTGGATATATTGTGCTGTGTTCCTTAATAAAGTTAGTTCGGTGTTCAGTACAGCATGGCTCTGGTCTCATGTTATTCAGACATAACATTTTGATGACGAGAATAAACCATGGGAGCACGCATTAAACCGCTACTTCCATTTTTACAGTCTCCGGGTATGCCAACTATACCATGGTGTTGCTGGTGGGAGACGTTTGAGGTGTATGCTGTTTGAGGTCTATGCTGCAGCTAGACGGAGTTGATGTGCTTCTTATGGTGGACTCAGGAGCCGGTAAGTCCATACTAAGTATGGCTACATTGAAAAGACTTTTCCCAGGAAAAAACATCAATGCAGGGGCAGTGAAAATGTTTGGGGACGGTCACGCTGAAATTGAAATGGCGGGCACGGTCAGCTTCTCAGTGAAGTGTGGGTTAAAGATTGTTCCCGCATTCACCTTCCAGGTTTTGCGTCAGGGGGCCCACTTGCTGGGAATCGATCTGCTGGGTAACTGGGATTTTCCATCATGGACCCAGAAGGCTCAATGGTGCTGCATGTCCGCTGGCCAGCATTGTTCGTGGGCCTTGAATGCATTAAGGCGTTCTACCACCACCCGCTCATCGACCCAAGCGTGACTCTGAAAATCCAACCATTTCAGCGGCTTCCCCTCGCTCTGCGGGATGATGTCATGGCGGAACTGAACAGACTGCTCAAAGCTGGCATCATCGAGGGAGTGGACGCTTCACTCTGGATATCGAACATCTAAGCTTCCTTTTATTTCTAAGCTTTTAGAAAAAGTTTTTGCCAAGCAGCTCACTGACTTTCTGATTGAACACAATATTTTTGACAAATTTCAGTCAGGTTTTCGTCAGAAACACTCGAGAGAGACCGCTCTTCTCAGGGTGTCGAATGATATTTTAATGTCATCAGACTCTGGCAAATGCTCTGTTTTAGTGTTATTAGATCTTACTGCAGCATTTGATACTATTGATCATTGTATTTTGTTACAAAGGCTTAGAGATTGGGTAGCTATTTCTGGAAAAGCTCTGGATTGGTTTTTCTCTTACCTTTCTGGTAGGAGTTTTTCTGTGGCTGTTGGCTCTTGCTCATCTGACTCTGCTCCTTTAACCTGTGGGGTGCCTCAGGGTTCTATTCTGGGTCCACTTTTATTTGCCCTATATATGCTGCCACTTGGTTCTATCATCAGCAAATTTAAAGGTGTGTCTTATCACTGCTACGCTGACGATTTACAGCTACTTTTCTCTTTTAAACCTGACCATGTTGACAATTTAAAAATTATTCATGATTGTCTGTCTGCAATTAAGGACTGGATGTCTAGTAACTTTTTGCAACTTAATACTGATAAAACTGAAGTCCTTATTGTAGCACCTGATAATCTAATTCCTAAGATGGTTAATAGCATTGGTTCATTAAGCTCTAATGTATGGTCTAATCTAAAAAATCTTGGTGTCATTTTTGATCAATCAATGAGTTTTGATCAGCACGTCAAATCTCTGACCCAGAGTTGTTTATTCCACCTTAGGAATATATCCAAAATTAGGTCATTGGTTTCCTGCAGTCAGTTAGAAATCATTATTCATGCCTTTGTTTCTTCACGTTTGGACTACTGTAATGCTCTTTTCACATGTCTTAGCAAATCCTCTTTACACTGCTTACAGTTAGTCCAGAACTCTGCTGCAAGATTACTAACTAGGTCCAGTAGATTCTGTCTTATCACTCCTGTTTTGGCCTCATTGCACTGGCTTCCTGTAAATTACAGAGTTGATTTTAAAGTTCTTGTTCTTACTTTCAAAGCCATTCATGAAGAGGCACCTTTTTATATTAGTGACCTGCTCTTTCTACACCAGCCCAGCAGGTCTCTCAGGTCTTCTCATCAGAATCTATTGGTAGTCCCTAGCACTAGGCTTAGAACCAAAGGCGACAGAGCCTTTGCTGCTGTTGCTCCCAGACTGTGGAACTCCTTACCTTTTCAACTTAGATCTGCACCTTCCATTGATGTTTTTAAGAAGCAACTAAAGACCCACCTTTTTAGCCTGGCTTTTTAATTAACTATGTGTTGATTGTATTTTTATGTGCTTTTACTGTCTACTTTGTTTTGTTTTTTTACTGTTTTATGTGCCTGTGTTTTTATTTTGTTTTTTACCATGTTAAGCACTTTGTGACTCTGTCTGTGAAAAGTGCTCTATAAATAAACTTATTATTATTATTATTATCATGGTGACCAGGAAGAAGACGGGCAGCATTCGGCCGTGTTTTGACCTCAGGATGGTGAATAAGGCGATTGTTCCAGACAAATATCCGCTCCCCATGATGGAAGATCTTACTGCAACATTCAGCGGCTCAAGGGTGTTCACAAAGCTGGATCTCCGCCAGGGTTACCTACAGGTTCCTCTTCACCCAGCCAGCAGGAATCTGACAGCGTTCGTGATCCACATGGGCGTTTTTCAGGTACACCCGCCTTTTGGTCTGAGCTCAGTGCCTAGCTGCTTTCAGAAGATCATGTCCACAATTCTGGCTGGCCTCAAGGGTGTAGTGGTGTATCTGGATGACATTGTGGTCAACAGCGCATCGTGGGAAGAGCACGATGGTTGTTTGAGATGGGTGATGGAGGTGCTACAAGAGCATGGAGTCACATTGAATGGAGAAAAGGGCATTTTTCCAGCAGACTCCACCAAGTTTGTGGGATTCCAGCTGACGGCCAAGGGTCTGAGGTGCCTGCACTTGAGCTTGGAGGTGGTCCTGCATCTCTCAGATCCCACGATACCTGCGATCTCAGATACCACAATACCTTTATTCCCCATTATTCAGAGACAATCGAACCACTCCAGGCTGTTCTGAAACAGGATGCACCATGGCAGTGGACCCCGGCCTGCTCAGTGGCGGTCACTAGGCTGAAGTCCCAACTCACCTCCCCTCCAGTGTTGGCCCACTTTGATCCAAAATGGCCAACTTTTGTGACCTGTGACATGTCTGGCTCAGCGGTGGGAGCGGTTATGTCTCAGATGTAAGTTGGTACCAAGCGCCCAGTGGCGTTTGCGTCGAGGTCTCTTACCACAGTACCTTTATTTCCCATTATTCAGAGACAATCGAACCACTCCAGGCTGTTCTGAAACAGGATGCACCATGGCAGTGGACCCCGGCCTGCTCAGCGGCGGTCGCTAGGCTGAAGTCCCATCTCACCTCCCCTCCAGTGTTGGCCCACTTTGATCCAAAATGGCCAACTTTTGTGACCTGTGACATGTCTGGCTCAGCGGTGGGGGCAGTTATGTCTCAGATGTAAGTTGGCACCAAGCGCCCAGTGGCGTTTGCGTCGAGGTCTCTTTCAGCGGCTGAACAGACATATGCCATGGGTGAGAGGGAGGCGCTCGCCTGTGTTTGGGCATGTGAACGGTGGCACATCTATCTCTACGAGCACCACTTCACCCTGCAAATGGTCCACCGGGTGCTGACAACGCTGCTAGAGATGACAGGCTCGGGACACAAAACCCTGCGGCTCCACAGGTGGACGGAGCGGCTGAGGGCCTAAAACTTTATTACTCAGTTCACTCCTGGAAAAGAGAATGTAGTGGCAGCCCTCCTGTCCTGTGCCGTGGCAAACACCGTGCAACCAGACAACGAGGATGACGACCCCACGGAGGCGGATCTGGTCAACACACTGCATGGACCCCTCCGGGACATGATATCCTGCCAAGAGCTCCGGACAGAGTCGTAACGGGACCCCACGTTGTCACAACTGTGCTCGGTCATCAGGGAGGGTTGGCCCACAAAAGTACAGGGCGAGCTGGCATCTTTTCACCGGTTTAGGGACAAATTGAGCTGTTGGAACGATGTGTGTGTGGTGAGTGGGCACTGCACGTTGATCCCAGTGTCATTGAGATCAAGAGTTCTGGCGAAGCTCCACAAGGGTTACCTGGGCATGGTCAGGGTGAAGCAGTCTTGCGGGGATTCAATTTGGTGGCCTGGTATTGATAAAGACACTGAAACCATGGTAAAAAACTGTGTCCCGTGGGGTCCCCGGAAAGACCAGCATACCCCTGCCCCCACCCCTTCGACCATTACCATACCCAGAGGGCCCTTGGAAGCACATCCAATTGGACATCTGTGGCGAACTACATGCAGCACCCCCGAACAGCCGGTTTTTGCTTGTGGTCTATGATTTGTTCTGCAAATGGCCGGAGGTGTTGCCCACTAATTCAGTCACGACGGACGTGGTTTCGGGTCTCCTCTCATCACTGTTCACCAGATGGGGGTTCCAGATGCCATTACTATGGACAATGGCCCACAGTTCACCTCTGGGGGTTTTGAGGAGTTTTTGGGTGTTAGGGGCATGGAACTCATCAAAATTGTGATCCATCACCCCAAAGCCAATGGGGGCATGGAGCGTTTCAACATGACTCTGAAAAATGGTGTGAGGGCCCATTTGGTGGACGGCTTCTCTGATGCCTTCCAGAGCACACTCCTCCACTACAGGCTGTAAAAGACTCATTGGCAGTTATCGCAAACACTTGATTGCAGTTGTTGCTGCTCAGGGTAGCCCAACCAGTTATTAGTATTATAAACACCCCTCAGGGCAGAGAGAGACAGATTCATGCACTCAACTGTTTAGTGACATTTATTAACAAGAGAGAAAAAAATTCCAAACCAGTGCAGACAAGACGAAAGTGCAACAAAGGTAGTTAACAGGGAAGGCAGTCCAGAGTAGAAATTCCTCTGGTGGGATTAAGGAGAAAAACTTACAGAGAGTGAGTCCAGGAACATCAGCCAATACAGTCCATGTAATGCTGCCGCATTTAGAGATGAAACACCGGTCTTTAAATAGTGGCAGCAGATCAGTGGCAGGTAGATGAGCAGCAGGTGTGAGCTGAGCAGACAGGTGGCCTTAATAACCCAACTGCCCACAGCTGGGAAACAGACTGTAGACAGCAAGTGTGAGTATCTGAGAGAAGAGGGCTCATAAGAGACAAAACAAAAAAAATATATACAGAAAACTGACAACATAATAATAACAGACATACAAAACAGAAATAAATTGAGAGTCTGAGCTTTGAGCTCAGACTCATGACAGAGCCCCTCCCCCCCGAACGGGTGGAATACAGACAACCCCAGGCAACACCAAAAAGGACCCACCCTCCTTATCCCAAAGAAACAGGTACAGCAGAATTTAAACCCGGGTGGGAGGTGGGGAAAATGGTTAGGAGGGAAAAAAAGAAGCCTGTTCAGGACCCACATACATGCTCTGCCAGGCCTCTGGGCCCCCAAAGCCAAAGAATTTGGCAGTTCGGGTGGCCATCCAAAGTCCCAGGCCAGACAGATGGCAAAGTGGACCAAGCTGGGTGGCCTGCCAGAGAATATTGGTCACTGAAACCCAGCGGCTCAGTCTGTCAGGCGGCCAGCCTGAGTTCTTCAGCCACCAAGACCAGGGAAGTGACCCAGGAGGTGGCTCCCCCACTGGAAGGCCCAGTGCCGGAAAGGAGGGCCGGACGGAAGGAGCCCTGATGGTGTCTGGTAGAAGAGGAGGAATCATGACAATGTCCTGCGGGGAAGAAGGAAGAACAATGACGGCGTCTGGCGGAGGAGAAGGAGAGATGATCCCGCGGAGGCTCCGTGCAGGAGCATTGCAGCACCCATGGTGGCTCTGGGCTGGAGTTTAGTAGCACCCGTGGTGGCTCCGGGCTTGACCATTGCAGCACCCGCGGTGGCTCCGGGCTGGAGCATTGCAGCACCTGCGGTGGCTCCAGGCTGGAGCATTCCAGCACCTGCGGTTGCTCCGGGCTGGAGCTCTGCTGCACCTGCGGTGGCTCCTGGCTGGAGCATTCCAGCACCCGCGGTGGCTCCAGGCTGGAGCACTGCAGCACCCATGGTGACTCCGGTTTGGAGCACTGCAGCAACCCATGGTGGCTCCGGGCTGACGCACTGCAGCACCCACAGTGGCTCCAGTCTGGAGCACTGCAGCACCTGCGGTGGCTCCTTGCTGGAGCACTGCAGCACCCACGGTGACTCCGGGCTGGAGCACTGCAGCACCTGCGGTGGCTCCGGGCTGGAGCACTGCAGCACCCACAGTGGCGCTGGGCTGGAGCGCTGCAGCACCCATGGTGGCTCCGGACTAGGCCAACGCTGCACCCTTGGTGGACCACAGGCTGGGGCATAGCGCTACGCACATGGAGGGCCCACACAGGAACGCAGTCCCCATATTGGTTCCAAGCTGGGGCGCAACATCCACAATGGTCCCCGACTGGGACGCCACACCCATAGAGACTCGATCCGGGGAGGGGCCCAGATGACGGCCTCGGGCAGAAAGGAGGCAGCACCCATGGAGGTCCCGGGCTGGGACGGATCACCCATAATGACCTCCACTGGGGGAGCTGGGCCCGCAACATCCTCCAGTGGCAAACCTGAATCTTCGGAGATATCTTATATATATATTACGCAAGATGGTGGCGCGTGCACAACGCAAGGCTCAGCGTCTCTTCAGATTTTGTGGATTAGCAGTGTTATTTCTGCTCATTTCGGATCTGTTCGTTCAGAACAGCTTTGCTTTCACATCTTACACCCGAAATGAGCTTTTGAACATTGGATTACAAAATACCGATAACGATCTTTTTATCAGCAACCTACATCTCATCCCTGAGCTCCGGAGAACACCCAACGCTCGGGAAGCTTCCCGGCCGACCGGAAGTGCTCGCAGGCGGCGTAGAGACCGTAAACAAAGGCGGGGGAAGCGCGGTGGGCTAAGAGTTAAGCTAAAGCTAACATCGTACCGGCTTTCTCTACCCAGTATTTTCCTCACTAATGTACGGTCACTGGCGAACAAAATGAATGAGCTACAGCTTCGGATCACCAACAATAAGAGACTTATGAACTGCAATATCATGATTTTCACGGAAACATGGCTACACAGTGTAATACCCGACAATGCTATTGAGCTAGCCGGCCTACACACGCTCCGGGCAGACAGAGCAGCAGATGACTCCGGTAAGACCAGAGGTGGGGGAGTGTGCATTTATATTAACAAGGCTTGGTGCACGAACTCTGTCACTGTTGAGAGATACTGCTCAGCTAACCTGGAGTTTCTCATGGCTAAATGTAGACCTTTCTATCTGCCACGCGAGTTCACTTGTACCATCATAACAGCCGCTTACATTTCTCCGGATGCTAATGCTAAGCTTGCTATGAAAGAACTGCATGCAGCTATAAGCAAACAACAAACTGCACACCCAGAGGCAGCATTTATTGTGGCGGGTGATTTTAACCCCTCTAACCTCAAGACAGTTCTTCCTAAATTCTACCAGCATGTCTCCTGTCACACAAGAGGGGACAAAACATTGGACCATGTTTACACCAATATTGTGGGAGCCTACACAGCAACTCCCCTCCCCCTCCTAGGTCAGTCCGATCACTTATCTTTGTTCCTTACCTCCAAGTATGTACCGCTCATCAACCGGGTGAAGCCATCAGTGAGGACCATCAAAGTGTGGCCAGAGGGGGTTGACTCTGTACTCCAGGAAAAGTTTAGGAACACAGACTGGAGTATGTTCACCTCTCAGGCTACCTGTGGCTCCCACATAAACATCGACTCTTACACCCACTCAGTCCTGGACCATATCAACACCACTATTGACAGTGTCACCACGGAAAGACAGATCACCACGTACCCAAATCAGAAGCCGTGGATGAACAGAGAAGTGCGGCTTCTGCTAAAGGCACGTAATAATGCCTTTAGATCTGGTGACGCACAGGCCTACAGTTCATCCAGGGCAGATCTGAAGAGGGGCATCAAGAAGGCCAAGCACAGCTACAAGCTGAAGGTGGAGGAACATTTTGGGGACTCTGACCCCCGACGCATGTGGCAGGGCATTCAAGCTATTGAAAGTGTTAATGTAAAGTTAGAGCCAGAATAATAATTCTGTAGGTGATCTCCCATTATGCTCCACACATATTCCATACAAATTCTGTTTGCATGCTTATGAACAAGTATGTTATGGTATATTGATAAAACAGGAAGACAAAGGTATAGAGCTCTCTCTGTCTTTTTGCTCTCTTTTAAGTCAGGTCTTTTCACATTAGTTACACACCCAATTACAGCATTCTCACACACACTTTTGATAGTACACTTTAGGGGATCGGTAACGTGAACAGAGGATGGCCTGTTCACGTCAGAATTAAACTAGCCAATCAGATAGTCGCGTACAAGCCCATCCCATTGTACTGGGTCGCCCCCACCCGAGAAGAGAACTGTAACACACGACCAGAAGTCGGAATCAGTCTGACGACGTTCTCGAGGGGACAGCATCAAACTGATCCAGCACTGCTTGCTTTACATGTGACTTCTAAATAAATGTACCATCCTTTAAATTGAAGAAATCTCCGGTTTGTTCTTGGATCTTTCAATCAAAGAATCGGGTATTTTTCTAACAAATTGGTGCCGGTGACCCGGATTGAATTATTCTTAGACGAGCTTGAATAAACTACATCGGAAGGACCCATAAACTACATCGGAAGGACCCTTTTGCAGACCCCTGTGGCGCGCTTGAATAAAAAGGTAAGCAGAGCCTTTTGTCTACAAAATTCTGCAGTTTGGCCATTCTAAATTTACAGTTGTCTGATAAAGGGGTATATCCGATCTCGAAATTTATCATTTGGTTGGGAGTCACATGTAAAGTTTA
This sequence comes from Pholidichthys leucotaenia, assembly GCA_020510985.1. Lineage (NCBI taxonomy): Eukaryota > Metazoa > Chordata > Actinopteri > Cichliformes > Pholidichthyidae > Pholidichthys > Pholidichthys leucotaenia. The sequence goes on along the minus strand of CM035842.1, from coordinate 253,795,893 downwards.
AACAATAGTTTGAAAAGTTAAAGAGAGTGCACGTGTTCTATTTTCAGTCTGAGGTAGAACGGCCGTGGTCAATGGATGTACATGACGGGTGTATAGTCCATCAAATAAAACATTTTGGAGTCAGTCTGAACCAAAATGACGAGACTTAGGATGCCAGGGTGACTAATAATCACCCAGGTTCGTCTCCCAAATTATAAGCCAGGTTTTAGCAACCTGATGCCGAGGGGAGCCATTGAAAGTGTTCGACTCGAAGCCACTCTAGGAGTGAAGCCGCGATCATTCTTAATTTGCTAAACACAAGACACCGCTTGTTCTCGGAGCCGAAAGGAGGCCCCGAGGGAAAGTGTCCGCTGTGATTAGAGTTAATCACGCTACGGCTTGTGCTAGGGGATCTGCCGAGGCCTTAGCTAAAGTAGTCTCTGTTTAACAAAAGATTAAATGGATCGGCGAGATTCTGGGTTGCAGTCTGTACCCAGAATTGATGAGACAATAGGAGGCAACGGCCGTGCCTGTCTTCCAAATTGAAATCCAGGGTTAGCCTGATGCCCGGGGGGGGGGGGTGTTAAAGAATTGACCTGATGCCGTTCAAAAAAAAAAAGGAACGATGCCACGTAGGTGAAGTATTTCGGAGCAGTCTGTTGCAAAATAAATAAGAGACTTAGGGAATAGCGGGATCAACCGTATTCGTCTCCCAAATTAACCATCCAGGATTAGCCTGATGCCGGGGGGGTTAAAGAATCGACCCGATGCCGTTAAAAAAACGATGCCATGTTGGTGAAGTATTTTGGAGCAGTCTGTTGCGAAATAAATACGAGACTTAGAGATCTGCGGGATCAGCCGCATTCGTCTCCCAAATTAAAGGACCCGGATTAGCCTGGGGGCCAGCAAATTTCAGTTACAGTCTGTGCTGGAATAAGAGACTTAGGGAATCGGAATTTAACCGTCTTCGTCTCCTCAAATATGGGAACTAGGGGTAGCCTGGTCCCGAATGTCTGTAATTCTGTGTTTATTGGGGATAAAAATATGATTTGAGAAATACCAGGGGGTTGGAAATATCTGCTGAACCTATCCCATAGTATGATTTAATTCAGTGCGTCTCTAGGGGATAAAAGTGTAGTTTGGGAAATACCGGGAGTTGGGAATATTTATTAAAATTTTTCCCATAATGATTTAACTAATGGCGGGCTCCAGGTCAGAACAAAGGAAAGCAATGGGCCCCCACCACCGAGGACGGGCTCCGGACCACATGGTCAGAACAAAGAGAAGTATGCGACCCCCCACCACCGAGTGGAGGTGCAATTGGTAAAACAAGTTACTGAGAGGAGAATTATTTGAGGTAACAGCATTAAAATGAAGCGCTAAATTTAAGTTGTAAAGCTATTCTGGTGTGCTAGTGTGTGTATAGCTGGGGTTAAGGAGACAGTGCTCCATTTTTCTTAAATTAAAAAAAAAAAAAAACGTGGTTTGTGAACAATAGGCTCAGGGGCCATCTTGCATGTGTGTCATTCACTGCGCATATGAGGGCGCCATCTTGGATCACGTTCAAGCTGTGGCACAGTGCCTCCATCGTGTGACCAAATATAGGAAGTGCACTATTTCACAAAATTACTGCCAACAAAAACTTAAAATCTTAATAATAAATCTGGAACTTTATCTCTCTGGCTGAAAGGACAGCTAAATCCATGCATGGTGAATAACAACAAAAGACCTCAGGGGCTTGCTAAAATGCAGGTTTGCCTATAGTGAGGCAAAGCATCCCATTCAGCTTGAAGAGACAAAGGTTCAACTTTAAATTAGGCAGAGGGAGGTTTACAATACAACTGGAGAATAAGGAGATTTATTCCTCAACAAAACTGTAGGAAATCCTACACTATATAAAGGTGAGAGAATTTAAATGAAAAATTGCAGGTTGGTACAGATAAGTGAATATATAAATGAATTAAATTATAAATACAAAATAACTGAATAAATGTAATAAACTAAAATGAATGAATGAAGTAAATAGGAGTTATTGTTGTGGAGATGAGAGTGGGCAAAATATGGAAACGGAAATTTGTTTTTGAAGAAAATTGAAAACTGATGAAATGTTAAAGTTTTGTGCAGGACGCAAGACAAAAATATGGAGAAACGATTGGAGGAAGGAAAGAAAAACGTAAGAATAAGAGACTTATGCTGCAACGGTGAGAACAAATGCAAAATAATCAATAAACACGATATGACAGAAAAGGACAAAAACACGGTGTTTAATAGCCTGCCTCTTCTCTCCATTAAATTTGAGACAGTATTGGCTGTGGACGACCCCTCCCCCAGCAGCTGCGTCCATCCTCCTCCTTCGAGCGTCAGTGACCCCCTCCTCCCTCCACTTTGCTGTCCCACTTCAGCAATCAAAGAAAGCAAAACAATGGACCAAAGGGGAACAATTGAGCACACCGGCAGAGTGAGTTCTCACACATCTGATATTGTATAGTATTCCTGTATATGTACCAAGCCACTGTGGCTGGTAGAAAATTAAGGTTGTTGTTCTCTATTTGTGAAATGTGGGGTGGTTCATCACTCAGTTGATATCTTTACTGTATTCCTGTGTGTGTATCAACCAGTCGAGACTGATTGAGAATTCCACACAGCAAAACAGATCTTGAGTGATAGTGTAAATACAAGGGGTTGGACTAGGATAGCGGGAATACAAGCAGATATGGTACCACTGTTGCCCTGAGTTAAAACGTGTAGATAGGCTGGCGTTAAGTCCCAGCTAACAGACACACAGACGGCTAAAAGAAAGGAAGGGAGAGATTTGCCAGATGGGTCAAACAAATGCAGGACAGAGGAATGTTCGCAGGACAGGGAGACCTAGTTATGTTTATAAGACAGGCAAGAGGAGGGCATGAGCAGGCAAGCAATAAGCACCAGGAGGCCAGTATATTTAGGAGAGGGAGAACAGGAAAGGAAATAAAAAAAAGCAGGAGAATTTCTCACAGACTGTCAATGTTTTCTGGGGGAAATTAAATTCACCCTGCAGAGGATGTCAGGTAACGCAAACGGCCCTCCACTGACCCCAGAAGCCTCCATCACAAAGGCAGGAATGCGGCCTCAGGCCATTGAACCACCTGCTGTTAAGTCCATGGCTCCCCCTCTAGGTGGACAATTACTTGCACCCCCACCTCCCTACACAAGGACACAAGCTCTATCAGAGAGGTGCCAGAGCTGCACCAATCAACCTACTGTCTCAGCCGAGGCGCCAATTGAGCTTGCCCAATCAACACCCACGATGATGGCCCCCTGATGGTGATTAAAAACGGGTTGTTACAAACAGCTAAGGAGGAGCCTAAAGGTAGCGAGAAAATTAAGGAATTTCTAGGAAAAACTGTAGAAAGTGCTACAAACACCCCTGATAATATAGGGGCAAGGTCAGATTGTACTTTCGTCACCAGGTCATATGCTGAGACAGGTACTGACCAAGACACATCATCTGTAAACGCCCTCACTTTAGCCCTTCAGGATATGGGAACATATCCACATCATGCTGCTTCCTCTGCCATGTGTGGGCAGAACACAGCCCACACATGGCAGCCCACACACCTAGCCATGGTAACATACACACAGGTATGGATAGAAGCCATGCCCCCAAGCGAGGCAAATGCCACTGACCACGGCAACATCAGTTGGAGGCTGTGTGACCACAAACTACACTCCCATTTTCACTCCAAGACACAGCCTTGATAAAATCACAGCTGCCAAATGCAACCACCTCAAGTCCTCACACTACAGCAATATAGACCTTACCTGGACACCCCACCTAGTCTGACCTATCAGTATCAGCTGCATGACCACAGGAGGTCAGAATAGTCAGAGGCCCCCATGGGACTAATACTTTCTATGTTAAGCAATTTGACCACTGAGCTCAAACACCCACAAGGGCACCTTAGCAACACTATGGGTATCCTTCCCTACAGGATGTTGAAAAAGAACGGCTTTGATATTAAGCCGTTCTGTTTCAAGGGGGGAGAGGTCAAGACGAGAGGTCAAGACAGGAACAGATAGAAAAGTTACTAATCCACTAAGGTTTGAAGGCTCCATTAAGGCTTGAAGTCTTATAATAGGAGAGGTCGGTGTGCTTTCTCATCTAAAATGCTACCATGTATGCAAACTATTGAGTAACTACAGAAAGAGCATATAAATATGAATGAATTTTTATTTTTGGAAAAAGATTAAAAGAAAGGAATAGAACAATAAATCAAGGAAAAATCCAACAGGGACAAATTAAACAATAACTCCTCTGATTGCACAATTCAACATAATTTACCTGAAAAGCGTGATGGCTGAAGCTGCAGCTTATATTGCTCACCCATTCTCCATCTGAGAAACATCTAATAAAACAAAGGCCAGCAACAAAGACCAAAATCTGAAAAATTCTTGATGCTTGAAAGGTCATTTTTCCACAGAATATTAGGCAGTCTGAGATTTTGCTACAAGAAAACTAGCCACCTAGTGACCAAGAGAAATGAGGCAGGTTTAGGGCTCCTTAATGCTGAAGGGCCAATACATATTTGGGGGTTCCCAGACCCTCCTATTTGTATTTTTTGCACATTTCCCAAAACTTTATGGATATGAACTACACTTATTAGCACATTTTCTAGTCTCAAAGACAACCACTAGTGCTAGTCTTCTATTCTGGGTGCCTATAGGAGAGGGATGTCTGGGGACAATTTGGAACAACCAGCTAGAGAAAAGTATTGCTTATGCTTTACAAATCTGGTGAAATCTAATAACATTGTTAAAGATTTACAGTAGACATTTTAACTTAGCATAAGGTATGAGCATGGAGGTGCAAAATATGATAAAAATGCTGATTTACAATCACAGCTTAAGACAAAGGTTGAAAATTTATGCAAAAAGGTATAAGGGTAAAACTGCAAGGTTCGGAGGAAATTGCACAATTGAGGAAATTTGCCAAATATTACAAAATGTCACAAATTCCTGAAAAAAAGGAACTTGCAAATTTACAAGGAAAAATCCAAAATTTGTTAGGAGAAAATAACTATTAAGAGAAAAGGTTGCAAATTTAGAAGGGAAGTGTTTAAATTAGAGAAAAGCTGTAAGCTCACATGAAAGTCACATTAAGATAAGATGAGCCTTTATTGGTCCCACACCGGGGAAATTCTAGGATTGCAATGGCACAGGGATAGCAACACTCAGAGCAATAATTTAGAAGATAAGAAAATAAGAGCAGTGAATATACATATGTACACATAAATATAAATACACAGTGTGGAGCATTACAGATTTCCTTACACTTTGTATGGAGATGGAGGATGGCAGCGTAACAAGGGTTATGGTTTTTGATCATCCAGAGATGAGTAAAAAGCACTATAGAAGACGATGAATTAAAACAAACACAACCAGAGTAGACTAGAGAAACAAGAAGATAATTTGGGGTCAAAACAGCAAACACTCGGCCGAATAGACTCAAGAATGAAGCATATACATACATATAGCTGTGTGCACACCAGCCTTATCCAAGGGATCATCATAGATGCATGCACAGAGCGGAGGTGGAGCATAAACAAGGCTTTAATGTCCTGTGCACATAGATCTGCAGCTCTGATACACGCAAGACAACCAATGTAGCTTGACAAACAAACCAGCGGTTCACACTCGCATGGTCTGTGTGTCACATGGTTAAGTCCTGATTTAAATATTATTTAGAATTGTTTTGGGGGGCTAATGAAAGTTTTATATTTTTGTATCTAAAATTGTTATAGTTTTGTAGGCATAATATTAGTTCGTCTGGAGGTTATCTGTTCAGGAGAAAAAGACAGAAGACTCCACCACACCAAGATACAGATGACTGTTATACTTAAGTTTTCATAGTAATCAGCAGACGTCTTAGGTTAATACATTCCTTGAAAGGCAGGTGTTCAGACCTAGAGGCATCATTTAATTCCAAAAAAAATCCAAAAGGCCAGTAATTAAAAGGCATCCAAGGCCAGGGTATAAATCAAGAGATGAGTTTTTGTCACAAAACAGAATTTTGAATTGAGCCATGTTGGTTTATTATAAAGCTGACTTTCCAGAATGAAACCAATCACTTTTATGTGCAGGATCTTGCATGGAGCATTAGCTGTGGACAGTAGTCAGTAGTATGAGCGACAGGACAGTGAATCATGAATAAGACAAGCAGGTGGTAACAGAACATTGATGAAGGCTGAAGAGAACGGGGACCAGATGAACAAAAGGAAGTTTTAATACTGAAAGAAATTATAGATGTGAGATGTTTCATCAGCTAGTCCAGGGAGAGGTGCAGATGGATAGTGGATGGAAACAAATTGAGTGAGTGTTTCTGATGGGAAAAAGTACGTAGGGGAAGAACGGTGGATTTAGCAAGTGTAGAAAATATTTCTGATGTTGAGATGGAAATGGAAAAAGAAATGAAAGCAGAGCATGTGTAACCAAAGAAAAATAAAGATCCACGTAAGATTTGCAGCTGTAGCTTTAAAAAACCAAACAAACAGAAAATCAACAATAAATAAATTAAATTCTGCTTAGGAGTGTTAGGAAGAAGGCACAAATGCAGGTAGCCATCTTAAATGTTTCCAAGTACTTAAAGCAGCAATGAGGCATTAGGTGTCCATTCTTTCAGTGAATTTCCTTAATTGTGAATATTAACATTTATTTAGTAATGAGCAAACACTCACAGCGAAGATTATAGCCTTATTATATACTCGGTTATTTAAAATCAATCTAACACCCCAGTTATGTTCCTCCCCAACAGAGAGTATGCATTTGATGTTACTCACCACATAATGGTGTGATATGTGATATATGATACGTCATATTTCAGGAATATGACAGTAACGAGGAATGTGTTTTTTCCTGATTCGGCGGTGGCCAAGCTGGGTCAGGGTAAACTACATTCACTCCACAATTTACCAAGGAATATATAAAATGAGGCATTCAAGGAAAAATTTGAATCAAATTCTAATTAGGCAAAACGTCCACCTTTCCGTTGTCTGAAAGAGTGTGACGCAACTTTTATTCATTTATTCAAATTCAACCAGTCTGTGTTCAACTGGACAAACTGATCTTATTTATCAATGCTGAAGCATATCAAAATGCACAGGTGGTTATTTTGTTTTTCTTAAATGAAATTTGTAAACTAGTTAAGCTGTGACTATTGAAACCTTATTGAACAGAACTCTTGGAAGACAAACATTGAGTGGAAGGGATTGGTGGCAGCATGGAGGTGTGTGCCAGTGTAACACGAAGGTCCGCACAGCGTTCAATTACAGTAGTGCAGATAATATCTGTTGGCATGGTGGAGAGTTAATCTTATTATCCCATCTTGTATTAATTAGGAAAATTAAATGAAGACTTTGAAGCAGTTCCTTTCTTGACTCAAGGTTGGAAATCTAGATAAGAAGGGAAAAGAAAATTTGGAGAAAAACTGAACTTATTTATGGAATGGCTGACACAAGGGGAGCCTGAGGCTCCCCATGAATCTGTTTCTCTTATAAAAGGAAGCCAAGAGGACGAGGGGGGAGGACAGCAAGGAGGAGGAGGGAGCACGCCCCACAGTGGCCACTGCTGGCAGGAGAGAGGCGTCCACCTCCACCACTGAAAAACTGGACTGCATACTTAAAGACTACAACAGAAAAGTGGACTCACTTCTACACGTATGCAGAAAATTAGCAAAATTAAATTATTGCATGTAAAGTAAGAACTCCGGGTAATGACATACAGGACTTTTCAAGGTCAGAAAAGTAACGATCAAATTCTGCAAATGACAAGCTACCAGTAGAACACCTATTAACATTTGTAAAGGTAGCATTGTACCCAATGTACTATAGGCAATTGAATGGATCTGATCCAAATTGTGAACTACCATTATTTGCAAATCCATCCTCCAGATTGGTCATAAAATTAGACTGATAAACAAAGAAATGTGTGGAAGCATCCATTGTCCTAATTGAAGAGGATAAGAGACATTTCAACCAATGGGGGGTTCCACACATCCCGCTGGTTAGACCCAAACACATGGATCGGAAAATGTTGGACATATTGTCATCTCTACTGCGGAATAGAGCCATCCATGGAAAACCAATACCTGACCTTAACATAGAATATTATCCCAAAATAAAACCATAAGCATTGTCTCTTAACTGGGTAACCACAGCACAAAAGGCGGCACACATTGACGCCCAGAAATCTCCTATATGACCAATCTTAACATTAACATGAGGGGATGAGGAAAATTTGAAGCAAATTCCAAATTGGTTATGGTAAACGGATAACCAGATGTAGATCTAATAAAAGGAGCAGAGTACGACACTATAGGCCATATATTCAGAAGCCCAGAAGGGCATTAACAGATGCAATTTTCCACAGTGGGAGTCGTCAGCAAGTCTTATACCAATTGCTGGGTCGAGAGGAAGAGCTGAGGACCCCAAGACGAAAAATGATGAAGAGGAAGACCATTCTGCCATCACAGATTATTTGTAAACACAGTGTGCTAATGATAATACATAAATCATACATAGCTCACCACACGGATGTAGGGGTGTGAGACTTATAGGGTTCTTGCGTTATTTATCTCCATCATGCTAATTGCGGTTAGGTAATCTGAATGAGGGTGAAGGTTAGAAGCTCTGAATGCCTGAATACAACAATGCATGGATATGGATGTCTCCTAATGTTGAACAATATTGTTTACTACCTACCCACTGAACATATAGGTCCCATCACCCAACACACACATCACAACACAATCACCACATGCAGATTTCATATAGTCAACAATCACACACTCAAGGCTACTGGGAGATAACTTACAACAGCACATAGATAACTACAGATGTAGTGAATAAGGATAAAACTTTACAGGCTCCATGCATTGTGATGGCAACCCCTCAGACCATTATTGGTCCTGCCCCGGCTGAGCCCTTTGTATCGGCACTTGATTAAAGGTGTAGGGTACAGGGAAGATGCATGCTGGAGAGCACCAGACCATCATGACGTGTGCCTGCGACATAGAAAAGGTCGTAGGGCGAGTGACTGTATGACTTCAGTCCCCAGAAGAAGAATGGACTGGTACCCGAGCGCATCCACCGCACCTCCAGCATCCAGGGTGGAGCCAGGAGCTCGAGCCTTACCAACACCAGCATGTCCACCTCTTTCCAGCGACAGGGGGGTGGCATCCCTGGGACAGCATCACTGAACTGTTCACTGGCTGGACTGGATGTTACATACCCTCTGCTGTACCCACCAGACTGTCCTGTAGACCTCACGGGATGAGGTGTGCCTCTGAGAGTGGGGACACACAGTTGTTTCGTTCCTGTGTCACCAAGATGGAACTGTGCTCCACAGCTGCAGATACGGGAAGCAGACACAGAGGAAGGTCAAACCTCTGTCGCAACCGTGTGATGAGTGCAGCCGAATGATGTGAGCCCTGGCAAGGGTCAACCGGTGGACAAAGGTTTCGTGGACTTTGTGGACTGACCCTATTCAACCCTATGACCCCCACATGGTCCACTCCACTGGACAAAAGAACTATGATCAGGAGGAGACCTCGAGGGGGGTACAGGACCTGGTGACAGTTCACCTCTTAGACATTGCTGCACTGTGCTAAGGTGTCCACAAGGGGGGAGGCACGGGTAGCAGAACCAATGGTGCAAGCCTCTTGGGTTGACACACAATGCAGGGACCTGCCTTATTCACCATCTGTTAATTGCCAGAGTCTCTCACACCATACATGGTTGACATGATAAAATCATGTCAAAGGGGGGAATGAAAGGGTTAATGTATAGTTAGAGCTAGAATAATAATTCTGTAGGTGATCTCCCATTATGCTCCACACATATTCCATACAAATTCTGTTTGCATGCTTATGAACAAGTATGTTATGGTATATTGATAAAACAGGAATGAGACAAAGGTATAGAGCTCTCTCTGTCTTTTTGCTCTCTTTTTAAGTCAGGTCTTTTCACATTAGTTACACACCCAATTACAGCATTCTCACACACACTTTTGATAGTACACTTTAGGGGATCGGTAACGTGAACAGAGGATGGCCTGTTCACGTCAGAATTAAACTAGCCAATCAGATAGTCGCGTACAAGCCCATCCCATTGTACTGGGTCGCCCCCACCCGAGAAGAGAACTGTAACACACGACCAGAAGTCGGAATCAGTCTGACGACGTTCTCGAGGGGACAGCATCAAACTGATCCAGCACTGCTTGCTTTACATGTGACTTCTAAATAAATGTACCATACTTTAAATTGAAGAAATCTCCGGTTTGTTCTTGGATCTTTCAATCAAAGAATCGGGTATTTTTCTAACACTATCTCTGATCATAAGCCCAGCAACTCCATACCTATAGCCATGACTGTGCCCTTTCTCAGTGAGCTAAATGACTTCTATGCTCATTTTGACAAGGACAATAACGAAAAGAACATCAATTTCCCACCCTCTGACGACCTCCACCACCTCATACTCACCTACACCGACGTCCGTAACGCACTGAGTCATGTCAACGTACGTAAGGCTGCTGGCCCTGCTCCAGAAGACGTTTCAGAAGCTTTCGGACTAGAACCAGCAGGTTTAGGAACAGTTTCTTTCCAACAGCTGTCACGTTATTGAACTTAGTTCCCCGCTGACTCTCTTACCATCATCTCTTACCATCCTCACCTGTACATAACTGCCCATCTAACTTATTGTACATTATTTGCACATAACAGTACTCTGAACTTTCTGCACTGCTGCATATATTTGCATATATTTGCTTAAATTGCACATACTGTCAATTACTGTATATACTGCACTGCTGTCCTTTGCACTTCTGATTGGATGCTAAACTGTGTTTCGTTACCGTGTATTCATACATGTGTAATGACAATAAAGTTGAATCTAATCTAATCTAATCTAATCTGGCAGTGGTGGATCTTCCCCAGTGACCCTGGGAGAAAGCTCAGACACACAAAGAGAAGAGGGATCAGGGTCGTTGGCAGCGGCGGAGCCTGGCAAGGTGAGCTCAAGCGTAGCTGATGGCTGCGCCTGACTCTCCTCCCCAAGAGCTAAGAAAGATTGCTCTAATACAGATAAGAGAAATACAAAGGAGAGCACTTGTCTGAGCTCGAGCTCCACCACCGTCCAGAACTCCGTCAATCCAAGCGATGATGTTACCTCGGGCTCGGCCCTCAGGAGGTCCAGCTCCAGTTCCCACTCTGCTACGGCGGCCTCCATAGCAGGCATGATGGTGGTTGCAGTCTTAATATTCCCAGGCAAAGGAGACCACACTGGTGGCTCATCAGACGTGGCAGCTGGGGTTGGCTCCATGCTAGTACTGGAATTGGGTCCTTCAGGGCCATGGGCTTCTCCATCGTCCGGCGGCTCAGTTCTGGGACCAGCAGACACTCAGGGACAGATGGAGGGGACACGGAGAGGACAGATGAGGAATTGTTTGCTGCAGCAGGTGGGGAGAGCTCGGGAGACTGCATTCCCTGAGTCTCACTACCGGGAATCAGGCAAGGCACATCATAATAAATGGAAGAAGAAATAAACGGCTCTTGCCTGTCATCCCGGTGTGCGATGTTTTCTGCTGCAGCAGGTGCACAGTCATCCTTCTCCGTGTTTATGGTGAACCTGGGCCCCTCTGTGGATTGTGGAGGAGCTGCCCGTTGCAGACACGGAAGTGAGTGTAGCCGGGGAAAACCTGGAAGACCTCTTGGCAACAGGAGGATACGTCAAGGGGATGAAGGTTGCGGCAGCAGTGGAGAGGGCGAAGGCTGACGGAGCAGCTGGCGAAGAAGAAGAGGAGAAAGGTACTGCAGTGGGAATTGTCAGGCTCGGCGTCAGGGAAAAGGCTGCTGAAGAGGAAGAAGTCTTCCTCTGTCGGTCTGGTGTGGGATGACGTTGTCAGGGAGTTGATGGAGCAGGAACGGGAGCTGGAGGCTGGTGTGGAGTGGAGACTACAGTGGCCTGGGAGCGCCTCCCCTTCGACGTGCACCCAGGCTTCTCTGGAGAACGTTTTACCATCCCGCCATTCTTACGCTGCAGCGCTGCCACCAGAGAGATCCTCTCTTTTCCCTCAGCATGCTTTGACAGCTGAGGGCAACGACAAGCAGCTGCCTATGCAAGCTCCAGATACCACAATGCGTCCTCCGGGGTGGAATATGTGCGGGCCTTGGAGATTAGCCCATCAATCTCCATGAGAGCTTGGCAGCCCTCCCACCCCAGACGCATTGGGTAACCCTGTTCACCTGCTGAATCCATGAATACTCCGACGAGCAGGTGAGTGAAAAAAAAGAGAAAAAAAGCAAAAGGCAAAAATGTACGCCAACAGCAGCTGAATCTGATTAGGGTGGCAGCATTCTGTCATGAACGCCCCTCGGGGCAGAGAGAGACAGATTCACATGCTCAACTGTTTAGTGACATTTATTAACAAAAGAGAACAAAAAATTCCAAACCAGTGTAGACAAGACAAAAATACAACAAAGGTAGTGAACAGGGAAGGCACTCCAGCATAGAAATTCCTCTGGAGGGATTAAGGAGAAAAACTTATAGAGAGTGAGTCCAGGAACATCAGCCAATACAGTCCATGTAATGTTGCCGCACTGAGAGACTAAATACCGGTAGTGATGGGTCCGGTAACACCAATGCGTTGGCGCATGCGTCGAGCTCATAGAGCGAAACCCTGTGTCGGTGCGTGTTGGTGCGTATCGCTTTAAGAAAGTCACGTGACCGATACAGGTACTGTATCGGTCACGTGACACTAGCGCATCGAAACACTGACGCGCCAGCGTTTATAAGGAAGCGCATCTGTCAACGGGATGCATTTGCCCAAAGACTCTCGTATGTGTTGCGGACGGTGCTTATGCAAATTTATCACAAATTATGGAGCACGAGCAGCCTCAAGGAAAAAGAAAGGTTTCCACTGTGTGGGACCATTTTGATCTGATATCGGAAAATAAGTTATTTAAAAATAATATTTTTAAAATACTATTTTCTTTGTTTTAATTTCCTTGTTGTTTCATCCTGTTTCTCTCAGAGTTTCCACTTGATCTATCTGAATTCAAAATCATTTGAAAGTGACTCTTAGTTTACTCTTTATATTTTCTGCAGGCTAAATGTTGCAGTTGTTCAACAGAGCTGTCGTATTTAAACAAAAGCGCCTCCTTAATGCTGAGGCATTATAGGGCCAGGCATGAAAATGAAGTCCCGGATACACCCAGGATAGACTCAGGTATACAGCCATTCTACTACTTACCCACAGTTGCTTTATTGATAATTAATTTCTATTAATTTATTCTTTACTTCATTTTTAACCATCAAGCTTCCAGGAAGCAGATGCTGGATGAAGCTGTGCTGAATTTCATCATGAAGGACTGCCAGCCCCTCAGCATTGTGGAGAGTGAAGGGTTCAGGGAACTGATACAGGCCCTTCAGCCCTCATGTTTTGCCAACCAGAAAGGTTTGTGGAAATTATCTAAAGTAGTAGTTGATATATCCAATTTATTTAATCTTTAATTTAAATGTATGGATTTGCTTTTGGTTTGACTTGGTGTAATTTTCAGACCATCAAACAAATGGTGGCCAAAAAGTACGAGGAGGAACGGGAACGAGTGAAAATGCAAGTACAGCAAGCTGTGGCAGTGAGTATAACAGCTGACATGTGGACATCTGAACATTTTTTTTTTTTTTTTTTTTTTTTTTTTTTTTTTGTTACTTATTTGTACCCGTAGGTAGACTTGGTTTGCAGTCTGGTGACAAGCCACCGGCTGCTGGTCGCTGCGTGCGCGAGCGCCCTAAACCTACATGTTTTTGGTATGCGGGAGGAAACCGGAGAAATCCCGGAGTAAACCCACGCAACACGGGGAGAACATGCAAACTCCACACAGCTCACTGTTGGTCGGGGGCTGGAATCGAACCCACGATCTCATGATCCCCGCGATCCCCCGGCCAAGGGTAAAACTGTGCTGCCACAGTGCTAAACCACTGCGCCACCGTGCAGCCCATGGAGGCTTACTTGGCTCTTACCTGTCACTACATTAATGAGAATTTGCAGTTGTGTATGTCTGTGTTGGGAGTGCAATACTTTGTCTACAAAGTCACACTGCTGACAATTTGGCCCAAGTCAAAAGGGGCATGATGGAGGACTGGGCCATAACCAATAAAGTAAAGTGTTTTGTGACCGACGCAGCACCAAACATGATTGCATCCACTAGACAGCTCCAAATTCGGCACTCAATTTGCATTGCACATAGTCTCAATTTAGACGGGACCATCTTCACAACAGCTGTCTGCACCCACTTCAGCCATGTTATTCAGCATTATTTGTTTGTTGTTGTTTGGAAATCACGTACTAAAATGCCAATTTGTTGTTTTTTAGATGACCTTTGGCAACATCTCGACATCGAAGTGGGCGGGCAGACCAAAAGTGCCACAGCTGATGCCATCCAGGAGGTGCAGAGATACCTGGCAGAAGGCAATATTGCCAGGTCCCAGGATCCTATGAGATACTGGGACAACCAAAAGACCATCTATCCAAACCTCTTTCAGCTTTCCTTAGAATTTCTCTGCACTCCAGCCTCATCTGTGCCGTGTGAGCGGGTGTTTCCTACAGCTGAAGAAGTTGTATCAAAAAAGCGTAACAGACTCAATTTCAAAACGTTGGAAAAGCTTTTTTTTTAATAAAAATTTGTTAAAAAAAAAAAATCCCAGTCCACAAGCATCCTCATTCACAACACTTTCACTTAGATTTTCACATTACGATACATGTTCACATTATTTATTGACTGTATCTAAAAATATCAGTGATATTTGAAATTAAAATGAAGATATGAAATAATACAATATAAAATACAATGACTTAAATTATATACTGCTCAAAAAAATAAAGGGAACACTAAACATCCTAGATTTGAATGAAATATTCTTATTAAATACTTTGTTCTTTACATAGTTGAATGTGCTGACAACAAAATCACACAACAGCAGGTGAAATTGATTGTCAGTGTTGCTTCCTAAGCGGACAGTTTGAGGGACCGTGTTCCCTTTATTTTTTTGGAGCAGTATATTATTGTATATACTAGGTCATCAAATCAGTGTTAGTTGAGTCTGTCAACTAGGTTGCCTGTAGGGATTTTTAAGGTCCAGCAGGTGTGAGTATTCAGTGACACAGTATCAATACAGTTTTGCAATGTGTCGAAACGCATCATGACTCCTCATGGACCGGTATTCCCGGTCTTTAAATAGTGGCAGTAGGTCAGCGGCAGGGAGATGAGCAGCAGGTGTGAGCTGAGCAGACAGGTGGCCTTAATTACCCAACTGTCAACAGCTGGGAAACAGATTGTGGACAGCAAGTGTGAGTGTCTGAGAGAGGAAGGCTCATCAGAGACAAAACAAAAAAATAATGCAGAAAACTAACAACATTACAATAACAGACATACAAAACTCAGAAATAAATAAAAGGTTTGGATTTTTTCCCCTTAATCATAAACACCTTCATTAACTACATGTTGTGTTTACTTGTGTTATCTTTGTCTAATATTTAAATTTGTCTGATTGATCAGAAACATTTAAATGTGACAAACATACAAAAAAATGAGAAATCAGGAAGGGGCAAACGCTTTTTCACACCACTGCATGGCTAACCTTGTTTTTATTTTTATTTTCATTTTTTTACATTTATTTTAGCCATTTTAAGTGGGAATGAATGGGGGTGTCCTAAAAAGGATGGGGTGGGAGGTGTCCTAATTTATTCGTCACTATTTGTTTAGAATTACATTTTACAGAAAATTTGAAAAAAGTTTTTCATTCATTTTTAATTGTTTCATTGTATTACATGAATCTTCCAGTATTTTTAACATTGATATCAAATATCCATATGTCCAAATAGGTTAAAAAAAAACAAAAAACTCACACGGCTTTTACAGGGTGCCCTAATTTTTTTCACATGACTATTTAAAAGATACGGATTTTGATTAATACAGATTCAACAAGTATTTTAGTACAATATTACATAGATGAATAATGTTTGTAAAATTATGTGATTATTTAGAGTCATCAGGCTTTCTTGTTTTCCATGATGCACAGAACAATCCAGAAGGGGATCATTGCCAAATCTGAAGAGATGCAGCACCTGCTGCAGTAACTTTCACTGCCCCTTCTGCAGCTCAGCTTTGTTTAATCCGGCAAAGTTGAGCAAAGTGAAAAATCACCTAGAGTCCCATTTCAGCCAAGCAGTTCTCTATGATATAGAGATATGTCAGAAAAGTTATATCACAATATTTGTGAATTTTAATGTTAGCAATATTCTTGCAATATCACAAAATAGTTTTTTTTCTTTTTAATTTATGAAGGACAGTTTCACATAGCATCAATAGCTCAGATGGAGTTTCAAACATTTTTTAAAATTCTGTTTTCTGTGACTCTTTCAGTGAAGTGGAGGAGTTCAGTGAATCATTAGGAAGGCAACTGAGAAAACAAGGAAAGGTTTGGTCGGCAGTATTGTTGTCTACTTCACAATATATAGTTTGAACTTGAAGGGATCTGCAAATGTCTGATGTCAGTCAATTTTGATGTTGTTTCCTGTCCTTTGTGTCTGAAAGAAAAAAGTAGGACACTGGTGTGGACGGAGCTGGAGAGGAGCCAGGACATAAATTTGTCTGTGGCCCACCCAAACAAAAGGTGACATTTTTTTTCCACAATATTTTTTATTGAACCTTTTTTTTTTTACAAACATGGCACAAACAGTCAAACACTAACACTAAAGTAATTTAAAAATTAAAAAAAAAACACTTAACAACAACAACAACAAAAAATGTACTAAAAACAACAACAACCATTAATGAAAGCAAATCAACAACAATGCTCCTCTGTTTAGTCTAGGTAATCTATTACATAAGAATACATAATATACATTCACCAGTTTGGAATTTGCAAGGTCCACACATATCATTCACCTTCTTCTTCAGAAGTTATGTTTAATTTCTTTACATAATCAATGAAAGGTCTCCATATATTCTCAAACACACCTTCCTTTAATTTCAGTATATATGTTATTCTTTCTAGTGGAAGGTTTGTTAACATCTGTCTTAACCACTGAGTCACATCTGGTCTATGAGTCTTTTTCCACAGTAGTGCAATACATTTTTTGGCATTAAGCAAACCGAGGCCTATGAATGCTCTTTCACTCTTATTGAAGTTATGCTTTTCTGGATACAGACCCAACAAAAACAGTTTAGGGTTCAATGTGATTTGTTTTGAAATTATTTTTTCAATTGTTACCCTCACCTCTTCCCAAAACATTCTGATTTTTCTACATTCCCATAAACAGTGAAATAGGGTTCCTTTACTTTCCATACATTTTGTGCATGTATCTGGTATGTTTTTGTTATATCTTCTTCTTAACTCCACTGGTGTCAAAAGTTGACTTTTTATTTACTCTGTGATTTATGCTGCTATCACCGTTCCCTGCTAAGATAGGTAGTTGTGTGTTAATTTTTATAGTTGTTATTGGGGAAAAAATTAAGTTATTGAATAAAATATGACTGGAGCTGAAGTTGTGGGTTAATCATTCATTCTTTATCAGACTCACAGATGCATTTCTAAATAAAATGAAATACTATATTACTTACAAATTATAATTGTGCTAGAACATGCTCTTTTTGTTAATGTTCTTTATGGTGTTCTTCAACACTGACCATTTGTTTATAGAAAAGAACATACAGTATGTTGTTCCCGTTATTAGTAAATCATCCAAGATGGTTGTTCCTGTGTTTGTGCCAGAGTCTGATGTACTATGATGAGCAAATCTGTGACAGGATGAATGATGGAGAGTAAGAGAACCAGTCTGCGTTTTTAATCACTGAGGTTCAAATTCATGTTCTTTTCTTTTGATTTATTATCCTATTAAGTTCTTAGTGTTTGTGTGTACGTATATTGTGAGCTAAAAACTGAAGTTTTCTATTAAAATTATACAGTCAGGATAAATTTGATAATGGGAAAGACAACATTATTTACTGAGAAATCTCTGTGTGTCTGTCTGTCACGCTTCATAGGACATCATAGGACGTCTTATGAACTCAGGCATCATAGGACACAGAGACAAATGTGTCTTTTGTCACGACTCGCCGCTCATCAGTGGCGCCAGCTGTGCGCACACCTGCGCCTCGTCAGTGGTGAGGGATTTAAGCCGCCTCGCCCTGGGCTTCGGCCTGAAGCCGTCTGTTCTCATTGGCATCTCTTGCGGCAAGGAACCCCCTTCATCAAGCAAGATACAACGTAAGCATCTCTTACCTTTTCCTCCCAGCCTTCTCCCCTGTGCACAGGTGGATTTCCCGGCGGCGGACAACGTTCCCTCGCCACCATCTCCTCGCTGCTGCTTCAGGCGCTCCAGGTCGCTGTCTACCGGGCTACGCCCTTGCTTAACGCCAGCCACCTGCCCAGACCAAGTAAGCCAGCTGTCATTATCATATCTCCTGTATTGGTGTGGTGCCCGTTACCCTTCTCCCTCTGCTTCTCCCATAGGGTTGTCCAGCTGAACGGCTTCCTGCCCCCGTGCCTGACGCAGACGCCACCACCAATACATTTTCATCTCACAGACATGCAGTCATACACTCTTGTTGTTAAATAAAGCTATTGGATCTACCCTGAGCCTGCGTGTGTGTCTCCTGAGCCGTGCATTATGTCAGTACGGCTTCAGCAGAGCGGCTCGGCAGACAGCGGGCTCGCACGCCGACTTTCCACCTTCGAGGCTCGGGTGGATCTAACAGCCCACCAACAACAAGTGATCCTCAATCAGTTATGCACTATTACTAACCGATTGGACCATCTGGACCCCCAACAGCCGTTCCCCCTGGCTCGTCTGGGTGGCGCAGTTCCTGCTGCTCCAGCGGCCGTTCAGCCTGCTCCAGGTGCACCGGCACGACTCACACCTATTCCGACCCCCGCCCGCTTTAGCGGTAAGCTCGGTGGAGCGCGGGGGTTTATCATGCAGTGTGAGTCTGTGTTTCACCGCGTCCCCGGAGACTTTCCCTCAGACCATAGCCGGATTGGCTACATAGGAAATCTCTTGGAGGGTCGAGCGTTTACCTGGGCTTACGCCGTAATGGCGAAGCCCAGCTACGCCACCCTCACCTATGGCCAGTTTGTGAGACTGTTCCTGGAAGTGTTCGATCATTCGCGTACAGAGAGCGTTCAGGTCGATCATCTTCTCAGCCTCCAGCAGGGAAGCCGATCGGCCGCTGATTACGCGATCGACTTCCGGGTTGCTGCGGAGGAGGTTGGCTGGGGAGAGCGTTCGCTCTGCGGCATCTTCCTTCGCAGTCTCAGCGCTGGTCTGAGGGATGAACTGGCTGGACGGGATATCCCGGAGACATTAGCGGAGCTGACTTCCCTTGCCATCAGCTTGGATAACAGGCTGCGCGAGCGTGCCTTGGAGCGGAGGTCTTCTTCTCACCCTCGAGGGGCCTCGGCGCGCCTGTCCCAAGCTCGCCCCCTGGCATTGCCGCCACCGGGGTTCTCCGAGGAGTCGGAGCCGATCGTGACAGGCTGGACAAAGCTCCCCCCAGCGGAGAAACAACGCCGCCGTGAGTTGGGCCTCTGCATGTATTGCGGAGGCAGCCAGCACACGGTGGAGCATTGTCCGGAAAGGCCAAATGGGGAAGTCCGCGAGTTACTGTAGGGGGCCTTGCGGACGCTAATCGGTTAACTCCCCTCACTCAATTGACGCTGCCCATCCGATTCTGTCACAGTCCCACAGGGCACCTCACTCATGCACTGGTGGATTCAGGCGCGGAGGGTAGCTTCATTTCACAAAGCCTGGCAACCCGATTGGGCATCCGTTGCCACCTTCTCGAGTCTCCTCTCACCCTAGTAAATCTCTGCCGTGTCTCCCTGGGAAAAGTAACACACCGGACAACCCCTGTCCCAGTAATTATCTCAGGAAATCATCGGGAGGATATCACCTTCTACATCCTACCATCTTCAGTAACACCTGTGATTCTTGGATACCCATGGCTCCGCCTCCACAATCCTGTCCTGGACTGGAGGACTGGCAGGGTGTCCGCCTGGAGCTCTTTCTGCATGAGCACCTGCCTTCAATCCGCTGCCTGCGCCCCGTCCTCTCCTCCCACTCCCAAGGACGCCGCGCCTCCGGATCTCACCCTGGTGCCCTCCGAGTTCCACGACCTGGGCATGGTCTTCAGCAAGTCCAAGGCGATGTCCCTTCCTCCACACCGGCCCTACGACTGCGCTATTAACATCCGCCAGGGGGCACCCTTACCCTCGGGACGTCTCTACAGCCTGTCAGCGCCGGAGAAGGAGGCAATGAACACTTATTTGAAGGAGTTGCTGAGTGCTGGAATCATCTGCCCCTCATCATTACCATTAGGCGCAGGGTTCTTCTTCGTGGGCAAGAAGGATGGCTCCCTTCGTCCTTGTATTGACTACCGTGCCCTCAATGACATCACAGAGAAGGACCGCTACACCTTGCCCCTAATGGACACCGCCTTCCACTCCCTCCAGGGGGCGACTTGGTTCACCAAACTGGATCTTCGCAGCGCATACCACCTCGTCCGGATCCGGGAGGGAGACGAGTGGAAGACAGCCTTCCGTACCCCGAACGGTCATTTCGAATACCTGGTTATGCCGTTCGGGTTGACCAACGCTCCAGTCGTCTTTCAGCGCCTTATTAATGACGTCCTCCGGGATTTCATCGGCCTGTTCGTGTTCGTCTACCTGGACGATATCCTCATCTTCTCCAGATCCAGGGACGAGCACCGGGTCCACGTGAGGCGGGTCCTACAGAGGCTGCTGGAGAACCAGTTATATGTTAAGGCGGAAAAATGTGAATTCTACGCCAAGACTACGTCCTTCCTGGGGTTCGTCATCTCTCATGACCAGGTGCTCCCGGACCCAGCAAAGGTTAAAGCGGTGGTAGAGTGGCCCACTCCTACATCAAGAAAGCAGGTACAACAGTTTATTGGGTTTGCCAATTTCTACCGCCGCTTCGTCCCAAATTTTGGAGCCATCGTTGGTCCCCTGACCCGCCTCACCTCCCCTAAGATCCCGTTTCGGTGGACTGAAGAGGCCGCAGCTGCCTTCCAGGCGCTGAAGGCGGAGTTTTCCTCCTCCCGGGTCCTCAGCCAAGTCGACCCCGCGCTGCAATGCATCGTTGAGGTGGACGCTTCGGACATGGGGGTGGGGGCGGTGTTGTCTCAGCCGTCGCCTGTCAACGGGGCCAAACGGCCCTGCGCCTTCTTCTCTCGGCGCTTGTCCCCGGCGGAACGTAATTACGACATGGGGGACAGAGAGCTCCTCGCCATCAAGCTCGCGCTTCAGGAGTGGCGCCACTGGCTGGAGGGGGCTGCCCTGCCGTTCGTGGTACTGACCGATCACAAGAACTTGGAATATTTAAGAACTGCCAAACGTCTGAATGCCCGCCAGGTGCATTGGTCCTTGTTCTTCGCCAGGTTTCGTTTTAACATCACCTTCAGGCCTGGCTCCAAGAACGGCCTGCCCGACGCCCTCTCTAGGCAATTTGCCCCTGAGGCGTCAGAAGACGCAGTCCACACCATCTTGCCCAGGTCGTGCGTTGTGGGGGCCGTCTCGTGGGACATCGAGAGCAAGATCCGGAAGGCGCAGGAATTGGAACCGGACCCTGGCGGCGGACTGGAGGGGAGGCTTTTTGTGCCGTCCACTGTCCGGGGGGAGGTTATCCACTGGCTGCATACATCTAAGCTCACCTGCCATCCTGGGTCCTCCCGGAAGATCGACCTCCTCCAACGTTCCTTCTGGTGGCCGGGTCTGCGGAGGGATGCCGCCCGCTACGCACGGGCCTGCCCCGTCTGTGCCACCAGCAAGTCAGGTAACGCTCCCCCCGCGGGCCTGCTCCAGCCCCTGCCTGTCCCTGGTAGGCCCTGGTCGCATATCGCCCTAGACTTCGTCACCGGTCTCCCTGTCTCCAACACCTTCGACACAGTCCTGACCATTGTTGATTGTTTCTCCAAGGCTGCTCACTTCATGCCATTATGGGGGCTCCCATCTGCCTTGGAGACGGCGGACCTCCTCATCCAGCACGTGGTCAGGCTGCACGGGATTCCGGTAGACGTGGTCTCGGACCGAGGCCCCCAGTTTGCCTCGGACGTCTGGAGGTCTTTCTGCAACGCCCTGGGAGCCAAGGTAAGCCTCTCCTCCGGCCATCACCCCCAATCCAACGGGCAGTGTGAGCGGACCAATCAGGAGCTGGAGGCTGCGCTCCGCTCCGTCACTGCATCCAAGCCCGCGTCCTGGAGCACACACCTCGCCTGGGTGGAATACGCCCATAATACCACCCACTCTTCTGCCACCGGGATGTCCCCATTCAAGGCATCCCTGGGCTACAATCCTCCTCTGTTCCCTACGCAGGAGAGCGAGTTGACTGTCCCCTCTGTCCGGGCGCACCTCAGGCGGTGCTGCTCCATTTGGTCTTCGGCACGCAGCGCACTTTTACGCACAGCGGAGCGCAACAAGTCCACGGCGGACCGGCACAGGAGACCTGCCCCTGCCTACCAGGTAGGCCAACGAGTCTACGTGTCCACTCAGGACATCTGTTTAAAGGGTGAGAGGAGAAAACTGGCCCAACGGTTTATCGGTCCATTTCCCATCACCAAGATCATCAACCTGGTGGCTGTGCGTGTGGCTATCCCCCCCTCCCTCCGCATCCATCCCACCTTCCACGTCTCCAAGGTGAAACCGGTGGTCTCCGATCCCCTCTGCCCTCCACCTGCAGCGCAGCCCGCGCCCCGGATGATAGATGGCCATCCAGCCTGGACAGTCTCTACCATCCTGGACTCCCGGCGCCAGGGTCGCGGGTTGCAGTACTTGGTGGATTGGGAGGGCTACGGGCCTGAATGGAGACAATGGGTGCGCTCCTCGTTTGTGTTGGATCCGTCCCTCATCGCTGAGTTCCACCGAGCGCACCCGGAGAAACCATCACCAGGAGGCGCTGCTAGAGGGGGGAGTACTGTCACGACTCGCCGCTCATCAGCGGTGCCAGCTGTGCGCACACCTGCGCCTCGTCAGCGGCGAGGGATTTAAGCCGCCTCGCCCTGGGCTTCGGCCTGAAGCCGTCTGTTCTCATTGGCATCTCTTGCTGAAAGGAACCCCCTTCATCAAGCAAGATACAACGTAAGCATCTCTTACCTTTTCCTCCCAGCCTTCTCCCCTGTGCACAGGTGGATTTCCCGGCGGCGGACAACATTCCCTCGCCACCATCTCCTCGCTGCTGCTTCAGGTGCTCCAGGTCGCTGTCTACCGTACGCCCTTGCTTAACGCCAGCCACCTGCCCAGACCAAGTAAGCTAGCTGTCATTATCATATCTCCTGTATTGGTGTGGTGCCCGTTACCCTTCTCCCTCTGCTTCTCCCATAGGGTTGTCCGGCTGAACGGCTTCCTGCCCCCGTGCCTGACGCAGACGCCACCACCAATACATTTTCATCTCACAGACACGCAGTCATACACTCTTGTTGTTAAATAAAGCTATTGGATCTACCCTGAGCCTGCGTGTGTGTCTCCTGAGCCGTGCATTATGTCATCTTTATGATGTCACATAGACCATGAACTCAGGCATCATAGGACGACTCGTGATGCCTATATGATGGTACATAGACAAATGTGTCTTTATGATGTCATATACATCAAGCTCACGGCACATCGACAAATATGTCTTTATGATGTCATATACATAAAGCCTGCCTTCATCACTTGACTCTATAAAAGTAAGAAATCTCTGTGTGTCTGTGTGTCAGTCTGTCACGCTTCATAGGACATCATAGGACGGCCTATGTCATATACAGTGACAGACATCAGGCAACATGTCTTTATGATGTCATATACAGTATGCCGGAAAGCCTCATTTTGCTCAGATCTATTTTCATGATCCTGTCCATGAACTGGAATTATGATGCACCTATCCCTCAACCAGTGGTCTCAATGAAGAAGAAGAAGACCCACCAGATGGAGAGCAATAGAATGACAACAACTGCTGCACGTCAGAAAAGATGCCATGAAGATGAAACACCTGAGGTTCCAGCAGTACATCGCACCCGTCTGAGACAGGAGGACACCCTTCACCAGCATAGGGTACAACAGACTTTAAAGCACGTTTCTAGGACATCATAGGATGGCCTATGATCTCTGCCTCATCATCATAGCGCGTCCTATGAACTCAGGCATCATAGGACGACTTGCCATGCCTACATGATGCCACATGTGTAACCTTGACGAATGCCAGTCTACACTACAAATGTGTAAAGTGCCAAGCAAAGCACTGATTTTCTTCAGGTGCTCCAGTTCCTTGGTTTCAACGGGCATGCATGGGCCTTCCTGAACAGGATCGAAAGCCACTTTTTCAGGATCGTGCCCATGAACTGAAATTACGACGTCCTTATCCCTCAACCAGTGGTCTGAACGAAGAATAAGACCCACCAGATGGAGAGCAATAGATTGAGGAGAACTGCTACAAGTCAGAAAGGATGCCATGAACATGAAGCACCTCAGGTTCCACCAGTATGCCACAGGCATGACTGTGAACAACACAGCCGTCTGAGACAGGAGGAGACCCTTCAGTGGTCTGAACAAAGAAGAAGAAGACCCACCAGATGATGTCTATATCGACGGCACATAGACAGAGCACATGACTCCCTATAAGACATATATATAGACACGGGTAAGCAACAAAACAGAACAGTGACAGGCAGGAGAAGAAGTAACAAGCAGGGGCAACCAGCCCCAAATGGCAGGACATATTTTGTGTGATTTTTATGTTTTGCTGCTACAAAAGCCATCACATGTGATTGCCACATAGCACTGTGTTGCTATACCAGCTGTCCTGTAACTGGCAAGAATTCTGTTCCAATGCATCCCCTTTACAGGCATGCACGGGTATGCATTAGTATTTTTAATGTAATTTAGTAGGTCTTCTACAAAGAAGCTTTTTTCCCTCTTCTGCATCCATCCATCCATCTTCTACCGCTTTTCCGGAGGTCCGGGTCGCGGAGGCAGCAGTTCAAGCAGAGAAGCCCAGGCTTCCCTCTCCCCAGCCACCTGCTCCAGCTCTTCAGAGGGGATACCAAGGCGTTCCCAAACTAGCTGGGAGACATAGTCTCTCCACCGAGTCCTGGGTCTGCCCCGGGGTCTCCTCCCAGTGGGACGTGCCTGAAACACCTCAAGTGGGAGGCGTCCAGGAGGCATCCTAATCAGATGCCCATACCACCTCAACTGACTCCTTTCAATGTGGAGGAGCAGCGGTTCTACTCTGAGCCTCTCCCGGATGACTGAGCTCCTCACCCTATCTCTGAGGGTGAGTCCAGCAATCCTACGGAGAAAGCTCATTTCAGCCGCTTGTATCCGCGATCTCGTTCTTTCGGTCATTACCCAAAGCTCGTGACCATAGGTGAGAGTAGGAACGTAGATTGACTGGTAAATCGACAGCTTTGCCTTAGAACTAAGCTCCCTCTTCACCACAACAGACCGGTACAACGTCCGCATCACTGCAGATGCTGCTCCAATCCGTCTGTCGATCTCTCGCTCCATTTTCCCCTCACTCGTGAACAAGACCCCAAGATACTTAAACTCCTCCACTTGGGGCAGGAGCCTGTCCCCAACCCGGAGAGGACAATCCACCTTTTTCCGGCTGAGGACCATGGACTCGGACTTGGAGGTGCTGATTCTCATCCCAGCCGCTTCACACTCAGCGGCAAACCGTCCCAGCAAGAGCTGTAGGTCATTGCTGGATGAAGCCAACAGGACGACATCATCTGCAAACAACAGAGATGAGATCCTGTGGTCACCAAGCATGACACCCTCCATTCCCTGGCTGCGCCTAGAAATCCTGTCCATAAAAATTATGAACAGGACCGGTGACAAAGGGCAGCCCTGGCGGAGTCCAACTCTCACTGGGAATGACTCCGACCGAGTGTTGGCAATGCGAACTAAACTCTCACAACGGTCGTACAGAGACCGAATAGCTCGTAACAACAAGCCCGATACCCCATACTCCCGAAGCACCCCCCACAAAAATCCACGAGGGACGCGGTCAAATGCCTTCTCCAAGTCCACAAAACACATGTAAACTGGTTGGGCAAACTCCCACGAACCCTCAAGAATTCTCGAGAGGGTAAAGAGCTGGTCCGATGTGCCACGGCCAGGACGAAAACCACATTGCTCCTCCTGAATCCGAGGTTCGACCAACGGCCGGACTCTCCTCTCCAGTACCTTGGCATAGACCTTCCCAGGGAGGCTGAGGAGTGTGATCCCTCTAAAGTTGGAGCACACCCTCCGGTCCCCTTTTTTGAAGAGAGGAACCACCACCCCGGTTTGCCATGCCAAAGGCACTGCCCCCGACCTCCACGCAATGAACTAAAATATTAATGAGAAGTACTAGTACTAAAATATTGATGACTTTCAGTACTGAGACTGTGGTGTAGTGTCCTCATCAAATCCACTAGATGGTGCTGTTGCAGAAAATGAGGAAGCATGAATGCTTTTGTTGTTGGAAAATATAAAGTAAAATTTATGCAATCCACCCCAAATATCCTGATTGGATACAGTTACCAGTGGGACTTTGTGGTAGCTGCATGATTGGTCCCCATCTTAGGTGCTGATTTTCTGTGAGCTTATGGACTACTTGGTAATGTTGCCAACACACAACATCATTGGATGCTGTATCATTTTCCTCCTTGCCCAGCACAACTCATGAAGTTGGGCCACCAACACACACAAATGTTCTAGCTCCTGGGGGTAAGTACCAGCGTTTGCTTTCCGAGTTCCCAGCATTCACGGTGCCCACTTTTTCCGCTGTTGTAACCAAGCATGGGGTTGAGCATTTATCACCACAAAAGGTCCCCCCGTGTTTGCATGCCCTCGCTGCCTGATTGCAGCTAAACTAGCCATCACGTGCAAGGAGTTTGCTAACTTGCAACGTTTAGGCATCGTAAGGCGCTCCAACAGTCCTTGGGGATCCCTGCTTCATGTGATGCCCAAGTCAGATGGGTCATGGCGGCCGTGTGGTGATTTCTGACGCTTGAACAATGCCACGGAACATGATCGTTACCCCATCCCACACATCTAGGATTTTTCCGTGCAAATGGCTGCGACTCGCATGTTTTCAAAAATGGATCTGGTCCGCGGTTACCACCAGGTCCCGGTGCACGCAGAGGACGCCCCAAAACAGCAGTAATAACTCCCTTCGGTCTTTTCAAGTTTTTGCACATGCCATTTGGGTTAAAGGGCACAGCACAAACTTTCCAAAGGGTGATGGACGCGGTGCTTCGTGAATTGCCATTTGTTTTCGTCTACTTAGACGACATTTTGGTGGCTAGCATGTCAGAGGAGGAGCACCTCACCCATCTCAAACAAGTTTTCCAACAGTTGGAAGCGCACGGTCTGATTGTTAACCCAGCAAAGTGTCAGTTCTGGCTGATACGGACCAGTGATGCTGAGGAGAAGCTGGAAACATGCATGGAAATATCTGGCTGGGGCATGCTTAAAGGAGCCACGCATGATTGCCCCCCTCCCTCCAGCTCCACAGCCTCCACATTCCCTACTTCATTTAAGGCACCCCCCCTCCTCCCCCCCTCCCCTTATCATCAGTGAGCAGGATGTGCTCAAACAGTTCTCCAGACTGAACCCGCACAAGGCCCCCGGCCCAGACGGCGTGTCTCCCTCCACCCTGAGACTCTGTGCGAAACAGCTGGCTCCTGTATTCACAGACATTTTTAACACCTCCCTTAAGTTATGCCACGTGCCGTCCTGCCTCAAATCCTCCACCATCATCCCTGTCCCCAAGAAGCCACGGATCACTGGACTTAATGACTACAGACCTGTAGCGCTCACCTCTGTAGTCATGAAGTCCTTTGAGCGCCTGGTCCTGTCCCACCTCAAGTCCATCACCACCCCTCTCCTGGACCCGCTGCAGTTTGCCTACCGAGCCAACAGGTCTGTAGACGATGCAGTCAACCTGGCCCTCCACTCCATCCTGCAGCACCTGGACTCCCCGGGAACCTACGCCAGGATCCTGTTTGTGGACTTCAGCTCCGCAATCAACACCATCCGCCCCACTCTGCTCCGGGACAAGCTGTCCCTGCTCAACGTGCCTGACTCCCTCTGCAGGTGGATCATCGACTTCCTGACGGACCGGAGGCAGCATGTGCGGCTGGGAAAGACTGTCTCAGACTATACTAGCATCAGCACCGGATCACCCCAGGGCTGTGTACTTTCCCCCCTACTCTTCTCCCTTTACACCAACTCCTGCACCTCCAGCCACCAGTCTGTCAAGTTGATCAAGTTTGCGGACGACACCACCCTCATCGGGCTCATCTCCAACGGCGACGAGTCCGCCTACAGGAGAGAGGTGGCCCAGCTGGCGTCCTGGTGTGACAATAACAACCTGCAGCTGAACGCTCTGAAGACAGTGGAGATGATTGTAGACTTCAGGAAAGTCACAACCCTTCTGCCCCCCCTCACCCTCTCAGGCTCTCCCATCACCACCGCTGATTCCTTCCGCTTCCTAGGCACTACCATCACCAGGGACCTCAAATGGGAGCTGACCATCAGCTCACTCATCAAAAAAGCCCAGCAGAGGATGTTCTTCCTGCGGCAGCTGAGGAAGCTCAAGCTACCCACCAAGATGTTAGTGCAGTTCTACACAGCCATCATCGAGTCCATCCTCACCACCTCCATAACCGTGTGGTACGCAGGAGCCACTGCCAGGGACAGACTAAGGCTGCAGCGCGTCGTGCGCACTGCTGAGAAGGTGATCGGCTGCAAGCTCCCATCTCTCCAGGATCTGTACATCTCCAGGACCCGGAGGCGTGCTGGCCGGATCATAGCCGATCCCTCACACCCTGGTCACGTACTGTTTGCCCCCCTCCCCTCTGGTAGAAGACTTCGGTCCATCCAGACTAAAACCTCCCGTCACATGAACAGCTTCTTCCCCTCTGCCATTAGACTGCTGAACACTAAGTGACTCTCGTGCACCATGTACAGCAGCTCAACCAGACTCATGTTAATCATCACTGTTTTCTTCCTGCATTACCGACTGCACTATATAGTTCTCCACAGTATCTGCTGCTGGCTAATATATATTTTAACTGTTGACCAGTATCACTTAATCTTATCCTACACTTTATTACATGTATAGTTTATTTCTCTTATCTTATCATGTTTAATGTTGCAGCACTGTACCGAGACAAATTCCTAGTTTGTGTACTACATGAACAATGGCAATAAACCTGATTCTGATTCTGATTCTGATTCTGATGATCTGGATGAGTACACGGACACTGTGAACTCATATATCCACTTTTGTGAAGAGAACATTCTTCCATCACGCACCAGGGTGAGTCACTCTAATGACAAACCCTGGTTCACAGCTAAGCTCAGACAGATCAGGAAGGAGAAGGAAGCAGCGCTGAAAAGTGGAGACAGGGACTGCTACAGGGAGGTTAAATACCGGTTTAACAGAGAGCTGAAGAGGGCTAAATCTGTGTACTCAGAGAGACTCCAGCAGCAGTTCACTGCTAATGATTCGGCTTCCGTGTGGAGAGGACTGAGGCAAATCACCAACTATCGACCTAAGGCTCCTAAAGGTCAGGATGACAAAGCCCTTTGTCAGAGACTGTCCCAACACTATGCCCGTTTTGACACCTCGTCATCTGTGTCCAACTCCCCCCCTCCCTCCAGCTCCACAGCCTCCACATTCCCTACTTCATTTAAGGCACCCCCCCCTCTTCCCCCCCTCCCCTTATCATCAGTGAGCAGGATGTGCTCAAACAGTTCTCCAGACTGAACCCGCGCAAGGCCCCCGGCCCAGACGGCGTGTCTCCCTCCACCCTGAGACTCTGTGCGAAACAGCTGGCTCCTGTATTCACAGACATTTTTAACACCTCCCTTAAGTTATGCCACGTGCCATCCTGCCTCAAATCCTCCACCATCATCCCTGTCCCCAAGAAGCCACGGATCACTGGACTTAATGACTACAGACCTGTAGCGCTCACCTCTGTAGTCATGAAGTCCTTTGAGCGCCTGGTCCTGTCCCACCTCAAGTCCATCACCACCCCTCTCCTGGACCCGCTGCAGTTTGCCTACCGAGCCAACAGGTCTGTAGACGATGCAGTCAACCTGGCCCTCCACTCCATCCTGCAGCACCTGGACTCCCCGGGAACCTACGCCAGGATCCTGTTTGTGGACTTCAGCTCCGCATTCAACACCATCCGCCCCGCTCTGCTCCGGGACAAGCTGTCCCTGCTCAACGTGCCTGACTCCCTCTGCAGGTGGATCATCGACTTCCTGACGGACCGGAGGCAGCATGTGCGGCTGGGTAAGACTGTCTCAGACTATACTAGCATCAGCACCGGATCACCCCAGGGCTGTGTACTTTCCCCCCTACTCTTCTCCCTTTACACCAACTCCTGCACCTCCAGCCACCAGTCTGTCAAGTTGATCAAGTTTGCGGACGACACCACCCTCATCGGGCTCATCTCCAACGGCGACGAGTCCGCCTACAGGAGAGAGGTGGCCCAGCTGGCGTCCTGGTGCAGCAATAACAACCTGCAGCTGAACGCTCTGAAGACAGTGGAGATGATTGTAGACTTCAGGAAAGTCACTACTCCTCTGCCCCCCCTCACCCTCTCAGGCTCTCCCATCACCACTGCTGATTCCTTCCGCTTCCTAGGCACTACCATCACCAGGGACCTCAAATGGGAGCTGACCATCAGCTCACTCATCAAAAAAGCCCAGCAGAGGATGTTCTTCCTGCGGCAGCTGAGGAAGCTCAAGCTACCCACCAAGATGTTAGTGCAGTTCTACACAGCCATCATCGAGTCCATCCTCACCACCTCCATAACCGTGTGGTATGCAGGAGCCACTGCCAGGGACAGACTAAGGCTGCAGCGCGTCGTGCGCACTGCTGAGAAGGTGATCGGCTGCAAGCTCCCATCTCTCCAGGATCTGTACATCTCCAGGACCCGGAGGCGTGCTGGCCGGATCATAGCCGATCCCTCACACCCTGGTCACGTACTGTTTGCCCCCCTCCCCTCTGGTAGAAGACTTCGGTCCATCCAGACTAAAACCTCCCGTCACATGAACAGCTTCTTCCCCTCTGCCATTAGACTGCTGAACACTAAGTGACTCTCGTGCACCATGTACAGCAGCTCAACCAGACTCATGTCAATCATCACTGTTTTCTTCCTGCATTACCGACTGCACTATATAGTTCTCCACAGTATCTGCTGCTGGCTAATATATATTTTAACTGTTGACCAGTATCACTTAATCTTATCCTACACTTTATTACATGTATAGTTTATTTCTCTTATCTTATCATGTTTAATGTTGCAGCATTGTACCGAGACAAATTCCTAGTTTGTGTACTACATGAACAATGGCAATAAACCTGATTCTGATTCTGATTCTGATTCTGATTCTGTTGGTGATCGACTTCTTGGCACATTGCATCTTGCCGGTGTAATGTCTGAATAATGGAGGACGGAGAGCTTGCTCTGTTGAATGCTGAACACACTTTATTGAACTTCACGTCTCGATATATATCCCAGCCGTACCTCATGTCAGTAACCCCCCCAACCTCACAATTAAAGTCCAATTCCCATATGTAACACCCCCCCTTACAAAGTCCCAGACCCCCACCCCATTGCAACAAACCAATAAATATCAACCTTACCACATCAACATCACCAAATTTATATATATATATATACTGTATATATATATATCTCACTATAAACAGATAACCTCTACGGGCGTCTGGGTAGACTGGCAGAACGTCCCCTGCCTAGTTGGAGTGGATTATTCTGCTGTTACTTCCAACCGGTGTTAAACGTAACAATCATCACAACAAAGTTCTCCAGGTACTTAGGCCTCCAACAAATTCTAGCCGGGCGCCCCCTAAGAGGGGACCCTGCACCTGGCAGCAACGTGTTTTGCAGAGCATCGGAGAATGTGAAGCCATCCACCAAATGGGCTGTCAGTCCATTCTTCAATGTTTTATTGAACCACTCCACACCTCCACTGGCCTGAGGGTGGTAGAATACTCTCTTTACATGTTCCACGCCTCTACTACCCAGAAACTCCCTAAACACCCCAGAGACAAACTGTGGGCCATTGTCTATTGTAACCGTGCTCAGGGTCCCCCACCTTGCAAACAGGGACGTCAGGAACCCCATGACCACGTCTGTTATGACCGAGTTTGTTGGAAGTACCTCCGGCCACTTCGAAAACACATCATACGCCATGAGCAGGAACTGGCTATTTGAAGGTGCTGCATGCAGTTCACCACAAATGTCCAACTCAACGTGTCGCCAAGGTCCTTCCGGATACGGCACAGGCCGCAGTGGTGGTGGAGGAGGTCCGCCAGTCTTGCTGCTCGCCAGACATGGCACGCAGTGTTTCACCATGGCCTCAATGTCCTTATTAATACCTGGCCACCAGACAGAGTCCCTACTGCGCTGCTTGACCTTGACCACCCCCAGATGACCTTCGTGCAGCATTGTCAGGACACGTGCCCTCAGGGACAATGGGATCAGGGCACATTGCCTTCTGGCCTCACACATCTCATTCCAGCAGCTCAGTTCATCCTTGAACCGGTGGTAAGGCGCTAGCTCACCCTGTGCCCTCACTGGTCAGCCCTCTCTAATCACTGAGTATACTTTCACCAGTACCGGATCCCGTTCCGACTCCTCCCTGAGTTCCTGAGGAGATACTATCTTCTGGAGGGTTCCATGTAGTGCGTGGATCAGGTCTGCCTCAGCTGGGTCATTGTCACCGTCATCCAGGAGGGAGGAATTAGCCATGGCATGGGACAAGAGGTCCGCTACGATGTTGTCTTTGCCCGGGGTGAACTTAGTGGTGAAATTATCTGCTCTCAACCTTTCAGTCCACCTATGGATCCTCAGCGGCCTGTGCCCCGACCCTGACGTCTCCAGTAACGTTGTGATTGCCCAGTGGTCAGTCCGCACGGTGAAGTGGCGCTTGTAGAGGTAAATGTGCCACCTCTCACATGCCCAGACACAGGCCAGTGCTTCCCTCTCACCCATGGCATACTTCTGTTCCGCCGCCAAGAGAGACCTTGACGCGAACGCCACCAGGCGCTCCATGCTATCCTGCACCTGTGACATGACCACCCCCAGCGCTGAACCGGACGCTTTGCAGGTCACAATGGACTCCTGATCGGGGTCAAAATGGGCCAGCACCGGTGGAATGGTGAGTTGCTGTTTTAGTTTGACGACCGCCACCGAGCAGGCTGGAGTCCACTCCCATGGTGCATCCTGCTTCAACAGAGCCAGGGGGGGCTCAGTCGTCTCCGAATAGTGAGGGATGAACCATCCATAGAAGTTAACCATGCCCAGAAATGACGAGATCTGAGCTGGTGTTGAGGGATCCGGGATGCGCAGATCCGCCTCCACGTTTGAATGTAGCGGTTGGAGTCCTCTTCCGGTCAGCCGGAACCCCGCAAACTCCACAGAGTCTGCTGTGAAGATACACTTCTCGCCATTCAAAGTGACTCAATGTTTCTGAAGTGTCGTTAGGACCCTCTCCAGCCACTTGTCGTGTAGTTCCTGCGATGTGCCATCATATTAAGATGATACCACAATGTCATCTAAATAGGCCAGGGGCCTCTTTAGCCAGGGGTGGCAAGGGGTGGCAAGGGGCGGCAGTGGCTCAGGAGGTAGAGCAGGTTGTCCAATAACCGCATGGTTGGCGGTTCAAATCCCACTCTCCCCAGATATCCTGCCGTTGTGTCCCTGGGCAAGACACTTTACCCCAATTGCTCCTGGTGGGTCTGGAAGCGCCATGTTAGGCAGCATGCCGCCATCAGGGTGTGAATGTGTGTGTGTGTGAATGGGTGGATAGCAGGATCTGTAAAGCGCTTTGGTCATCAAGAGATGAGAATAAAAGCGCTATATACAGTAAGTGAATGCCATTTACCATTTACTATGCCCTTGAGACCGGCCAACATTGTTGACATCACCTTTTGGAAACAACTGGGTGCAGAGCTCAGACTGAACGACATCCGGGTATACCTGAAAATCCCCATGTGGGTCACAAACGCCGTCAGGTTCCTGCTGTCTTGGTGGACCGGCACCTGCAGGTAGCCTTGGTGGAGGTCCAACTTTGTGAAAACTTGAGACCCACTGAACGTTGCCATGAGCTCCTCCATGGTTGGGAGGGGGTACCTGTCCGGAATGACTGCCTTGTTCACCATCCGGAGGTCTATGCATGGTCTGATGCCCCCCCCCTTCTTGGCCACCACCAGGTTGGATATCCACAGCGATGCGTCCACTTTCTCAATGATGCCGGACTCCAGCAGCTTGGACAGCTCTGCCGAGACTTCATCCCACAGCGTGAGGGGGAGTCGCCCCAGTGGCTGAATCTTTGGTGTCATGTTTTTGTCGATGAGGAGGCGATGGTGAAAAGCGTCTATATGACCCAGGCCCCTAAACAGTGCAGGCCAGCAGAGTTGCCAATTGGGGTACACCATTAAATAGAAAATAGATCTACCGGCTCCTGAATCCACCATAAGGAGCACGTCCCTTCGAGCTGAAGCACATACCACTTTAGCGGCCCCTTTCCAATGCGTGCAACACACACCTGTTCTGTGCCGCTGGCTCTGCCATCACTAAGCCAGAAAATACAGTGTGGGCCCTGTCCGTCTTTTCTTCTTCATACCCCATCTTCGAGGCCTAGTTAGCATGCTACCCATTGTTCTCAGGAGGAAACCACAAGCAGTCGGCTCCTCGCTAACTGTTGCTATTAGCTTCTGCAAGGTCGTGGACTCCCTTTGTTTAATAAAGTCCAACACCCCTTCCAGTGACAGGGTTTCCAGGGTTAGCCTTAGCATGATTTTCAGCCACGAATTGTTGCTGCTGTGGGCTAGCTTATCCATCACTAGCTCATCTGCGATAGGCCCAAAAGTGTACTCCCTTGTTAAGCTGCGTAGCTCCATGACAAATGCCTGTGTGGACTCACCCGCTTGCTGTTGACGGTCGAAAAATTCATATCTCCTTTCGGTGATAGTGGAGTGGTCACCAAAGGTACTGTCCATTAATGTTAACCCATCTTCCACTGAGCCGTCACCACACAGCCCAAAGAAGATATGCTGTCCTTCTGTGCTGAGGAAATGCACCAACAGACTCCGCCGTCTCTCCTTGCTGATGTTACCGAGTCCAGCCGCTGTCACGTACACCTCAAACATGTTCCTCCAGTGAGCCCACGGTAAAGCCGGTGTACCCTGGCACTGAAGGAATGGATGTGGCTGCCTGACACACGCACCCATTTTCCTCATTGCCAAATGTAACGTCTGAATAATGGAGGACGGAGAGCTTGCGCTGGTGAACACTGAAAATACTTTATTAAACTTCACATCTCAATATATATATCCCAGCCGTAGCCCGCATGACATCACTAACCCCATCCCCAACCACTCCCCCAACCTCGACTGAGCTACAGCAAGCCCCAAAGTACAATTCCCATATGTAACAACCGGAGGGCACGATCCTGCTGCCGGACAAGGTACGCGCAGTGTCAGATTTTCCGTGTCCGCAGACCATGAGGAAGGTGCAGGAATTTTTGGGGATGGTCAATTTTTACAACTGCCTTCTTCCCCAGCATGGCCCAACTGCTGCCACTCTACGGCACACTCAAACGCAGGTCTAGGTGTTCACAAATGCCAAAACGGTGCTCGCTAAAGCAGCTTTGCTGGCCCACCCAGCCCCATCAGCGCGGATAGCACTCACCACAGACGCGTCTGGCGTCGCGGTAGAAGCCATAGTGGAGCAGTATGTCTCCGGTTCGTAGCAACCCCATGCCTTTTTCAGCCTTACTTTGCATCACAATGAGCGTAAGTATAGCACTTCTGACAGAGAGTTGTTAGCTCTCCACCTTGCTACATGTCATTTTCAGTTCTAGCTCAAGGGTCGTGAGTTTACCGCGTTTGTCGATCATAAACCACTGACCTACGCAATATCCAAAGTCTCAGAAAAGTGGTCAGCTTTGCAACAATGGCACTTGGTTGCAATTTCGGAGTTCACAACTGACATCCAACATGTAGCCTGTAAATTGAACGTTGTGGCAGACTGCTTGTCACGTGCGCTGGTCTCTCTGGTATGTATGGGCATCGATTTTTACACAATGGCCCCCGATCACACTGGGGATGCAGACATTTGGGCGCTCCAGTCTGCAGCTACCAGATTAAAACTTGAGAGCAGGGTGGTACAAGAAGGGTGCCCCCCCCCCCGTTCTGCGACATCTTCACCGGCCACACCTGCCCCATAGTTCCAAGCACTTGGCGCTACTGCATTTTCGAGTCCGTCCACTCCCTTTCACATCCCAGCATGTGAGCCACGGTTTAACTAGTGGGGTCCAAATTCTTCTGGCCTCACTTACGCAGGGATGTGAAAGAATGGGCTGCAGCGTGCGTTGTGTGCCAATGGGCTAAGGTGCACAAGCACACCAAAGCCCCCTTGAGCCTTTTCAAATTCCAGCCAGGAGGTTCAACCACAAACACTTGGATTTAGTGGGTCCCCTTCTGCCGTCGCAGGGGTTCACACACCTTTTAAGAATCGTGGACCACACTACGTGTTGGCCAGAGGTGGTTCCACTGAGTTCCACCACGTCTGCTGAGGTTGACAGCCCGTTCAGAGTGTTGGAAACTGGGGAGAAACATTTTGTGTTAGAATTGGGGTGGGAGGCGTAAGGAAACCATCTGCATAGACAGGGTGAAGCCCGCTTATGTGTTGGCAGACGAGCAGGTGGTGTTGGCTCAAGCTCCCCGGCGTGGGCGCCCGCTTACAGTGGGTCTGCAAGTTAGTGTTCCTCCTACAGAGGACTGTTTTCAAGAAACTAACTTTTTCCCCTCCCCGCCCTTACCCCCTCCAGAGACCCAGTCTTTCTCCTACTCGCCTCGACAGGAAGGTGCTTCGACTGGCCCATGTTAGAGCCACTACGGGCGATTGCTCAAGCCCAAAGGTCCAGAGGGTTAGGACCCTTTCTGGGTGTTCGGGGGGGGGGGGCTGTGTCGAGACACAAAGGAGATGACACTCCACCCAGGACTTCGGGGTGTTGGGGATGCCAGCCAAGGGCACCAGAGTGCTAGAGGGTATGAAGTAAATAAAGATGTGTGGAACAACCAATAATGTAATACCTGCCAATACTGTCATCTCTGCTTGAGTCCGAGTTCCACCCTATGCAGGACACACTGAATGCACTAAGGAGCTCATTTAGCAGCAGACTACATCATCCTAGGTGCACAACCGAGAGGTTTCGCAGGTCCTTCCTACCAACGGCTGTCACACTGTATAACCTAAGCAGGGCTGCTGGCAGAGATAGCAAAAAGACGTGACAAGCTAATAATGTTGAATGCAAAAGACGCAATAGACTTACACAATGGTCCCCTCCGGTATACAACTAGGAAAATACCGGTAGCTACAGAGGGTGACAATATGTATGGGTACATAATCATACCATGTAGGATAACTAAGTAGACGGTTATGCTGTTTCATTCCATCTAGCTGCATTGCTCAGCATTATGTGTGTTTGTTTGTATATTTATATATTTATTCCATCTAGCTATGGTGCTCTGCACTGTGTGTGTTTATATGTTTGCATATTTGTTCCATCTAGCTACAATGCTCCGCACTGTGTGTGTTTATATATTTGCATGTTTGTTCCATCTAGCTTCAATGCTCCGCACTGTGTGTGTTTATATATTTATTCCATCTAGCTACGGTGCTCTGCACTGTGTGTGTTTATGTGTTTGCATATTTGTTCCATCTAGCTACAATGCTCCGCACTGTGTGTGTTTATATATTTGCATGTTTGTTCCATGTAGCTGCAATGCTCCGCATTGTGTGTGTTTATATATTCATATATTTATTCCATCTTGCTACAACGCTCCACACTGTGTGTGTGTTTATATATTCACATATTTATTCCATCTACCTACAATGCTCCGCACTGTGTGTGTTTATATGTTCATGTCATGGGTGGCTCTCGCGAGCCACCATAAGACGCCACACAGTCACCAGTGAGTTCAGTGAGTTTTATTTACGGTGAGAAAAGTGACAACACAAGCTGCGGAGACAATGACTCTTGAGTCTACTCACAACAGGAGGCATAGGCTAAACAGCTCTACAGGTCCATAGCAGGAGACAGTCATACACTAGGCAGGCA
Organism: Pholidichthys leucotaenia; assembly: GCA_020510985.1. NCBI lineage: Eukaryota > Metazoa > Chordata > Actinopteri > Cichliformes > Pholidichthyidae > Pholidichthys > Pholidichthys leucotaenia. The sequence goes on along the minus strand of CM035842.1, from coordinate 253,757,671 downwards.
AGGTTGGTGAAAATAATGATTACACCAGCTGCTAAGGCAGAGACACACAGAGATCGATACACACCGGGAGGGGTAAGGCTATACAGCACACTTACTAGTCCAGGGGCTCGACGGTCTAACCAAGCAGACGTGGTAGGAGTAAATCCTAAGCATCCGTCACGTGACAGAGAGTTAACAGACACTGCTACAAGGATGTGATCGCTAGCGAAGGAAGAAATAGTCCTGGCACTAACAACCACAAATGCAGCACAGCTGTTCAGAGTTTGACAGCTGAGCGGAAGCCTCCCCGAGCACTATCACAATAAGAGCTCGGAGAGCTAGAATCATAACGCCACTGTCAAACCCTGACAAGATTAACCCGAGCACCAAGGCATAGTGCTCGGGTCATGACAGTAGGCCCCCCTCACTTGACGGGCTCTGAACGTCTAGTAACACCTTAAACAGGAAAAGAAATGAATACATCACTTGAAATATCCATCCTATTTCCCCCAGAACAATGACGAAACAAAACAAGACATGACTACAAAACAAGGAGAACACAATCATACAAAGCAAAAAGCACTTGACCCTGAAAATTTTCCCACCGAGGCCACAGACAACCCGTCTAACCCCAGTGTACATAACCTGGCCCAAAAAATATAAACCAACACACAGTAACTATAGGAACAAAACAGGAAATAAATGCAAACACATAACCATGGCAAAAAAGGAAAAAAATTACATGACGGTAACAATGGACACAGAGACAAGAAATAAATACAAACACATGGTAACTATGGGAATAAAACAAGACGTAAATACAAACACATGAAGACTATGAACAAGAAATACATACTAACACATGATAACTATGAGAAAAACAAGAAATAAATGCACACATGGTAACTATGGAAGAAAAAAAACCCACAAGAAATACGTGCTAACACACCGTGACGATGGAAAAAAAAAAACACACACGAAACCAGAAATACATGTAAACACCTGGATACTATGAACGAGAACACCATACTATGGCCCCTCAAAAAGAAGAGGGGAACAAACAAAAAGCAAAACATGGCCATAGCCCCTCAAAGGAAGAGGGGGAAACCAAACAAAAAAAAACAAGACCCAGACTAAGGATTACAAAAACTCATGAGGCAATCTAAAATTGCTTAGCATAACTTGACTATGGCTTGACTATGGATTTCAAAACACGAGGCAATCAAAAATTGCTTAACATAACTTGACTATGGTTTGACTATGGATTTCAAAACACGAGGCAATCAAAAATTGCTTAACATAACTTGACTATGGCTTACAAAACACATGAGGCAATCTAAATTGCTTAACATAACTTGACTAAGACTTGACTATGGCTTACAAAACACATGAGGCAATCTAAATTGCTTAACATAACTTGACTAAGACTTGACTATGGCTTACAAATACTCATGAGGCAATCTAAATTGCTTAACATAACTTGACTATGGCTTGACTGTGGACTTCAAAACACATGAAGTAATCAAAAATTGCTTAACATAACTTGACTATGGCTTACAAAACAGTACATGGTCAGGCGGCCTGCCCCAGTCCCAGGCCCCCAGAAACAAGTCCTCTGGTGACCGAACCAGGTCACCCCGTAGCAAACACAGTTTATTGGGCGACCAACCCAAGACGCTGAACGCACAAAGCAGTTCCTCGGGTGGCCGACCCGCATCCCATAACCGCCAGGACCGTGGAGGAATAGCATGCAGCCCGCCTAATGACGACAATACATAAGAGCGCAAGACTGCCAGACAAAACCCTCCAACGGCCCCCAGCTGGTGGCTCCTGAGAGGGGAACAATCAAAAAATTGGACCTCCTCAAATCCTGGTTGGGTCGCAGCCGCACCTGCGCTGGACCCCCACTGGACCTCGTCGGACCCTGATTGAGTCAGGACGGACCCCGATTGGGTCACCGCTGCACCCACGTCGGACCCCGACTGGGTCACAGCCACACCTGAGCTGGACCCCCACTGGACCTCGTCGGACCCCGATTGGGTCGCAGCCACACCTGAGTCGGACCCCGACTGGGTCACCTCGGTCCACGCGTCGGACCCTGACTGAGTCACTGCTGCACCCACGTCGGACCCCGACTGGGTCACAGCCACACCTGAGTCGGACCCCGACTGGGTCACCTCGGCCCACACGTCGGACCCCAACTGGGTCACCTTGGCGACGACCTCCATCCCCGAACCTGGAACCTCCAGTCCCGTGACCTTGACAGATTCCAGACTAGTGACGCTGTGGAGAGACTCAGAGAACAAGAGAGGACCGGGATCAGTTCCACCGGCAGCGCCAGAGCCCAGCGAGACGAGCTCGGGTGCAGCAGATGGCTGCCCCTCGCTCGCCTCCCCATGAGGCAGGCAAAAATGCTCTAACACACCATAAAGGAAAACAAGGAAGAGCACTTGCCTGCACTCGGGCTCTGGAGCCGTCCAGGACTTCGTCGATCCAGGTTCAGACAGACGCTCGTCGTCGGGCTCCCCCTCGGCTGCGTCGGGTTCCACAGCTGGCCTGATGGTCTCTGCAGCTGGATCCTCTCACGCTGGCGTCCACGCCAATAACCCGTATGGCGTGGGGGCAGAGGACCCTCGACCTGCTGACTCGGGCTGCATCTCTGAGGAACCCTGGGGACGCTCACTCGTCGGCTCTGGCTCCTCACCGCAGTCCGTTCTCCTCCTCTGTCCAACACAAGGCTGCAGGGCCGGGATATCTCCCAGAGCCGCAGGCCTCCCCCTCGTTCGACGGCGTGGGACTGACGCCGAGGACCGCTCCGCAGGAGGAAACACAGAGGCAGCAGGTTCAGTATAACTGACTTCAGCTGGAGAAGGAAACTCGGGGAGCTGCGAACCCCGAGCTTCACCCCCAGGAGTCAGACAAGACAAATCACTATAATGACTAGAAAAGTGAAATTGAACTTGTCTGCCTCCCGAAGGTAAGAAGGAGCCAGCTGAAGAGGACGTTGCTCCTTCCCTCCCTCGCTGGATGGTAACATAGGACCCATGGACGGAGCTCACCGGCACAGGACTCAGCTCACTCACAGCAGCTGGCTGATTGGGGGGGGTCATCCTGGCGGCCCAGAACTGGATCCGGAACAGGAGCTTGCTGAAGACGTGCTTGGCCGCGGCGCCGATGCCTCCGCCGGCCCCCAGATGGTGCGAACTCCAGGACTGGATCGAAGACGGGATCAGGATCCGTAGGCCACGAGCAGGAGTGCCTCTCCTCTTGCTTCACGCCGCGTTCCTCCTCCAGCATCAGGAAAATCTCGCATTGTGCGGCGATATCTTCCCTCCTCGCGTCAACTTCCGGGTGGTCGGCCCAGCGGGAAGGGAGATGACGAAGGACGTCTTCAGCAGCGTCTAGGTACCAGTGTATACCGTGATGGTAGTCCAGCAGGGAAGCGGAGATGAGCATCTCATCCACGACTTCCAGGAAGCCTGTCAGCTCGAGGCTCGGGCTCCCAGCGCAGCCCCTCCGCAACGGTATTCTCCCCACACACTCAGTACCCAGACGGGAACAGCAACTGTCCAAAAACTCAAAACTCACAGGTGAATTGCGTCTCGGGTTGGCGCCACCGTAAACGCCGTTTTGGCAGCAGTGTACTGTCATGGGTGGCTCTCGCGAGCCACCATAAGACGCCACACAGTCACCAGTGAGTTCAGTGAGTTTTATTTACGGTGAGAAAAGTGACAACACAAGCTGCGGAGACAATGACTCTTGAGTCTACTCACAACAGGAGGCATAGGCTAAACAGCTCTACAGGTCCATAGCAGGAGACAGTCATACACTAGGCAGGCAAGGTTGGTGAAAATAATGATTACACCAGCTGCTAAGGCAGAGACACACAGAGATCGATACACACCGGGAGGGGTAAGGCTATACAGCACACTTACTAGTCCAGGGGCTCGACGGTCTAACCAAGCAGACGTGGTAGGAGTAAATCCTAAGCATCCGTCGCGTGACGGAGAGTTAACAGACACTGCTGCAAGGATGTGATCGCTAGCGAGGGAAGAAATAGTCCTGGCACTAACGACCACAAATGCAGCACAGCTGTTCAGAGTTTGACAGCTGAGCGGAAGCCTCCCCGAGCACTATCACAATAAGAGCTCGGAGAGCTAGAATCATAACGCCGCTGTCAAACCCTGACAAGATTAACCCGAGCACCAAGGCATAGTGCTCGGGTCATGACAGTTCATATATTTAGTCCATCTAGCTACAGTGTTCCACACTGTGTGTTTATATATCTATATATTTATTCCATCTAGCTGCAATGCTCCGCATCGTGTGTCTATATATTTATGTTTATATGTACATATGTATACTCGCTGCTCTTGTTTTTTCTTGCCTTCTGATTGTTGTTCTGAGTGTTGCTATCCCTGTGCTGTTGCAATCCTGGAATTTCCCCGTTGTGTGACTAATAAAGGCTTATCTTATCTTATCTTAATGTAATAATTTTGGCCATTTTAAATGTAATAAAGTCAATAACGCAATAAGTTATTAGATTATTGATTGGTCAAAAACATGCAGGTTAGGTTAATTGGAGACTCTAAAGTGGCCCTCGGTGTGAATGTGTGTGTGAATGGTTAAGGGATAGCGCCATACCGTGGCTGCTTCATCCATCCATCCAGGTGGATGCCCTCAATTTCTCCTCTGGGATCAATAAAGTATACAAAATCAAATAAAAAAAAAAAAAAGCCACAGTTGGCTCTTTGGCCCCGATTCTGTGGCTCCTGTGGTTCTCAAAACTCACACATTTAACACAAACAGAATCAAGTCACTAATGTACAAGAAAAAGATGCAAATTAGAGAAGAAAACCTCTGAAATATGACAGAAAATTGATAAACATTTATCAGAACAAAACTGTGAATTTACAAAAATTTTTCCAAAATATGAAACAGAAAAAACTGAAATTTACATGAAAAGTTTCTAAATCTAAAAAAAAATGAGAAAAGGTGAGGCATTTACGAGAAAAAATTAACCAGATTAATAAAAATAATTGGAATAAAAAAATCACAAATTTATGTGGAAAAATGCTGCAAATTTACAGATAAGAAGCTGCAAATTATAGAGGAGAAGGTCAGAAATTTGAGAGAAAATGATACACATTTCCAAGAAAAAACTGCAGATTAATGAGGAAAAACTTGGCAAACTTCTGTGAAATAAATTGTTTATTTTTGAGAAAACACAAATTAACCAGAAAAAAGCCTCAAATTTAGAAGAAAAAGTTTCAAATTTAAGAGGAATAAGTTGCAAATTTACATCAGAAAAAATTGTTGGTTTTCAGCAAATGAGTTGCAAGTTTATTTCATATTTGGAAGGAAAAAAATCAGAAATTCAGAGGTGAAAAGCCTCGAATTTATGAGTTAAGTTGCAAATTCAAGTGAAAACTTTCAAATTTATCTTTAAAAAAGTTGTAAATGAATGTGAAGTGTAACTTGACAAAGGAATGAGTGTAAAAAGCCATTTGTGAGAGAACAATGCTGCAGTTTTATTGGGCTCATTTTGCTCTGTTGAGGCTCACATCAGTTTTGTGTCTCCATGCAGGTTTTTGGGACCAAATGAGCTTCAGATAGCTCTTTTCATGGGAGAGGTTGCTGACGGCTGATCTGGGCTGAACCTCCAAAACCTGCAGCGGCTGCAGAAAAGAGTGCATGTGCTGCTACTGCTGCTGCACTGACGGCAGCTGGGTCACATGATCAGATGGAAGCAGACACTGCAGAGCCGCCAGACTGCCACCGTTAATCCACAGCAATGACGTGGAATAATCCCAGGCTGTTTAGCATCAGTCCAGAGTCTCAACCAACACCAACAACATCCTGACAGGAGGAAAGTGGAAGTCAAAATCCTCCCTTCTAGCACCAATCAGGGTATTGTGTAAGGTGACAAGCAATTAACAACTAATTCTGATCAGCAGCAGCTGCCTGATTCATGTCAAAACTTCCTGAAATAAGTGACTTTCGCATTACGAGTGCGCATGTGCAGAATATGTGAGTTCAAAGTTCATGACTACCAAACCTTCTGCTAGCTGCCTTGATTTTGTACAGAGACAGTACTGTCACACCTGAACAATTGCCGTTTAAAGTGCTTCAAGCTCTCAATCGTCGTTATGCCAGGTGCACATTGTGCTGTATTTATGTAAGTGTGGGAACGGCATGTATCATCTAGAGCAGGGGTGTCCAACCATGTGCCATGGAGAGCCAAGACCCTGCAGGTTTTACCTCCAACCAGTGTCTTCAACAGCAGATTTCAGTGAACTTCTTCCCACTGATTGCTGATAAGTGAAAACACCTGCTGAAGAGACTGGGTAGAAGAGAAAACCTGCAGGGTCTTGGCTCTCCATGGCACATGGTTGGACACCCCTGATCTAGAGTGTGGAAAAAGCAAACTTGCAGCATACATGTGTGTAACTTCGGGACCAGTGTGTGCGCATGACCACCGCCATTCACATTATATACATTCCCCACAGAGCTGAAGGATCCGGACGGACGTAATTGTTGAATTAAAGCAGTAAGTCTATATTATAACATAATTAAATAGTGTTGTGTATTGTTCAAGTTCCAGCCTAATTGACATGAGTCTAAACCCTGAAGTAGTAGGTATGGACAGGCAGGCCTGGATCTAGGATATAGTTCTTTGTATATTGGTAATGAAGCTTGATCTATACACACTTGTAATTAAGGCCATTGATAAGTAGGCTGATATAAAATAAAATTGCAAATCATTGAAAACGTGTGGTACTTAAACTATAGTAGCATCAACCTATAGATTGTCCGAGTACCCCACGACATGAGCCCAGTCACCACAAAAAGGCTGAAAGCAGCCGACCCTCCCAATCATACCGACATATCCCCTATGAAAGAAAAATGGGGAATCCTGCTTCAAGTAGCCCAAGAATACAGAAAACATCACAGGGAGGCCAGCAGGGGTCACAAAATTATCAGAAGGCCCACACTCCTGTGGTCAGGAAAGATGGGAACAGACATGGCTGGTGAAGCATGGAACTGAATGCAAAGCAATATTAAAAGCATATGCTGTGAAATGTAGTATTCTGTGTAATCAGTGAAGCAAATGTATACTCATTGATTAAGAATGCATGTAATGTATGTAATCAACTGAAATAATGAGTGTAATCAAACTGTGTGATTGTATGTACATTTTAACTGCACAAAAGAAGGTTTATGTGGGGTCAGATTGTGAAATGTAGGAAAAGCCTGTTTATTGGAAATGCATGTGATAAAGAGGAAGGAAAGTTAGTGGGAACAGCAAGTTGGGGTATTTTGGTGATGGAAAATGATGAGATAGGCAAGCCAGACAGTCATGAGATGAGCGCATGAACAGGCACATGGCTTTACTGGAACTGGGGGGGGGGGGGTGTGAAGCATGTGCAGAGTGAGGTAATTGTTATATAAAATTTAACATTAAGCCAATCATAAGAGGCCAAGAAACCTAGGGTGAGATTGCGGGCCAATCACAACTGAGTGGTAAAACAGTATATAAACCAAGCCCAGAGGCCCCAAAATGTTCATTTTTTGACAGACTCCAAGACCCCCATCATCCCACAGCAGGAGACTGAAGATAGGAAGACTGCCACAAGAAAAATGGATCAACTACCATCTCATCTCTTCAGTTTTTTACAACTACAAAATCTGCTGCTGCAAAAAGGGAAAATAGCACTTCGGGTGAGCAGAAAAGGGGAAGTGAAGACACCACAGCTGGCTGCACTCCCAGCCTGCTGTCTTACATCATCCCCACAGAGGAGTGAGAGGAAGCCGGGGCTGCAAGATTTCTCCGGACTGAGGTCTCCGCTTCAAGGGCTTGTCTCACCTGGCAGATGGTTTCGCAGACCACAGGTCCAGCTGGTGGAAGAAGAGAAGGGGAGCCTCGAGAGTCAGCTATCCAGCCTCGCCTGCTTCTTCCCTTTTTCCCCGTGAAAAGGGGAGTCTCGACGGAGAAGACCAGCTATTAATCATCCCTTTTCCCAATCTCACCATCAAGGCTTTTTAGACATTTATCCACAAATTAACCTCTTGCACTCCGGGATACCCCGGGCGGTCACGTCTCTGTGTCCTAGTGCGTCCTCTTGCATCCTAGTGCGCACTGTGCATCTCAGAGCACACTGAAAAAAAAGCTGCATTTCCATTCTTCCACTACAGACACAGCTGCGAACAGAAAGCCAAAGGAGTGCTTTATTGGTTTAGATTTGATTGACCTCTCATTCGACTAATAAGAGCCTTGAATTGGGTTTCTGAAACCTTGAAGAACCAATGACTGAAAACCTAGGAAGAAGGACCTGCCTACTAACGACTGCGAATACAACGAGCCAATTGAAGCAGAGAAGTTCGATGATTGAAAGCGTGCGTCTCGTGCGTAAAATCTGTTTTGTCTAAGCCGCTGAGTGTAACAGTAGCATTCGCCAGTCTTTTTTTATTACTACTGTTCTTATTTGTTTTGAAAAATCGTTCGCCAAAACCGCAATCATGGAAGCACAAAACCGCAATAATGGAATCATGGTTTGACCGGGTCGCGTGACCAGAACCATGAGTCATAACAAGTGGACCAGCGTCATGTTCATCTGACAATGAGGAAAGGATGTTCGCCAGCGACACTGCTGTTGTGGACAGGTAAGTGTTATAAGCTAAATTATCCTTTATCACTGAAAACAGTAATAAAAATGACATTTGACCGATTGGTAAATTACAACTGTGCATCACCGCCACATGACAGACCGCAGCGCATGGATCGGACCATGCGCCGCACTCCTCTGTAGTGTGTGGGGGGGGAGTTGTTATCCTCTACATTGCAGATATTTTAGTATAATTTTTATTGCACTGTAGGTTATTTTTTCTTGTAAAAAAAAAGCCACACATTTTTTATGTGGCATGCTTCTTTGTGTGTGGGGGGCCTGTTTGTTCATTCATTTACTTTGGGCACTTTATTTTTTGGCGTTTTTAGGGAAATTGACCGGAGTGCAAGAGGTTAAAAGACAGTATGGGAGTTTGTGAGATGACTGATTCAGTGCCCACTTTTCTTGGGTGATTTTTCAAGAAGGTATTTTTCTACAAGAGGTGTTACATTTTTGAGTTTTTAAAGGTTACTCTTTCAGGTGTTTTTCAAACAGACCTCCTATAGATATATTTTCCTGATCTTAAATATTTACCCAGATTACCAAGAGCAATGCAAGACCATGAGAGGCTGTCGTTAATACCAGGGGTGTATTCCAGTTGTCTGACTGGATCGGTCACTCAGTCAGAAGTCTGGTTTAAAGGCAGTGGAGGTCCCCTGATAGATAGTAGACAGTGTCGCTGGGTTAACTCTCAAAAGTCACCAAGCACACACACACACATGTGACAGAATTTCCTATGAGGAAAATTCCTCTAGGAACTGCAAGCTGGTGAACCTAACCTCATTCTTGAGGAACAAGGTCAAAGGGTCTTCGACAAGATCTAAGTAAGTAGGCTATGCCTTGTAGTGAAATTTACTCAAAATGACAAAACCAAAGTTGAGCTGTCAAACCACTCTCTTACCGTCTTTGTAGTCATTTAAGATAAGATAAGATAAGATAAGCCTTTATTAGTCCCACAACGGGGAAATTCCAGGATTGCAACAGCACAGGGATAGCAACACTCAGAGCAACAATCAGAAGGCAAGAAAAAACAAGCAAGCAAGAGCAGCTAATATACATATGTACATATTACTATAAAATATATATATACACACACACACACACACAGACACACAGTGCAGAGCATTGTAGCTGGATGGAATAAATATATGAATATATGAACACACAGTGCAGAGCATTGTAGCTAGATGGAATAAATATGTAAATATATAAACACCCACAGTATGGAGCATTGCAGCTAGGTGGAATAAATATGCAAGTATATAAACACACACAGTGCGGAGCAATGTAGCTAGATGGAATAATATGTAGATATATAAAAACACAGTGCGGAGCATTGTAGCTAGATGGAATAAATATATAGATATATAAATATAAACACACCCAGTGCAGAGCATTGTAGCTAGATGGAATAAATATGTAAATATATAAACACACACAGTGCAGAGCATTGTTGCTAGGTGGGATGAAACAGCATAACCGTCTATTTAGTTATCCTACATGGTATGATTATGTGCCCATACATATTCTCACCCTCCATAGCGACCGGTATGTTCCTAGTTGTATGCCGGAGAGGACCATTGTGTAAGTAAATTTCGGAGTCTCGCAAGTAAGGGTGCTTGGTCCTTTGACAACAAAAAATCTGCTTTGTCAGCATACAGTGGGGCAAAAAAGTATTTAGTCAGCCACCAATTGTGCAAGTTCTCCCACTTAAAAGATGAGAGAGGTCTCCAATTTTCATCATAGGTATATTTCAACTATGAGAAACAAAATGAGAAAAAAAAAAATCCAGAAAATCACATTGAAGGATTTTTAATGAATTAATTGGTAAATTCCTGGGTAAAATAAGTATTTGGTCACCTACAAACAAGCAAGATTTCTGGCTGTCACAGACATTAACTTCTTCTTTAAGAGGCTCCTCTGTCCTCCACTCGTTACCTGTATTAATGACACCTGTTTGAACTCATTATCAGTATAAAAGACACCTGTCCACAACCTCAAAGAGTCAGACTCCAAACTCCACTATGGCAGAGACCAAAGACCTGTCAAAGGACACCAGAAACAAAATTGTAGACCTGCACCAGGCTGGGAAGACTGAATCTGCAATAGGTAAGCAGCTTGGTGTGAAGAAATCAACTGTGGGAGCAATTATTAGAAAATGGAAGACATACAAGACCACTGATAATCTCCCTCGATCTGGGGCTCCACGCAAGATCTCACCCTGTAGGGTCAAAATGATCACGAGAACGGTGAGCAAAAATCCCAGAACCACACGGGGGGACCTAGTGAATGACCTGCAGAGAGCTGGGACCAAAGTAACAAAGGCTACCATCAGTAACACACTACGCCGCCAGGAACTCAAATCCTGCAGTGCCAGACATGTCCCCCTGCTTAAGCCATTACACGCCCAGGCCCGTCTGAAGTTTGCTAGAGAGCATTTGGATGATCCAGAAGAGGACTGGGAGAATGTCATATGGTCAGATGAAACCAAAATAGAACTTTTTGGTAAAAACTCAACTTGTCGTGTTTGGAGGAGAAAGAACACCATACCTACTGTGAAGCATGGGGGTGGAAACATCATGTTTTGGGGCTGTTTTTCTGCAAAGGGACCAGGACGACTGATCCGTGTAAAGGAAAGAATGAATGGGGCCATGTATCGTGAGATTTTGAGTGAAAACCTCCTTCCATCAGCAAGGGCATTGAAGATGAAACATGGCTGGGTCTTTCAGCATGACAATGATCCCAAACACACCACCCAGGCAATGAAGGAGTGGCTTCATAAGAAGCATTTCAAGGTCCTGGAGTGGCCTAGCCAGTCTCCAGATCTCAACCCCATAGAAAATCTTTGGAGGGAGTTGAAAGTCCGTGTTGGCCAGCGATAGCCCCAAAACATCACTGCTCTAGAGGAGATCTGCATGGAGGAATGGGCCAAAATAACAGCAACAGTGTGTGAAAACCTTGTGAAGACTTACAGAAAACATTTGACCTCTGTCATTGCCAACAAAGGGTATATAACAAAGTATTGAGATGAACTTTTGTTATTGACCAAATACTTATTTTACCCAGGAATTTACCAATTAATTCATTAAAAATCCTTCATTGTGATTTTCTGGATTTTTTTTTTCTCATTTTGTCTCTCATAGTTGAGGTATACCTGTGATGAAAATTGGAGACCTCTCTCATCTTTTAAGTGGGAGAATTTGCACAATTGGTGGCTGACTAAACACTTTTTTGCCCCACCGTACATACAGGGGGCCATTTTGGCCAATTTCTGCAAGGTGGCCGCAAATGCAAGCACAACTAGTTCATCCTTGCATTTGCGGGTACAACCGGGAAGACCCCTACGCATACAATATGCTCGTAGATCAGGAACTTTCCATAAATTAAATGTATTGATAGAGCAGTTTGGTAGCCACGTTCCCATGATGCTTTGCGTGAGCCGAGATGAAAAAGTCGCTTATTAAAGTCACACATTAAAAGGAAAAAGACTAAAAAGCTACAAAATTGATGAGAAAATTGTAAATTAATGACAACAACGATGCAAATGTTCCAGAAAAGTGACTTTAAAGTTGGAAGTTTATGATGATAAAGACCTGAGAAGCTGCTAGAAAACCTGCAGATCTAAGAAAGATGAGATTTTAGTCAATTCTGAAATGTCAGATTGATGAGGAACAAAGTTCTTTTGCTGGTTCTGGCAGCAGTTTATCGTCTGAGGAGAACCTGAAGCAGCAGTGGAGAAAAGCCTTGAGTTGACTGTGGGAGTGACTGGAGTGAGAATCAAAGCTTCAGACATTCATGTGGGCTGACTGTTGGAACAATGAACAGGAAGTGAGCCACCCTGACTGTTCCATCAGCAGCAGAACTCAGGCTGACCTTTGGGTCGCAGCAGCAGAAAACCTCTGAAGTTGTCACTCTTCTTCTCTTATGACATCATTTCTGTTGCGTATTGAATGTCTCAGGCTACCGTACTAGTTCATGTGCACTGCATTATGGGAAATGAAGCTCTAGGTTTGCGACTGACTAGTAACCACAGTGTGTGAACAGTCTTGATGCTCCAATGACCTGTTAATTTAAAAAGTGCTCTATAAATAGTATCTTTGGCCCCTGTCTTTATCTTTGTATGTATAAGGACACAACAAAGAATAGGCGACAAGGACTGGCGCCCTGCCGTGGGGTTTTCCTCATCAAAAGGACTCATCAGAATCAAACGTGATCCTTGGGCCTGGCAGTTAACTCATCCCTGCTAAAGCTAGCCCTGCTGGAAGTCATCTGTGGTGCAGATAGACGGTCTTTTCTCATGAGAGGGGAAAGAAAAAAGGAATAAAATGTCAAGTCCACTGACTGGAGCCTTTGGAGAGTTTGATGACACAGTCGAACAGTGGAACTCCTACACAGTAAGGTCTGGATGTTTTGTGGTGGCCAGCAGTGTTGCTGATGAAAAGAAAGCAGTAACTTTTCTTAGCATGAAGGCTGCTAAAACCTATGGGCTGCTGAGGAGCTTCATTCAACCTGCAACCTCAGGCTCTCAAAGCAAGAAAGAGATTGTGGAGATACTGTCAGCACATTTTTCTCCCAAGCCGCTGGTAATAGCAGAACGCTTCAGATCCATAAACGTTATCAAAAAGAGGGAGAATCCATTGGACAAGAAGTAGCTGTGCTGAAAAAGCTGACTAAGCACTGTGAGCTTGATGCAGCTCTAAATGACAATACTGGTGATAGAGGAGTGTGTGGTATGACCAACAAAGCGATACAGAAGCATTTATTAAGCGAAGCAAACCTGACACTTCAAAAAGCAATAGAAACTGCAGTCTCAATGGAATTAGCAGCTGAGGAGGCCCAGCAGTTAGGAGCTGCTGTCCGTGTGCACAATGTGGAAGCTGCAGCTGGAAAGGGGAACTGCTACTGCTGTGGGACATCAGGCAATTTTCAGTGTTGGTGCAAAGACTTACAATGCAGAAAATATGAGAATAAAGGGCACATCAAAAGAGCTTGTAAAAGCAAGAAAGAAAAAGTATTTCCAAGCACAGGAGAGAGAAGGGGTACTGCATACTTTAAATCATTTGATTGTCTAGTTTTGACAGGTGCCACACCTCCTTTGACCTGACCTGACTCTGACTCCGCCCCGTGACCTCGCATAATGAGGTTGTCAATTAAAATGCTCTGAACTTCTCATCAAATTGAGTGAAATAGACACCTTTGTTTTTAATCTATTGTCCATATATATATATATATGTTTTAGGGTCACAATGGGGTTATGTGTAACGAGGTTTTAATTTTTTTTTTTCCCTTGTCCTGTCAGGCAGCTAGGCAAACAGAACAGGGCTCTGTCACCCTTATTGTGCCAAAACAGCTTTACTTTGCCAAGAGGAGTTTATACAGTACCTAACTGTGTATTGTACTGTATATTGTTGTAAACTCCTCCTGTAATAAATTTTAATACTTTATTTTAATTGTTTTACCCATGGAAGACCCAACAGGATGGGTAAGAGGGAAAGGAAGTGTGTGAAGGGGGAAAAGAAAAGGGAGGGGAACAGACAAAAAAAAAAAACAACAACAACTAAAACAAACAAAAGACAAACTGCTTCTTCCCCCGAAGATGTCTCAACATGAGTCTGGTTTCCGCACCTGTTAACCCCTTGCACTCCGGTCAATTTCCCTAAAAACGCCAAAAAATAACGTGCCCAAATTGAATCCAAAGCTGTTCTTCAACCCTTTGCAGCATCTTCATGGGGTTGGTCTCATTTAAAAGAAAACACTGAATTTTTTGGCAAAACAGTCATAATCTCTCTAAGTGCTCCGGCCACTCAGTTACAGTCATCTAAACATACTGAACTTGAAGAAAATAAATTTGGCCTGGGTGTTGTTTTTGGATACAAATGCTTGCAAATAACACAGAGCTTCAGATCCGGGCTGGAAAATGCAACAGAAATGTAGAACCAAGTGTTATCCAGCTGAGGTCCAAATTTTGTAACAATACCACAAAAAATGAATATATTACACAGCTTTTTCCTCAGGTAGTTCCCAGGCGTTTTGGAACTGTGCCAAATTGTGCCAAATGGCACAATTTGGGAAAACGTCTGTAACTTTTGAATGAAAGGTCACACTCAGGGCTGTGTCTGTGTGTGTGTGTGTGTGGGGGGGGGGGGGTTGTCCCCCCCCTCGCTACAGAGGACGGCCATCGGCCATCGCTACATGACGGATTATACTCATGTGGCGATGTGGCAACCGCGGCACAGTCACCGCGGCTCCCCCCCCCCTCGCTACTGTGTGTGTGTGTGTGTGTGGTTGTCCCCCCCTTACTACAGAGGACGGCCATCGGCCATCGCTACATGACGGAATAGACTCATATGGCTATGTGGCGACCGCGGCGCAGTCACCGCGGCTCCCCCCCCCCCACTACAGAAGTGTAGCGGGGGGGGGGGGCGTTCACGGTCTGGACGCGGAGAACGAACCGTTTACTGCGGCGCATGCACTTTGTACTTCGTGCGCCGCACAGCTGTAATTTACCGATTTTCAAAAGATTCAAAAGTCATTTTTTGATTACAATTTTCAGGGATAAAGAATAATTTAGCTTATAACACCTTACCTGTTCACAGCAGCAGCGTCCTGGCGAACTTCTCTTCCTCATTGTCAGACGAACGCGACGCTGGTCCGCTCGTGGATCCCGGTCAAAACATAATTCCATTATTGCGGTTTTGGCAAATGATTTACGACCTTTGTCGTCGGCCTCCGTTGGTCTATGATGACGGAAGAGAATCCTAAACGTCTATTCTGCTGGAATGAGTGCAGGTCGCACTTGTGGGTGGTCTCCGTGCTGCTGGGTCTGTAGCAGGTTCTTCCTGCGGGTCCTTTTTTTCATCTGTTGCAGCAGTAAGTCTCTCTTCACCCAACCCGAACTTCTGTGCTTCAATTAGCTCCTGCATTCACAGCGTTGGTAGGCAGGTCCTTCTTGCTAGGTTTTCAGTCATTGGTTCTTCAAGGTTTCAGAAACCCAATTCAAGGCTCTTATTAGTCGAATGAGAGGTCAATCATATCCAATCTGTTCGCGACTGTGTCTGTAGTGGGAGTGCGCGCTTGGGGGCAGCGCTGTGCATCCTAGAGCGCACGAGAGCGCCCTCGTGCGCTCTAGGACGCAGAGACATGTCCGCCCGCGGTACACCGGAGTGCAAGAGGTTAAAGGAGAGGCACTTGTGCGTGTATGTCTGTGTGCATATATATGAGAACGCGCGCAAAATAAATGTGTGCATATGAGTGGTTTGTCAGGAAACATACGAAGCAGAGGACCGATCGCAGCAGCTCTCCCCCCGGGAACCCCAAGCAGGCAAGGCAGTGCCACCAACCCCCACAGGGAACAAACGTCAGAGGTCAGCAAGCCCCGGGAAAGCCAGGCGTCCACCCCCGGAGGGACGATCAAGGGAGGCCAGGCTGCTCGGCGGCCCGCGCGGTGAGCCCACATCCCTGGACCCGCCCGACCCCCACCCTCCACCAGCGGGGCCAACGCCCCAGGCACCAGGAGGCCAGTGACCCCACCCCCCAGGGCAGAGACCGGTCCGCACCCCCCGGCGCAAGCCCTCCCAGGCACCCCCACAGCGGGCCCGCCCCAGCGCCTCTGTCACACACCCCGGGGACCCCCATGTCCAAAGAAGTCCCCCTGCCCAGGGAAGCCCACATTGCCGAGAGGCACTACCCCCCTTAATCCAGCCCCTCCCGACTCACAGACATACCCCTCCCCACACTTTTGCACCCACATGCTCCCATGCACACCACTCTCACTCACCCAGACCGGCCCATTCTCTCTCACTCCTGTACCCATTCAAACTCACCCCTCATTCACCTTTGTTTCATAAGGCGGCTGCAAAGCAGATGCAGCGAGCCTGAACACACACCAGTGCCCGACAGTGACCAGGGAGATCACCAGCGCAGGCCACAGAAGCAGATCCCCACCCCCGGTGCCCATCTGAACGAACAATCAGCAGACCACCGCAGGCGCCCCGAGATGCCACCTGGCATGCAAAGCGTCACACAAAACTGACCCACCATCACCACCTCCATTCATCACCCCCTCACTGTCACTTAAGGCCCTTTTCCACTAGCCTCACTTAGCCCTACACCGCACCACTCAGCCCGCGTTTGAGCATTTTCCATTAGCCCCAGCACTGGTTAGCAGGTGCTTTTTTAGTACCTGATCCAGGGCAGTGTCTAACCGAGCTGAGTAGGGCTGAGTATGGGTGTGATATGACTTTAAGAGACTGGTCGCCGCTGATTGGTCAGGTCGTAACGTCACGAAAGCGACTTTTTCTGCTGAATCTACTCCACGACCGCCATTTGCAGCTGTTCAGCCAGTGAACACAGTGCGCCCCTTTAATACAGTATATTATATTAATATACTGTATAATATACTTATATAATAATATACTCCTAATATTATATATTAGGAGGTGCGCAATTTTCTTTATATATTAGCCGACGATCGCATCCAGCGCGAGTTGGACAGATCTACTCGAAATGCAGGTGTCCGAGCAGATGGGTTCCCAAGGGCACATCCGTACTGCCAAACAGTGTCGGGAGAAGCTGAAAAAGCTGAAAAGCGATTACCGAGCAGAGAAGGACCACAATGCTCCAAGTTGAGCGGATCGGAAGGAGTGGAAGTGGTTGTCATGACTCGCCGCTCATCAGCGGCGCCAGCTGCGCGCACACCTGCGCCTCGTTAACTCACCCTGCCCTGGGCTTCGGCCTGAAGCCGTCTGTTTTCATCGGCATCTCTTGCTACAAGGAACCCCCTTCTACAAGCAAGACAATCTGGGTAAGCTCCCCTTACCTCCTTTCCTCCCAGTCTTCTCCCCTGTGCACAGGTGGATTCCCCGGCGGCGGACCTCGTCTCCTCGCTGCTGCTGCAGGCGCTCCAGGTTGCTGTCTCCCGGGCTACGCCCTTGTTGACGCCAGCCACCTACCCAAACCAAGTAAGCCAGCAAACTGTCATTATCCTCCGTATTGGTGTGGTGCCCGTTACCCTTCTCCCTCTGCTTCCTCCCGTAGGGTTGTCCAGCTGAACGGCTTCCTGCCGCCGTGCCTGATGCAGACGCCCACCACCAATACATTCTTATTCCACAGACACGCAGCCAAGCATCCTTGTTGTTCAATAAAGCTATTAAATCTACCCTGAGCCTGCGTGTGTGTCTCCTGAGCCGTGCGTTATGTCAGTGGTTCGCTGAGAGACATTGGGCTCGACACGGCCACAGTCACGGCCACGGCCTTGGAAACCGTGGATGGTGAGTGTTGTTTTGATATTGCGCGTCTTTTTGCCACTTTATCCTTTCTGTGCCAAGCTCACTGTTTTTAAGAAATAGGAAGGTTGTTAGATTGTGGGTAATGGTTGTTACTGAGGCTTGCCTATTGTTTTGCAGCCAACTGCAGATTCACGCTTGCTTTGTGTTAAGTATTAGCGCGAACAAAACGCTGAATTACGCTTATTGTATTCCGGTTAAAAACTTTAGAGTGTTGTGTACATGTTGCACTTTGGTGTTAAGTTTTAAATTGCGTGCATTTTCTTTCTAGAATCGCAGTTCATATCACAGGGATCCACCTCAGTGGACATGGACACAGCGGACTCTCCTGGCGCTGCGTCTGGCGGAGCGCCAGCTGGATCGGCTCCGATGTCAGCCACATCACCAGCTCCATCTGGATCACGCTCAAGTGCTGGTAAGGCACAATAACCACGATTTTTTTTTGGTGAAACAGGTCCAGCGGAAACCAGGGTCGAAAATCCATCTATCCATCCATCCATCTTCTACCGCTTAATCCTTTACAGGTCGCGGGGGGGCTGGAGCCTAACAAGTTATATACCAAATTGATTAATGCAATTTCCTGTAGCTGCATATTAATTGAAAATGTCTTTTTAAATGTACAAAAAGGTTATTCTTTGGTCTTCACTTATCGATTCCACAACCATTTTTAGGTGTGGTGATTGAAGTGCTGTTGTAACTCCTGTTTTAGAAAAATAAATAAAGCTCATGAACTGCCGTTGAAATCAACATGCTTCATTGAAATGCTTCACGTCAGCTGACTGTATTAACCCATTCAGATTTCTGCGGCCACACTACAAGCAACTAGTTTAAACATTACCCATCCATCCATCCATATTCTTAATCTTAATCCTTTTTAGTTTTGCAGGGGGGCTGCAGCTGAAGACAGCACCCTGCGTGTTGCAAAATCTGCTCTACTGAGGGGCAGCAATATGACAGTTCAGCTTATATACAGCAATGAAGCATAATATAATAGTGACATTCCACCACAGACTTTCACCTGTGTAATTCCATAATATATGTAGTGATCCAGCTTTAACGACCATGCCTTTCTGTCTTTCCATCTAGGCAAGAGGAAAACAGACAACTCCATTGCTGACCTTACATTGGCGATGGTCAACATGCATGACGAAGAGATGCGGCTCTTGGAACGGCAACATGACCAGCAGCAAGAACACCATCAGGAGTACATGCAGCATTTGCAACAGGTGGCCGCAGATGTGCGGGCAGATGCGCGTGAAGCCCTGGAGCAGGACGCTGTGTTACGAAGGGAAGAGCTCGCAGAGATGTCATCATTCAACAGAGATTTCCTGACCCTATTTGGCAGGCTTGTGGACGCATTTAGCAGTTGGCGTGTCTAACCATGTCTCCCCACGCCCAGTCTGTTTTTTTGTTTGTAAATTTTGCTTCTGGAATAAAATTGTATAGTTTGCATCAAAAGTCTGGTTTATCTGTTATGACACCGTATGAGAAAAGCCAATAATTACATACACATTCCATTCTCTGTTCACTCCACATGCTGCTGTTCATCAGGTCAGGTGTATAGCCTTCTAATGGTAATTTAATTTTTAACAACACAACGAAACGTAATGTCTTGGTAGGTTTTTTTTTATTATTTTAAACAAATTTGCAATGCTGAATCCATTTCTCTTGAACGGGTACATTTTTTATGTTATAAGCAGTTGTACAGGTGTGCTTTAACTTGTACAGTAGACACTGATAAAGGTAAGTACATGTAAGTTGAATGTTGCATCACCAGTCAAAATTTAATAAATTAAGAAGGAATCTAGCAAAAATTTGGCACTAATAACATTAGACACAACTGTGTTTTTGTTGCACACGACTGTTGTTACCAACAAGTTGTGCAAAATTTATATTCCCTTTTCCCAAAAATTAAAAATCAATTTGTAAGTAAAAGTGGGAGACCTTTACATGAGAATATGACATGTATCAGCACATGATTTATAGTTCAATTTGCATTTCCACCTAAGCAAAAGAGGCTTGTCAAGCTGGATTTTTGTGAAGATGGCCTGTGCGGTGTTTCTGCATGTAATTACATACCTGTCAAGTGATACGGTTTCGCCATATTTTAATACGGGGAAAATGCAATTTTAGCAAATACGGGCGTATTGCCATTTCTGTACGCCAAAGAGAAAAATATACGGGAAAAAAATTATTGAGAGTGTGGGGAGGAACACGTCGTGTGTGTGACCCCCACAGCGGGGCTGGCAGAGCGCTCAGCGTGAGCAATTATCACAACAGTGAGAAGTGTGGACTCATCATTAGGCTGACGGCTTCGCACTTTCTTAACAGATAAGCGTTATGAACAACAGAGGACAGGTAGATGGACCATGCACAACATTTTATTTACAAAAAACATTTTTGAAATATATATGCACATAAATGTGGGCGAAATTACATTTCTGCCTATTGCTAGACAAGTACTGCATCACAGCACAGCATCTCGTATATCGGCTCCCTGCTCCTCTGCTCCCTGGGTCGCTGCCACCACTGGTTCATCTACTGCATCATCCAATGTAGTGTCATACATCTCTCTATGACTCTCACACAGATTAGGCAAAGCACAACAAGTCAGCACCATAGATTTCACCAGTTTCATGTCACAGTCATTCCTCTATCCTTCCTCCTTCCTTCTCTCCTCGTCATCAGCCATTTTCTTTGCTGTGGAGGATTCGGTCGCGTGTTTGACGTCATGAGAGTGTGGCGCCGCCTGCTGTTCAACAAATCCCACCCACAGCAGGTGTGCCAGCAGGTGTGCCAGCAGTAATGTTGAAACGCAACCGAGGCAGAACCAAACCGAAGTGAGTAGAGTCGGGTTTTCTAATCGGGGCTAGTGGAAAAGCGCCTATAGACTCATATTCAGCCCCCCTCTCACTTCCTTGGTTGTATCTATATATTCAGTAGCACCCAGGGATTTTGACAACATGATAGGTCCCAGGCTACCCACCAGGCCCCCATGCCCCCAGCAAGAGCAGGGTATCAGGGGTGGGGGAAGACCCCCACCCCCTTCCCCGCACAGAACATGGTGGGTGTGTGTTGGTTATATGATATCATTTTTTTTTTTTTTTTTTTG
Source organism: Pholidichthys leucotaenia (assembly GCA_020510985.1). Lineage (NCBI taxonomy): Eukaryota > Metazoa > Chordata > Actinopteri > Cichliformes > Pholidichthyidae > Pholidichthys > Pholidichthys leucotaenia. Next base: position 253,736,630 of record CM035842.1, on the reverse strand, counting down.
TTACTTATTTGTACCCGTAGGTAGACTTGGTTTGCAGTCTGGTGACAAGCCACTGGCTGCTGGTCGCTGCGTGCGCGAGCGCCCTAAATCTACATGTTTTTGGTATGCGGGAGGAAACCGGAGAAATCCCGGAGTAAACCCACGCAACACGGGGAGAACATGCAAACTCCACACAGCTCACTGTTGGTGTTGATATGAACACTGTTATGAACACTGTTGTTGATATGATATCATTGTGTGTAAATGTGTGGACTACCAAAGTGCAATTAAAATTGGGGGGATAGTGATTGGAGCACCGCTAGCCACTGTGATGGGCAGAAGGGCCCCCATCCCCCAAAGCCCTCAGTGTCTAAAATACAATTAAAATTGAGGTGAGTGCAGCCCCACCACACAGCAAAGGTATCCCCTTCACCGACACAGTGCGGCACACCCCCACCCCAAAGCCCTAAATGTAACAAAAAAAGATGTATATTCCACCTAGAGTCAGGGGGAGGGGGAGGGGGAGGGGGAGGGCGGGAAATAAGATTGGGAGGTAGGCGGTCTAAAAGCGAGGCCATCCCCCCCCCCCCAGAAGCCAGCTTGCAGACTGGTTCATGAGGCCACCCACTGCCCCCAAACCCCAACCCAGGGCGAGGGCCACCAGTGGAAGCAGCCCAGGACCCACCAGCATCACACTCCGGCACTCCCAGCACCACTAACATGATGGGGCAGCCATACATATTTCCACTCATCTTACACACACAAACATGGACAACAGTCACAAGAGTGAACAATGGGCCGGACCCACACGGCGCCCAACATGCCAGACGACACCCCCGAGCGCCCACGCAGGCCCACAGCCACCCACCCCAGACGCACACCGATGATAGCTGCAGGCTACCCTGTAACCACAGCCACCCCAGAGCAACCCGATGGAAACACGGCCATCAACCTGCGCCAATGGCCTCCCAACCACTCCCATGCACCAACACACAAAGATCTAGAGTGATGATAATCAAGTCAGTGGTGGTAATGCACCTGTAGGCACCAACCACCAATCAAATCTAAAAGAAGAAAAAGGAACAAGGCTATGAGGAAAATGTCACAAAGTTATGAGGAAAAAAAGACACACAGACAGACATATATAGAGTGTGTGGCGGTAATGCACCTGCAAGCTTGTTGCCAACCGCCAATCAAATCTAAAAGAAGAAGAAGAAGACCCTAAGCAGTGCAACAAAAACAAAGCACCCTGTGATTTGCTGTTATGACAGAGATAATAGTTCTGTCATAAACCCTTGTGTGCCATTACACGTTGCACGAGGGAGGGAATGAAAAACCCAATTGCAGGAGTAGAGAGTGTCATGTTTATTCAAGTTCACAAAAATCACCAGTTCAGTTCACCACAAAAATACAGAAAGATGCAATGACAGTTGGCCACCAAACATACAGGGCGCCTGCCGAATGCTCTACAGCCTGGTGAATACAAAGCCTCGTGCTGCAAGACTGCTTAGCGCAAGAAATAGGAAAGGCAGCCTAGAGCTGCAGGGCTGCTAACACAGGAGAAAAGGCAAAAACACTTACAGGACTGGAGCTATCCGGGGCAAACCATGCAGTCTGGAGGAAGGGGTTGGGATGTGGAGTCAGCCAAACACCAACGGGACACACAGGTCAGAGGAGACGGGCTGGAGATTAACAAAGTGAATGATGCAATATACAAGGAGTACTAGCTACCGCACATAGAGGCGTATGCCCCAACAATCTCTTTCCTCTGGTGCACCCAGAGGTGCACCAGAGGAAAGCCCTTTTCTAGCCCCTGCCGCCGATCTGGTTTATTGTTTGGCTCGGAAAGTGAGACGGCGGAAGAGAGGAAGACGAGCGGGCGCTCTCGTACGACTTCGCAGGAGAGGCTCGCGAACGGCGCTGCCTGGCATATTTCTGTCCAATACCAACTCTCTCTCTAATAAGGTAGATGAACTGAGACTGCTGATGCGTTTTAAGGACCTCGCCTCCTCAGCTGTCCTCTGCTTTACTGAGACCTGGCTCCGGGAAAATATACCGGACAGCGCGCTGCGCCTCGACGGCTTCCAGCTCTTCCGTGCTGATCGTGACACAGAGCTTTCCGGCAAGACCACAGGAGGCGGTGTCTGCTTCTACATCAACTGCAGCTGGTGCTCTGATGTAACGGAAATTTCCAAACACTGTTCTCCTGCCTTGGAATTTCTTGTTATCAATTGCAAGCCCTTCTATTCCCCGCGGGAGTTTGCTTCTTTTATACTGATCGCTGTGTACGCCCCTCCCAACGCGGACACGCGCGAAGCTCAGCGCGTGCTCGCGGATCACATTCAACACACAGAGCGGAGTTTTCCAGACTCGCTGATTATTGTGGCTGGCGACTTTAATCAGTGCAATCTGAGCCACGATCTCCCCCGCTACAAACAGTTTATTAAATGCCCCACCAGAGGATTAAACACACTGGATCACTGTTACACCACAGTGAATGATGCATATCGCGCTGTCCCTCGAGCTGCGCTGGGATTATCTGATCACGTGATGGTTCACCTCATTCCCACATACAGACAGAGATTGAAGCTCACTAAACCTGTTGTGAGCACTACGAAGATACGGACCAGTGATGCTGAGGAGAAGCTGGAAACGTGCATGGAAATATCTGACTGGGGCATGCTTAAAGGAGCCACGCATGATCTGGATGAGTACACGGACACTGTGAACTCATATATCCACTTTTGTGAAGAGAACATTCTTCCATCACGCACCAGGGTGAGTTACTCTAATGACAAACCCTGGTTCACAGCTAAGCTCAGACAGATCAGAAAGGAGAAGGAAGCAGCACTGAAAAGTGGAGACAGGGACTGCTACAGGGAGGTTAAATACCGGTTTAACAGAGAGCTGAAGAGGGCTAAATCTCTATACTCAGAGAGACTCCAGCAGCAGTTCACTGCTAATGATTCGGCTTCCGTGTGGAGAGGACTGAGGCAAATCACCAACTATCGACCTAAGGCTCCTAAAGGTCAGGATGACAAAGCCCTTTGTCAGAGACTGTCCCAACACTATGCCCGTTTTGACACCTCGTCATCTGTGTCCAACTCCCCCCCTCCCTCCAGCTCCACAGCCTCCACATTCCCTACTTCATTTAAGGCACCCCCCCCTCCCCCCCTCCCCTTATCATCAGTGAGCAGGATGTGCTCAAACAGTTCTCCAGACTGAACCCGCGCAAGGCCCCCGGCCCAGACGGCGTGTCTCCCTCCACCCTGAGACTCTGTGCGAAACAGCTGGCTCCTGTATTCACAGACATTTTTAACACCTCCCTTAAGTTATGCCACGTGCCGTCCTGCCTCAAATCCTCCACCATCATCCCTGTCCCCAAGAAGCCACGGATCACTGGACTTAATGACTACAGACCTGTAGCGCTCACCTCTGTAGTCATGAAGTCCTTTGAGCGCCTGGTCCTGTCCCACCTCAAGTCCATCACCACCCCTCTCCTGGACCCGCTGCAGTTTGCCTACCGAGCCAACAGGTCTGTAGACGATGCAGTCAACCTGGCCCTCCACTCCATCCTGCAGCACCTGGACTCCCCGGGAACCTACGCCAGGATCCTGTTTGTGGACTTCAGCTCTGCATTCAACACCATCCGCCCCGCTCTGCTCCGGGACAAGCTGTCCCTGCTCAACGTGCCTGACTCCCTCTGCAGGTGGATCATCGACTTCCTGACGGACCGGAGGCAGCATGTGCGGCTGGGAAAGACTGTCTCAGACTATACTAGCATCAGCACCGGATCACCCCAGGGCTGTGTACTTTCCCCCCTACTCTTCTCCCTTTACACCAACTCCTGCACCTCCAGCCACCAGTCTGTCAAGTTGATCAAGTTTGCGGACGACACCACCCTCATCGGGCTCATCTCCAACGGCGACGAGTCCGCCTACAGGAGAGAGGTGGCCCAGCTGGCGTCCTGGTGCAGCAATAACAACCTGCAGCTGAACGCTCTGAAGACAGTGGAGATGATTGTAGACTTCAGGAAAGTCACTACTCCTCTGCCCCCCCTCACCCTCTCAGGCTCTCCCATCACCACTGCTGATTCCTTCCGCTTCCTAGGCACTACCATCACCAGGGACCTCAAATGGGAGCTGACCATCAGCTCACTCATCAAAAAAGCCCAGCAGAGGATGTTCTTCCTGCGGCAGCTGAGGAAGCTCAAGCTACCCACCAAGATGTTAGTGCAGTTCTACACAGCCATCATCGAGTCCATCCTCACCACCTCCATAACCGTGTGGTACGCAGGAGCCACTGCCAGGGACAGACTAAGGCTGCAGCGCGTCGTGCGCACTGCTGAGAAGGTGATCGGCTGCAAGCTCCCATCTCTCCAGGATCTGTACATCTCCAGGACCCGGAGGCGTGCTGGCCGGATCATAGCCGATCCCTCACACCCTGGTCACATACTGTTTGCCCCCCTCCCCTCTGGTAGAAGACTTCGGTCCATCCAGACTAAAACCTCCCGTCACATGAACAGCTTCTTCCCCTCTGCCATTAGACTGCTGAACACTAAGTGACTCTCGTGCACCATGTACAGCAGCTCAACCAGACTCATGTCAATCATCACTGTTTTCTTCCTGCATTACCAACTGCACTATATAGTTCTCCACAGTATCTGCTGCTGGCTAATATATATTTTAACTGTTGACCAGTATCACTTAATCTTATCCTACACTTTATTACATGTATAGTTTATTTCTCTTATCTTATCATGTTTAATGTTGCAGCATTGTACCGAGACAAATTCCTAGTTTGTGTACTACATGAACAATGGCAATAAACCTGATTCTGATTCTGATTCTGATTCCCAACAAATACTCCAGAAGCTAACAAGGAATGAGATTGCTTCTTCTTCTTCTTCTTCCTCCTCCTCCTCCTCCTCCTCCTCCTCCTCCTCCTCCTCCTCCTCCTCTTCTTCTTCTTCTTCTTCTTCTTCTTCTTCTTCTTCTTCTTCTTCTTCTTCTTCTTCTTCTTCTTCTTCTTCGTCCTCTTCTCTTCTCTGTTACTGGTGGATAGCAAACAACTGAAAGGTGCATACCACCACCTACTGTACAAGAGTGTGTAACATTATGTCATCTGAGCCCGACCCCTAAATTCTATGACTTAATCCTCTGTTATTTAAAAAAGAGAAAAGAGCCTTTCTCGTGATTCTTATTGCCTCTCCATCTCCATCTGTTCCCAGAATCCCAGTAAAATGCTATTCCCTACGGGCCTCTCGAACTTACATTTTCCATTATCTGTCTTTCTTTCTTTTTCTCCACATTCTCTACATTTGTCACTTTTGCTTTTCCCCATGGTGAATAAAGTGCCGTGTAAACCTGTGTGATCCAGTCTGAGTCTTGCCATAATGATGTCTTCCCTCCTTTTGGTTGTTATGAAATTCTTTATTGCAGTAGATTTTTGTATTTTGCAGTACAATCTACTTTTATGATCTTCATCCCATCTTTTTTGCCATAGCTCAGTTCCTTTTTTCTTGATTACTGCTTTCCCTTCACCTTTTCCAAGAGACAATGGTATAGTTATCTCTTTTCCAAGAGCACTTTTTGCTAATTTGTCTACACAGTCATTCCCTTTCAACCCGTCATGTGCAGGAACCCAACAAAACTGAACTGGTCCACCACCCCTGTGTACCCTAAATAAACTGTGATATAGCTCAATCACCAAGTCTTCCCTTGTAGATTTTAGTGTGGAGGGTGACCTCCAATAATGTACTCGGCTTCTATCTGTTAATGTTTGCTCTCTTTATGTCTGTTCTTTCCATCTTCTCTATCCCCTCACCCCCCAGCCAGTCGCAGCAGATGACTGCCCCTCCCTGTGCCTGGTTCTGCTAGAAGTTTCTTCCTGTTAAAAGGGAGTTTTTCCTCTCCATCTTCACCAAGTGCTTGCTCACAGGGGATTGCCTGATTGCTGGGGTCTTTCTGCAGTTGTGGGGTTTCCCCTGCATTTGAAAGCGCCATGAGATGCCCATTGTTGTGATATGGCACTATATAAATAAAGCTGAATTGAAACTGAATTGAATGATTGTCTGTATGGTTTTTAGCGCTACAAGTGAGTCCGTGCACACCACCGACCCCGTCTGGTCTGACCTCCTCCACCCACTTGCAAAGCAATAATTATTGCCACCATCTCTGCTGTAAACACGGATGTATTGTTGGAGAGTCTTTTTGCAATGGTCACTTTAAATTCTGGGATGTATACTCCAACTCCAACAGAGCCCTCTTTATTCTTTGAACCATCAGTATAGAGCTGTAAGAAGTTAATAGTAATTGCTCCTGAAGTAAAATGCTTGTTTTAACACCAGATTCACTCATATGCCAATCCTTTTTCCTCATTAGCAGACTAGTGTCTACTTCTATTCCTGGGAACAGCCAAGGGGGAATATTACTCACTGGGCTGGTATTAGCTATATCAATAGTGTGCAGCCAATATGTTCTGGTCCTTCTTTCAATTGTCCACCCAAACCCATGTCCCTGGAAATTAGAGTATTCCCAGCAGTCTTGTAGTGTTGTTTTTGAAATATTTTCTTTGTCACTTCCTTTCAGCTTGACCCAATATGATAATGCCAGTTTATCGCTTCTCAAATTACCACCACTTGTGCCCTTCAGAGGTAAAGTGGGCTATCCCACAAAACCATTATTTTGAGAAAATGAGCTCTAAAGTTGAAATATTCTCAAAAAATCAGTGTGCCTATATCATTAAAAAGTTGTAGGCACACTGATTTTTTGAGAATATTTCAACTTTAGAGCTCATTTTCTCAAAATAATGGTTTTGTGGGATAGCCCACTTTACCTCTGAAGGGCACACTTTATATATATCTGTCTTTCTGTGTGTCTGTTTTACTCATAACTTTGTGACGTGTTCCTCATAGCTTTGTGATGTTTTCCTCATAGCTTTGTGATGTTTTCCTCATAGCTTTGTGACATTTTCCTCATTGCTTTGTGACATTTCGTCAGAGCTTTGGGACATTTTCCTCATAGCTTTGTGACTTTCTTCTTCTTCTTTACTATCTTATCTGCGTCTCATCTCATTGTTATTCTTCTTCCTTTAGAGACACTTTAAAGTGCTGATGACATGTTTTTGACATTTTTTAGCATGTTGTGTAAAACCAAAAGTCATTGTCTATGAGCAATATAATATTTACAACAGCGCCTCCATAAACTAGTTATCATCAAAAAACCGCAGCCACTGACTGGACTGTGGTGCTGCCCACCGAATTAAGGGCGGCACCCCAATGACGTAATCGACAGAACGGACTCCGGTGTTGTTAACTAGAATGACAGCAGCTTTGTAGCTCACAGTTTCTCTGGTTTCTTGCTTTAATTTTACAGCTATGCCTTTGCGTTGTGTCGCAGGCTTAGATAAGCAGCAGGCGTTGAAAGACCACATCACACGCTTCAGCTCCAACTGTCATAAGCCTCCTCGTGCACTTCTCGTGCACTTTTAGGCATGAGGAGCGCATGAGGAGGGGAAGGAGTAATGGATCTATGCGCAGCTTTGACCTACTTTCTGTGATCGCATTATCACCAGCTGATTCAAACTCCCGCTGATCATGTTTCGCGGTCCTCGCCGAGTTGCTTCTCATCAAACCATTACCAGCAGTGCGTGTACATATTAGAGGCCGTTTCCCAGTAGCACACTGCTGGTCAATAGTATTGTCATCTGTGCCGTTAGTCTGCCAGTATTTTCAGCACTCTCACGACGTTAGTCACTCCATGTTCGCTGTGGTTCTTGTGTGTCCTTGAAGCGATGTTGACTCTGGGGTGCAACTGTGGCTTTGTCTCCTCTCATTTATTCTCTGGGCGAAGCCGGCCCCCAACTGCCATCAGTAAGTGTGTTTGTGTTTTTTGTACGTCTTCACCTTTTTGGGGAATTGTCTGTCTTTCTGTATTAAATGTGCTGTGGTGAACCCTGCACGTAAATACTCGTTATTTCATGCTCCCTTTCCATGCCCTGCGTAAGAGCGCACGGAGAGGGAGGATTTATGTGTAAATAATGAGGATTTACCCTCGGGATTCACCACAGCATATGTATTGAACTTAAAGATTGATCCCAAAAGGTGAAAACTTACAAAAATACACAGAAACACAAACAGAAGGTGTTCAGGGCTGACATCGCCCAGTGAAATGGGCAATGCGATCAGTGAAATCCAAACTTCACACCCGGACAGTTTTGTGGTGGTTGCGGGGGATTTTAACCACACCAGCCTAAAGACTGTGCTCCCCAAGTTTAAACAATGTGTAGACTTTAAGACCAGAGGAGAGAATATGTTAGACTTAGTGTACACAAACACATATGCATATAAAGTGATACCCCGCCCCCATCTCGGCCGTTCTGATCACATGTCCGTGATGCTGCTGCCTGCCTACAAACCTTTATTGAAGCGCAGCAGGCCAGCAGTGAAACAAATCAGGATTTGGCCAGAGAGTGCAACCTCTGCACTGCACTGCTGTTTTCAGCACACAGACTGGAAGGTCTTCAAAATAGCAGCCTCCCAGGAAGACAAGACAGATGTGGAGGAGTATGCTGATACGGTCACCAGCTACATCGCGAAGTGCACAGAGGATTTCACTACAGTGAAGACCATCACTATGCAGGGTAATCATAAGCCCTGGATGACTGCAGAGGTGCGCTCGCTGCTTACAGCCAGAGATGCAGCCTTCAGAGCGAAGGACAGGATCGCCCTCCGCTCAGCCAGGTCTGCGCTTTCAAAGGGAATTAAGGCGGCAAAGCGCGCCTATGCGGAGAAAATCCAGGGACACCTCTGTGACACTAGGAACACCAAGCAGATGTGGCAGGGAGTTCGGACACTGACGGGCTTTAAGTCTAGGCAGGGGGTCGACGATGACGACGCTTCGCTTCCAGACAGGCTTAACGACTTCTTTGCACGTTTTGAAGCATCAAACTCGACAATCAGAGGGAGGGCTGGCCCACCCCCACCATCGGACGGACCAGCTTTTACCATCAACACAGCGGACACATGGAGGACCCTAACCAGAGTCAACCCACGCAAAGCTGCAGGTCCAGACAACATTCCGGGATGTGTGCTCCGAGACTGCGCGAGCGAGTTGGCGGATGTCCTGACTGACATTTATAACATCTCCCTGAGTCAGGCCATCGTTCCCAGATGCTTCAAGACCTCTATCATTGTACCGGTGGCAAAGAAACCAGTGGTGTCCTGTTTGAATGACTATCGTCCTGTTGCACTGACACCAATTGTGATGAAGTGTTTTGAACGGCTTGTCAAACCACACATTACAGCCTGCCTCCCTGCATCACATGACCCGCTCCAGTTTGCATATCGTTCAAACCGCTCCACGGAGGATGCTATAGTCACCACCCTACACTCTGTCATCACCCACCTGGACCAGAAAGACACCTACGCCAGACTCCTGTACATTGATTTCAGTTTAGCATTCAACACCATTATTCCCCAGAGACTGATGGAGAAATTACTCCTTCTCGGTCTGAACACTTCCACATGTCTCTGGATCCTGGATTTCCTGACTGAGAGACCTCAGTCTGTCCGGGTTGGAAACAACATCTCCAACTCTGTCACGCTGAGTACCGGATCCCCTCTAGGCTGTGTACTCAGTCCACTGTTGTTTGCACTTCTAACACATGACTGTGTATCCAAACACAAGGGGAACCAGATTATTAAGTTTGCAGATGACACCACGGTGGTGGGACTTATTCAGAGGGATGAGGAATCAATGTACAGGGAAGAAGTGAGAGACCTGGAGGGCTGGTGCAGGGAGAACAATCTGGTGCTCAACGTGGACAAAACGAAGGAGATGATTATCGACTTCCAGCGGTCACAGCCTAAGCACGTCCCCCTCAGCATCGGCGGCTGTTTAGTGGAGAAAGTAGAGAACATCAAGTTCCTCGGAGTGCAGATCTCGCAGGACCTGACCTGGAGCAAGAATTCCTTGGAGATCAGGAAGCGGGCTCAGCAGAGACTACACTTCTTGAGGAAACAAACAGGCCTCTCTCCCCATCTGCATCCTCAGGACCTTCTACAGAGGTGTGGTGGAGAGTGTTCTGACGTACTGCATTGCTACATGGTACTCCAGCTGCAGTATGTCAGACAAAAAAGCCCTGCAGAGGATAGTCAAGGGGGCGGAGAGGGTAATTGGAGTCTCCCTCCCCTCTGTCCAAGAACTTTTTCAGAACCATTGTAGGAGCAGGGCACTGAACATTGTCAAGGACTGTTCTCACCCTCTGCATAAACACTTTGAACTTCTTCCATCTGGTAAACGATTCCGGAGCATCAGAGGCAGAACCACCAGACTGATCAACAGCTTCCTTCCACAGGCTGTCAGGATGCTGAACAGCTGACCCGGAATCTCTCATACACACTACTGCACCTACGGACATTTTGTATATTATAGTTAGTTATTCTTTTCCCCAAGTATGTCTCAGGGATGTGTGAATGGATGGGGGGTGGGGGCGGGGGGTGGAGCTATGTGGGAGTGTGTCTTAAATTATGCTGCTTCTTAATGGATGCCGAGAGAAACGCAATTTCATCTTGCCTGCACTACAGTTGTATGTACAGCAATATGACAATAAAATTTGATTTGATTTGATTTGATTTGATTTTTGAACATGGAGAGGAAACGTGTTAACCACGGTTGCGCCCCAGAGCTGACATCGCTACAAGGGCGCAACAGAACCATGGCTGTGTGGAGTGGCTAAGACGTCGTGATAGGGTTGGCAATATTGGTTGGCTGACAACACAGCAGATGTTGCACACAAAACATGAACAGCCGACTGTCACTCTCTGAGTCTGACTCGCTAGGCATGATGCCCGCTTGGCACGGCTCAAACCTATACGGTCTGATGTCCCCAGATTATTCATTGTCATCCCATTCTTCGGAACTATAATCGTCTCAAGATTGGACAACACAAACCAAATCAAGACTACATGTGCTGGAACCATCGTCGATGTTTTCAACCGCTTCCATCCTGTGAGTACAAAGGGCAGCAAAGCGCTGTGTTCCGTCGATGATGTTACAACATGGCCGGGGGTTTTCCAGCCACTGACGCAATGGGTGCTATGTGCTTATGAAAACGTCGGATATTTGCATGAAAAAAAGCCTGTTTGACTTAGAGCTGCACAGACCAACCTATTTTGTCATATTTTATTATGTGTTGAAAAATTAGAGGAAGTCAAAAACGTGTCATCAGCACTTTAAACCATTACTATGGCAAGATTTCATGGACAGATAGCGCCCCCATAGAGATTTCTTGATTTATATGCAGAGTGATGATTGCCATACAGAGTGATGAAGTGGGACCAGATAGAGTGTTAGGCTGGGTGTCCACCAAACACGCTTTTCTGCTCTGGGAGGCTATTTTTCAATCATTCTCTATGTAGTTCAGTGATAGAATAATATTAAATTGAATGAGACTGAGTCAAAAAATTCAATAGGCAGATTTCAAATTATGAGCCATTTATTTCTTCTCTGGCCAGAGGAGAAACAGGTACATTCAACGTCCCACAGAGCCGTACATGCACCCTATTCTAACCATGAATTCTGAGCCTGGTGTTTTATTGCTCTAAAGATAGATAAAACTCGGAGACATCTCCTGAAGACAGTCTAAAGGCCCTTTTCCACTAGCCCCACTCAGCCCCGGTTTGAAAACCCGGCTCTACTCACTTCGGTTCAGTTCGGCCTCAGTTGCTTTTCAACTACTGCTGGCGCACCTGCTGGCACACCTGCTGTGGGTGGGATTTGTTGAACAGCAGGCGGCGCCACACCCTCGTGACGTGAAACACACGCGACTGAATCCTCCACAACAAACATGGCTGATGACGAGGAGAGAAGGAAGGAGGAATGACTGTGACATGAAACTGGTTAAATCTATGGTGCTGACTTGTTGTGCTCTGCACAATCTGAGTGAGAGTCATGGAGAGACATTTGACACTACATTGGATGATGCAGTAGATGAACCAGTGGTGGCAGCGGCACAGAGAGCAGAGGAGCAGGGTGGTGATATTGTAGCGAACTCAATATAAGCACCCTACTTGGCTTGACAAGTTGGTTGACCCTATTGGCGACACTGGTAGAGTGCGGGACTCTGGAGCGAGAGGCGTGAGTTCAAACCTCCTGGTGGGACGTCGCCATGTCAAGCTGCACGTTACAATATAACATGTGATGCAATACTTGTCTATTTTGTCCACATTTATGTGCATACATATTTCAAAAATGTTTTTTGTAAATAAAATGTTGTGCATGGTCCATCTACCTGTCCTCTTGTTCATAACGCTTATCTGTTAAGAAGGTGCGAAGCCATCAGCCTAATGATGAGTCCACACTTCTGTTGTGATAATTGCTCACGCTGAGCGCTCTGACAGCCCCGTATGCTGTGGGGGTGACACACGTGTTCCTCCCCACACTCTCAATTTTTTTTCCCGTATATTTTTCTCTTTAGCGTACAGAAATGGCAATACGCCCATATTTGCTAAAATTGCATTTTCCCCGTATTAAAATACGGCGAAACCGTATCACTTGACAGGTGTGTAATTACATGCAGAAACACCGCACAGGCCATCTTCACAAAAATCCAGCTCGACAAGCCACTTTTGCTTAGGTGGAAATGCAAATTGAACTATAAATCATGTGCTGATACATGTCGTATTTTCCCATGTAAAGGTCTCTCACTTTTACTTACAAATTGATTTTTAATTTTTGGGAAAAGGAAATATAAATTTTGCACTTGTTGGTAACAACAGTTGTGTGCAACAAAAACACAGTTGTGTATCCTTGTCCAATCTGTCTACTGTTATTAGTGCCAAATTTTTGCTAGATTCCTTCTTAATTTATTAAATTTTGACTGGTGATGCAACATTCAACTTACATGTACTTACCTTTATCAGTGTCTACAAGTTCAAGCACACCTGTACAACTGCTTATAACCTAAAAAATGTACCCGTTCAAGAGAAATGGATTCAGCATTGCAAATTTGTTTAAAATAAAAAAAAAAACCTACCAAGACATTACGTTTCGTTGTGTTGTTAAAAATTAAATTACCATTAGAAGGCTATACACCTGACCTGATGAACAGCAGCATGTGGAGTGAACAGAGAATGGAATGTGTATGTAATTATTGGCTTTTCTCATACGGTGTCATAACAGATAAACCAGACTTTTGATGCAAACAATACAATTTTATTCCAGAAGCAAAATTTACAAACAAAAAAACAGACTGGGCGATGACATCTCTGCGAGCTCTTCCCTTCGTAACGCAGCGTCCTGTTCCAGGGCTTCATGCGCATCTGCCCGCACATCTGCAGCCACCTGTCGCAAATGCTGCATGTACTCCTGATTCTTGCCGCTGGTCATGTTGCCGTTCCAAGAGCCGCATCTCTTCGTCATGCATGTTGACCATCGCTGATCTAAGGTCAGCGATGGGAGTTGTCTGTTTTCGTCTTGCCTAGATGGAAAGACAGAAAGGCATGGTCGTTAAAGCTGGATAACTACATATATTATGGAATTACACAGGTGAAAGTCTGTGGTGGAATGTCACTATTATATTATGCTTCATTGCTGTATATAAGCTGAACTGTCATGTTGCTGCCCCTCAGTAGAGCAGATTTTGCAACACGCAGGGTGCTGTCTTCGGCTGCAGCCCCCCTGCAAAACTAAAAAGGATTAAGATTAAGAATATGGATGGATGGATGGGTAATGTTTAAACTAGTTGCTTGTAGTGTGGCCGCAGAAATCTGAATGGGTTAATACAGTCAGCTGACGCGAAGCATTTCATTGAAGCATGTTGATTTCAACGGCAGTTCATCAGCTTTATTTGTTTTTATAAAACAGGAGTTACGACAGCACTTCAATCACCACACCTAAAAATGGTTGTGGAACACCGATAAGTGAAGACCAAAGAATAACCTTTTTGTACATTTAAAAAGACATTTTCAATTAATTAATATGCAGCTACAGGAAATTGCATTAATCAATTTGGTACATAACTTGTTAGGCTCCAGCCCCCCCCCGCGACCTGTAAAGGATTAAGCGGTAGAAGATGGATGGATGGATGGATTTTCGACCCTGGTTTCCACTGCTGGACCTGTTTCAACCAAAAAAAAAAAATCGTGGTTATTGTGCCTTACCGGCACTTGGAACGTGATCCAGATGGAGCTGGTGATGTGGAGCTGATCCAGCTGGCGCTCAGCCAGACGCACACGCAGACGCAGCGCCAGGAGAGTCCGCTGTGTCAATCATCTCCACTGAGGTGGACCCCTGTGATATGAAATGCGATTCTAGAAAGAAAAAGCACGCAATTTAAAACTTAACACCAAAGTGCAACATGTACACAACACTCTCAAGTTTTTAACCGGAATACAATAAGCGTAATTCAGCGTTTTGTTCACGCTAATACTTAACACAAAGCAAGCATGAATCTGCAGTTGGCTGCAAAACAATACGCAAGCCTCAGTAACAACTGTTACCCACAATCTAACAACCTTCCTATTTCTTAAAAACAGTGAGCTTGGCACAGAAAGGATCAAGTAGTGAACAGATGCGCAATATCAAATAAACACTCACCATCCACAGTTTCCAAGGGCCGTGACCGTGACAGTGACCGTGTGGAGCCCAATGTCTCTCAGCGAACCACTTCCACTCCTTCTGATCCGCTGAACTTTGAGCAATGTGGTCCTTCACTGCTCGGTAATCGCTTTTCAGCTTTTTCAGCTTCTCCCGACACTGTTTGGCAGTACGGATGTGCCCTTGGGAAGCCATCTGCTCGGACACCTGCATTTCAAGTAGATCCGTCCAACTCGCGCTGGATGCGATCGTCGCCTAATATAGAAAGAAAATTGCGCACCTCCTAATATATAATATTAGGAGTATATTATTATATAAGTATATTATACAGTATATTAATATAATATACCGTATTAAAGGGGCGCACTGTGTTCACTGCTGAACAATTACAAATGGCGGTCGTGGAGTAAATTCAGCAGAAAAAGTTGCTTTCATGACGTTACAACCTGACCAATCAGCGGCGACCGGTCTCTTAAAGTCATATCACAGCCCTACTCAGCCCTACTCGGCCCGGTTAGACCCTGCCCTGGATCAGGTACGAAAAAAGTACCTGCTTAACCGGTGCTGGGGCTAGTAGAAAAGCGCCTAAAGCGGGCTGAGTGGTGCGGTGTAGGGCCAAGTGAGGCTAGTGGAAAAGGGCCTTTAGTGTCTTTAAATCAAATCTATAGAACTGGGAGTTTTAACACATTCCTGGTCACAGAAACTTAGCCGAGCAGGTCAATAAAACAAATAGATTATCTTAGGTCATCTTTTACATCTCTGCTGACCTATCCTTATATGCCTGCACATCCATTCGCACGCACATCCACTCAAGACTCTGGGACATGAAAATCACATTGACAATGATGGCTCATATAATGCACCAAAAATATATCAGACATAAAATATGGGAGAATAATACAGAAAACTTTATCCACTTCAACAGCAGAAGTCTCTATGCCAACTTTAATAACATTAAAGATTATTTACATCAGTTTAAAGAGCCATTCAATATTGTGGCAATATCAGAGACGTGGCTCAGTGAAGAGAAAGGAGTGGATTTTACCATGGATGGCTATGAATTAAATTATATAAATAGAAAAGTGAAAAAAGGAGGAGGAGTTGCAATTTATGTTGACAAGAGCTTGAAATACAAGGTTGTTGAAAATCTGTCAGTAACTGTGGATGATTTATTTGAATGTATTACAATAGAAATCTGTCTGGACAATGTGAAGAATATAGTAGTGAGCTGTGTATATAGAACACCTGGATCAAACACTGACTTATTTAAGGACTGGATGGAAAAAATGGATGCAAAACTAACTCATAAAGTTATGTTCATCTGTGGGGATTTCAATATAGATCTGATGAATCCAAAACAACATAGTTTGACAGAAGAATTTATCAACACAATGTACAGTATGGGCTTACATCCAACAATTACCGGACCTAGCAGAATCACGTCACACAGTGCCACACTAATAGATAACATATTCACAAACATTATGGAAAATAATATCAGGAGTGGGCTTTTATTGAATGATATCAGTGACCACTTGCCAATTTTTGTTGTCTATCAATGTGATTATAGGAAGAAAAAGTATACCAAAAATATTAAATATAAAAGAATAAGAACCGAAGAATCTATGTATTTACTGACAAAGGAATTATTAATACAAGATTGGAAGATAGTTTATGATGAAAATGATATAAATAAAGCATATGATAAATTTTTACAAATATTTCAATCATTGTACAATAAAAACTGTCCTATAAAACAATACAGTGACAGACAACAAAAGAAAAATATTCCTTGGGTCACCAAGGGGTTAATAAATGCATGTAAAAAGAAGAATACATTATATAAACAATTCATTAAGTGTAGAAGGGTGGAGGCTGAGATCAAATATAAAAGATATAAAAATAAGCTTACTAATATAATGAGGACCTGTAAGAAAGAATATTACAACAGAATATTAGAGGATAATAAAAATAACTTAAGAGGAATATGGCAAATACTCAATGGGATTATTAGTAATCAACTTAAGAATGCTAATGATCCAGAATATTTTATTGAAAATGGCAATTTGATAAATAATATGGAGGATGTGGTCAGTTGGTTTCAATTATTTTTTTGTAAACGTTGGTCCTGAATTAGCAAAATCAATAGTGGCAACGGAAACAAACAACAGTGGTTCTGTAAATGAAATAGAAGATAGAAATCCAAACACAGTCTTTTTGGGTGCAGTTACTGAAAAGGAAATTATCGAGACTGTGAGTAAATTTAAGAACAAAAAATCAACGGACTGGAATGAAATTGACATGACAATAGTGAAAAAAGTAATTGAAGGAATTGTTAAGCCACTCACCCACATCTGTAACCTGTCATTTCAAACTGGTAAATTTCCAAACAAAATGAAAATAGCAAAAGTAATACCTCTATACAAAACAGGAGACAGTCATTGTTTCACAAATTACAGGCCAGTCTCTTCACTCTCACAATTCTCCAAAATACTTGAAAAAATCTTCACTAAAAGACTGGATGAGTTCATTGAAAAACACAACCTCCTTACAGGCAGCCAGTATGGTTTTAGAGCAGATAAATCTACATCTTTGGTACTGATCGAACTTACAGAAGAAATTACTAGTTGTATACATAAAAAAAAGTTTGCTGTAGGAGTATTTATAGATTTAAAGAAAGCTTTTGACACCATTGACCACATAATACTACTAAGGAAACTGGAAAGGTATGGGATAAGAGGGGTCGGACTGAGTTGGGTGGAAAGTTATTTAAGTAACAGAAAACAATTTGTACAAATTGGTGAGCACAAATCACCCTTCATGGACATCACTTGTGGTGTGCCCCAGGGGTCAGTCTTGGGACCCAACCTCTTTATTTTGTATATAAATGACATATGCCAAGTATCAAAAATTCTGAAATTTATTTTGTTTGTGGATGACACAAATATCCTTTGCACTGGTGAGAATTTGCAGCAGGTTTTAGAGGTGGTCACAACTGAAATGAAAAAGTAAACGCAGTGGTTCAACAAAAATAAATTATCTCTAAATCTAAAAAAAAAACAAAGATTATGTTGTTTGGAAATTATAAAATAAATCATGAAATAATGGTAACAATAGATGATACCAGAATAGAAACAGTACAGGAAAATACGTTTCTGGGGGTGATGCTAGACAATAAAATCTGCTGGAAACCTCACATCAGTCACATCCGGGCCAAGTTGGCAAAATGTATAGGCATACTGGGGAAGACAAGACACATCTTGGACTATAAATCATTGGTCTTACTGTACAATTCACTGTTTCTACCTTATCTTAACTACTGTGTAGAAGTCTGGGGAAACACCTACAAGACCAACCTACAGTCAATATGCACACTACAAAAAAGAGCTATAAGGATAATAAATAATGTAGGATATAGAGACCATACCAATTCATTGTTTTTAAAGTTACATGTCATAAAGTTCATCGATTTAGTTAAATTTAAGACAGCACAAGTCATGTACAGGACAATTAATAATCAACTCCCAACTAATATACAAAAAATATTTAAAAAAAGAGACAATGATCATAATTTGAGAGGAGACTTAGACTTTACAAAACCCAAGATACGAACAACCAAGAAAAGTATGTGCATATCTGTCTGTGGGGTGGATTTGTGGAACAGTCTGGAGCCAGAACTGAAACTATGTACAAACAAAAATCAATTCAAAAAGAAGTACAAACATTATTTGCTAAAAGGATATATGTTAGAAGGGTAGTATTTATATGTACGATTCACTATGCTCACTCTGGGACACTATAGAATGGTAGGTGGGATAGCACTGTGTATATCTGTGCTGTTTGAGGCTGGTTTTGATGTATGGACATCAATGTATGCTAGGATGGATGGGTGTTAATGTTGATATGTACAAAATACAGTTAATTGTTTACTTGGGGTCTTAAATGTGGTAATTTGTATATAATTCACATGGGTGTATTTATGGAAAAGAGGAGATGGAATTAATAAGTGTTCACATCTTCCTTCTCCCTTTTGAACACTGTATACTGTTACTTTATTGCATTTGTCTTGTTTTTGTTATACTTTTTTGTTCTAAATAAAGTATCTATCTATCTATCTATCTATCTATCTATCTATCTATCTATCTATCTATCTATCTATCTATCTATCTATCTATCTATCTATCATGGCCTATAAAACCTCAGTGGGCAGCTTGGTAAGTTCTGGAGCATTTTATGCAAGAAGCATTTTATTGCAAAAGATCCTAACTCGCTTTTAATGAGGAAAGTCAGCCATCGACCCCGCTGCCGCTCCCGAGCGCCACTTGAATACTTCATTTCCTGGGGCCCATAGAACAAAAAAACCCCTTTTGTTCAATAAAAGAAATCAATAATCAAACGAAATCAAAATAAAGAAAAGTAAAGTTAGTAATGATGATCAATTGCAAAATGATGTTTGTGCTAGTACAGTGGGGTAAAAAAGTATTTAGTCAGCCACCAATTGTGCAAGTTCTCCCACTTAAAAGATGAGAGAGGTCTCCAATTTTCATCATAGGTATACCTCAACTATGAGAGACAAAATAAGAAAAAAAAAATATCCAGAAAATCACATTGAAGGATTTTTAATAAATTAATTGGTAAATTCCTCGGTAAAATAAGTATTTGGTCAATAACAAAAGTTCATCTCAATACTTTGTTATATACCCTTTGTTGGCAATGACAGAGGTCAAACGTTTTCTGTAAGTTTTCACAAGGTTTTCACACACTGTTGCTGGTATTTTGGCCCATTCCTCCATGCAGATCTCTTCTAGAGCAGTGATGTTTTGGGGCTGTTGCTGGGCAACACAGACTTTCAACTCCCTCCAAAGATTTTCTATAGGGTTGAAATCTGAAGACTGGCTAGGCCACTCCAGGACCTTGAAATGCTTTTTACGAAGCCACTCCTTCGTTGCCCGGGCAGTGTGTTTGGGATAATTGTCATGCTGAAAGACCCAGCCACGTTTCATCTGCCCTTGCTGGTGGAAGGAGGTTTTCACTCAAAATCTCACGATACATGGTCCCATTCATTCTTTCCTTTACACGGATCAGTCATCCTGGTCCCTTTGCAGAAAAACAGCCCCAAAGTATAATGTTTCCACCCCCATGCTTCACAGTAGGTATGGTGTTCTTTCTCCTCCAAACACGACAAGTTGAGTTTTTACCAAAAAGTTCTATTTTGGTTTCATCTGACCATATGACATTCTCCCAATCCTCTTCTGGATGATCCAAATGCTCTCTAGCAAACTTCAGACGGGCCTGGACATGTACTGGCTTAAGCAGGGGGACACGTCTGGCACTGCAGGATTTGAGTCCCTGGCGGCGTAGTGTGTTTTGGATGTAGCCTTTGTTACTTTGGTCCCAGCTCTCTGCAGGTCATTCACTAGGTCCCCCCATGTGGTTCTGGGATTTTTGCTCACCGTTCTTGTGATAATTTTGACCCCATGGGGTGAGATCTTGCGTGGAGCCCCAGATCGAGGGAGATTATCAGTGATCTTGTATGTCTTCCATTTTTACCTCCGCCAGGCCACAGGCCGCAGGAGGTTATGTTTTTGCCGGCGTTTGTTAGTCTGTCTGTCTGTTGGTTAGCAAGATAACTCAAAAAGTTTTGGACGGATTTCGATGAAACTTTCAGGCGTTGTTGAAAATGGTACAAGGAAGAACTGATTAAACTTTGGGGATGATCCGGATCACCATCTGGATCCAGGAATTTTTTAAAGGATTCTTTAACATTGTGACATAGGGCCATTTTCAACACAGAGGATGCGAAGAATCACCGTGCTGCAGCGAGAGAAGAAATGCAGCGACTCAGGCGCTATTGAAGCTCGTCGAGCTTAGTTTTATTTTTTTTATTGATTTTTTTTTATTATTACCTCCGCCAGGAAGTTATGTTTTTTTTTTTAAAAGACAATCTGCTCGATATTGCCAGTCATGCCTCGTTCAAAGTCTAAAAGTGTGAAACACAGAAGGCAACAGAGTGCAGAGTGCATGAGAAAGAAAAAAAGGCAATGAGATAGCACAGACTATGCAGACGATCACCGTGCTATTGCTAGTCATATGTTTTCATGGTCAAGGAATCTGAAAACGTAAACACAAACACTGTATGGGAGAACTGTGGCCACCATTACGGAAAATGTCATTTTCGTGAATAACCACTGAACCACTAATCCTATCATTGTCAATCCAATTGCTAGTCATATGTTTTCGTCGTCAAGGAATCTGAAAACGTACACACAAACACTGTATGGGGGGAACTGTGGCGCTTGGCGGAGGTCTGCGCTCTCCGAGTGCTTTTCTAGTCTAATAATTGCTTCCACAGTTGATTTCTTCACACCAAGCTGCTTACCTATTGCAGAGTCAGTCTTCCCAGCCTGGTGCAGGTCTACAATTTTGTTTCTGGTGTCCTTTGACAGCTCTTTGGTCTTCGCCATAGTGGAGTTTGGAGTCTGACTCTTTGAGGTTGTGGACAGGTGTCTTTTATACTGATAACGAGTTCAAACAGGTGCCATTAATACAGGTAATGAGTGGAGGACAGAGGAGCCTCTTAAAGAAGAAGTTACAGCTCTGTGAGAGCCAGAAATCTTGCTTGTTTGTAGGTGACCACATACTTATTTTACTGAGGAATTTACTAATTAATTCATTAAAAATCCTTCAATGTGATTTTCTGGATTTTTTTTTTATCTTCTCATTTTGTCTCTCATAGTTGAGGTATACCTATGATGAAAATTGGAGACCTCTCTCATCTTTTAAGTGGGAGAACTTGCACAATTGGTGGCTGACTAAATACTTTTTTGCCCCACTGTATGTGTATGTAAGTATTTATTTGTTGTTTTATGTGTTAGCAGATTAGCAGCAATTTAATGAAGTAAGTTTGTGTACAGATTCAATTCAATTCAATTCATTTCAATTCAGCTTTATTTATATAGCGCCATATCACAACAACAGTCATCTCATGGCACTTTCAAATGTAGGGGAAACCCCACAATTGAAGAAAGACCCCAGCAATCAGGCAATCCCCTGTGAGCAAGCACTTGGCGACAGTGGAGAGGAAAAACTCCCTTTTAACAGGAAGAAACCTCTAGCAGAACCAGGCTCAGGGAGGGGCAGTCATCTGCTGTGACTGGCTGGGGGGTGAGGGGATAGAGAACATAAAAAGAACAGACATAAAGAGAGCAAACATTAACAGACAGAAGCCAAGTACATTATTGGAGGTCACCCGGCAGTCTAGATCTATTAACAGCAAAACAAAGGGAAGGTTAAGAGACACAATATCTCTCCCTAATCATAGGCAATATTGAAGAGGAAGGTTTTTACCCTGCTCTTAAAAAACAGAGATTGTGTCTGACTCCCGAACCCAGATTGGTAACTGGTTCCACAGGAAAGGACCTTGATAGCAGAAGGCTCTGCCTCCCATTGTATTTTTGAAGATTCTACGTATTACAAGTAATCCAGCATTTTGGGAGTGTAGTGCTCTATTAGGATGATAGGGTAATATCAGATCTTTTATATAAGAGGGGGCCTGATTATTAAGAGCTTTGAAAGTGAGAAGACTGATTTTAAACTTAATTCTAAACTCTATGGGAAGCCAATGAAGGGAGGCCAGAACCGGAGAGATATTATCTCTCTTTCTGTTAAAAGACCTGTTTAAACTCTTGCTGCAGCGTTTTGGATCAACTGAAGACTTTTTAAAGATATTTTAGGACAACCTGATAATAACGAGTTACAATAATCTAATCTAGAGCTAACAAAAGCGTGGATCAGTTTCTCAGCATCACTCAGAGACAAGATGCTCCTAATCTTGGCAATATTGCGCAGATGATAGAAGGAAGTCTTAGAAACAAATTTAATATGTGAATTAAAAAACAGATCTTGATTAAAAATAACTCCAAGGTTCCCCACAGAACTATTCAGAGTAAGAGTAGCCGCATCCAAATTAAGAGTTTGATTTGGAAAGGTATTTCTAAGGTTTTTTTGGACCAACAAGAATGACTTTGGTCTTATCCGGGTTTAATAGCAGAAAGTTACAAGTCATCCAAGCTTTGATTTCCTTAAGACAGGCATCTAACTTGGCTAATTGATTACAATCATTGGGCTTCATTGACATTTATAATTGTGTGTCATCTGCAATAACAATGAAAATGTATATTGTGTTTTCTAATGATGTTGCCTAACGGAAGCATGTATAAACTAAAAAGAGTAGGGCCTAACACAGATAGGCTGATTTATAATAAGTGTAAAAACTAGCAAAATCACAATAAAGACCAATAAAATGATTATATGACAAAAGACAATATGAATTTGAGTATGTATGTGTATATACAGTACATATGTGTGATGAGGATATATGTGTGTTAGCATCTTAAATCTATGAATGTTAGTATCTTAATGTATAAAAGTGTAATTAAGCAATCAGGAAACCAAACAATAATCATCACAGCAAAACTGCATAATGTGTAAATAGTGTTTAACAATGTGGTGATTACAAATATAATGTGCTAAAAACAAAGTGAAATGAAACACCAAACAATAATGGAAGGCAATATCTCAGAACTTCAAACATGTTTTTGTAAATAGTACATTTCAAATCCACATTATGAGCATGCATCTACTCTCGGTTTTCTGCATGTCAGTCATACTTTTACTTTGTACTCATGAAAAAGACACTTTAGGTTGGTATTGTTTCCCCATCATCCCCAGCTGTGGCCTCATGATACATCACCAAATTCACATGAACAAGTCTCATCATGTCACGGATGCAGGGAATCCCCAGGCTGGCAGGGGTAGGGACCTTTCTGTGTGGAGTTTGCATGTTCTCCCTGTGCTGTGTGGGTTTACTCCGGGGGCTCCAGTTGCCTCCCACAATCCAAAGACATGCATGTTAGGTTAGTTGGTTGTTCTAAATTGTCCCTAGATATCTGTCTCCTATAGGCCCTTAGAATCGAGGGTTAGTGCTAGTGAAGTGCACTGAGTGGTCTTTGAGACTAGAAAAAGCGCTATATAAGTACAGGCCCTTATCCCTTATCCCGCACATGAAAAAATCAAAACTATCACCACAAGAGCCACCACCAGGATTATGACGAGACTCCTCCATGAGGAAAACAACCAATTTATCTAAGGCTGCACATCAGTAACATTATCCTTGGCCCCAGCAGCTTGTAAAGCGGTAAGATTGTGTATGGTTGAAGCAATGACATGTCCATCTGCGTCATTAGCAGGAATAAAAGTACAACAGAACTGACCCACAATAGCGCACACGCCCCTACGGGCGGCAGTCAATTGATCAAGTACCATTCTATTTCGTGTCACCATAAGTCTCATAGCTGTCATCTCTTCCCTTTCACCTCTCCAAGCAGCTAAGGAAAAATTCACAAAGGACTGTAGTCTGTAATTAAGAGTTTCAACCTACAAAGTGTTCTTTGCCACTCCCACCCAAGGGAACAGCAACTGAAGAGCCTTTTGTCCTGTGGTGTGTAGTTTAAACTGTTCCAGCACATCCGTAACCTGGATAGAGTCATGCAGTGTAAAAAATGGCATCCTGTGGTAGTTAAGCATCTTTTTTCACCCTGCCCGCCTGACCTGCTGACATAATCAAGGTGTGAGCAGTCACAAGGACAGGGGCACAAACTCCTGCCCAACCCCATAGGCAAATGGGAATACGCCCTATGACCACACAGCCACCAACCGCCTGTCACCATGTGTGCGCCATACATGTGAAAGTTGCAGATAGCAGCGCTGCAGAGCTCAAGCAGGGTGACAGGTCCATAATGACAATGATTAATTTGTGGGCATCACCTGTACACCCCTGTACTGCCAACACCCTGACCACTTTGTTGGTCAGGGTGTTGGCTGTACTGCTGTTGAACTGCTGTTCACTGCTGTTGGTGTTGACAAGACAACTCTATGTGGTCCTTGCTAGGGTGAATCAGTCCAGTTCCTCATTTTGATGACTTTGATCAGGACGAAGTCCCCTGGCTTGGCCAAGATTGGTGCAGCTTCCTCGTGAACCCTCCTGGGGAGAGTAGCAGCAATAACATTCCTGTTAGTCAGCATCCTTCTCATGTAATCAGCTAAACACACTTCCTCATCACTTGAGCTGAATGATCTTAAAGGTGGAAGCAAGTATGGTTTGCCATACATGATTTTAAATGGAGACAACCCCCCTTTGGTGGGAATTATCCTCATGTAGAGCAAAACTAATGGGAGGCAATATATCCAATTTTGCCCTGTTTCTGCCATTGTTTTTCTAAGCCTTTCCTTAATGGTTCTGTTTGTGCATTCCACCAATCCTGCAGATTGTGGATGATAGGCTGATTTTTTTAATGTTTTTTTTAATTAATGTTGAGTGTTGTGCCTAAGTGTGATAATACTTGATTTACAAAGTGTGTACCATTATCTGAGTAAATTTTCTCAGGTATTCCAAACCTAGGTACAATTTCAGCCAGCAATTTCTTTGCCACTGTGATCACATTTAGATGGGTACAGGGAAAAGCTTCTGTCCATTTGGAAAACATATCACAAATGACCAAACAGTATTTCTTGCCTTCACATTTATTTAACTCAATGAAGTCCATGCAAATGGTATGAAATGGATAAGTGAAGGCTGGAAAAGTGCCTCTTTCAAGTCTGAAATTTCCTTGTGCATTGTTTTTTGCACAAATCAGACATTTTACTTTTTTTTTTTTTTTACAGAACTGAGTGGCAAACTGGCTAAACCCATAAGCAGTAAAGGTTTTATTTAATGTAGAAACCATCCCCCCATGCTACATGTGAGATGACATGCAGCAAGGTGGAGACCTGGTGAAACAGTTTGTGTTGCAAAATGGGCTTGTTTTTGTTACATTTCTATAGCTTTGAGGTGTCATCAAAAGTGGCTCCCTTCTTTATTCACCTGTAGATTTCAGCTTGTGGTGCTGCTTTTTGTGCCTCAACGAGAATGTCATGTGACAACTCCTCTGTCAGTGTCAAAATGGAATCTGATTTGTTTTGTGTTGGTTTTAAGCCTTGTGCAACAACTTTTGCTGCTTGATCTGCAAAGTGGTTGCTTTGAGAAAAAGGGTCAGTGCCATTTGTGTGCAGCACATTTGCAGATGGCCAGTTGTAATGGAAGTTTGACACTTTCAAGCAGGTTCAGGTTCAGGTTCAGGTTACTTTATTTGTACCCGTAGGTAGATTTGTTTTGCAGTCTGGTGACATCCATATTTACAAGCCACTAATTACATTCAACATAGACACAAACACAGGCACACATCTTACAAAACAGGTAAATATAAAATATGTACCATATAATTTTTATAGATTGTTCAACTCTTTGACAGCAGCAGGGACAAAGCAGGGACAAAGCAGCTCCAAAATAAGATGTTTATGCTGAATTGGCTTTCCTGTTGATGTGATCATGCTTCTGTTTTTCCACTGCTGTGCAAAGTGATGAATGGTTGAAAATGCATACTGGCTATCAGTGTATGATCGAAGTTTTTGAGCTTTCAAAACAGTGTCATGAGTGACAACTGCATAGTCAGACAGATTTAATCCATCACAGTAACGTTTTGATGATCCATCTACAAAAGGTGTGAGATCTGAATCATCCAAAGGCATGTCCTGTAAATCAGGACGTGGTAGTGTTTCATTTTCAGTTTCTGCCAAACAGTCATGAGGTTCACCCTATGTGGAAATTGGTAAGAAGCTTGCTGGATTTATTACTGTGCAACGCTCAATGGTTAAATGTGGCTGTGACAGTAACACTTTTATGCATGCAAGGTGTCTGGATGGGGAGAGAACTGAAATTTTGCTCTGAGACAAAATAATTGACACTGCATGTGTGACCTTTAGGGTCAGTGGATGGAAAAGAACAATCCCTGCTGATGCTTGAACTGCCATGGATGCAGCTAATACGGCCTGCACACACGGAGGCAAGGCCCTTGCAACACGGTCAAGCCTCGTGGAGTAGTAGGACACTGGATGCATTTTTGTACAGCTTGGCGGAAGGAGCACTGACATCATGTGTCCCTCCCTACAATCTGCCATTTGAATAAATGGCTTTTTGTAGTCAGGGAGTGCCAAAACGGCGGTGCTGACCAAAAGTTTTTTCATCCTGACACATGCCTCTTCTGCCTCAAGTTTCCACTCAATTTTGTCCACCTGTGCCATGGGCTTTTGTAAATGAGGTCAGAAAATGGTTGCACTTCAAATTAATAATTTGCAATCCAGGAGTGACAGTAATTCAGAGTTCCCAAAAATGACATCATGTCTCTCTTTGTAATTGGTTTTGGCGCTGCCAAAATGGCCTTTTTGCGAGCGGGATCAACATGTTTTACTTCTGCTGACAAAATGTGGCCTAGGTACTTAACTTCTGTTTTCCACAATTGCAACTTGGCTTTGTTTACCTTGTGACCCTGCTCAGCTACAAATTTCAGGAGGGCAATAGTGTCCTTTTTGCGTGTGTTTTCCTCAGGAGATGCCAGCCAAATGTTGTCAACATATAGGAGCAACTGATTCCCATGAGGAGGAACAAACTGTGCCAAGTTTGCAGACATTGCCTGTGAAAAAATGGTTGGTGACTCACAATACCCTTATGGTAACCGAGTGAATGTGTACCTTTTATTTTCAAATTGAATGCAAACCAAAACTGATGATCTGGATGAATGGGAATGCTGAAAAAGGCATTGCTGATGTCAATCACTGTAAAAAAAAAAAAAAAAAAAAAAAAATTCATTTGTGGTTGTAGATCATTTAACAAAGTGTAAGGGTCTGGGGCTGTAACAGCTCTAGGAATAACAGTCCTATTCGCTGCTTGAAGGTCTTGGACCATCCTCCAGCCAGAAGATGGTGTTGCCATCTTCACAGGGAACAAAGGTGTGTCACATGGTGATTTTAGACATGGTACAATGACCCCTGCTTTTATCAATTCCTGTATAACAGGTTTAATGCCTTCCTGTGCTTCAAAGGATATTGCCTTTAATAAGGCCTGAAATTAGAGCTTGCATTTATTGTTCCCAATTCTGTATTTTTCATTAAGCCTACATCTGCCTTTCCTGTTGACCACAAAGAATTTGGAATTTCTGAGAGTGCATCTTCCTCTCCTTCTGTCAGAGGAAACAGTCATGTTGGTGATTCTGGGACGTCAATGCTGACGTCTTTTTGAACTTGTGCAACCCAGTTCAAAGGCAGATGGTAGGTTTCAAGCTTTAGACAATATTGAACCCTTGGGTCAGGTGTGTCTTTCCAGGATTGATCACATTGTTCTGGTATGTTCACAAACATGCCCACATCCTTCCAATGCATGTGTTTGGGCTTAATCAATGCAATGTGTGGTGACTCCCAGTGTTTAAAATGACTGCTATCTTCATCAGACAATCTCACAGAAGCCCCTGAGTAACCCTTTGGTGACCAGTATAGATTTTTAATGACTATCCTGAAGGATGGGTTTGCAAAAAATATTTTCTCAAATTTGTCATCTGGGCCACTCAGATATCTGTCATACATGTTGCAATGGTATTGATTTGTGGTCTGTGTTGTTGTAGGAATCTGTGTTTTAAAGTGTTGCATGGTTTTCGCCACCAGGTTCTCTGTCACCCTGGTTGATCTTGCCGGTACAAAGCGGACTGAGTATGAGTATCTTGGCATAGCAAAACCCTGCAGCACGTTAGTTTCTGCCACATGTGGAAAGTATGATGCTCTCATACTGGCCTCTGTCAGAATTATGGTGATATTGAGAGTTGTAAGCAAATCCCTGCCTAGTAGGTTAACGGGACATGCTTGTGATAAAATGAATGAACCTTCTTCGATGTGCCCTGTGACAGGATCCCTTACTTTTAAGGGATCCCTTATGGTGAAGATATGGTCTGAGGAGGCAATGGACGCTTTAAAGGACTGTCTTGAAACCACTGCCTGGGAGCAGCTCTGCGATCCACATGGTGAGGACATCAATGGCCTCACTCACACCATCACGGACTACATCAGCTTCTTTGTGGACAACACCATACCCACCAAGACCATACGGTGTTGCTCAAACAACAAACCCTGGATCAACCCTGAGATAAAAACACTTCTGAGATAGAAGAAGAGGATCTTCAGATCGTGGAACAGGGAGATGCTGAAGTCCGTACAGAGGGAGCTGAGGAAGAAGATCAGAGAAGGCAAGAACAGCTTCAGGAAGAAGATGGAGGACAAGCTGTAACAGAGCGACATCAGTGGGGTCTGGAGAAACCTTAAAACCATCTCTGGGCTCCAGAATACCTCCTCCCAGGCCACGGGGGGGGGGGGGGGGGGGGGGCAGGGAGTGGGCGAACAATCTGAACCTGTTTTTTAATAGATTTGACCAACTGCCCTCCCCCCCAGCTGTACATCAACCACTGCTGCCTCTAAGGTCATCGAGACCTGCTGTCCACACCCCACTCCACCAGCACCCCCCTCCCACTCCCAGCACACAGCCCCCCAACCTGACCCTCACTAAGACCCAGGTGAGGACGGAGCTGAGGAAGATCAAGGCGAGGAAGGCCTCGGGACTGGACGGCATCAGTGCGAAGCTCCTCAAGTCCTGCGCAGACCAGCTGTGTGGTATTGTGGGGCACATCTTCAACCTGAGCCTGAAGCTGGGGAGGGTACCACAGTTGTGGAAAACATCTTGTGTGGTACCTGTACCAAAGACTTCCCACCCCAAAGACCTGAACAGCTACAGACCAGTGGCCCTGACATCTCACATGATGAAGACCCTGCAGAGACTGCTCCTTGCTCACCTCCGCCCTCTGGTGGGGCCAGCGATGGATCCACTCCAGTTCGCCTACCAGCATGGCACTGGGGTGGAGGATGCAGTGATCTTCCTCCTTCATCGTTCTCTGTCCCACCTGGAGAAGCCTGGGAATGTGGTGAGGATCATGTTCTTTGATTTCTCCAGTGCTTTCAACACCATCCAACCGATGATCCTGAAGGACAAGCTGCTGTGGGCAGGGGTGGACCAGCACCTGTCATCATGGATCCTGGACTACCTCACTAACCAGCCACAATTTGTGAGAACCCAGGATTGTGTGTCCGACACGATCATCGGTAGCACGGGGGCCCCCCAGGAAACAGTTTTGGTTCCCTTCCTGTTCACTCTTTATACTGCGGACTTCTCACACAACACAACACACTGCCATCTACAGAAGTTCTCTGATGACTCTGTAATCGTCGGCCTCATCTCCAACGAAGATGAAACTGAGTACAGAGGACTTCTCCAGGACTTCATGGACTGGTGCCATCGGAACTGCCTCCAGATCAACGTGAGGAAAACTAAGGAGCTGGTGGTGGACTGCCGCAGGAAAGGACATCCCCTCACAGCACCAGTGAACATCCAGGGAACAGACATTGAGATGGTGACATCCTACAAGCACCTGGGTGTTCATCTGAACAATAAACTAGACTGGTCACACAATACCGACACACTCTACAAGAAAGGACAGCGCAGGCTGTTCCTACTGAGGAGGCTAAGGTCTTTTGGTGTACAAGGGGTGCTCTTGAAGACATTCTACGACACGGTGGTGGCATCAGCCATCACTTTTGGAGTGGTCTGCTGGGGCAACGGCATTACAGCAGCTGATAGGAAGAGACTGAACAAACTAATCAAGAAATCTAGTTCTGTCCTGGGGCAGCGCCTTGACCCAGTGGAGGAGATAGGAGAGAGAAGGATGGTGGCTAAACTGTCATCTCTGTTGGAGTCCGAGTCCCACCCTGTGCAGGACATACTGAACGCACTGAGGAGCTCATTTAGCAGTAGACTACATCATCCCAGATGCGCGACCGAGAGGTTTTGCAGGTCCTTCCTACCTACAGCTGTCAGACTGTATAACCTAAGCCGGGCTGCTCGCAGAGATAACAAAAAAAACGTGATGACCTAATAGTATTGAATGCAAAAGACGCAACAGACTTACACAAATGGCCCCCTCCAGTATACAACCAGGACAATATCAGTCGCTTTGGAGGCTGACAATATGTATGAGTACATATTCATACCATGTAGGGTAACTAAATACACGGTTATGCTGTTTAGTCCATCTAGCTACAATGCTCCACACTGTGTATATAATATTTATACTGTATATTTATGTGTACATACAGACGTGGACAAAATTGATGGTACCCCTCTGTTAATCAGAATCAGAATCAGAATCAGAATCAGCTTTATTGGCTAAGTATGCACAACACACACAAGGAATTTGACTTTGGCTAAAAACTTGCTCTCGTTGTTCAGGTGGAGGATTTAAATAAGGATTCAATGACAACAGAGTATGTACAGTAAATTACAGTCTGTCCACGTTTCTATAAAAGGATGCAAATATATACAGGAATATATGCAGTTATTTACTCAGACTAACCACACTTTGCAGAAATATATGAAAAAATATACAGTCACACAGTATTTCAATGAGAACTCAGATTCAGTGATATAATGTGAATGAAGTAAAAAGCAGTGTGAGAGTTATGTGTAATGTAATAATGGATGAAAAGTCATGAGTACAGCAACAGGTAGGAGGACTAGGTGAATGTTAGGAGTTCATCAGAGTGATGGCTTGAGGAAAGAAACTGTTCCTGTGACGGGTGGTTTTGACCTTCAGTGATCTGTAATGACGACCAGAAGATAGAAGTTCAAAAGATAGAAGATAGAAAAACCCACAATGGTCAAAGAAATTACTTGAATCTGACAAAAGTGGAAATAAATAAAAATTCTATGAAAATTAACCAGTGAAAATCAGACAATGCTTTTGAATTGTGGTTCAACAGAATTATTTCAAAAAATAAACTCATGAAATAGGCCTGGACAAAAATGATGGTACCCCTAGAAAAGATTGAAAATAATGTGACCATAGGGACATGTTCCACCAAGATGTGTTCTCTAATTAACATCACAGGTGTCAACAAACTTGTAATCAGTCAGTCGGCCTATTTAAAGGGTGACAAGTAGTCACTGTGCTCTTTGTTGACATGGTGTGTACCACACTAAACATGGACCAGAGGAAGCAAAGGAGAGAGTTGTCTCAGGAGATTAGAAAGAAAATTATAGACAAGCATGTTAAAGGTAAAGGCTATAAGACCATCTCCAAGCAACTTGATGTTCCTGTGACTACAGCTGCACATATTATTCAGAAATTTAAAATCCACGGGACTGTAGCCAACCTCCCTGGATGTGGCCGCGGGAGGAAACGGATAATAAGAATGATAACAAAAGAGCCCAGAACAACCTTTAAACACATTCATGGTGAACTCCAAGGTCAAGGTACATCAGTGTCAGATCACACCATCCATCGTTGTTTGAGCCAAAGTGGACTTCATGGGAGACGACCAAGGAGGACACCACTGTTGAAAACAAATCATAAAAAAGCCAGACTGGAATTTGCCAAACTGCATGTTAACAAGCCACAAAGCTTCTGGGAGAATGTTCTATGGACAGACGAGACAAAACTGGAACTTTTTGGCAAGGCACATCAGCTCTATGTTCACAGACGCAAAAATGAAGCATACCAGGAAAAGAACACTGTCCCTACTGTGAAACATGGAGGAGGTTGTGTTATGTTCTGGGGCTTCTTTGCTGCAACTGGCACAGGGTGTCTTGACTCTGTGCAGGGTACAATGAAATCTCAAGACTATCAAGGTATTCTAGAGAGAAATGTGCTGCCCAGTGTCAGACAGCTTGGTCTCAGTCGCAGGTCATGGGTCTTGCAACAGGATAATGACCCAAAACACACAGCTAAAAACACCCAAGAATGGCTAAGAGTGAAACATTGGACGATTCTAAAGTGGCCTTCTATGAGCCCTGATCTAAATCTTATTGAACATCTGTGGAAGGAGCTGAAACATGCCGTGTGGAGAAGGCACCCTTCAAACCTGAGACAACTGGAGCAGTTTGCTCATGAGGAGTGGGCCAAAATACCTGCTGAAAGGTGCAGAAGTCTCACTGACAGTTACAGAAATCATTTGATATCCTCAAAAGGTTGTGCAACAAAGTATTAAGTTAAGGGTACCATCATTTTTTCCAGACCTGTTTCATGAGTTTGTTTTTTAAAATAATTCTGTTCAACCACAGTTCAAAAGCATTGTCTGATTTTCAATGGTTAATTTTCATAAAATTTTTATTTATTACCACTTTTGTCAGATTCAAGTTATTTCTGTGACCATTGTGGGGTTTTCTTTCATTAACAGAGGGGTACCAACAATTTTGTCCACGTCTGTGTGTATATTCACTGCTTTTATTTTCTTATCTTTTAAATCATTGCTCTGAGTGTTGCTATCCCTGTGCTGTTGCAATCCTGGGATTTCCCCATTGTGGGACTAATAAAGGCTTATCTCATCTTATCTTTTACAATTTTGGAGATTTATTGCGTTTTCAATTTACCGTTTGCTGATTTGACAATCACTGTGTGTTCTGATTTTTGGAACCTCTCAACATCCAGCCCTGAAATGACTGCTCTGCAAGCACCTGTGTCACAAAGAAACCTCAATGGAGTCCCCTGAACCTAATCTAGAGTAATCTCTGGTAAACACTCTAGTGTCATTATTAGGTCAAAGTCAGGTAAGTAAAAAATGTCAACTGTGGCATTGTCATTTTCGGCTGTTGTACTTAGCTTCGGTTTGGCTAATCACATGTTGGGATATGTCACTTCTAGTCATGGTGGCTGGGCGGCACGCACTCCCTTCCCCTCCCCCCAGCTCAGTGGGTGCACAGGGCAGTCCTTTTTCCAGTGGCCCCGCTGGCCACAATGCCGACAGACGTCACGGTCCCTCCATCGCAGGTAGGCAGCCCCAGCTCTGCGGCCCCTCCTCCCTCCTCTATGTGGTGGACCCTGAAAAAATAAAGAAGTGGGGGAAGCTGAGGCCTCCCTCAGAGGGTCAGCGATTACATAAACTGGAATTGGCTTTGACTTATCTTTCTTCTCCTCCCTCTCTAGCCAGTCCTCCTCCAGCCTTTCTGCATGTTTCGCAGCAGCACATCAGCAAATGCACTCGTACAATATGTCACCAGGTGTTTGCGTATGTGTTGTGCTAAATGTGGGTGTATATTCTGCAAAAACACACTTTTCAAATGTTGCCAGTAGGGTTCTGACCCTGTATCTCTGGCAGGTTTATCCAAACTGGAATGATTGTCAAAAACATCTTGTAATCTGCTCCTATAGGCTTCAATGCCTTCTGTCTTGTTCTGGGTCGTGTTCTGTATAGCACTCCAATTATGCTTGAACCTCCACTTGTCTCCAATGCGTTCATTTAATTGAGTCACACGTTGATGTAATACTACATCTGTTGGTGACAGGATATGACCGCTGTAATCTTTTGGGTTCTAATCATCTGAAACTGTGCACCAATCATCTTTTAGGACCCTCCTATAGGCCCTCTCTGTCTCTTGGCCATTTAATTTAAAACTTTCAAGAAGGTTTGCCATCCCTTCAAAAAACTGTGTAGGTTTGTTTTTGGGGTGTGGAATTTCTTTAACCGCTTGAGAAAAATCTGCATCAGTCCAAGGTCAATAGACCAGAATTGTGGGTTGGTATTGAATGGTGTCTGCCTTACCATCCTGTGTAGGTGGACCTGTATAAGCTGGATTGGAGAGTTCAGTCATGGGGTTCTGGTCTATGATGTTATACCCATCACACTGTTCAGTTTTCATAGATTTGATTGGAGATGAAGATGGGTGTGTGTTTGAAATTGCATAGCGACAGGGTGCATAGGTACTTATCTGTTTGGCGACCCTTGGTGGCTGTTCCCTGGAACCCCAGTCCTTCTTAACTTTTGGTTTTACGTCACAGTCTAAGCTGTGAGGAGGAGCAGGAGGAGGAGCAGCAGCAGCAGCAGACTGACATAATGCACGGCTCAGGAGACACACACGCAGGCTCAGGGTAGACTTAATAGCTTTATTAACAACAAGTGTGTATGAGTGTGTGTATGCGAGATGTAAATGTGTTGG
Organism: Pholidichthys leucotaenia; assembly: GCA_020510985.1. NCBI lineage: Eukaryota > Metazoa > Chordata > Actinopteri > Cichliformes > Pholidichthyidae > Pholidichthys > Pholidichthys leucotaenia. The sequence goes on along the minus strand of CM035842.1, from coordinate 253,702,094 downwards.
TGGTGACGTCTGCGTCAGGCACGGAGGCAGGAGGCCGTACAGCCGGACAACCCTATGGGAAAAGCAAAGGGAGAAGGGTAACGGGCACCACACCAACACGGGAGATATGACAATGATCACAGGCTTACTTGGTTATGGCAGGTGGCTGGCACAGCAAGGGAGTAGCCCGGTAGACAGCGACCTGGAGCGCCCGATGCAGCAGCGAGGAGGCAGTGGCAGAGGGAAGTAGTCCGCCGCCGGGAAATCCACCTGTGCACAAGGGAGCTGATTGGAAGGAGAAGGTAAGTGATTCTTACGTGTATTCTTGCTTGACGAAAGGGATTCCTTGCAGCAAGGGAAGACAATGAAGACAGACGGCTTCAGGCCGAAGCCCAGGGGGAGGCGGCTTAAATCCCTCGCCGCTGACGAGGCGCAGGTGTGCGTGCAGCTGGCGCCGCTGATGAGCGGCGAGGCATGACAGTACTCCCCCCTCTAGCAGCGCCTCCTGGCGATGGTTTCTCCGGGTGCGCTCGGTGGAACTCAGTAATGAGGGATGGATCCAACACAAACGACGAGGGTACCCATTGCCGATGTTCAGGTCCATAGCCCTCCCAGTCCACCAAGTACTGCAACCCGCGACCCCGGCGCCGGGAGTCCAGGATGGAAGAGACAGGCCAGGCCGGATGACCATCAATCATCCGGGGCACGGGCTGCGCAGCAGGAGGGCAAAGGGGGTCGGAGACTGCCAGCTTCACCTTGGAAACTTGGAAGGTGGGATGGATGCGGAGGGAGGGGGGAATAGCCACACCCACAGCCACCGGGTTTATAATTACTAACTAACTAACTAACTAACCTGCACTTATATAGCGCTTTTCCTGGTAATGGGGTATGGGCCCATGAAACGCTGTGCCAGCTTCCTCCTCTCACCCTTTAAAATGACGTCCTGGGTTGACACGTAGACACGCTGGCCTACCTGGTAGGCTGGGGCAGGTCTTCTGTGCCGGTCCGCCATAGATTTGTTGTGCTCCGCTGTGCGTAAAAGCGCATTGCGTGCCGACGCCCAAATGGAGCGGCACCGCCTGAGGTGCACCCGAACTGAGGGGACAGTTACCTCACTCTCCTGCGCTGGGAACAGAGGGGGGTCGTAGCCCAGGGACGCCTTAAATGGAGACATCCCAGTGGCAGAAGAGCGGGCGGTGTTATGGGCGTACTCAACCCAGGTGAGATGGTTGCTCCAGGACGCAGGCTTGGATGTAGTGACGCAGTGGAGTGCAGCCTCCAGCTCCTGATTGGTCCGCTCACACTGCCCGTTGGTTTGGGGGTGATGGCTGGAGGAGAGGCTTACCTTGGCTCCCAGGGCGTTACAAAAGGACCTCCAAACCTCTGAGGAAAATTGGGGACCCCGGTCTGAGACCACGTCCACCGAAATCCTGTGCAGCCTGACCACGTGTTGGATTAGGAGGTCTGCCGTCTCCAGGGCAGATGGAAGCCCTCGCAATGGGATGAAGTGCGCAGCCTTGGAGAAACGGTCAACGATGGTCAGGACAGTGTCGAAGGTGTTAGAGGCAGGGAGACCGGTGACGAAATCCAGGGCGATATGCGACCAGGGCCTGCCAGGGACAGGCAGAGGCTGGAGCAAACCCGCTGGAGGGGCATTACCTGATTTACTGGTGGCACAGACGGGGCAGGCCCGGGCGTAGCGGGCAGCGTCCTTCCGCAGGCCCGGCCACCAGAAGGACCGTTGAAGTAGGTCGATCATCCGGGAGGAACCAGGGTGGCAGGTGAGCTTAGATGTGTGCAGCCAGTGGATGACCTCCCCCTGGACCGTGGACGGCACAAAAAGCCTCCCCTCCGGTCCGCCACCTGGGTCAGGTTCCGATTCCTGCGCCTTCCGGATCTTACTTTCAATGTCCCAAGTGACGGCTCCCACGATGCACGACCGGGCAAGATGGTGTGGACCGGGTCCTCAGACGCCTCAGGGGCAAATTGCCTCGAGAGGGCGTCAGGCAGGCCGTTCTTGGAGCCAGGCCTGACGGTGATGTTAAAGCGGAACCTGGCGAAGAACAAGGACCATCGCGCCTGGCGGGCATTCAAACGCTTGGCAGATCTTAAATACTCCAAGTTCTTGTGGTCAGTTAGAACCACAAACGGCAGGTCCGCCCCCTCTAGCCAGTGACGCCACTCCTGCAGCGCGAGCTTGATGGCGAGGAGCTCTCTGTCCCCCACGTCGTAGTTACGTTCCACCGGGGACAAGCGCCGGGAGAAGAAGGCGCAGGCCGTTTGACTCCGTCGTCAGGTGACCGCTGAGATAGAACCGCCCCCACCCCCGTGTCCGAAGCGTCCACCTCCACGATGCATTGCAGTGAGGGATTGACTTGGCTGAGGACCCGGGAGGAGGAGAACTCCGCCTTCAGCGCCTGGAAAGCAGCTGCGGCCTCTTCAGTCCACCGGAACGGGACCTTAGGGGACGTGAGGCGGGTCAGAGGGCCGACGACGGTACCAAAGTTCGGGACAAAGCGGCGGTAGAAGTTGGCAAACCCAATAAACTGTTGCACCTGTTTCCTTGATGTAGGTGTGGGCCATTCCACCACTCCTTTCACCTTCGCTGGATCCGGAAGCACCTGGTCGTGGGAGATGACGAACCCGAGGAAGGACGTGGTCTTAGCGTAAAATTCACACTTTTCAGCCTTGACGTCCAACCGGTTCTCCAGCAGCCTTTGGAGGACCCGCCTCACATGGGCCCGGTGCTCGTCCCTGGATCTGGAGAAGATGAGGATGTCATCCAGGTAGACGAACACAAACAGGCCGATGAAATCCCAGAGGGCGTCATTTATAAGGCGCTGAAAAACGGCTGGAGCATTGGTCAACCCGAACGGCATCACCAGGTACTCGAAATGACCGTTCGGGGTACGGAAGGCTGTCTTCCACTCGTCTCCCTCCCGGATCCGGACGAGTTGGTATGCGCTGCGAAGATCCAGCTTGGTGAGCCAAGTCGCCCCCTGGAGGGAGTGGAAGGCGGTGTCCATTAGTGGCAGGGTGTAGCGATCCTTCTCTGTGATGTCATTCAGGGCGCGGTAGTCAATACAAGGATGGAGGGAGCCGTCCTTCTTGCCCACGAAGAAGAATCCAGCGCCTAATGGTGATGACGAGGGATGGATGATTCCAGCACTCAGCGATTCCTTGAGATAGGAGTTCATGGCCTCCTTCTCTGGCGCAGACAGGCTGTAGAGTCGCCCTGAGGGTAAGGGTGCCCCCTGGCGGATGTTTATCGCACAGTCGTAAGGCCTGTGCGGAGGAAGAGACATCACCTTGGACTTGCTGAATACCATACCCAGGTCGTGAAACTCCGATGGCACCAGGGTGAGATCTGGAGGCGCGGCGTCCTTGGGAGTAGGAGAAGAGGACGGGAGGCAGGCAGTGGATTGAAGCTAGGTGCTCATGCAAAAGGAACTCCATGCTGACACCCTGGCGGACTTCCAGTCCAGGACAGGGTTGTGGAGGCGGAGCCATGGGTATCCTAGGATGACGGGTGACACAGAGCTGGGTAGGACGTAGAAGGAGGTTTCCTCCCGGTGGTTCCCAGAGATGATCACAGGGACAGGGACGGTCTGGTGTGAAACTCTCCCCAGGGAGACATGGGAGAGGTTGACCAGGGCGAGAGGAGATTTGAGGGCTTGGCAACGGATGCCCAATCGGGTTGCCAAGCTTTGTGAAATAAAGCTGCCCTCCGCACCCGAATCCACCAGTGCGTGGGTGAGGTGCCCAGTGGGGTTGTGACAAAACCGGATGGGCAGCTTCAATTGAGAGAGGGGATTTAACCGATTGGCGTCCACGAGGCCCCCTACAGTGACTCGCGGACCTCCCCGTTTGGCTTCTGTGGGCAAAGCTCCACCGTGTGTTGGCTGTCTCCGCAATACATGCAGAGACCCAACTCACGGCGGCGTTGTTTCTCCGCAGGGGGGAGCTTTGTCCAGCCCGTCACCATCGGCTCCGACTCCTCGGAGCACGACGGAGACGGCAACACCAGGGGGCGAGCTTGGGACAGGCGCGACGAGGCACCTCGAGGGCGAGAAGAAGACGACTTCCGCTCCGAGGCACGCTCGTGCAACCTGTTATCCAGGCTGATGGCTAGGGAAGTTAGCTCCGCTAAAGTCTCCGGGATGTCTCGTCTGTCGTGTTCTTTAGCTGAACAAAATAACGTGGGACAACTGCGTGCTGTTGAACATGAACTTTACTTGACAGCTTGCATGAGAAAAAGAGACAGCGCATATATAATTACGTCACGACGTCAGATGCGTGACCAAAGATCACTAGTTACAGACAAGATAATACTGTGTCGTTTGTTTACACCACATCTCCCTTTTTTCTTTTTTTTTTTGAGAGTATGCATACATGTAACTAGTATTCACGTGTACATTTTCTCTGAACTTAACATGTACTTTTTAAACCTTCGCTTATTATTTTCTAAACATTAACAATACCACAGCTAAGAACATTCTGTGTTTGTATCTTTTTACCATTCTTTAGAGATCTAACTTTTTAGGTTTGACAATAGTTCTTCCCGATCTAGTTCTCACAACATCAGACTTTATAGGAGTAACAGGAGGTACAATAGGCATTTGTTTCACCTGCTCTGAAGGTTCATCTGACCCACTCTGCTGTTTGGTACACTGTTGCAAAGGTGAGTGTAGAGGAATCAAATGCATGCGATTGCGTCTCACTGTCCCCTGTGGTAGGTCCACTGTATAAGATCTCGGTGTTGAGTGACTTTGGATAACAGTGCCTGGTGTTTTAGCATCTGTCACCCACACTTGTTCTCCTGGTGACAAGTTACACAAGGGTTTTGCTCGGTGACATCTGTTGTAGTTTGAAATGTCCGACATCCTCTTCTCCCTTTCCTTATGAGCAAGAGTGACGCTGTCCGGCAGTGTGGGATCCAACTGAGAGGGAAGAGTCGGTAGTGTCGTCCTCAGGCGGCGGCCCATGAGGAGTTCAGCAGGGCTGTAACCATTTTGGAGAGGAGTAGCTCTATAGGCAAGAAGAGCTAAATATGGATCAGCAGCCTTTTTCGGTAAGTTTTTCACAGTCTGTACAGCACGTTCCGCCTCTCCGTTACTTTGCGGGAACCTTGGGCTGCTTGTGATGTGTTTAAAGCCATAGGCAGCCGCAAAGTCTGTGAAAGTCCGACCAGAGAACTGGGGCCCATTATCAGACATCAGGACCTCAGGGATGCCATGACGGGCAAAGAAAGACTACAGATGAGTAATGACGTCGTTGGATTTCGTTTTGTTCAGCAGGGCAATCTCAACGAACCTGGAAAGATAGTCCACAGCAAGAAGGTAAGTTTTCCCTCCCAGCTCGAACAGATCTGTACCCACTCTTTGCCACGGGCAGTCAGGGCATTCGGTTGGCATTAATGGCTCACTGTGGTTGTGTCTCTCTTGTATGCATGTTCTGCACTTTAACACATTTCACTTATCTGTTGGCTGAGACCAGGCCACCATACTGACTGGCGAGCTCGGGCTTTACATTTTACAACTCCTTGGTGTCCATCATGTAGTTTTGTTAAGACATCGTTTCGCATTGCTGAAGGGATAACAAGTCTTGAATCCTTCAACAGCAAGCCGTCTTTCACGGTAAGTGTGGCTCGGTCGGGCCAGTAGTTTCTCAACAGAGGTTCTTGTTTTGCATGTTCAGGCCAACCTTGATTGCACATGACCATTACACGAGCACACACACTGTCCATTTTCAGTTGTTCCTTGAGTGTTTGCATATATGATGAACTGACAGGCATATTTTCACTGATGCTGTCCACATATATGTCTGTGCTCTCCATGAGTTCCTCGTCTGATTTTGTCAGTTTTGTTTTCAATGGTGAGCGAGACAAAGTGTCTGCTGTCCAGAGCGATTTACCTGGGGCATACTGTACATTGTACGAGTAACGCATGAGTCTCATCCTGAAGCGCTGGATCCTCGGTGGCAGTAGATCCAAGGCTTGAGCTCCTAAGAGTGACACAAGAGGTTTATGATCAGTTTCCAGACAGAAGTGTTTGCCTATTAGAAAATCACGGAATCGCTCGCATGCCCATGTGGATGCTAAGGCATCTTTTTCCACTTGTGCATAGCGTTGTTCTGTTGGAGACAGCGACCTTGAAGCGTAGGCGACGGGTCTCCATCCTTCTTCCCACTGCTGCAGGAGAATACCACCTAGACCATAAGAAGAAGCATCAGCCGATACTTTAGTGTCTCTCTTTGGGTCATACATAGCAAGCACTGGGGGTGAAGTTAGAGCATCTTTGAGCGTTTTGAATGCTTTAGCTTGGTCTACACCCCAATACCAGCTGTTCTTCTTGGACAAAAGATCTCTCAGAGCTTTGTCTTTCTCTGCTAAATGGGGGATAAACTTTCCCACCTGATTGACCATGCCCAGAAAACTTCTTAGCTCTGTCACGTTTGATGGCTCATTCATCTCTGTGATGGACTCTGTTTTCTTTGGGTCAGGACTTATGCCAGTGTCCGTAATGATGTGGCCAAGGAAAGTCACTTTGGTCTGTGACAGATCACATTTTTCCACATTCAGAGTTATACCTGCTTTTTCCAGTCTTTGCAGGGTGGTATGGAGTCGGGTGTCGTGCTCCTCTTGGTCATGTCCCCATACCAGCACATCATCAACGTGACAGACCACTCCTTCAACTCCTTCGATAACCTCCGACATTTTGCGCTGAAAGTGTTCGGGCGCAGAGCTGATGCCAAAGGGGAGGCGGTTAAAGTGGAACCGCCCGAAGGGTGTTATGAATGTGGTCAGTTTGGCAGATTCCTCCGACAAGGGAATTTGCCAGAAGCCCATGTTAGCGTCCAGCTTGCTGAACACTTTGGCTCCTGCTAGCATCCCAAGACTTTGTTCGACAGAAGGCAGCACAAACTTTTCTCTGCACACATACTCATTTAGTCCGGTAAAATCCACGCACAGTCTCAGCCTCGGACTGTTTTTCTTCGGAACAACGACCATGCCGGCGCACCAGTCTGTAGGTTCCTCCACTCGGGTGATGACTCCAAGCTGTTCCATCCTTTGGAGTTCCTCCTTGACTTTACCCATTAGAGGTATTGGAATCCTCCTTGGGGTTTTCAATGAGTATGGCACAGCATCTGATTTGAGTTTTATGTGGTAGGGCTGCTGCACTTCACCCAGACCGCTGCACAGTTTGGGATAGGATGTTTTCAGAGTGTCCATTGAAATAACATCAACTCGCACAAGAAGGCCTAGAGCTATGATGGCAGGAAGGCCTAACAGTGGCGTGCTGAGATTTTTGACAATGTAGACCTTTTCTGTTGTCTGTTTTGTCCCATAGTTGAGCTGAAGCTTTGTGAAACCTGCAACCTCTGTCATATCCGGCTCTAGGGAGCCGGGCAATCAGAGCCAGGGGCAAGCCAGTGAGTCGTGATATTTTATTCAGGGAAAAGGGGAAGGGATGAGGAGAGCACAGATACTCATGCAGACGTACACTCACAGGTTGCACAGCGCAGAGGTAAGCAGCTCGTACCGGACGTGGGGGTAACAAGACGTACATACTCACAGCGGGATACAAACACAGGAATGCTGCAAGAGGAGTATAAGCTGACACCAGACGAAGGGGCTTCAGCTTAGCAATGTGTTTATGTCGCAGCCCCGAGTCATCGAGGCTGCTCCTATTTATCCTCATTGGCAGCGCCCCAGCTGATGAAGACTAATTGGCCCCAGCCGTCCATAATGCTGCCAGCTGGGGGCCAGCTGAGACGCTGCTCAATGGGAAGCAGGGATGAGGGAAAACATGGGCTGAGTGCCGAGATGGCATCTCAACCCATGGTGACAGAGCCCCTCCCTCAAGGTCGGGCTCCTGAACGACCAGGAACATCCCAGCCCCCCCCCCCCCCACCTAGGGTGGGAGGAAGGGAGGCGGACCGGAGGGGAAGAAGCCAAGGGAAGGACAACACCAATGGGGCAATGTAGGGTAGCGGGAAAGAAAAACCCAAATACAATACTGACAAAACAGAATAATTAACCCAGGTACAGATGGGGAGAAGAACTGGGTCAGCACGCCGGTTACATACTACCCAGAGAGTACCAACCATGCGTGACCCAGAGCAAGGAAAAAAGAACCACCAAAAAGGTACAGGGCAAAAAATGCTGAGTACGGTTAAATAAAGGGGAACCTATACACAGCGCTAATTTAAGTACATACACACAGTCACCAAGAAAAGTGAGGGTGACTGGAACAAATGACAATTATAGAGCATGGTGTTACGGAAAACAAGGCACATGACTCTATAATGAACCAACAGGACAAAAAAGAAATACTGAGTGCAGGTAAAGAAAAACCCCCACACACGAATATATAAATACCCAGTCACCTAAAGAAATGAAAGTGACTGGAATAAATGGATAACTGCAGAGCATGGTGTTACAGAAAACAAAACATAACTCTACAATACAAAAAACGAGGCTAAAAACATGGCACAAAAAGTAAAATGCTGAGCATGAGCGATGGAAAACACAGCACTATAAAAACGAATCCACCAACAGGACAAAACATTACACCCGAGTGACCTTAATAACAAAAGAAAAAGTGACACCCGAGGTGAATGGCAGGCAGAGTCCAAAAATGGCCGAGATGGCTCCGGAGATCTCCCCGCCCATTGTCCAGCTGGCGAATCAGGGGAAGAGAAGTGTTCGGACGGCGAACTCTGGACCCAGATCCCAGGAATCCAGTCCACCGGCAGCCGAACCAGGCTGCCCAGAGGGAAACACAGACCAGTGGGGGGAACCAGATCACCGAACCGAAAGTTCTGTGGGTCGGGTCGTCGACCCGCATCACTCAACCACCAGGACCGTTGAGACGGGCGAAGGATCAGAGCGGATCCCGGTGGAAAAGGCTCTGGGGAGAGCCGATGACGAGGGCGGCGGGCGTCAGGCCGCAGGAAAACGGCCACCTCCTCACCGGACCTGGACAATACTGGGGCAGCACCCACGTCGGACCCCGATCGGGCCTCAGGCGAACCCACGTTGGACCCCGACTGGGTCTCGGGCGAACCCACGTTGAATACTGCACCAGAACCGACCTCCAACGTTGAACCCGGACCCTCCAGCACCACGAGGAACAGCAACTCCTTGCCAGTGACCCTGGAAGAAGGCTCAGAAGAGAAAACAGAACCGGGATCAGGATCACCGGCAGTGCCAGAACCCGGCGAGACGAGCTCAGACGCAGCGGACGGCTGCACCCGGCTCGTCTCCCCTGGAGATAGGCTGAAGTGCTCGGGGATAAAAAGAGAAAAGAAAGGAGAGCACTCGCCTGATCTCGGGTTCTGACGCCGTCCAGGACTGCAAAGATCCAGGATCCGTCGTCAGGAGGTCGTTGTCAGGCTCCCATCTAGCCGCGTCGGGCCCCGCAGCCAGCACGATGGTCAGCGCAGCTTGAGATCCCTCCGGCTCAGGTAACCCCGCCGACGATCCACTCGGCGTGAAGCCAGAAGAATCTCGTCCCGCCGGACCGAACCGCTCCTCCGTGGAGACCCGGGGACGCTCAGTCGTCGGCGTAGACTCCACGCAGCAGTCAGTCCCCCTCCTCCGTCCGCAATGTAGCTGCGGAACCACAGGCCCTCTCCATATCCCACCACGTTGACCCGGAGCCGGGGACCGCTCGGCGGAGAGAGACACAGAGGATGCGGGATTAGGCATACAGGTTACAGCAGGTGGGGAGAGTTCAGGGAGCTGCGAACCCTGAACCTCTCCTCCAGGGATGTGACAGAGCAAATCATTAAGCAGGTGTGAAAAAACAATGACTTGCCTGCCCCCTGGAGGTTGAGTATCGCCTGCTGTAGTGGAATCTGCTTCTTCCTCTCCCCGCCCGGCGATAACGGAGGACCCCCCGGGAATTCGTCTGAGGGTCGCTCGTGTTGTCTCCAGCAGGGAGCTCACCAGGCCGGGATTCCAGGAACACACAGCGGTCAGGAAGCGCGTCGAGGAGGAGGGGGAAACAGCCGGGGTGAGCCAGCCCGAATGTCCAGGAATGACAGCGGGGGAACGAGGCTCAGGGGACGAGGCTGTAGAGTCTCCACACTGACGAGGCGAAGGGATGACAGCTGCGTGGGAGGAACGGTCCTGACGATGACCCAGAACTGGATCCGGACGAAGTTCGTGCAGAGGTGACTCGGCGATGTGATGACGACTACTCCCAGGGGACGAAGCGAGGGGGAAACCCAGGATTCGCCGCTCCAGATCGGAGATCGAGACGAGGAAGGCATCGAGCACGGGAAAGCTTCGTAGCCCTGAAGTCCTCACCATCAATCTCACTGCTGCCGCCACATGCCTGAAGGTGGTGACAGGAAACACAGTAGAGCTCGCGACAGCCACTCGACCCCGGACATAACTGCTGTCAGCTGCGGCTCCTTGAAGGGAATCCCGAGTGACGTGGCGCAGGTCGGGGGAAGTCCTCTGGTTGGCGCGAACTCCCGGGCTGGAATAGCGGCAGGAACGGGACTCCGAAGCGGGGAAAGACGTCGCCCACTTCGACTCCCTGCCGGGATTTCCATCCACCCCGTGGAGCTTCTCTCGCTGTGTACCTGCAGCGTCTATCCTGGCACTGTCCTCCAGATGGTACAGAGAGTGAGGGTGACAGTCCAGGAGTTCCTCAGCACGGCCCGGATGCCAGCGTCTCGCGTTGGAGGCGTCGTGCAGGGTGAAGAGCGTCCCGTCGACAGCCTCCGAGATGGACCTCAGCTCGTCGCCTTGGCGCCGGAAGTGACTCCTGGGAAACGGCATGCTAGCAGCGCTGACACCCCGACAGAAAGGTACGTTTCCACAGCGACCCACGGCCGCCGGCAACTCTTCTGGCTGCGACATACTGTCATATCCGGCTCTAGGGAGCCGGGCAATCAGAGCCAGGGGCAAGCCAGTGAGTCGTGATATTTTATTCAGGGTAAAGGGGAAGGGATGAGGAGAGCACAGATACTCATGCAGACGTACACTCACAGGTTGCACAGCGCAGAGGTAAGCAGCTCGTACCGGACGTGGGGGTAACAAGACGTACATACTCACAGCGGGATACAAACACAGGAATGCTGCAAGAGGAGTAGAAGCTGACACCAGACGAAGGGGCTTCAGCTTAGCAATGTGTTTATGTCGCAGCCCCGAGTCATCGAGGCTGCTCCTATTTATCCTCATTGGCAGCGCCCCAGCTGATGAAGACTAATTGGCCCCAGCCGTCCATAATGCTGCCAGCTGGGGGCCAGCTGAGACGCTGCTCAATGGGAAGCAGGGATGAGGGAAAACATGGGCTGAGTGCCGAGATGGCATCTCAACCCATGGTGACAACCTCCAGTGGTTTCCTTCCAGGACCCAACAATGGTTTCTCCGGCTGCTGGAGAACAGGCATTTTTGCTCTTGGAAATATTTGTTCCAAGTCTGACTCCGCTATTGCAGTGACATCGGCTCCAGTGTCGAGTTTGAAAGACATTTTAGTGTCCCTCACCAGAATATCAGCTGTCCATACCTGGTGGCCTGTTGTGACTGAGCCGAGGAAAAGACTTCGCTCCTCTTCCTCCTCAATACTTTGGACATTCTTACTTTGCCTGCAGACCCGTTGATAGTGGCCTTTCTTTCCACATGCATGACATTTGGCATCATTTGCAGGGCACTCGTATTTAGGGTGAGGAGAGCCACCACATTTATAGCACCATGCGTTTGGTGTACTTTTGCTTTTACTTTTAGACAGCTGGCGTGCGTTCACTGTTTCGCTTTTGAACTTAAACTTTGTCTTGTCGTATTTGGCTTTAGTAACTCTATCCACAGAGTTCGCGTTCATCTGCATCACGTTTCCTTCATTCCTCAAAGTTGTTTGTTGCTTTTTGATCTCTTCTGATTGCCTTGCCATATTTACGGCTTTCTCCAAGTCCAAGTCTTTTTCCATTTGCATGCGCTCTGACAGTCTTGTGTCGGCCAAGCCCACTACTATTCTGTCTCTTATGAGCTCATCGTGAAGCTGACTGCAGTTGCAGTGCTCCGCTAATGCATGCAGGGCCATTACAAATGCGTCTACGGTTTCATTTGGCTCTTGTTTGCGCATATTGAAACGTGCACGTTCATAAACAACATTTTTCTTTACAATGAAAAAGCTGTGGAAGCCGTCTCTCACTTTGCTATATTCGAGCTGCTCTGCTTCAGTTAACTTTAAGCCTCTCAGGACATCATCTGCTTCATCTCCCATGCAGTATATTAATGTATTTTTTGTTTTTTTTTTTGTTACTTATTTGTACCCGTAGGTAGACTTGGTTTGCAGTCTGGTGACAAGCCACCGGCTGCTGGTCGCTGCGTGCGCGAGCGCCCTAAACCTACATGTTTTTGGTATGCGGGAGGAAACCGGAGAAATCCCGGAGTAAACCCACGCAACACGGGGAGAACATGCAAACTCCACACAGCTCACTGTTGGTCGGGGGCTGGGATCGAACCCACGATCTCATGATCCCCGCGATCCCCCGGCCGAGGGTAAAACTGTGCTGCCACAGTGCTAAACCACTGTGCCACCGTGCAGCCCAAAAGACTGCTTTGCCCCATGTGCCCCATGTGTATTGACTTGATTTTCATTTGAACTTGAAAACAAATTGCTTGCCTGGCGAAATCTTTCGAAGCGCCGAATCCACTTGGTCCATTCATGTGGTTTGGAGAAATCAAAGGGCTCCGGTGGCTGAATGCTAAACGTGGCGCTGGGCGTGCTAGCCGCGATGCTAACTCCTGCTCTCACCGGTTCATCATCTCTATCTTCGGGCATCTTAGCTCATCTCTCTCCCTCTTCCCACTAGAATGACTTTTAGTGTCTGTCTTCACAGCTACGCAGCACTTCTGACACCATGTCGTGTTCTTTAGCTGAACAAAATAACGTGGGACAGCTGCGTGCTGTTGAACATGAACTTTACTTGACAGCTTGCATGAGAAAAAGAGACAGCGCATATATAATTACGTCATGACGTCAGATGCGTGACCAAAGATCACTAGTTACAGACAAGATAATACTGTGTCGTTTGTTTACACCACACCGTCCAGCCAATTCGTCCCTCAGACCAGCACTGAGACTGCGAAGGAAGATGCCGCAGAGAGAACGTTCTCCCCAGCCAACCTCCTCCGCCGCTACCCGGAAGTCGATCGCGTAGTCAGCTGTCGACCGGCTTCCCTGCTGAAGGCTGAGAAGCCGATCGACCTGAACACTCTCTGTTCGAGAATGATCAAAGACTTCCAGAAACAGTCTCACGAATTGGCCATAGGTGAGGGTGGCGTAACTGGGCTTCGCCATAACGGCGTAAGCCCAGGTAAGTGCTCGCCCCTCCAAGAGGTCCCCTATGTAGCCAATTCGGCTATGGTCTGAGGGAAAATCTCCGGGCATACGGTGGAACACGGACTCACATTGCATAATAAACCCCCGCGCTCCGCCGAGCTTACCGCTAAAGCGGGCGGGGGTCGGAATGGGTGTGAGCCGAGTCGGTGCTGCCGGAGCAGGCTGGACGGCCGCTGGAGCAGCAGGAGCCGCGCCGCCCTGACGAGCCGGGGGGAACGGCTGTTGGGGGTCCAAGCGGTCCAATCGGTTAGTGATTATGGATAACTGATTTAAAATAACCTGTTGTTGGTGGGCTATTAGGTCCACCCGAGCCTCGAGAGTGGAAAGTCGTCGTGCGAGCCCGCCGTCTGCCGAGCCGCTCTGCTGAAGCCGTACTGACATAATGCACGGCTCAGGAGATACACACGCAGGCTCAGGGTAGACTTAATAGCTTTATTAACAACAAGTGTGTATGAGTGTTTGTATGTGAGATGTAAATGTGTTGGTGGTGGCGTCTGCGTCAGGCACAGAGGCAGGAGGCCATACAGCCGGACAACCCTATGGGAAAAGCAAAGGGAGAAGGGTAACGGGCACCACACCAACACGGGAGATATGACAATGATCACAGGCTTACTTGGTTATGGCAGGTGGCTGGCACAGCAAGGGAGTAGCCCGGTAGACAGCGACCTGGAGCGCCCGATGCAGCAGCGAGGAGGCGGTGGCAGAGGGAAGTAGTCCGCCGCCGGGAAATCCACCTGTGCACAGGGGAGCTGATTGGAAGGAGAAGGTAAGTGATTCTTATGTGTATTCTTGCTTGATGAAAGGGATTCCTTGCAGCAAGGGAAGCCAACGAAGACAGACGGCTTCGGGCCGAAGCCCAGGGCGAGGCGGCTTAAATCCCTCGCCGCTGACGAGGTGCAGGTGTGCGTGCAGCTGGCGCCGCTGATGAGCGGCGAGGCGTGACACAGACGAGGGAGGAGGAGGAGGAGGAGGAGGGAAATCCGCACTCAGAGCCATGGGGGCTGGCTCCGCTTCAAGATTGGGGTAGAGAGGAGGAGGGGTGAGCCGTCTCCCCTGGCCCTCGCAGTCATCATCTCCTCGGAAAGTGGGAGAGAGAGGACACATATCAGTCAAGTCTTTTTTCTTGTAAACATCTGAGTCTTTGGAGTTCCGGTTTTGTCTGTTCACTGTCACTTGATGTAAATCAGCCTGATGCTTCCTTGCAACTTGAAGCCATTGTTCAGCTTCAACAAGTCCATATTTTAACTCTTTGCATCTGCTGCCTTCAGCTGATAATCTAATAGCAGAGACTGAGCTCTCGCAGTCAGGAACCCTAAGTTTGCCAGTGAATTTAAAATTTTTGTCTCCATTTTGTCAAGAACCTTGTGCTATTCCTGTCCCTTCTGTTCATATACTGTATTTCCCATCACCGGACAACACATAGATTTCATTTTCATTTTGCTGTGTTCTGCAACCCTTACAGCAAAACAAGGTATTTTTTCTACCTGTCTGAATACTTTGAGGTTCTCCTGTCCTCTGCTGCTTGCTACAGCAGCAGCCCATTTTAAAAATTTCTTGTCCTCTCACACAGATTAACCGCTAGATGGCATTTTTAAACAAACACGCATACACCCAGGGCCCACACAGCCACACACAAATGCTTTGTCTGCCTTATCCACTCAAGGTCGCAGCTAGACAACACATACACACACAATCACAAGCTTCGGATTTACACACACACAAAGACAGTACAAAAATTACTTTAAGTAATCTTCAAAACTGGCAACTTCAGTGGAGAAAGCGCACATCTGGCAGCCACACACTGTAACATGAAACCCCTATTATTTTTTCTCTTCACCGTTGGGAAAACACAACTCGTTTACCCAAAAGTATTATTTGTAAACTCCCACAATTTTCATCATTTCCCCAGAGAACAATAATTATCTAACCATCCCTTTTATTACTCCACAACTACCAAAAAAATTCACAACAATAACTTTAAAACTCCCGTTCAACCTGCTCCTTCCTCCTCCGCGGAATCTCCCTTTTTCTCTTTCACCAGGGCAGATTCCAAAACACAAATAGACAAACAAACGGACAAACTGCAGCAATTTTATTCAAACCAGTGCTATAACAAAATTACCTGTTCACTCAAATCAGCGCTCACTGCAACTCATTGAAGAATCTTGCACTGACCCGTATCAGTGCTCACTGCAATATTATTGGAGATTCTTGCACTGCCTATACGTCAGTGCTCACTGGAACAATATTGGCGTCTCTTGCATTGATCTCGCACGTCAACAATGCACCTAAGCATTCACCTCATCGAAACTGAACTGCTCCGGACCAAAAACCCGGATCGGACTGATCTGAACCACAGCTACGGTGAGCAGAAGTGTAACCAGACTTTGTGGTGTCAAGTACTTAGGACATTTTCCCCTCGGGGACTCACACCCCAGGTTTACACACAACAAATAAATGTACTCACACCCGGGCCACCTTTTTAGAGTTCTGGATGACCCGTCAACCAGCAAGCAGCTCCCAACACCTCCAGACCTCAAGGGGATCGGGTCATTGTCCACCCCAAAACCAGGTTGTCGTCCCTCAGACCGTGCACAGTCCCAAGGCTGAAGCAGCCAGAAGTCACACTTGTGGTTTTATCTGGGTCCCTGTTTGGGCGCCAAATGATAGAATAATATTAAATTGAATGAGACTGAGTCAAAAAAATTCAATAGGCGGATTCCAAGTTATAAGCCATTTATTTCTTCTCTGGCCAGAGGAGAAACAGGTACATTCAACGTCCCACAGAGCCATACATGCACCCTTTACTAACCATGAATTCTGAGCCTGATGTTTTATAGCTCTAAAGACAGATAAACAAAGGGGGAGATGTTCATGTGGCATCTCAGAGACATCTCCTGAAAACAGTCTAAGTGTCTATAAAGCTAATCTATAGAACTGGGAGTTTTAGCACATTCCTGGTCACAGAAACTTAGCAGAGCAGGTCAATAAAAAAAAGAGATTATTCTAGGTCATCTTTTACATCTCTGCTGACCTATCCTCACATGTCTGCACATCCACTGACATGCACATCCACTCAAGACTCTGGAATATGAAAATCACATAGACAATGATGGCTCATACAACGCACCAAGAATACATCAGACATAAAATATGGGAGAATAATATAGAAGTAAATGAAATTATTCTTTCATCAGTGTTTACAGCACTGAGCACCCTCGGCACTGAAACGTTCTCGGCAGTGGCTGCTTTTTGACTCGGTGATCAGGGCACTCAGCGTTGGAAAAAGTCAACGCTGAAAAAAGATCAAGAAAAACTCAAACCTTTCTAAACAGCCAATCAGAATTAAGGAAGGGTGGTGCATACTGGAAGAAGACAACTGATATGATGGCGGAGGAGAGGCTGATACTCACTGTATCTGACAATCCGGTATTGTTTGATTTGATGCTAAAAGGCTATCATGATCAAAATTTTAAACGACTTCTAGTCAGTCTAAAATACTCTTTGAAACAGGCTTCCTCGACCTATTGATGTCATGTATCCAGACTCTTATTTTCTTTTCTGTTTCATCAAATTTGTCATCCAGAGCTGCCACCGATGCTAGAATGTGTTTCCTGTACATTGTTATTTAGAGACTGTGGATATTGCTATTAAAAAAGTCTTGATGGGCAAAGCAGAAGTGCTGAGCTGAGAGTGACAAGCTGTTGCTGGGATACGGGGCACAGACTTTTTCTCACAAGAGCGCTGCACACAAACGCTGAAAAAAAAAGCTCAGGGCGGTCGGGCAACAAAAAAAGCATTTGGTGGACACGCAACCTTATAGACATCATGTAGACATGGAAATCTCACTGATTAAAGGAGAAGAAGAAGAAGAAGATTGTTCGGAACTCCTTATAAGAACTCCTTAGGAGGTTGCCAGCCGAGAAGAATTCTGACTTTTGATACATAGAATGATGTTTACTGAGTGAAGTACGTGGCGGTAAGGGCTACAGCTCCTGACCAGATAGAGTGATGATATAGCGTGAAGTACGTGGCGGTAATGCACCTGTAAGCTGGTTGCCAACAGCCAATCAAATCTAAAAGAAGAAGAAGAAGATGAAGATGAAGAAGAAGAAGAAAAGTGTTGTATACATCATGTAGACATGGAAATCTCACTGTTTAAAGAAGACGAAGCTTTAGCTTTATTTGTATAGCACCATATCAAAACAAAAGTCACCTCATAGCACTACCAAATGCAGGGAAAACCCCACAATTGCAGAAAGACCCAGCAATCAGATGATCCCCTGTGAGCAAGCACTTAGCGACAGTGGAGAGGAAAAACTCCCATTTAACAGGAAGAAACCTCTAGCAGAACCAGGCTCAGGGATGGGCAGTCATCTGCTGCGACTGGCTGGGGGTGAGGGGATAGAGAGGATGAAGAGAACAGACATAAAGAACATGAACGGTGAGAAGCCAAGTACATTATTGGAGGTCACCCGGTAGTCTGAATCTATTAACAGCCAAACAAAAGGGGGGTTTAGAGACACAAGATCCCTCCCTAATCGTAGGCTATATTGAAAAGAAAGGATTTTACCCTGTTCTTAAAAACAGAGATTGAGTCTGACTCCCGGACCCAGAGTGGTAACTGGTTCCACAGAAAAGGAGCTTGATAGCAGAAGGCTCTGCCTCCCATTGTACTTTAGGAGATTCTGGGTATTACAAGTAATCAAGCATTTTGGGAGCGTAGTGCTCTGTTAGGATAATAGGGTAATATTAGATCTTTTATATATAAGGGGGTCTGATTATTAAGATTAGATTAGATTCAACTTTATTGTCATTACACATGTATGAATACAAGGTAACGAAACACAGTTTAGCATCCAATCAGAAGTGCAAAGGACAGCAGTGCAGTATATACGGTAATTAACAGTATGTGCAATTTAAGCAAATATATGCAAATATATGCAGCAGTGCAGAAAGTTAAAAGTACTGTTATGTGCAAATAATATGCAATAAGTTAGATGTAGTTATGTAGTTATGCAGTTATGTACAGGTGAGGATGGTAAAAGATGATTGTAAGAGAGTCAGCGGGGAACTAAGTTCAATAACGTGACAGCTGTTGGAAAGAAACTGTTCCTAAACCTGCTGGTTCTAGTCCGAAGGCTTCTGAAACGTCTTCTGGAGGGGAGAAGTTGGAACAGTCCATGAGCAGGATGGTTGGAGTCCCTAAGAATGCTACGTGCCCGGCGCAGACATCTTTTCCTGTAGACGTCCTCTATAGCTGGAAGTGGAGTCCCTGTGATGCGTTGGGCGGTTTTCACCACCCGCTGCAGCGCCTTGTGGGCAGCTACAGAGCAGCTCCCATACCAGAGTGTGATACAGTTGGTCAGGGTGCTCTCTATCACGCAGCGGTAGAAGTTGCCCAGGATGTCAGTTGACAGATGGTTCTTCTTCAATGTCCTCAAGAAGAAGAGGCGCTGATGGGCCTTCTTGATCAGGCTGGTGGTGTTAACTGACCAGGACAGGTCCTCCGAGATGTGGGTCCCCAGGAATTTGAAGCTGGGGACACGTTCAACAGCTATGCCATTGATATGGATGGGGTCATGTGTCTCTTCCCTCTCCTTCCTGTAGTCCACTATGAGCTCCTTGGTTTTGCTGGTGTTAAGGAGCAGGTTATTGTCAGCGCACCAAGTAGCCAAGTGCTCAACCTCTGCCCTGTAATCTGACTCGTCGTTGTCCCTGATGAGTCCAATCACCGTGGTGTCATCTGCGAACTTTATGATGGAATTGGATCCATACATAGGCCTGCAGTCATGGGTGTAGAGGGAGTAGAGGAATGGGCTGAGCACACAGCCCTGTGGTACACCAGTGTTGAGTGTGATGACGGAAGAACGGTTGGGGCCTGACCTAACATGCTGTGGTCTGTTGGTCAGAAAATCCATGATCCAGTTGCAGGTGGAGGTACTGATTCCCAGGTCCCCAAGTTTGGTGAGCAACTTGGAGGGGATAACTGTGTTGAATGCTGAGCTGAAGTCAATAAACAGCATTCTTGCGTAGGTGTTCTTGTCATCCAGGTGTGAGAGTACCTAGTGCAGCGCTGTAGAAACCGCATCCTCTGTACTCCTGTTCCTCCGGTAGGCGAACTGATGAGGGTCCAGTGTAGGGGGCAGGCCTTTTTTGAGCTGTGCCAAGACCAGTCGTTCAAAGCACTTCATGACTATGGGCGTCAGTGCCACAGGGCGATAGTCATTTAGGCACGATGGTGTTGAATGTTTCGGCACTGGTACTATTGAAGTGGTCTTGAAGCACGCTGGTACCACGGCCTGGGCCAGGGACAGATTGAAGATGTCTGTGAAGACCCCTGCCAGCTGCTCAGCGCATGCCCTCAGCACACGCCCAGGAATGCCATCAGGGCCAGCAGCCTTACGTACGTTGACATGACTCAGTGCATTACGGACGTCGGTGTGGGTGAGTGTGAGGTGGTGGAGGTCATCAGAGGGTGGGAAATTGATGTTCTTTTCATTGTTGTCCTTGTCAAAACGAGCATAGAAGTTATTTAGCTCATTGAGAAAGGGCACAGTCATGGCTATAGGTATGGAGTTGCTGGGCTTATAATCAGAGATAGCTTGAATGCCCTGCCACATACGTCGGGGGTCAGAGTCCCCAAAATGTTCCTCCACCTTCAGCTTGTAGCTGTGCTTGGCCTTCTTGATGCCTCTCTTCAGATCTGCCCTGGATGAACTGTAGGCCTGTGCATCACCAGATCTAAAGGCATTGTTACGTGCTTTTAGCAGAAGTCGCACTTCTCTGTTCATCCACGGCTTCTGATTTGGGTACGTGGTGATCTGTCTTTCCGTGGTGACACTGTCAATAGTGGTGTTGATATGGTCCAGGACTGAGTGGGTGTAAGAGTTGATGTTTATGTGGGAGCCACAGGTAGCCTGAGAGGTGAACATACTCCAGTCTGTGTTCCTAAACTTCTCCTGGAGTACAGAGTCAACCCCCTCTGGCCACACTTTGATGGTCCAAGAGCCTTGTAAGTGAGAAGAAGGATTTTAAACTTAATTCTGAACTCCATGGGAAGCCAGTGAAGGGAGGCCAGAACTGGAGAGATATGATCTCTTTTTCTAGAACCAGTTAAAACTCTTGTAGCAGCATTTTCGATCAACTGAAGACTTTTTTTAAGATATAACTGATAATAACGAGTTACAATAATCTAATCTAGAGCTAACAAAAGCGTGGATCAGTTTCTCAGCATCATTCAGAGACAAGATGCTCCTAATCTTGGCAATATTGCACAGATGATAGTCTTAGAAACAAATTTAATATGTGAATTAAAGAACATACCTTGATCAAAAATAACTCTAAGGTTCCTCACAGAACTATTCAGAGTGAGAGTACCGACATCCAAATTAAGAGTTTGGTTTGGAAAGGAATTTCTAAGGTTTTTTGGACCAACAAGAATGATTTCAGTCTTATCTGGGTTTAATAGCAGAAAATTACAAGTCATCCAGGCTTTGATTTCCTTCAGACAGGCCTCTAACTTGGCTAATTGATTACAATCATCGGGCTTCATTAACAGGTATAATTGTGTGTCGTCTGCGTAACAATGAAAATGTTTACAGTGGTTTCTAATGATATTGCCTAATGGAAGCATATATAAACTAAAAAGAGTAGGGCCTAACAGAGATCCCTGTGGAACTCCATGACTGAGCTTAGAGTTGGAAGAAAACTCATCACTAATGTGAACAAACTGAAGTCTATCAGACGAATAAGATCTAAACCATTGCAGCGAAGTTCCATTTCGTCCAACATAGCGTTCTAATCTATCAAGTAGAATGTCGTGATCGATAGTATCAAAGGCTGCACTAAGATCTAAAAGGACAAGTACAGAAACAAGTCCATTATCAGATGCGATAAGGAGGTCCTTAGCGACCTTCACTAAGGCAGTTTCAGTGCTGTGATGAACTCTGAACCCAGATTGAAACTCCTCAAATAAACCATTTCCCTGCAAGTGGTCAAACAATTGTGCAGCAACAACTCTTTCTAAGATTTTTGAAAGTAAAGGCAGATTAGACTATTGACTATTGGTTCTATGGACTATTGGACTATTGGACTATTGGTATACCAGACTATTGGTTGATAGTTAGCCAAAACTCCTGGATTGAGCGTCAGCTTTTTGAGTAAGGGTTTATTTACAGCAATTTTAAAAGCCTGCAGTACATAACTCAAAATTAAAGAAGAATTAATTATATGAAGAATACGGTTACCAATAATTTGGAAGACTATTTTAAAAAACCTTGTAGGAATAGGGTCTAAAAGACAAGATGAAGGCTTAGATGAGGAGATTATTTTATCTAACTCTAAAAGGTCAATTGGAGTAAACTTATCTAAACAGATATCAATTGAAGGAGTTGTAGTAGTTAATGTACTTAAGTTTACAGTGGGAAGAATCTGACTGAATTTATCTCTAATAGATAAAAATGTTATGATTGAAAATGTTCAGAAAGTCCTGACTAGAAAGTTCAAGGGGGATGCGAGGATTGACAGAGTCCTGACTCTTTGTCACCCTGGCTATAGTGTTGAAAAGAAATCTGGGGTTATTCTTATTCTCTTCTATTAATGGAGAGTAGTAACTCGTACTAGCTTTTCTAAGAGATTTTTTATAAATTAAGAGATGATTTCTCCACGCTAAATAGAATTAATCTAAATTAGTAGAACGCCAACACCATCCACCATGCTATCAATTACGGAAGAAGCAAGCTCTCCATTTTTTATTTCTGTTGTGTTGACCCATGGTACAGAGGAGACAATCTGCAAAAAGTTGATAACAACGTCATCTGAAAGACATCTGCTGTAGTAATATTTTTCTTTAGGAGTCAAATAATCAGAAATAGTGAAATCAAAGGTTAACAGGCAATGGTCTGACAGTACAGGATTATGAGGCAACACTACCAGATTTTCTATTTCTATACCATAAGTCATAAGTCAGTCCCCCTCATGAATCGTCACCTTATCTTGGTGGGGGGTTTGTGTGCCCCAGTGATCCCAGGAGCTATGTTGTCCGGGGCAATTTGCCTCTGATAGGGTCGCCCAAGACAAACTGGTCCTGGGTGAAGGGCCAGACTAAGAACGATCCAACAGACTCTCATGATAAATTCTAGATCAAGGATTCAGTGTACCCCGCCCGGTATGGGGTTACCGGGGCCGCACCCTGGAGCCAGGCCTGGGGGAGGAGCTCAATGGCTAGCGTCTGGTGACCGGGTTTCCACCCATGGGACCCGGCCTGGCTCAGACTGAAGGAGTTACATCAGTCCGCCCTCCAGTGGGCTCACCACCTGCAGAAGGGATCATGGGGGTCCGGTGCTATGTGGATTAGGTGGTGGTCAAAGGCGGAGACCTTGACGGACTGATCCCAAGCTTTCTAAACTGGCTTTTGGTACATGGAATGTCACCTCCCTGGTGGGGAAGGAGCCTGAGCTATTGTACGAGGTTGCGAGATACCGGCTAGATATAGTCGGCCTCACCTCAACACACAGCTCCGGTTCCAGAACCAGTCTCCTGGAGAGGGGCTGGAGCTTGGCCTTTTCTGGAGTTGCCCCGGGAGAGAGGCAACGAGTAGGGGTGGGTATTCTTGTATCCCCCCACCTTGCTGCCTCTATTTTGGAGTTTTCCCTGGTGGATGAAAGGGTTGCTTCCCTGTGCCTTTGGGTTGGGAAACGGGTCCTGACCATCATTTGTGCCTATGCACCAAATGATGTTTCAGAGTACCCACCCTTTTTGGAGTCTGTGACTAGGGTGCTGGAGGGTACTCCTCTTGGAGACTCCATTGTCCTACTGGGAGACTTCAATGTGCACGTGGGCAATGACAGTGAAACCTGGAGGGGGGTGATTGGGAGGAACGGCCTGCCCGATCTGAACCTGAGTGGTGTTCAGTTATTGGACTTCTGTGCTAACCACAGTTTGTCCATAACGAACACCATGTTCAAGCATAAGAGTGTCCATATGCGCACCTGGCACCAGGACACCCTAGGTTGCAGGTCAATGATCGATTTTGTTATTGTGTCATCAGACCTGCAACCATATGTCTTGGACACTCGGGTAAAGAGAGGTGCAGAGCTGTCAAGTGATCACCACCTGGTGGTGAGTTGGATCCGATGGCAGGGGAGGAAGCCATTCAGACCTGGTGGACCCAAATGTATAGTGAGGGTGTGCTGGGAACGTCTGGCTGAGGCCCCTGTCCAGAAGAACTTCAACCACATTCCGAGGGAGTCTGGAGACATGGAGTCTGAATGGGCCATGTTCTCCACCTCTGTTGTTGAAGCGGCGGCCCAGAGCTGTGGCCGCAAGGTGGTTGGTGCATCTCGTGGTGGCAACCCCCGAACCAAGTGGTGGACACCAGTGGTGAGGGGGGCCGTTAAGCTGAAGAAGGAGTCCTACCAAGCTTGGTTGGCTTGTGGGACTCCCAAAGCAGCTGAGGTGTACCGGCAGGCCAAGTGGAGTGCAGTTCGGGTGGCTGCTGAAGAAAAAACCCGGGTATGGGAGGAGTTTGGTGAGGCCATGAAACAAGACTTTCGGTCGGCCTCGAAGAGATTCTGGCAAACTGTCCGGCGGCTCAGGAGGGGGAAGCAGCTCCCTGTCCACACTGTGTATGGTGCGGATGGGGCGCTGTTGACTTCGACTGGGGATATTGTCGGGCGGTGGAAGGAATACTTTGAGGATCTCCTCAATCCCACTGATACGCCTTCCACAGAGGAAGCAGGGCTTGTGGACGAGGGGAATGACTCACTTATCACAGGGGCTGAGGTCGCCAAAGTGGTTAAAAATCTCCTTGGTGGCCGGGCCCCGGGGGTGGACGAGATTCGCCCTGAGTACCTCAAGGCCCTGGATGTTGTTGGGCTGTCATGGTTGGCAGACCTCTGCAACATTGCGTGGAGGTCGGGGGCAGTGCCTTTGGCATGGCAAACCGGGGTGGTGGTTCCTCTCTTCAAAAAAGGGGACCGGAGGGTGTGCTCCAACTTCAGAGGGATCACACTCCTCAGCCTCCCTGGGAAGGTCTATGCCAAGTTACTGGAGATGACAGTCCAGCCGTTGGTCGAACCTCAGATTCAGGAGGAGCAATGTGGTTTTCGTCCTGGCCATGGCACATCGGACCAGCTTTTTACCCTCTCGAGAATTCTCGAGGGTTTGTGGGAGTTTGCCCAACCAGTTTACATGTGTTTTGTGGACTTGGAGAAGGCATTTGACCACGCCCTTCGTGTTTTTTTTGTGGGGGGTGCTTCAGGAGTATAGGGTATCGGGCTTGTTGTTATGAGCTCTTCGGTCTTTGTACGACCGTTGTGACAGTTTGGTTCGTATTGCCAACACTCGGTCGGAGTCATTCCCAGTGAGAGTTGGACTCCACCAGGGCTGCCCTTTGTCACCGATCCTGTTCATAATTTTTATGGACAGGATTTCTAGGTGCAGCCAGGGAATGGAGGGTGTCATGCTTGGTGACCACAGGATCTCATCTCTGTTGTTTGCAGATGATGTTGTCCTGTTGGCTTCATCCAGCAATGACCTACAGCTCTTGCTGGGACAGTTTGCCGCTCAGTGTGAAGCGGCTGGGATGAGAATCAGCACCTCCAAGTCCGAGTCCATGGTTCTCAGCCAGAAAAAAGGTGGATTGTCCTCTCTGGGTTGGGGACAGGCTCCTGCCCCAAGTGGAGGAGTTTAAG
Organism: Pholidichthys leucotaenia; assembly: GCA_020510985.1. Classification (NCBI taxonomy): domain Eukaryota; kingdom Metazoa; phylum Chordata; class Actinopteri; order Cichliformes; family Pholidichthyidae; genus Pholidichthys; species Pholidichthys leucotaenia. Next base: position 253,677,058 of record CM035842.1, on the reverse strand, counting down.
TATCTTGGGGTCTTATTCACGAGTGAGGGGAAAATGGAGCGAGATATTGACAGATGAATCGGAGCAGCATCTGCAGTGATGCGGACGTTGTACCAGTCTGTTGTGGTGAAGAGGGAGCTTATTTCTAAGGCAAAGCTGTCAATTTACCAGTCAATCTACCAGTCAATCTACCAGACAATCTATGTCAATCTACGTTCCTACTCTCACCTATAGTCATGAGCTTTGGGTAATGACCAAAAGAATGAGATTGTGGATACAAGTGGCTGAAATGAGCTTTCTCTGTAGGATTGCTAGACTCACCCTCAGAGATGGGGTGAGGCGCTCAGTCATCCGGGAGAGGCTCAGAGTAGAACCACTGCTCCTCCACATTGAAAGGAGTCAGTTGAGGTGGTATGGGCATCTGATTAGGATGCCTCCTGGATGCCTCCCACTTGAGGTGTTTCGGGCACGTCCCACTGGGAGGAGACCCCGGGGCAGACCCAGGACTCGGTGGAGAGACTATGTCTCCCAGCTGGTCTGGGAACACCTTGGTATCCTCTCTGAAGAGCTGGAGCAGGTGGCTGGGGAGAGGGAAGTCTGGGCTTCTCTGCTTGAACTGCTGCCTCCGCAACCCGGACCTCCAGAAAAGTGGTAGAAGATGGATGGATGGATGGATGGATGGATGGATGGATGGATGGATGGATGGAAGTCAGAACAAGGTCCAATGTGTGGTGGAGATAATGGGTAGAATTTTCTACTTTCTGGGAAACCCCATTGAGTCTAATATTGAATTGAATGTCTGATTAAGACAGTCACTATCTACATCAACATGTATGTATATTAAAAATAATATGAGAAGTGGAAACAAAAAAGGGCTGGTTGGCTGACCCAGGAACTTCATAGTGAGTTAGCACACCAAATCCCAGTCACTGCATTAAAAAACGCTGAATGGAATAGAACAGATTGTCCCTTAAAAACACATGCCACCAAGTCTATTTAGATGGATGCCATCAGGCCTCATAAGTGATGGGTGGTTCCAAAACAGGTTAAAATTGTCAACAAAACCAATGTAAAAAGTAGGACATGTACAGTAGAACACAACCAAGTATTAAGGCTGAGAGTTCTGCTAAAATAATTGCAACCTTGTCTGAAAGGTGCCAAAGGCCCTGAAATAAAGACACGTCTGCCTCAGTTCATGAGAGTGGACAGAAGGCTCCTGAAGTCACTCTTTAAGATCTCTGATGCGTCATCTGGGATGTTGTTGCATCCTATGACAGGATGCAACAACTATGCAGGTATGCAAACTATGACAGTTTAAACGTGGGGGAATTGATTTAATAGGCCAGGAGAAAGAGCCTCAATGTCAGACACTCTAGCCCCAGGAAAAGATTTAGTCACACAGTACCTGCTTCTGACGTTCCTCATAATCGAGTCACCAATTACCAGCGTCGTCTGGGGGGGCTTTGTCGGTGGTTTCTGAAGTGGTGAATAATTTTGTCGATGGTGTTGTTGTGATGGCGATGTCGATGGCGCTCTCTTCTTTTTGTAGTTGGTTGACATGATTTCTGGCCCAGGAAACACGCACACAGGCTCGGGTGAGATTTAAGAGTTTATTCAACAGCAGGTGTATGGATGAATGAATGGGAAATGTGAATGTTGTCTTGGGGACAGGAGAGCACCGAGGGCAGAACAGACACCGTACAGCCAGGCAACCCTGAGGACAGAACAGAGAACGGGGGATGAGCAATTGTCTCAGCAACGTGGTGAAAGTAATAGTATGGCTTACTTGCAGATGTACTGGTGGCTGGCGTTGACAAGAGAAGCTCCCACCTGGGAGACAGCGCCCAGCTGCACTTGATGCAGTGAAGATGAGAGGAAAGGCGACGAAGGGAAATTCCGCCGCCAGGAGGGTCCACCTGTGCACAGGGGAAGAACCGAGGAGAACAGGTAAGAATACCTTACTTGAGGGCGATGAGTTGCAGCGTTGGCCGAGAGGAGTAGGCGAACACCGAGCTTGAATGTGGAGAAGAGCTGACGGCTCCAGATCGAGGCTGCGGGCAGAGCAGGTTAAATAGCGGCTGCCTGATGAAGCCCAGGTGTGCGCACGGCTGGAGCGGATGACAGGCGGGAGCGAGTTGTGACAGTACCCCCCCCCCCAAGCAGCACCTTCTGGCGCTGGCTTGTCGGGATGCGCCCGATGGAATACCTCAATGAGCTGCTTGTCCAGCACGAAGGAAGGGCGCACCCAGCATCGGTGCTCAGGACCATAACCCTCCCAGTCCACCAAATACTGCAACCCCCGGCCCCGGCGTCAGGAGTCCAAGATGGAAGTGACGCTCCATGCCGGGTGTCCATCGATCATCCTGGGGGGGGCGGCACTCTGGGGGAGGGACAGAGAGGGTTAGAAACCACAGGTTTAACCTGAGAAACATGAAATGTGGGATGAACGTGGGGGGGGGGGGGGACGCCAAACACACAGCCACTGGATTAACCACCTTCGTGACAGGGTAAGGTCCAACGAAGCGCTGAGCCAATTTCTTTTTCTCCCCCTTCAGATTAATATTCTGGGCAGACAACCATACTTGTTGACCCACCTGATAGCGTGGCGCAGGCCTCCTGTGGCGATTCGCAGACTTGGCATTGCGCGATGCAGCATGAACCAGGACCTGACGCGTCTTGGTCCACAGCCGTCGACACCGTCTCACGTGGGCCTGGATGGAGGGGACTGCCACTTCACCTTCTTCCTCAGGGAACAGCGGGGGGTCGTAACCTAAAGACTCCCGAAAGGGGGACATCCCAATGGCCGAAGACAAAGTGGAGTTATGGGCATACTCCACCCAGGGAAGATGAATGCTCCAGGAAGAGGGGTTAGAGGAGGTAACACAGAGCAGCCTCCAGCTCCTGGTTGGTGCGTTCGCACTGCCCATTGGCTTGGGGATGATGTCCAGAAGACAGGCTAACTGTGGCCCCCAGAGCGGTGTAGAAGCTCCTCCAGACTTTAGACACAAATTGTGGCCCCCTATCAGAGACAATGTCAGCGGGGATGCCATGCAGCCTGACCACATGCTGCACCAACAGATTGGCTGTCTCACGCGCCGAAGGAAGCCCAGGGAGAGGCACAAAGTGGGCCGCCTTGGAGAACCGGTCTACAATAGTCAAGATAGTGTTAAAAGAGTTGGAGACCGGCAGACCGGTGACGAAGTCCAAGGCAATGTGTGACCAGGGCCTCCCGGGGACCGGCAAGGGATGGAGAAGACCCGCAGGAGGAGCATTAGACGACTTATTCATGGCACACTGCGGGCAGGCGCGCACATAGTTGGAGACATCCTCCCGGAGTCCGGGCCACCAAAAGGACTGCTGGAGAAGATCAACAGACCAGGAGACACCAGGGTGGCAGTCGAACCTAGAAGTGTGAGCCCAATGAATGACGTCACCTCGGACTGACGAGTGCACAAACGATTTTCCTGCTGGGCAGCCGCCAGGATCAGGTTCAGACTCCAGAGCCTCCAGGACCTTATCTCTGACGGCCCAGGAAACAGCCCCCACGACGCACGAAGCGGGAACGATGGTATGGACCTCATCTTCTGGGGTTTCAGGGGTGAAGAGCCTGGACAGCGCATCAGACTTCTTATTTTTGGAAGCTGGGCGGTAAGTAATGGTGAATTTGAACCTGGCGAAGAACAGCGACCAACGCGCCTGGCGGGCTTTCAGGCGCTTGGCCGTCCTGATGTATTCCAAGTTCTTATGATCGGTCCAAACCACGAAAGGCTGAGCCGCCCCCTCCAACCAGTGATGCCTCTCCTGCAGCGGGAGCTTCACGGCCAGGAGCTCTCTGTCGCCGATGTCATAATTGCGCTCGGTCGAGGAGAGACGCTTGGAGAAGAAAGTGCAGGGGCGCAGCGCCCCCATCAGTCGGGGAGCGCTGAGACAAGACCCCCCCGATCCCAGTGTCAGACACGTCCACCTCGACAAAACACTGGCGCTCAGGATCCACAAGAGAAAGGACCCGGGAGGATGTGAATTCCTTCTTGAGGGTTTCAAAGGCTGTCTCCGCTTCCGTCATCCACTGAAAGCGCACCTTCGGTGAGGTGAGGCAGGTCAAAGGGGGGGTGATGGCACTGTAACCAGGGACAAAATGGCAGTAAAAATTAGCAAACCCCAAAAACTGCTCAACCTGCTTCTTAGAGGAGGGGGTAGGCCACTCGACCACAGCTTTAATGTTGGCAGGGTCGGGGAGGAGATGATTGTGCGAGACAATAAAACCCAGGAAAGAGGTGGCATTGGTAAAAAATTCGCACTTCTCAGCTTTGACGTAAAGTTTATTCTCCAAAAGACGTTGCAGGACCCGCCTCACATGGACCAAATGCTCCTCCCGAGACCAGGAGAAGATCAAAATGTCATCCAGGTAGACGAAAACGAAGACCCCCAGGAAGTCACGAAGAACATCATTAATCAGGCGTTGGAAGACAGCAGGAGTGTTGGTGAGCCCAAACGGCATGACAAGGTATTCAAAATGGCCGCTGGGCATTCGGAAGGCCGTCTTCCACTCGTCACCCTCCCGGATCCGGACAAGGTGATAAGCACTGCGGAGGTCTAATTTGGAGAACCAGGACGCCCCCTGGAGGGAATTGAAGGCTGAGTCCATGAGTGGCAGCGTATAACGATCCTTAACCGTGATGTCATTAAGGGCCCTGAAGTCAATGCAAGGCCTCAAAGAACCATCCTTCTTCGCCACAAAAAAGAACCTAGCACCCAGGGGGGATGAAGAGGGGGGGATAATTCCGGCACTGAGGGATTCCCGAATATAGGTGTCCATGGCCTCCCGTTCTGGGACAGAAAGGCTATACAGGTGACCAGAGGGGAGGAGCGCCCCCTGCAGGAGATCAATGGCACAGTCATATGGGCGATGGGGTGGGAGGGATAACGCCTTCGACTTGCTGAAAACCCAGCCCAGGTCGTGAAACTCCGGTGGCACAGCAGAAAGGTCCGGCAGGGCGGAGTCAAGGGCGGGTGCAGGCACAGACGGGGCACAGGCCGCAGACTGGAGACAGGTTCCCAAGCAGAAGGTGCTCCACGATAAGATGCACCCGGTCTGCCAATCACACACCGGGTTGTGGAGGCGTAGCCATGAGTAGCCAAGAATGATGGACGCCGCCGAGGTGGGAAGGACATAGAAACTGAGGTCCTCACGATGGTTACCAGAGATAATGACGGAGATGGGTTTGGTAATATGAGTGACTTTTTCCAGGGGAGAACTGGTCAGGGCGACGAGATGAAGGGGAGTGGGCAAGGCTTGGCAATGGATGCCCAGGCGGGTTGCCAGGCTCTTAGAAATAAAACATTGTTCTGCCCCCGAGTCCACCAGTGCGTGAGATGCGTGACCAATGGAGTTGTGGCAGAGTCTAAATTGAACCTGACATTTTGAGAGGTGATTAGACTGGGAAGCGTCCGCAAGGCCCCCTACATTGACTCGCGGACCTCCCCTTTTGGCTTCACTGGGAAGACTTCCATGGGATGTTGGTCATCTCCGCAATACATGCAGAGACCCAACTCCCGGCGGCGCTGTTTCTGTGCTAAGGAAAGTCTAGCCCGCCGGACGATCATAGCGTCGGGATCGTCGGCGGCCTCCGAAGGAGGTAACGCCAGGGGGCGATACTGGGGAGTGCGGGAAAGAGCTCCGCGCGAGCAGCTGAATGGCTTCCGCTCGGCGGCCCGCTCCCTCAGCCTGTTATCCAAACTGATGGCCAAAGAAATTAATTCTGGCAGTCGATCCGGCTGTTCCCGGCTGGCCAACTCATCCCGCAAATCAGAATTTAGACTTCGGACGAATAGGCTGCAAAGGGCAGCATCACACCAACCAACCTCTTCCGCCGCCACCCGGAAGCCGACAGAGTAGTTGGCCGCTAAGCAGCTACCCTGGCGAAGGCTAAGAAGCCGCTCGGCCAACACGCTATCGCGATCCGAATGATCAAAGACCTCGAGAAAATCTTGCACGAACTGGGCATAAGTCAAGGTCGCGTAGCTGGCCTTCGCCATAACGGCATAAGCCCAGGCTAACGCTCGCCATTCCAGAAGATTAGAAACATACCCAATTCGGCTTTGGTCTGATGGAAAATCCCCGGGCACGCGCTGAAACACCGTCTCACACTGTAGAATAAACCCACGCGCTTTGCTGAGCTTTCCGCTAAAGCGCGCGGGAGTGGGTATTGGGGTGAGAAGGGTCGGCGTACCTGGGGCAGAGGAGCTGGCCTGAGGAGCGGGAGGAGCTGGCCCACCGAGCTGAGACAGAGGGACGCCTGCGGAGGATCGAGGCGATCCAACCAGCTATTAATGGAGGTAAGCTGATTAAGAATTACCTGCTGTTGGTGAACAATTAAGTCCACTCAAGCCTCGAGATTGGAGAGTCAGCATACGTACCCGCTGTTCGCTGGGCCGCTGTGCTGGAGCCGTACTGACATGATTTCTGGCCCAGGAAACACGCACACAAGCTCGGGTGAGATTTAAGAGTTTATTCAACAGCAGGTGTATGGATGAATGAGTGGGAAATGTGAATGTTGTCTTGGGGACAGGAGAGCACCGAGGGCAGAACAGACACCGTACAGCCAGGCAACCCTGAGGACAGAACAGAGAACAGGGGATGAGCAATTGTCCCAGCAAGGTGGTGAAAGTAATAGTATGGCTTACTTGCAGATGTACTGGTGGCTGGCGTTGACAACAGAAGCTCCCGCCTGGGAGACAGCACCCAGCTGCGCTCGATGTAGTGAAGATGAAAGGAAAGGCGACGAAGGGAAATTCCGCCGCCAGGAGGGTCCACCTGAGCACAGGGGAAGAACTGAGGAGAACAGGTAAGAATACCTTACTTGAGGGCGATGAGTTGCGGTGTTGGCCAAGAGGAGTAGGCGAACGCCGAGCTTGAGCATGGAGAAGAGCTGACGGCTCCAGACAGAGGCTGCGGGCAGAGCAGGTTAAATAGCGGCAGCCTGATGAAGCCCAGGTGTGCGCACGGCTGGAGTGGATGACAGGCGGGAGCGAGTTGTGACACTGGTGTGTAATTAAGATAAGATAAGCCTTTATTAGTCCCACAATGGGGAAATTCCAGGATTGCAGCAGCACAGGGATAGCAACACTCAGAGCAACAATCAAGAAGACAAGAAAAACAAGAGCAGCGAATATACATATGTACATATAAATATATAAATATATAAACACACAGTGCAGAACATTGTAGCTAGATGGAATAAACAGCATAACCGTCTAGTTAGTTATCCTAAATAGTATGAATATGTACCCATACATATTGTTACCCTCCATAGTGACCGATATTGTCCTAGTTGTATACTGGAGGGGAACATTGTGTAAGTCTATTGCGTCTTTTGCATTCAATACTATTAGGTCGTCACGTTTTTTGCTATCTCTGCGAGCAGCCCTGCTTAGGTTATACAGTCTGACAGCCGTTGGTAGGAAGGACCTGCGAAACCTCTCGGTTGTGCACCTAGGATGATGTAGTCTGCTGCTAAATGAGCTCCTCAGTGCATTCAGTATGTCCGGAATAGGGTGGGACTCGGACTCCAGCAGAGATGACAGTTTAGCCACCATCCTTCTCTCGCCTATCTCCTCCACTGGGTCAAGGCACTGCCCCAGGACAGAACTAGCTTTCTTGATTAGTTTGTTCAGTCTCTTCCTATTGGCTGCTGTAATGCCACTGCCCCAGCAGACCACTCCAAAAGTGATGGCTGATGCCACCACCGTGTCGTAGAATGTCTTCAGCAGCGCCCCTCGTACATCAAAAGACCTGAGTCTCCTCAGTAGGAACAGCCTGCACTATCCCTTCTTGTAGAGCGCATCAGTATTATGTGACCAGTCTAGTTTATTGTTCAGATGAACACCAAGGTACTTGTAAGATGTCACCATCTCAATGTCTGTTCCCTGTATATTTACTGGTGCTGTGAGGGGTTGTCCTTGCCTGCGGCAGTCCACCACCAGCTCCTTAGTTTTCCTCGCATTGATCTGGAGGCAGTTCCGATGGCACCAGTCCACGAAGTCCTGGAGAAGTCCTCTGTACTCAGCTTCATCTCCGTTGGAGATGAGGCCGACGATCGCAGAGTCGTCAGAGAACTTCTGTAGATGGCAGTGTGTTGTGTTGTGTGAGAAGTCCACAGTATAAAGGGTGAACAGGAAGGGAGCCAAAACCATTCCCTGGGGGGGCCCCGTGCTACCAATGATCATGTCGGACACAGTCCCGGGTTCTCACAAACTGTGGCCAGTTAGTGAGGTAGTCCAGGATCCATGATGGCAGGTGCTGGTCCACCCCTGCGCACAGCAGCTTGTCCTTCAGGATCATTGGTTGGATGGTGTTGAAAGCACTGGAGAAGTCAAAGAACATGATCCTCACCGCATTCCCGGGCTTCTCCAGGTGAGACAGAGAATGGTGAAGGAGGAGGATCACTGCATCCTCCACCCCAATGCCATGCTGGTAGGCGAACTGGAGTGGCTCCATCGCTGGTCCCACCAGGGGGCGGAGGTGAGCAAGGAGCAGTCTCTCCAGGGTCTTCATCATGTGGGACGTCAGGGCCTCTGGTCTGTAGCTGTTCAGGTCTTTGGGGTGGAAAGTCTTTGGTACAGGTACCACACAAGATGTTTTCCACAACTGTGATACCCTCCCCAGCTTCAGGCTCAGCTTGAAGATGTGCTCCACAATCCCACACAGCTGGTCTGCGCAGGACTTGAGGAGCTTTGCGCTGATGCAGTCTGAACCCGAGGCCTTCCTCAGCTCCGTCCTCACCTGGACAGAGCTGCGCAATTTTCTGCATAAGATGGTGCCCACAGTGGTCGCCATGGTGCTTCGCTGCGCCCTTTGTTTGTTTTTGTTTGTCAATTGTGTGTCTGCCTGCTCTTATACCAGTGAAGAGCTTCTTAATATCAGGACTTTCACTCCCACGGACCTACTCCCAGTTTTTTTAGCTCCTGCCGCTGATCTGGTTCATTGTTTGGCTCGAAAAGTGAGACGGAGAAAGAGAGGAAGACGTGCGGGCGTTCTCGTACGGCTCCGCAGGAGAGGCACGCGCACGGCGTTGCCTGGCATATTTCTCTCCAACGCCAATTCTCTCTCTAACAAGGTAGATGAACTAAGACTGCTGATGCGTTTTAAGGACCTCTCTTCCTCGGCTGCCCTCTGTTTTACTGAGACCGGGCTCAGGGAAAATACACCGGACAGCGCTCTGCTCCTCGAGGGTTTTCAGCTGTTTCGTGCTGATCGTGACACAGAGCTCTCCGGTAAATCCTCAGGAGGAGGAGTCTGCTTTTACATCAACAGCAGCTGGTGCTCTGATGTAACGGTAATTTCCAAACACTGTTCTCCCGCCCTGGAATTTCTTTTTATCAACTGCAAGCCATTTTATTCCCCGCGTGAGTTTGCCTCATTCATCCTCGCCGCTGTTTACGTCCCTCCCGACGCGGACCCGCGCGAAGCTCAGCGCGCACTCGCAGATCACATTCAACATACGGAGCGGACTTTCCCGGACTCTCTGGTTATTGTGGTTGGCGACTTTAACCAGAGCAATCTGAGCCACGATCTCCCCCGTTACAAACAGTTTATTAAATGCCCCACCAGAGGAAAGAACACACTGGATCACTGTTACACTACAGTTAAGGACGCGTATCGCACTGTTCCCCGCGCTGCGCTTGGACTATCTGATCACGTGATCGTCCACCTCATTCCCACATACAGACAGAGACTAAAGCTCACTAAACCTGTTGTGAGCACTACGAAGAAATGGACCAGTGAAGCTGAGGAGAAGCCGGAAACGTGCATGGAAATAACTGACTGGGGCATGTTTAAAGGAGCCACGCATGATCTGGATGAGTACACTGACACTGTGAACTCATATATCCACTTTTGTGAGGAGAGCATTCTTCCATCGCGCACCAGGGTGAGGTACTCAAATGACAAGCCCTGGTTCACTGCTAAGCTCAGACAGATCAGGAAGGAGAAGGAAGCAGCGTTGAAAAGTGGAGACAGGGACTGCTACAGGGAGGTTAAATATCAGTTTAACAGAGAGCTGAGGAGAGCTAAATCTGTGTATTCTGAGAGACTCCAGCAGCAGTTCACGGCTAACGACTCTGCTTCTGTGTGGAGAGGACTGAGGCAAATCACCAACTATCGGCCTCAGGCTCCTAAGGGTCAGGATGACAAAGCCCTTTGTCAAAGACTGTCCCAACACTATGCCCGTTTTGACACCTCGTCAGCTGTGTCCAACTCCCCCCCCTCCCTCCAGCTCCACAGCCTCCATGGTCCCTACTTCATCAAAGGCGGCCCCCCCCTCCTCCCCCCCTGCCCTTGTCATCAGTGAGCAGGACGTGCTCAGACAGTTCTCCAGACTGAACCCGCGCAAGGCCCCCGGTCCGGACGGCGTGTCTCCCTCCACCCTGAGACACTGTGCGAAAGAGCTGGCTCCTTTCTTCACAGACATTTTTAACACCTCCCTTAAGCTATGCCACGTGCCGACCTGCCTCAAATCCTCCACCATCATCCCTGTCCCCAAGAAGCCATGGATCACTGGACTTAACGACTATAGACCTGTAGCGCTCACCTCTGTAGTCATGAAGTCCTTTGAGCACCTGGTCCTGCCCCACCTCAAGTCCATCACCACTCCCCTCCTGGACCCGCTGCAGTTTGCCTACCGAGCCAACAGGTCTGTAGACGACGCAGTCAACCTGGCCCTCCACTCCATCCTGCAGCACCTGGACACCCCGGGAACCTACGCCAGGATCCTGTTTGTGGACTTCAGCTCTGCATTCAACACCATCCGCCCCGCTCTGCTCTGGGACAAGTTGTCCCTGCTCAACGTGCCTGACTCCCTCTGCAGGTGGATCACCGACTTCCTGACGGACCGGAGGCAGCATGTGCGGCTGGGAAAGACTGTCTCAGACTCTGTTAGCATCAGCACCGGATCACCCCAGGGCTGTGTACTTTCCCCCCTACTCTTCTCCCTTTATACCAACTCCTGCACCTCCAGCCACCAGTCTGTCAAGCTGATCAAGTTTGCGGACGACACCACCCTCATCGGGCTCATCTCCAACGGCGACGAGTCCGCCTACAGGAGAGAGGTGGCCCAGCTGGCGTCCTGGTGCAACAACAACAACCTGCAGCTGAACGCTCTGAAGACAGTGGAGATGATTGTGGACTTCAGGAAAGTCACAATCCCTCTGCCTCCCCTCACCCTCACAGGCTCTCCCATCACCACTGCAGATTCCTTCCACTTCCTAGGCACCACCATCACCAGGGACCTCAAGTGGGAGCCGACCATCAGCTCCCTCATCAAAAAGGCCCAGCAGAGGATGTTCTTCCTGCGGCAGCTGAGGAAGCTCAAGCTACCCACCAAGATGTTAGTGCAGTTCTACACAGCCATCATCGAGTCCATCCTCACCACCTCCATAACCATGTGGTACGCAGGAGCCACTGCCAGGGACAGACTAAGGCTGCAGCGCGTCGTGCGCACTGCTGAGAAGGTGATCGGCTGCAAGCTCCCATCTCTCCAGGATCTGTACATTTCCAGGACCCGGAAGCGTGCTGGCCGGATCATAGCCGATCCTTCACACCCTGGTCACGTACTGTTTGCCCCCCTCCCCTCAGATAGAAGACTTCGGTCCATTCAGACTAAAACCTCCCGTCACATGAACAGCTTCTTCCCCTCTGCCATCAGACTGCTGAACACTAAGTGACTTATTGACTCTTGTGCACTATGTACAGCAGCTCAACCAGACTCATGTCAATCATCACTGTTTTCTTTTTGCATTACCGACTGCACTATGTGGTACGCCACAATATCTGCTGCTCGCTAATATATTTAAAACTGCTTTGACTAGTATTACTCATTCTTATTCTACACTTTATTGCACTTATAGTTTTTTTTTATTTCTTCTATTTTATCATGTTTAATGTTGCAGCATTGCACCGAGACAAATTTCTAGTTTATGTACTACATGAACAATGGCAGTAAATCTGATTCTGATTCTGATTCTGGTCTTAGTGAGGGTCATGTTGGGGGGCTGTGTGTTGGGAGTGGGGGGGTGTTGGTGGAGTGGGGTGTGGGCAGCAGGACTCGATGTCTTTCGAGGCAGCAGTGGTTGTTGTGCAGTCGGGGGGGAGGGTGATTTGTCAAACCTAGTAAAAAACAGGTTCAGATTGTTCGCCCACTCCCTGCCCCCCGTGGCCTGGGGGGGAGGTATTCTGGAGCCCAGAGATGGTTTTAAGGTTTCTCCAGACCCCACCGATGTCGCTCTGTTGCAGCTTGTCCCCCATCTTCTTCCTGAAGCTGTCCTTTCCTTCTCTGATCTTCCTCCTCAGCTCCCTCTGTATGGACTTCAGCATCTCCCTGTTCACCGACCTGAAGATCCTCTTCTTCTCTCTCCGAAGTGTTTTTATCTCAGGGTTGATCCAGGGTTTGTTGTTTGAGCAACACCGTATGGTCTTGGTGGGTACGGTGTTGTCCACACAGAAGCTGATGTAGTCCGTGATGGTGTGAGTGAGGCCATCGATGTCCTCACCATGTGGATCGCAGAGCTGCTCCCAGGCAGTGGTTTCAAAACAGTCCTTTAGAGCGTCCATTGCCTCCTCGGACCATAACTTCACTGTGCGCATGACCGGAGGTTGTCTGTGCACTAGGGGTTTGTACACCGGCAGGAGATGAACCAAGTTGTGATCCGATATCCCGAGTGGGGGGAGTGGTGATGAGGTGTACGCCTCCTTAGTGTTTGCGTAGAATAAGTCCAGTGTTTTATTGTCTCTAGTGTGGCATGGGACATACTGGGTGAACATGGGTAAAATGGGAGACAGTGAAATATGGTTTAAATTGCCTGAGATGAGGAGAAGAGCATCTGGGTGTTCTGTCTGCAGCCTGCCAGTTACTGAGTGGATGACGTAGCGCGCTGTCCCAGTGTTCGCCGTCGGATTTGCATAAATAACAATGCAGATCACGTGTGAGTATTCCCTTGGGAGAAATGTAGGCCGCATGCTAACAGCTAGCAACTCCATGTCGTTGTTGCAGTGTTGTTGTTTAACCGTGATATGTCCTGGTCTGCACCAGTTGTTATTGACAAACATCATCACTCCTCCGCCCCTTGCCTTCCCACTGTCTGGTGTTCGGTCTGCCTGTATTGCGTGGAAACTCTCCATTTCAATGTTAGCATCTGTTGCTAGTTCTGTTAGCCACGTCTCCGTGAATAGCATCAGGCTACACTCTCTGTATATGCTCTTGGAGCGGGAGATAGCCTCTAGCTCATCTGTTTTTCTGAGTAGCAATTGTACATTCCCCATAATAACGGATGGGAGGGCGGGTCTGTACCTTATATTCCTCACCTGCGGTCTGATTCCAGCACAACATCCACGCCGTTTCCGTCTTATTTCTCCCAGTATGTTGAGTTTTTGCGTTAGCATCATGGGCCGGTTAAGTGCTAACAGCTGGTCCCTATTGTACTGCCTCCTACAAGAAACAGAGCCTTCTCCCAGGGTCACCGGTGCGGAGCCAATCTCAGTCGCTGTGCTGGAGGTTCCAGGTTCGGGGTTGGAGGTTGTCACTGGTGCTGCGCCGACCCAATCGGGGTCCAACGCGGGTGCAGCCGAGACCCAATCGGGGTCCAATGCGGGTGCAGCCGCAACCCAATTAGGGTCCAACACGGGTGCAGCCAAGACCCAATTGGGGTCCAACGCGAGTGCAGCATCAGTATGGGTCAAGGTCGGTGAAGGAGATGTAGACCCTTTGCCACCTGACATTGTGCGGGCTCATCGCCATCATCCCCCTCCTTATCGTCACCATCCCAGCTCATTGCCACCGGGGGCCATTGGGGTTCTCTTCGTTTGCCCCGGCTCTCCCACGTCTTTCCCCTCACCAGGGAGGCCATCGCCTATTTTTTCCCCACGGTTCTGGTGGCTGAGGAATGCGGGTCGGCTGCCAGAGGAACTGTTTTGCCGGGTCAGCGCCCTGGGTCGGCCACCCGATGTACTGTTTTTTCAACTGGGCGACCTGGTTCGGCCGCCGGAGGTTCTAACTTTCCGGGCCTGAGACTGGAGTAGGCCGCCCGAACATTTTCTTTTCCCCTTAATCACCCTTTGGCCATTGGACGCAGGGAGACCGCGAACTGTTCCCATTTTTTGGACTCTGCCTGTCGTCATCCTCATATGTTGCGTGGTCCCACTGAGGTATAAGGTCATTCGGTGTAGTAGTTCTGCTCAGTGTATTTGTCCTTGTTGGCATGTTTTTTTCCCCCCTCTCTTGTCTGAGGGATGAAACATGCCTAACTTGTGGTTTTTTTCCTGCTCTGTGTGTTTACTGTGTGTTACGGAGTATTGTGCTTTCTGTTAACCATGCTCAGTAATTGCCTCATTTGTGCCCTGTTCTAATTATTATTTGTGCATTATGGAGTATTGTGTTTTCTGTTAACCATGCGCAGTAATTGCCTCATTTGTGCCCTGTTCTGATTTTCATTTGTGCATTATGGAGTATTGTGTTTTTCTTTTAAACCTTACTCTGTAATTATCACATGTGCACCTGGTCATCGTTATGGTGTTTCCTCTGTTGCTGGTTCTCTCCCTCCAGGCCTGTTCCCCCATCCGCCCACCCTGCAGGAAGGGGGGGGGGCGGGGGTGTCACTGGGTGCTTGGAGCTCGCCCTTAATCGGGGAGGTACTGTCATGTTTGAGCCCCAATCTCGTCAGCGCTCGAGCCATGCATCATCTTCACCTATTTTGGGCTGCACGGTGGCGCAGTGGTTAGCACTGCGGCAGCACAGTTTACCCTTGGCCGGGGGATTGTGGGGATCGTGGGATCGTGGGTTCGATCCCAGCCCCCGACCAACAGTGATCTGTGTGGAGTTTGCATGTTCTCCCCGTGTTGCGTGGGTTTACTCCGGGATTTCTCCAGTTTCCTCCCACATGCCAAAAACATGCATGTTAGGTTAATTGGCTGTTCTAAATTGTCCCTAGATATCTGTTTCCTATAGGCCCTTAGAATAGAGGGTTAGTATTAATGAAAGCGCTTTGAGTGGTCTTTGTGACTAGAAAAGCGCTATATAAGTGCAGGTTAGTTAGTTAGTTAGTTAGTTTTGACAGCGGTGTGTACCTTTTGGCTCCCCGAGCCTTTATTGTGACAGCGCTCGGAGGGGTTTCCGGCTGTCAGGTTTGACAGCTGCACTGCATTTCGTCTCATCAGCGGTCCTCCATTTAAGAGGGCAGCTGGGAACGGAAAAACGCGGCAGTCTTGTCAAAGACTTCTCCATGGTCTGACGCATCGAGTATCCCTCGGCTCAGACGTCAAAACTTCCCCAGTGTCAGACGTGAGCGAGCATCCCTCTGTTCCTACACTGGCCACTCTACTGCTTTGATCGTAAGTGTGCTTCTTTATTGCCCTATGGTTGTCTGTATGTAGTGTAGTATGTTTTAGCCCACCGTGGCTCATTATTTTGTGTTTCTTTTCTGTTCACCAATAAACTGTGCAAACTCACCGGTGACTCGTGGCTTCTTATGATGGCTCATGAGGGCCATCCTTGACAACCTCAGCTTCTGCACAAAGCTCTCCACTTGTTTTATTTCCCTCACCCACAGTTCTCATTTCACCATTCAAAGCACACACTGTTTCACTCAGATCACCTGTTTTCTCACCCACAACACCATCCACCACCTCACACACTTTACTCTCCACCTCATCTGCTTTATCCACACCCTTTTTTCTCTCATCACTCAAATCATCTTTCTCCTCACCCACAACACTCTACTGTCCGCCACCTCACACACTTTATTTTCCACCTCACACGTTTCTCCAATCCCTTCACCTGCCTCATCCACACCCTTTTCCCTCTCATCACTCACCACAGTGCTGTTATCATCTGGACTCTGTCTGTCCTCCGGCAGCTCCTCAGCTGTAATGTTGGCATCCTCAGCCTGCACAGAGACGCCGTGCTGCTCAATGGTGGTCGGCCCCGGCCCCCACGCGGGCCGATCGGCAGCGTTGGCAGCCGCCCGCTGCTCATCGCGAGTGGCCCCCCCACCACTGGCAGTCATCCCAGCCATGTCCCTCGGGGCAGGACCGGCACGGTTAGAACAGGCCTTTACCAGATGTCTCCCTTCACCACACCCAAAATATTTTAATGTGGCGGATGTTGTGAAAAGAACGCAATCAAATCCATCCACCCGCACCCGAAACACACAAACTCCTCCACCTTAGTGCTGGGGATCATCAAGAGCTGCCTGCGGTGGGACACGACCTGTCTCAGCAGGGGTGACTTGCAGCCCGACAGAATTTTCCTGATAGGTGACACCACTTTTCCAAACTTTGACAGCTCTTTAACAAGAACGTCATCACTAATAAATGTTGGAACGTTCGAGAGTGTTATTTTTTTCGCCGGCTGTGACAGCGGCATGATTGATTCAAACGTCCCATTTATTGTGATTCTGCTCTCAATCAAAGTGTTTACCTGGTGCACCTGTTCCACAAACAAAACAACAGCCCCGTTGATGCGGGCCGCGGATTTTACGGTGTCATGCCCAATAATCTCCCCAACAGCAAGTACAACCTCCTCCACGCTGTGCAGAGAGCCAACACCAGTTTTGATGCCGTGCTTCCACGTCAGCCTGGAGAAGGCTATCACACCTGAGACGCCGGCCAGCGCCACAGAGCCTGGCTGAAAAAAAAAGAAAAAAACAAACACAAAAAACTAAACCAGCCAAACACCACTAAATTAACAAACCCAAACTAATATAAACCACCAGTTGTGCCAAAAGAAGAGAAAAGATAGAAAATATAGCACAAACTCTGTTTTTTTTCTCTCTCTTCCAGTCACACTCCTCTCACGAAGAAGAAGAAGATTGTTCAGAACTCCTTATAAGAACTCTTTATACAAAGATATGGAGTGAAGAAGACAAAGAAGAGGTTGCCAACCGAGAAGAATTCTGACTTTCGATGCATAGAGTGATGTTTACTGAGTGAAATATGTGGCAGTAATGCACCTGTAAGCTGGTTGCCAACAGCCAATCAAATCTAAGAGAAGAAGAAGAAGAAGAAGAAGAAGAAGAAGAAGAAGAAGAAGAAGAAGAAGAAGAAGAAGATGATTATTATTATTATTATTGGCGGTTGATCCACCAGCACATGATGTCTTTGAACTTAAAGATCCCTCGCTTAACAAGTCCTCAACTCCTTCCCAATGTAGCCCCTTAATGCCAAGATATTTTTTTCTGGTGCTTTCACAATGATTTTGATTTCTTCTGTTTTCTTGGAAGTCTTCCCAGTGCAGTTTATCACATCTACCACAAATAAGACAAAATTATTTCCTTCAAAACAACAGTATCTTCTTCAATTTACTGCAAGTCTGCACACTTTCCCTGTTCGAGTGCACTCCCAATTTTTTAGCTGGCAGCTTTTTCGTAGCTTCTGCATATGTTAATCCCTGGAAGACCTTTATCTGCTGAATTTCTTCTGCTCTTTTGCTGGCTTCACAACCTCGATATGCAGAGCTATGTTCACCATTGCAGTTACAGCACTTTAACTTGGCTCCTCTTTCACACTTGCCATATTCATGTTCACCAGAGCATCTGGTTCATCGTTTTCTACCTTTGCATGTCGCTGCTACATGACCAAACTTTTGACATTTGAAACATCTGAGTGGAGGAGGAACATAAAGTCTGACTTCATAGCTCATGTAGCCAATATACACCTTACTTGGCAGTCTTGTTTCATCAAATTTTAACATGACTGACAGACTATCACATTTTTTGCCATTTCTATTAACTTTCAATCTCTGTACCTCCGTCACTTTTGCTCCAGTTAAGTTTTTCATTATTTCATCAGTTGAGACAGCCGTTGAAATGCCCGATATCACTCCTCTCATTGCCTTATTTCCTTCCAGTACTTAACACTGCACATTTTTTCCCTCCAACTTAGTGACTCTGATTACTTTTCCTTGTTGAACACTATCTTTACATGTAACCAGCAACAAACCACTATGAAGAACCCTTGCATCTAAAACTTCTCCAAGAAACCCATTAATTGCATTTGTGAGCTTAATTGGGTTCCACTCACGAAACGATGCCCCTTCCTGAGTAAGTTTAATGGTTACTTTACACTTCTTCTGTTCATTCCGGGATCGTTCTATAACGGTCTTGGCTGAGTTTCTTGACGTCTATGTTTGCTTCTTTTAGACACCACCGTGCTCCAAACTTCCTCTTCCCTGCTTCCCATCTCCATTCCTCCTTGATGAATTATATCCTCTTTTTCCAGATTACCCACGTTCACCCAGTATGTCACATGCCACACTAGAGACAATAAAACACTGGACTTATTCTACGCAAACACTAAGGAGGCGTACACCTCATTACAACTCCCCCCACTCGGGAGATCGGATCACAACTTGGTTCATCTCCGGCCGGTGTACAAACCCCTAGTGCACAGACAACCTCCGGCCATGCGCACAGTGGAGTTATGGTCTGAGGAGACGATGGACACTCTAAAGGGCTATTTTGAAGCCACCGCCTGGAAGCAGCTCTGCGATCCACATGGTGAGGACATCGATGGCCTCACTCACACCTTCACGGACTACCTCAGCTTCTGTGTGGACAAATCCGTTCCCACCAAGACCATACGGTGTTGCTCAAACAACAAACCCTGGATCAACCCTGAGATAAAAACACTTCTGAGAGAGAAGAAGAGGATCTTCAGGTCGGGGAATAGGGAGATGCTGAAGTCCGTACAGAGGGAGCTGAGGAGAAAGATCAGAGAAGGCAAGGAAAGCTTCAGGAAGAAGATGGAGGACAAGCTGCAACAGAGCAACATCAGCGGGGTCTGGAGAAACCTCAAAACCATCTCT
This sequence comes from Pholidichthys leucotaenia, assembly GCA_020510985.1. NCBI lineage: Eukaryota > Metazoa > Chordata > Actinopteri > Cichliformes > Pholidichthyidae > Pholidichthys > Pholidichthys leucotaenia. Next base: position 253,658,228 of record CM035842.1, on the reverse strand, counting down.
GGGCTCCAGAATACCTCCCCCCAGGCCACGGGGGGGGCAGGGAGTGGGCGAACAACCTGAATCTGTTTTTCAATAGGTTTGACCAACTGCCCTCCCCCCCGACTGCACAACAACCACTGCTGCCTCTAAAGAAATCAAGTCCTGCTGCCCACTCCCCACTCCACCAACACCCCCCCACTCCCAACACACAGCTCCCCATCCTGACCCTGACCAGGACCCAGGTGAGGACGGAGCTGAGGAAGATCAAGGCGAGGAAGGCGTCGGGACCGGACGGCATCAGCGCAAAGCTCCTCAAGTCCTGTGCAGACCAGCTGTGTGGGATTGTGACGTACATCTTCAACCTGAGCCTGAAGCTGGGGAGGGTACCACAGCTGTGGAAAACATCTTGTGTGGTACCTGTACCAAAAACTTCCCACCCCAAAGAGCTGAACAGCTACAGACCGGTGGCCTTGACGTCCCACTTGATGAAGACCCTGGAGAGACTGCTCCTTGCTCACCTCCGCCCCCTGGTGGAACCAGCGATGGATCCACTCCAGTTCACCTACCAGCATGGCATTGGGGTGGAGGATGCGGTGATCTTCCTCCTTCACCGTTCTCTGTCCCACCTGGAGAAGCCCGGGAATATGGTGAGGATCATGTTCTTTGACTTCTCCAGTGCTTTCAACACCATCCAACCGATGATCCTGAAGGACAAGCTGCTGCGCGCAGGGGTGGACCAGCACCTGTCATCATGGATCCTGGACTACCTCACGAACCGGCCTCAGTTTGTGAGAACCCGGGACTGTGTGTCCGACACGATCATCGGTAGCACGGGGGCCCCCCAGGGAACGGTGCTGGCTCCCTTCCTGTTCACTCTTTATACTGCGGACTTCTCACACAACACAACACACTGCCATCTACAGAAGTTCTCTGATGACTCTGCGATCGTTGGCCTCATCTCCAATGGAGATGAAGCTGAGTGCAGAGGGCTTATCCAGGACTTCGTGGACTGGTGCCATCGGAACTGCCTCCAGATCAACGCGAGGAAAACTAAGGAGCTGGTGGTGGACTGCCGCAGGCATGGGCAACCCCTCACAGCACCAGTAAACATACAGGGAACAGACATCGAGATGGTGACATCCTATAAGTACCTGGGTGTTCATCTGAACAATAAACTAGACTGGTCACACAATACTGACGCACTCTACAAGAAGGGACAGCGCAGGCTGTTCCTGCTGAGGAGACTTAGGTCTTTTGGTGTACAAGGGGCACTGCTGAAGACATTCTATGACACGGTGGTGGCATCAGCCATCACTTTTGGAGTGGTCTGCTGGGGCAGTGGCATTACTGCAGCCGATAGGAAGAGACTGAACAAACTGATCAAGAAAGCCAGCTCTGTCCTGGGGCAGTGCCTTGATCCGGTGGAGGAGATAGGAGAGAGAAGGACGGTGGCTAAACTGTCATCTCTGCTGGAGTCCGAGTTCCACCCTATGCAGGACATACTGAATGCACTAAGGAGCTCATTTAGCAGCAGACTACATCATCCCAGGTGCACAACCGAGAGGTTTCGCAGGTCCTTCCTACCAACGGCTGTCAGACTGTACAACCTAAGCAGGGCTGCTCGCAGAGATAGCAAAAAGACGTAACAAACTAATAGTTTTTTGAATGCAAAAGATGCAATAGACTTACACAGTGGTCCCCTCCGGCATACAACTAGGAAAATACCGGTCGCTATGGAGGGTGAGAATATGTATGGGCACATAATCATACCATGTAGGATAACTAAGTAGACGGTTATGCTGTTTCATCCCATCTAGCAACAATGCTCCGCACTGTGTGTGTTTATATATTTACATATTTATTCCATCTAGCTACAATGCTCAGCACTGGGTGTGTTTATATTTATATATCTATATATTTATTCCATCTAGCTACATTGCTCCGCACTGTGTGTGTTTATATATTTACATATTTATTCCACCTAGCTGCAATGCTCCGTACTGTGGGTGTTTATATATCTACATATTTATTCCATCTAGCTACAATGCTCCGCACTGTGTTTATATATTCAAATATTTATTCCATCCAGCTACAATGCTCTGCACTGTGTGTCTGTGTGTGTGTATATATATATTTTATAGTAATATGTACATATGTATATTAGCTGCTCTTGTTTGCTTGCTTTTTTTCTTGCCTTCTGATTGTTGCTCTGAGTGTTGCTATCCCTGTGCTGTTGCAATCCTGGAATTTCCCCGTTGTGGGACTAATAAAGGCTTATCTTATCTTATCTTATCTTATCTTATTTTCAGGAGCTGTCCTCTTTCTCATACTACCACCATTGGAGATGAGATAATAGTTGCCATAGTTGTAGTCTTTTCACTGTTCCTACTAAAAGCAGAGCTGGTACAAGCATTGTGGGCTCACTCAGGCTATGGGGAAGTCACATTAACCCAATCAAAGGTTGATGTACCTGTTGTGTCCATATCTGGAGAAAGCAAGGAGAAGGCGGGGGGTTCACTTGAACGTACTTTATTAATAACAGAACCAACACTCTATGAACACTCCTTACAAGACAAGGGTCAACGATGAAGAGAGCGAAGCCCTTCCGCCCTTGCCATTTATACCCCTGGTGATGCCACCACCGGAAAGGCGGGTTGTCTCTTCCCACTACACCCATGGCCGCCATCTTACTACACCACTATACAACATATCCCCCCACCCCCACCCCCGTAGAAAAACTACAAGCACGCCGATTGGCCCTGCAAGAATTTGAACCTGATTCACACACTAATAATGATTTTTTTTACAGTCCTATCCATTCACACACAAAACAACTACCTAGGGGGGCCAGGTGGACTACTGGCTCCCCCTACACGGCCAGACAGATTATTCTGCCGCCTAAATCCTTACAGTCCAAAGTAAAACAGCCGTGTTCCTAAAAACTAAATTAATCCCCAAACATGAATATATACATTTTCAAACACACAACAAACCATAACAACTTATTTCTATATGCACCTCTCATGGCGGCCTCCACCCCAACACACCCACCCAACCATCCAGGCACTTCACAGCAAAATGTATTCAATATAGAACAAATAGTGTTGAGAACTTTTTTTTTTAAACACAGGCCAACACACCATAATATATATATATACGTACTAGTGGGGGAAAAAAAACAAAAACAAAACAAAACATATCAAACAAACAACTTAAGGTCATAGCCACAAAACACATTAATTATTACCCTCAGTCATTATGCCATTATGCCATGTCATTATGAAAAGGGGCACCATCTAGGTCACCATCCGGTGGATCCCACCTGGAGTGCCTCCGCTTCCTGGCCTCCGAAGATACACTGTGCCAGCGTGTCTTCTCCTCCACTCTCCACAGCTCATTTAGGTGTCTCCACGATGTGTCTGAAAGTCCCAAGTAGCCATCTTCCCAGGCAGCCACCACTCGCAGCCACCCCTGTTCGTCACGCCGTCTTCACCTCTCATGCACTCCTCTCGCCCGAGCCTCCTCTCTGGGTTGGACCTCGTCACCGACCCGCAGGGGAACCTGGCCGGACTTTCTGCATTTTTCACACCAAAACCGGACTTCCTTCCTGGGTCGGGCCGTCCCACCAACCCAGTCTGAACTTCTCCTGTGATGATGGTGTTTGGCACGCCGTAGGACTGTGCCAGTTGGTCCTGCTTATCTCTCTTTTCTCTTGGCCCCAGCAGCCGTTCTCCCGGGGGTCCCATTGTACCGTCCAGTTCCCACATCAAGAGCAACATGGACACTGGCATCGGGACCCTGCTGTGCTGGGTTGTCGCAGTAGAATCAGAATCAGAATCAGAAAAGCTTTATTGCCAAACATGTTGAAACACACGAGGAATTTGACCTGACATTGGCGCGCTAATGAAAGCGCATCACAATGACATGGCAGCCATAACAAGGTGCCTCATCAAAACAGAGGGGAATAAGAGTGGAGGAGGGAAAGGGAATGACACATTGGGCAGAGAGAAAAAAACATCGTTATCAAAATACAGCTAGTTATAAGCAGAATTGTGATTACATAGAAAAAACCTCTCTATTGCACAGAGAAGACAAAACAAATCCACACAAAAACAAAGCAGAGAGAAAACAGTGTGTGTATATCAGTTGTGACATCAGTATGAGTGCAGTGTGGGTGTATCAGTTACTGGAGTACAACAAAAAAATCGTCTCCTAGGCAACTGGAGATGTTATATTCATGTATTGTAAACACAGATAGACATGTCCCAGAGTTAATCTCTCTTCATGCCAGATGGTAAAATTCCATGTTAGTCCCATGACAACGCTGTCCTTGGAGAGTTCTGTTATTGTACAGCAGCAGCAATGTTTTGGTTAAGCAGGCCAGCTCTCACATCCGCTTATCTCTACTCTGGAGGAGTGAATTATCCCGGGGCGCCGAATCAAGGCCGAATCTGCACAGTCACTTAGAGCATAGAAATTTCTTCTCTCATGCGGTTCTGTGCTTCACAATTTAAATTAATTCACTGGCTTTAAATTCATTCCTTGAAGAACACTCAGCGACTCCGAGATGTTACCAACTTTCCGATTCAGTTCAACATCTGCTGCCATCAGCGCTCTTCCCAGCTGATCAAATTGATGGAGAAGCTTCGCCGGGTCCGCATTTTGATAAGCTCCTTCCAGCTTTTTAAATTTTCGATACACAAGGAAGACTCCCAAGCCAATCAGTAGAAATCCTGCGATCGTGAAGCCAAACAAATATATATCTTCCACATCTTCGATTGAAAGATCACACAGACACATGAGTCTCCAATTATCCCACGAGTCCCTCACATAACCCACAGCTGAAGTGCCTGCGGGACATTTGGGCTCCCCTGGGCCCGATTTTCTGTTTGAAAAAGTGGTGTCAATTGCATTTAAAGCCCAACTTACGAGATCCATTTTCCGTTTGGGTTGAGATCAGCGAGAAGGAGACACAGAGACACAGACACAGACGCAAGCTGGGGTCAGTCAGGAAGGCAGGAGGAGGAGGAGGGAGAGAAAATGCAACTGCTCTCTCTGAAGGCCGGAAGAAGAAAGTACTGATCCTCATTACCTCCCAACCTGCCAGGGCAATCCATGTCCCAGACCACATCGTCGTCTTCCATGTGTGTCACTGGCCGGTCCCATAGACGGCAGCCCGACCACTCTTCACCAACGCCACTGGTGATTTTAAAACCCAGGCAGTAGAATAAATCACACCCCATGATATTCTCTCCTCTGGCCGTCACCACCAACCGGACATTCGCCATCACTGCCGACTTGTACTGGGCCGTTAACTCCAGCGAGCCCACAATGGCCAGTTTGTCTCCGCCATAGCCACAGTACGACAACGACAGTGCTCTCACATGGTAGTGTGGGAACAGACTCCTCACGGTAGTGCAACTCAACACCGAAGCCACCACTCCTGTATCCACCAACAACGGCACCTCCACTCCTTCCAGCAGCACATTGCAATAGATATATCCACTAGTGGTCGGGGAGACAGTATGAATAACCACAGGAGCCACAGCAGGGGAATCTGCTCCACGTCTTCGGTCCTCCTGCTCAAAATTCTTGCAGGTTCTGGCAAAGTGATGCAAAAGACCGCATTTTCCACACCGCTTGCCCTTCGCCGGACACTCTCTTGACTTATACCAGTGCCTTGTGGACCTGCAGCCATAACATTTTAGTGTGCCCGTGGCGGACCTAATTCTCACAACGGTGGCATATTCTTCCTCACTCGTGCCATCCTCCCTGTCCTAGTCCACAGCCAGTGCTCTCCAACCCAGTTCTGAACGCCTCGACATGTCTCTCTAACGGAGGTCTTCTGACAATTTTTCCACTGCCTCACACTGTTTCACTATTTCAATAGCCGTAGTCAACGTCAGTTCACCCAAATAGGTCAGGAGCCTCGACCGTGCCGCAGAACAAAGAACCCGCTCCGCCAACTAATCATGGATCATCTCGTCCTCCAGGGCTCCAAAATGGCATTCCCCCATGAGCTGATGTAGGTCTGCAGCAACGCGCTGCACCGACACCCCCGTCCACTGGTGTCGCTGCCTGAACTTTATCCGCCGGGCTATGATGTTCTCTGTGGCATGAAATTAGCGTGGCATCAGCTCAACCACGTCCCCATAATTATCAGCCTCTCCTAATGTGCCAAGGATCCTCTGACCCTCCATCCCAAGATTATGAACCAAGATAGCTCTTGGCTTTTCACAGGACTTGCAGGGAGGCAAGCCCAGCCTGCCCGATTAACGGGAAGGAGTCTCGGTGGCTGCTTCATCCATGAGTCACTGCTGTCCTTTGCAGCACCGCAGGTTCAACATGGTGCTCCTCCCTATGCACGTGTAACGGAGTCGAAAATGCACCTTAAACATTCCTTTTCTCAGTCATGTTTTCCTTTATATTATTGTGAATTTTATTTACTTGAGTGCTTTTATTTTGGCGGACACTGCCCACATCCGCTCTTCCCGTACCTCCGAGGCTCCGGTAGCTCCTCCTTTTCCCCACAGTCCCGCTTTGCTTTGCTGGGGGTAAGTCGTGCCTAAAACGTTGCTGGCATTAAACGACTGTTTTGCTCATCAGTAGTGATGGGTCCATGAGGCGTCATGATGCGTTTCGACACATTGCAAAACTGAATACTGACACCTGCTGGACCTTAAAAATCCCTACAGGCAACCGAGTTGACAGACTCAACTGACACTGATTTGATGACCTAGTATATACAATAATATACTGCTCCAAAAAAATAAAGGGAACACTGTCCCTCAAAGTGTCCACTTAGGAAGCAACACTGACAATCAATTTCACCTGCTGTTGTGTGATTTTGTTGTCAGCACATTCAACTATGTAAAGAACAAAGTATTTAATAAGAATATTTCATTCAAATCTAGGATGTTTAGTCCATCCATCTTCTACCGCTTTTCCGGAGGTCCGGGTCACGGAGGCAGCAGTTCAAGCAGAGAAGCCCAGACGTCCCTCTCCCCAGCCACCTACTCCAGCTCTTCAGAGGGGATACCAAGGCGTTCCCAGACCAGCTGGGAGAAAAACTTGACCCCGGGGCAGACTCAGGATGTTTAGTGTTCCCTTTATTTTTTTGAGCAGTATATAATTTAAGTCATTGTATTTTATATTGTATTATTTCACATCTTCTTTTTAATTTCAAATATCATTGATATTTTTAGATACAGTCAATAAATAATGTGAACATGTATCATAACATGAAAATCTAAGTGAACATGTTGTGAATGAGGATGCTTGTGGACTGGGATTTTTTTTTTTTTTTTTTACAAATTTTTATTAAAAACAAAAAAGCTTTTCCAACGTTTTAAAATTGAATGTTACGCTTTTTTGATACAACTTCTCCAGCTGTAGAAAACACCCGCTCACACGGCACAGATGAGGCTGGAGTGCAGAGAAATCGTAAGGCAAGCTGAAAGAGGTTTGGATAGATGGTCTTTTGGTTGTCCCAGTATCTCATAGGATCCTGGGACATGGCAATATTGCCCTCTGCCAGGTATCTCTGCACCTCCTGGATGGCATCAGCTGTGGCACTTTTGGTCTGCCTGCCCACTTCGATGTTGAGATGTTGCCAAAGGTCATCTAAAAAACAACAAATTGGCATTTTAGTACATGATTTCCAAACAACAAACAAATAATGCTGAATAACATGGCTGAAGTGGGTGCAGACAGCTGTGAAGACGGTCCCATCTAAACTGAGACTATGTGCAATGCAAATTGAGTGCCGAATTTGGAGCGGTCTAGTGGATGCAATCATGTTTGGTACTGCGTCGGTCACAAAACACTTTACTTTATTGGTTATGGCCCAGTCCTCCATCATGCCCCTTTTGACTTGGGCCAAATTGTCAGCAGTGTGACTTTGTGGAAAGTATTGCATTCCCAACACAGACGTACACAACTGCAAATTCTCATTAATGTAGTGACAGGTAAGAGCCAAGTAAGCCTCCATGTTCACAGATGTCCACATGTCAGCTGTTATACTCACTGCCACAGCTTGCTGTACTTCCTTTTTCACTTGTTCCCGTTCCTCCTCGTACTTTTTGGCCACCATTTGTTTGATGGTCTGAAAATTACACCAAGTCAAACCAAAAGCAAATCCATATATTTAACTTAAAGATTAAATAAATTGGATATATCAACTACTACTTTAGATAATTTCCACAAACCTTTCTGGTTGGCAAAACATGAGGGCTGAAGGGCCTGAATCAGTTCCCTGAACCCTTCACTCTCCACAATGCTGAGGGGCTGGCAGTCCTTCACGATGAAATTCAGCAGAGCCTCATCCAGCATCTGCTTCCTGGAAGCTTGATGGTTAAAAATGAAGTAAAAAATAAATTAATAGGGATTAATTATCAATAAAGCAACTGTGAGCAAGTTGTAGAATGGCTGTATACCTGAGTCTATCCTGGATGTATCCGGGACTTCATTTTCATGCCTGGCCCTATAATGTCTCAGCACTGAGGAGGCGCTTTTGTTTAAATATGACAGCTCTGTCGAACAAATGCGACATTTAGCCTGCAGAAAATATGAAGAGTCACTTTCAAATGAATTTGAATTCAGATAAATCAAGTGGAAACTCTGAGAGGAACAGGATGAAACAACAAGGAAATTAAAACAAAGAAAATAGTATTTTAAAAATACTATTTTTAAATACCTTATTTTCCAATATCAGATCAAAATGGTCCCACACGGTGGAAACCTTTCTTTTTCCTTGAGGCTGCTCGTGCTCCATAATTTGTGATAGAGAGTCTTTGGGCAAATGCATCCCGTTCTTCTTCTTCTGTTTTTTGGCGGGGGCACCCAACTTAAAGGCGCATTACCGCCATCCAGCGTTGGAGTGTGGACCAGACATTATACCCCAATCACCCTCAAAAAAAAAAACCCAAAACCCTATATTCTATTAATTAGCCCCGTATCTTTAAGGTAGACCAACAACTTTCTTACCCCATCCCCCACCATCATGCTTAAGTTAGCATCACCCACCCCTAATTCTCTAATTCCCTCCACTAATCTGTCTCTCTCCTGGGTATACTTCTGGCAGTGGAAAATGACATGCTCCACACTTTCTTCCTCTCTCACAATAATCGCACATCCCTGTCGGGTGCTTACCTACCAGATGCAAAGTTTTGTTTAACCTAGTGTGTCCCATCCTTAGCCTAGATAAAATATTCTCTTCCTTTGTATTTCTTGTCCCCATCCTGCCCTTCACTCCAACCGCACTCTGGATAGCATACAAATGTCGCCCTGTTTCCCCTGTGTCCCACCTATGCTGCCACTCCTGCCTAATATACTCTTTAATCAGCGTTTTTGCCTCAGATTTACTCAGTGAAATATCCCACACCTCCCAGTGTCCCAGAGCCTGTTTAGCCAATTTATCTGCGACCTCATTTCCCTTAACCCCCCTGTGAGCTGGAACCCACATAAACACCACAGCCACCCCTTTGTTTCTGAGTCTATATAAAGTCTCATATATCTCATAGACCAAGTCCTGTCTGCTATCGGATGACCCTGATTTTATTGACAGCAAGGCTGCACTGGAATCCGAACAAAGGACAAAATCCTTGATCATCAGCTCCTCAATCCTCTGCAATGCAGTCACCAAAGCCAACAATTCGACTGTATACACAGACAGATGGGAAGATGTTCTTCTATTAGCAGATATTTTTAAGGCAGGGATATGGAAAGCAAACCCAGTGCAGCCCGTGTCAGGATCCTTTGATCCATCCGTGAATACTGGGGTAAGGGAGTGATATATTGTACCCAACCGATCCTCTACTAAAACTGCAGCGTTTCCAAATTCTCTGCACCCTCGCATCTTTTCCAAAAAATACAAATCAACTGACACTGGGTAGAAAAACCACGGAGGAGTGACTGGCAAAGGAACTGATGGGATATATGTTCTGTCACGTAACTTCATATCCCTGGCCACTCTCCCAGCGTGAAATGCAAAATTCTCCCCTTTACCTCTTTCCCCCTCCCAACAAGGCAACAACACTCTGACTGTAGGGTGTTTCTCTTGAGCGTGCCCCTGCAGATTGACCCAGTAACTCATCATCATCTGCTTACGCCTGATACTTAATGGCATTTCCCCCATTTCCACCTGGAGGGCAGCAACAGGAGTTGTTTTAAAAGCCCCACAGCAGATCCTCAGTGCTTGGGCCTGGATGACATCCAACTTGCTCAATGTGGTTTTGGCAGCAGATCCATATACAATACACCCATAATCCAATATAGACCTAATTAAAGCAACATAAATGTTTCTCATAGCCGTTCTGCTAGCACCTCACTCAACCTCTGTCAAACACCTCATCACATTCAGTACTTTTTTGCACCTAGCTGACATCTTCTGATTATGCTCCCTCCAAGTTAGATTAACATCAAACCAGATACCCAGAAACCTGAAAACTTTGACTTGTTCCAACTCCTGAGCGTACAATGTTAACTGGGCATCAGCTACCCTTTTCCTTGTAAACACCACCACCTTTGTTTTCTCAACAGAGAATTTAAATCCCCAGGAATATGACCACCCCTCCACTGCACTTATCGCTTCTTGTATTCTCCCTCTTATATACTTAAAATTACTCCCTCTTTTCCATAATGCCCCATCATCAGCAAATAAAGAACGGCCAATGCCATTGTTCACAACAGAAAAAACATCATTTATCATAATAGAAAAAAGTACTGGGCTTATAACACTACCCTGGGGGGTGCCATTTTCCACCAAGTACCTATCTGACATGGCTCTGCCCACTCTAACTTGAATGTACCTATTAAACAAAAAATCCTTTATCCAGTTAAATGTTCTCCCAGATATTCCTATCATACTTAGCTTTATCATCAGCCCCTCCTTCCACAACATGTCATATGCTTTTTCCACGTCAAAGAATACCGCAATTACCGACTCTTTGTTTACCTGAGCCTTCCGTACCTCTGTCTCCAAACATACAACAGGATCCATAGTTCCCCTTCCTTTTCTAAATCCACTCTGATGTGGTGACAAAATTCCCCTACTTTCAAGATAGAAAGCAATCCTATCTGTGATCATTCTCTCCATTATTTTTCCCAAATGCGATGTTAAAGCTATAGGCCTGTAACTTGCTGGGTCTGAGGGATCCTTTCCAGGTTTCCTTATAGGAACAATCACAGCTTCTTTCCATGCAGTTGGGAGCTTTCCCTTTTCCCACACCTTGTTGTAGACTTCCAATAGTTTCCTCCTTGCCAAAGTCCCTAAGTGCTTCACCATGATGTAACAGATACTGTCTTTCCCAGGGGATGTTAATCCTGATTTGTTTACCGCTCTTTCCACTTCATCTAGAGTGAAAGGAGAATCCAACGGGCTACTAAAATCACACCTTTCCTCCAAAACCCCAGGGTGTGCTAAACTCGTCCTACTTCTTCCTCTTTTACCCTCTTCAGTCAAATTACCTGAGCTATGAATTTGAGTCAGGCTCTTTGCTATCATTGTTGCTTTCTCCCCATCAGTTATTGCAATCTCTCCCCCACTTTTTAATATTGGGTACTGCCATTCCCTCCTGACTCCCCTCATAGCCTTGATCATGCTCCATACATCTCCCACGGCTGTTGATCTACCTACAGTGCTGCAGTATCTCTGCTAGCTTTCTCTCTCGGCCCTCCGGATAGTTTTCCTGGCTTTTGCCAGTGCTCTCTTATAATTAATCAAGTTTTGCCAATTATGAGTTCTCCTTAGGACCTTAAGCATCTTATTCCTCTCTTTAATAGCTCTAGTGCACTCCTCTGTCCACCAAGGCACTGCTTTCTTTAATCTTTTCCCTTTACTTTTAGAAATTGACTGATTGGCTGCTTCCAGAAAAATAGTTTTAATACTTTCCTCCATGCTTTCGATGTCTTCACTGACCTCTACTAGGGGAAGGTCTCTCTCACAAATAAACTTAAATAATTTCCAATTAGCAGTGCTAAAAACCCACCTCCCTTCCCTGTGACCACTTACCCTATTCACTGAAATGAAAAGATTACAATATACTGGAAAATGATCACTTCCCACTGAAGACTCCTCCAAAACCTCCCACTCACACACACTTGCAATATTACTAGTCACCAATGTCAAATCAAGAACTGAACCACTCCCCGTATGTACATCAATTCTAGTTGCTCTACCATTATTCAAACACACTAGCTTCTTCTCTTCCAAGAGTTCCTCAATAATTTCACCATTTATGTCTGTATAATTTGCTCCCCATAACACATTATGGGCATTAAAGTCCCCACAAACTACCACCCTGCTCCCATCTATCCCCTCCATCTGAGCTAACTGACTCAATGTCAGTCTCCTACAATGATTGTACAAATTAACGACTACTAATTCCCCCTCTTTAGTCCAAATTTCAACTACCACGTATTCCAGCTCATCCCCTTTACCTATCTCTCTAAACTGAATTCCCTCCCTCACAAATGTTGCACACCCACCTCCCATTCCCTCCTTCCTATCATTCCGAATAGAAATATATCCCACTATTTTAAAATCCAGATTAGGTTTCAACCACGTCTCCTGAACACAAATGACATCTGGTTTGTCTGAAAGTTCCTCAATATATCTTTTGAATTCCTGTCCATTTGCCACCAAACTTCTTGCATTCCATTGAATCACTATAACCATCCTCACAATTCCTTTCCAGTCAATGCTTGATCCTGACTTGTCTGGCTACTGAGCCCACTCCTCACCTCCTCCCAAGTTAAACCACTGAAACCAAGATGATTAGCTGCTGCCTTCACTATTATTTGAATTCTTTCAGTTTTAGACTTTACTTCCATTGTGGCATTCACAACTCCTGCTATAAAGATAACCAGTCTCTTCAAATCAACCTGAATTTCCCCATTCCGTACCAGCTCTCTTTCCCCTACAGGCAGCCTCCCCCCAGTCCTTTGCCCATTCCCTCCTCCCTGGTCCATCCTTTTCACTGCTTCAGCATATGAAACTTTACTCTGTACTCTGACTCGCTGAATTTCCCTCTCTCTCATCATACTTTCACAGCCTCCATAGGCCACACTATGATTCCCGCCACAGTTACAACATTTTGGCATTTCTTGCTTACATTCTCCATACTGGTGGTTGCCCCCACACCTTGCACACCTTTTCCTCCATCTACAAGTGTTAGCTATGTGTCCAAACCTTTGGCAATTATAGCACCGAATTGGATTAGGGACAAATTCTCTTACCCCATACCTCAAAAAGCCCAAACTTACACTTTTGGGGAGCACTTCTCCTTCAAACTCAACCACCACGCCCTCAGTGTCTCTCCTCTGTCCTTCCCGGGTGGCCTGTAGCCTACGAGCTGCCTTTACTACCCCCCCTTTTAAATTAGCTTTAACTTCTTCCATTGTCATTCCTATTGGCACCCCCCAAATTACACCCTTGTTCCACTTTGATCCGTTATCAATAATGCTTGTATTTTTCACTTTAAATCGCCCAACCTCCCTCATTTTGTCAGCTCTTTCCCTTTGCTCCTCACTCCTGCACACAATCAGTAGATTTCCATCTCTCAATACCTTTGCCATGTATATATCTCCTACCTGATTTTTCAATATTGTTGTTAACTTAATTGGACTCATTGTGGATATCCCCTTTTCGTCCTCAAACCTTACAATAATTTTTAACTCGGCTCCTTCCTGCCCTCCTCCCTCCGCACCACCACCACTTCTACTACTTCTAACCTTCTTTGCATTATTACCGGGAAAGTTATTCTCCCTTTTCTCTTTTCCTTTCCCGCTTCCCTGCCCAGTATCCATACTATCTTCACTGTCCCACAAATCAGAATCTCCCCAGTCTGGCCCATTCACAACGCTGCTGCGCCGACCCGCCACACCTGTCTTTACCCTGCTCCTCCTCTCCATTTTCCCATGCCCGCAGACTCCAGTCCCGTCACCCAACCTCCTTGCCAAACCGCCCGACAAACTTCTCTGGCTCTCTCTCGGAGATCTAACCATCCGTCGCTTCCTTTCGTTTGATGAAGTTCAAAGTTTCGACGTTCCGTCTTACGAGCTCGGTCAGCTCACCACCCCAGCCTTACAAATGCATCCCGTTGACAGATGCGCTTCCTTATAAAAGCTGGCCCGTCAGTGTTTCGACGCGCTAGCGTCACGTGACCGATACAGTACCTGTATCGGTCACATGACTTTCTTAAAGCGAGACGCACCGACACGCACCGAAACTGGGTTTCGCTCTATGAGCTCGACGCATGCGCCGACGCATCGGTGTTGCCGGACCCATCACTACATCAGTTTTATCATTTAAACTGCAACCTTGGTTTGTAATTGTTCCTTGTTAATTTGACATGCTACTGTAGTATATTTTTCGTTGTTTATATTGTAAATAAGAGTTTTATGGATGTTTTCAGCACACCTTAGAAGTCCACTAGTCACCATTTTAGAATTGCGCGCCAATATAAGCTCTATGGTGACTCTGGCAGCTTGTGCCGTTGTGTAACTTATATCTTTGTAAATGTAGGAGCCTGTGTGGGATCGAGGTACAGACGAAGAGTGATGCGTATTGTTTTATTTCTCCAACAGGTATGTCTGTTTTTGGTAAATTTTCTCATTTGTAATGTAATTCCGCTGGTCTGCTATTTTCATTTAATGTCCACTAGAGGGCGTATTTTATGTATCTTTATATGGTTTAACCCTGTTGCAAAAGGGAAATGTTAATGTTTTTTGTATTTGTTAAGAGAAAATGTTTGCCATTTTGAAATTTAGCTCTTGTTTAATGAAATATTCTTTTGTTGGTAATAATATGAATGTGGAAAAAATTAATATATGTAATTTATTTTATGTATTGTGAAATTATTTTAGAGCTCCCTTTCCCAGACAGTACCGCTTTGCTTTGCTAGGGGAGCCTGTGTGGGATCGAGGTACAGACGAAGAGTGATGTGTATTGTTTTATTTCTCCAACAGGAGCAAATAAATTGTGGGAAACATCAGTCTGGTGTCATCATGATCCATATGCCGCCTACATGTATACACTAGTGTCCCCGATCACAGCCGTTTAAGGGTGCCCTAGTAGGAACCATCACACTGGTATCATCACTGCCCAAAAAGGGGACCCGTTACACTGGTGACGTGACCCTTGGATCTTCAGATCAGCTCGACGCCGGTCACCGTGGATGCTGCATTACCAACTTAGGTCTACGCTGGGATGTACAGTATATGTGGTCAGATATATAAAGGACTGTTGAGACACATTTTAACTGATTACCCACAGTACATTTATGGTATTTGAAGTTGTAGTAATAATTGTGATCCTGTACTGTAATTTATTCAATTTTCAATTCAATTCAATTCAATTCAATTCAATTCAACTTTATTTATATAGCGCCATTTCACAACAACAGTCATCTCATAGCACTATCAACTGTAGGGTGGAACCCCCACAGTTGCAGAAAGACCCCAGCAATCAGGCGATCCCCTGTGAGCAAGCACTTGGCGACGGTGGAGAGGAAAAACTCCCTTTTAATAGGTAGAAACCTCCAGCAGAACCAGGCTCAGGGAGGGGCAGTCATCTGCTGCGACTGGCTGGGGGGTGAGGGGATAGAGAAGAAGAAAAGAACAGACATGTAGAGAGCAAACAGCACGATGGGGACTCAATCTATGGGAGAGAACAAACAGATGTTAATGACCAGCAAAAAAAATATTTCATAGAGAGTGAGGAAAGGAGTGAGGCCCAATGCATTACTGGAGGTCCCCCGGCTGACTAAACCTATTAGCAGCATAACTAAGGGAGGGTTCAGAAACACATGATCCCTCCCTAATTGTAGGCTATATCAAAAAGGTAGGTTTTAGCCCTATTCTTAAAAACAGAGATCGAGTCTGACTCCCGAATCCAGATTGGCAGCTGATTCCACAGGAGAGGAGCTTGATAACTGAAGGCTCTGCCTCCCATTGTACTTTTGGAGATTCTAGGTATTACAAGTAATCCTGCATTTTGGGAGCGTAGTGCTCTGTTAGGATAATACGGTAGTATCAGATCTTTTAAATAAAAAGGAGCCTGATTGTTTAGAGCTTTGTAAGTAAGAAGAAGGATTTTAAACTTAATTCTAAACTCTATAGGAAGCCAATGAAGGGAGGCCAGAACCGGAGAGATATGATCTCTCTTTCTAGTACCTGTTAAAACTCTTGCTGCAGCATTTTGGATCAGCTGAAGACTTTTTAAAGATGTTTTAGGACAGCCTGATAATAAAGAATTACAATAATCTAATCTCGAGCTAACAAAAGCGTGGATCAGTTTCTCAGCATCACTCTGAGACAAGATGCTCCTAATCTTGGCAATATTATGCAAATGATAGAAGGCAGTCTTAGAAACAAATTTAATATGTGAATTGAAGGACAAATCCTGATCAAAAATAACTCCAAGGTTCCTCACAGAGCTATTAAGAGAAAGAGTAACCGCATCCAAACTGAAAGTTTGATTTGGAAAGGAATTTCTAAGGTTTTTTGGACCAACAAGAATGACTTCAGTCTTATCTGAATTTAACAGCAGGAAATTACAAGTCATCCAAGCTTTGATTTCCTTAAGACAGGCTTCTAACTTGGCTAATTGATTACTATCATCTGGCTATTTATTCATTTATGTCACTTTACTTTGGAGTTATTCACAACGCAAGTACATTTCACTGTGTAAAGTAGTACTATCAACCAAAAAAAGACATGGATAATTATACAACACCTGTTTTGCGAAAAGGAAGAGGTGTTTGGAGCGGTGATATTGCTAATAGTGGAGATGTGGGACTTTCCAATTCCAAATTCATGAATACAGGGTTAGGTCAGAGCCCAGGTTGTATTCCTCTTAGTGAGTTCATGGGTGAAGGTCCTCATGTTTCCACACCCTGCAGTAATGTTGATGCCATTGAACAACTTACAGATATAGTAGGGCAGCTTGGTACTCAAATTGGTGAGTCTATAGTTGCTAAGTTAATGTCTGCTGGTGTTGTGAATATGACCAATGACAACCAGACTTCTACTGATCGAACTGCACATTGTGATGTTACCAAATATGACCCTCCACACGTGACTGTCCATGTTAAGTCAGACAGAGAACTACCCACATTTAGAGGTGACACCGTCGGCCTCCGTCGGTCTATGATGACCATGGAAGAGAATCCTAAACGTCTACTCTGCTGGAACAGCACTGCCTGTGGCTGAACAGGCCAATGCGCGAATGACAGTCCCTGTCACACAGGTCACACTTGTGGGTGGTCTCCGTGCTGCTGGGTCTGTGGCGGTTCTTCCTGCGGGTCCTTTTTTCATCTGCTGCAGCAGTCAGTCTCTCTTCACCCGCCTTGAGCTGTCTGGTCAGGGTGCCTCTCCATTTGGAGCGGTCCGTTGCAAGGTCCTCCCAGCGCTCTGTGTTGATATCCAGGGCCTTCATGTCTCTCTTGCAGACGTCTCTAAAGCGCAGCTGTGGGCGGCCAACGTCTCTCCTGCCAGTTGCCAGTTCTCGATAGAGGACATCTTTGGGGATTCTGCCATCCTCCATACGATGAACGTGGCCTAGCCAGCGGAGCCTGCGCTGCCTGAGTAGAGTGAACATGGAGGGAAGGCCGGCGCGGGACAGAACTTCTGTGTTGGGCACTTTGTCCTGCCAGGATATGTCCAGGATGTGGCGAATGCAGCGCAAGTGGAAGGAGTTCAGTCTCTTTTCCTGCCGGGCGTATGTTGTCCACGTCTCACTCCCATAGAGCAGTGTGCTGATGACGCAGGCGTTGTACACTGCCATCTTCGTCTTGACAGAGAGTTTGGGATTCTCCCACACTCATGTGGTGAGGCGAGCGAGTGTGAAGGCTGATTTTCCAATCCTCTTGTTGATCTCTGTATCAAGGGAGAGGTTGTTGCTGATCGTGGACCCCAGGTACGTGAACTGATTCACGACCTCCAGCTTGTAGTCATCAATGGTGATGGTTGGTGGTGCTTCCGTGCCTTGCGCCAAGACGTTAGTCTTCTTCAGGCTGATGGTAAGCCCGAAGTCCTTGCATGCCTGGGAGAAGCAGTCCATCAGGGTCTGAAGCTCCTGCTGTGTGTGGGTTGCGACTGCAGCGTCGTCTGCGAACAGCATGTCTCTGATTAGAGCCTCGCGTACTTTGGTTCTAGCTTTCAGGCGGGCGAGGTTGAAAAGCCTGCCGTCAGATCTTGTGTGCAGGTAGATTCCCTCTGTTGCTGTGCTGAAGGCATGCCTCAGGAGCATAGCAAAGAAAATCCCAAAGAGGGTTGGCGCAAGTACACAGCCCTGTTTCACTCCGCTGTGTATGTTGAATGGCTCTGAGACGTTGCCATCGTGCTGCACTATCCCCTGCATGTTGGTGTGAAACGATTCGATGAGGCTTTGCAACTTTGGTGGGCATCCTATCTTTGGCAGGATCTTGAAAAGGCCCTCTCTGCTGACCAGATCGAACGCTTTGGTGAGGTCGATGAAGGCGACGTACAGAGGCATGTTCTGTTCTCTGCATTTCTCCTGGAGTTGGCGGATGGAGAATATCATGTCTACTGTCGATCGCTCAGTGCGGAAGCCACACTGAGACTCGGGGTAGACACGTTCGGCAAGCTTCTGTAGACGAACGAGAACAACTCGTGCGTAGACTTTGCCAACAACGCTGAGGAGGGAAATGCCCCTGTAGTTGTTGCAGTCGCTTCTCTCCCCTTTGTTTTTGTAGAGGGTGATGATCTTGGCGTCCCTCATGTCCTGTGGTACGGCACCTTCCTTCCAGCACTGGCAGAGGACGTCATGCAATGGCAGCAGTAGGGCGGTCTTGCAGTGCTTGATCAGGTCAGGGGGTATGCCGTCGTTGCCGGGTGCCTTGCCAGCGGCCAAGCTATCAATGGCCTTACTGAGTTCGTCGATGGTTGGCTCGGCGTCAAGTTCGTCCATGGATGGCAGGCAGTCGATGGCATCAAGGGCTGACGGTGTCACGGTGTTCTGTCTAGAGTAGAGGTCGGAGTAGTGTTCCACCCATCTCTCCATCTGCTTGTTCTTCTCTATGATCATCTCCCCAGTGGAAGATTTGAGGGGGGCCATCTTGCTCTGAGCCGGACCAAGTGCTTTCTTGATGCCATCGTACATACCACGGATGTTCCCTGTTATGGCAGCGGTTTGAATGTCTTGGCTGAGCTGAGTCCAGTACTCGTTGGCACAGCGCCGAGCAGTCTGCTGAACTTTGCTTCTCGCAGCCCTGAGAATCTGGAGATTCTTCTCGTTTGGGTACTTCTTGTACTCAGCAAGTGCTGAGTGCTTGGCTTCAATGACGGGGGTCATCTCGGTCAACTTGGCATCAAAACAGTCCTGTGATTTTGAGGTCTTCCTCCCAAAGGTAGCCAAGGCTGTGCGGTAGATGGTGTTTCGCAGCTCTTCCCACTTCTGCTTTGCAGATTCTCCTCCTTGTGGTACACCAAGTTCCTTCTCAAAGGTGGAGGCAAACTGCTCAACAAGTTCTGGTTGGGCCATCTTGCTGGTGTCAATCCGTGCCTTTCCAGGTTGTCTAGCACGATGGAATTTCTTCAGCTGCAGCTTGACCTTGCAACACACCAATGAATGGTCTGTGTCGCAATCTGCACTCTGGAACGAACGGGTGATTAGCACGTTCTTCAGTGAGGTGCGCCTGGTCAGGATCAAGTCTAGCTGGTGCCAGTGCTTTGAGCGCGGATGTTGCCAGGAAACCTTATGTTGGGGCTTGGTCTTGAAGAACGAGTTTGTGATGCACAGATCGTGATATGTGCAGAACTCGAGCAGCCGCTGTCCGTTGTCGTTCATTCTGCCCATGCCAAAAGGTCCAAGACAGGAGGGCCAGGAGTCATGGTCAGCACCCACTCTGGCATTGAAGTCTCCAAGGAGAATGAGTTGTTCAGAGTTGGGGATGATCCTGACAGTTGTTGCGAGATTCTCGTAGAACTCGTCTTTTGCCTCTGGTGTGGCTGTCTGTGTTGGGGCATACACACTGACGAGGGTGACTGGGCCTTCAGTGGTGTTCAGGCGGAGGGTGAGGAGTCGTGCAGAGCCAGTGCTGCCCGGTTCCACCATCTTCAGCAAAGTGTTCTTCACTGCGAAGCCCACTCCGTGTTCCCTGTGTTCGTCACTGCCCTTTCCCTGCCAGTAGAAGGTGTAGTCCTTCTCTCTCATTGTGCCTGCATCAGCTAACCGTGTTTCCTGGAGAGTGGCGATATCCACTCCCAGTCTCTTCAGCTCATTATTGATGATGGCAGTCTTCCTGGTGTCGTTGATGTCCTTGAGGTTAGCAGCGAGTCCTGTCATCATAGTGCGGACGTTCCAAGTTCCCAGTTTTAGAGTTGGTCTCTTTTATTTTATTGTCTTGCCTGGTGCGAAGGTTCTCAGCCTGCTGTTTGGATTTCTCCTTATCCCCATGCACCCAATGAGGAAAGCAAGCTGTGGCGGGACAACACCTTATTGGCTGGGGGCTGCCCAGCTTGAGGCGGGCGGTAGCTGTCCAGTGAGATCTGATGATCCCTCCCACCGTCGGGAACAACCCCTGGCGCCACGCTCTACGCCAATTGAGCAGTGGCTTATAACCGGTAACTGTCATTCCCCGTGTTTTGTCTACGCCAAAGGTGAAGCTGGAGTGTCCTCTCCAGTGATCCGGTGTTCTACCTTCCAGCGTTGGGCGTTGGTAGGATTCAAGCCTGGGCAGGAAGATATGGAGGACAAGATGTTGCCCATGCAGCATGTCCCCCCTCTCCACGTCACTGATGAATCCAAAGGAACAGCAGGGCTGCTACAGTTTGGCACCAGCGCCGTTGCAGGAGCTGCCAGAACGATGTTGAGCACAACATAGAACTGCCTTAGGGGCTCCGACTCCGGATTTTTCCTCAGGGTTGACTCCCGAAGCCTTTCCCGTGACCGGGTATGCCGCAAGGCAGCAGAGGTTTGAAATCAGGGTTTACCTTCCCCTAGATGGGCTACCTTCCCAGGTTGACGAGCCACCATCTACCCGAAGCATCTGGTTTTAAGGCGCCAGAGATCCGCCCTCGCCCCTTCTCCTATTAGTAAAAGCAGTTCCGCCAGGCTTAGAGACTAAACCACACAGGCAGGCTAGGAGTTGGACTTAGTTGTGAGAGGCTTTTCGAGACGCACGCCATAAGGAGCATTTTATGAGCACTGGGAGCTTAACCCCAGTGCCGCTCCTGGCTATGAGGTGACAGTACTGACAAATATTCAGTTCAGGACTGGATTGACTTGTCTAAGACTGACCTTAAGAAGAGAGAGATTCCTGTGTGTGAGCAAGCAGGAGAAATAATGAGTCATTTACTGGGCAAAGCCAGAGATGTTGTGAAAGTTGCCCTGCGTAGTGACCTGGAGCTAGATGCTAAAAAGAAACCTGAGATAATCTATGATGTTCTTCTCCGTTACTTCTGTGATGCCTCCTCATGTCTTCCGCTAGCAGATTTTTATGCAACCCTGCCCAGGCACAGAGAAAACCCAGTGGACTACTGGATAAGGCTGAACAAAGCAGCAGACCTGGCTCTCGAGGGCCTGCGTAGACAAGGCAAGCAGACTGAGGACATGATCAAAGAGGTTGCTGTCATGTTCGTCAAAAATTGTCCTGATCCTTATCTGTCTTGCACCCTGAAGTGGAAACCACCTCATGAATGGACCTCACGTGATGTTCAGTTGAGAATTGATGATTATCAGAGAGAGGTTAGAGCTAGTGCCAGAGCACCTGATGGTCCACAGCTAATGAGTCACACAGCCACTGTAACATCTGACAAACCCAGGTTGCCATCTTCAGCCATGACCATGCCAGAACAGTGCCACACCCCAGTCATTCCCTCTTCACTTCCTCAAACCCGACAGTTTACATGTCAGGGTCCCTCTCCATTCCCCATCTCTGCCCCTACCCCAAATCCCCTCAACTCAGATTGTGCTAGAGTGCCGGTTGTTGCTCAAACTCTCCAACAGTCAGAGGAGAGGCTCCTTGGTCGCATGGTTAACATATTTCAGGAAATGATGGAGAAGTTGCAGCAGTGTACAATTCCTCACCTGACTGAGAGCAGCAGATTTAAACGTGCCCCTCATCAGAGACGCCCCAGAGAAGCAACTTGTAAGGTCTGTAATGACACACGTCACTCCACCATTTCACATTGCATGTCTCAGAAACTGTGTTTTACCTGTCTTTCCCCTGGTCATACCAGACTGGCCTGTCCCAACAACTGTCAGCCTCCTTCTCTGTCTCAGGGAAAACTAACTGACCTGTACTTGGAGGGAGGCAGTGCAGGTCTCAACTCAAGCTCCCACTGCAGTGGCACATCTGATGCTGAGTCGATTTTTGCATCGGTGAGAAGCTCATGCGATGATGTAGTTGTTGTGTATCAGAACATTCACATAATTGGCAATAGTTCCAGCCTTTTCTACACACCAGTGGCTTTTGGTGGTGCAGTGATAATTGATGGCATGCTGGGCAGTGGCTCCATGGCCTGCAGTATCAACGAGGATGCAGAGAAGAAACTGAGAACTGCTGGAGTGATAACAAATCAGAACCAGATTGATGTGAATGTGATGCTGGTTGGGTGTGGTGGACAGCGTGTCAGGCCAAAGAGTGCTTTTGACATTGTGATGGAGGTGTATGGTTGTAAAATGCTAGTCCCCACTCTGGTTGTCTGTGGTCAGCATGATGAGTTGATTATTTGTACCAATGTCATAAAGCACATCCTACACCATTCAAAACAATGCAAGTCCTATTGGAAAACAGTGTCTGGCCCCTGCCCAACTGCAGAACCAGAAGCTGAGCAGTTCTTGTCTATGCTCACTGGTTTGAACCCCTGGAAAGGAAATGACATTCCTGACAAAGTTGGTACTGTCAGATGTAACTCAGCCACCTACCTTGAACCTGGGCGTGAGTACCTTGTTTGGGGCAAATTGCCTAAAGACACTGCTGTATCTCCAGGCAGTACAGTCATGACAGAGCCCACATCTTCTCGTTCAGCTCCTAGGGGTGTCCTAGTAGCTAAGATTGTGACTCCTATGTGGGGTGACAGGTGGGTCCCGCTCAAACTCATCAACACGTCCAACAAGCCTGTGTTGTTACGGCACAATGCAAAGCTAGATGACGTCTACACATGTGTAGCCCTTGAAGACATGGACGCAGCTGAGCAGTCTAATGTACCAGTGACCTGCTACACACAGTCTACAACGGCATGTGATGCCGGTATGGAGTCTGTAAAAGAAAAACTCAAGTCAGTGGGGCTTTATGACATAGACATTAATTCATGCCAAGTGTCAGAGGACTGCAAAAAGAGAATGGCTGACTTGGTACTTCAGTACGAGGATGTCTTTTCACGCCACCACCTAGACTGCGGAGAAGCTAAGGGCTTTGTACACCGTATACATTTATCTGATGATAAACCATTCAGACTCCCATACAGGCGTGTACCCCCTAGTCAGTATCAGAAATTAAGCCAGGTGCTGAATGAAATGGAGGAAAAAGACATTATCAGGAAATCAACTAGCAAGTATGCATCTCCTTTGGTTCTTGTGTGGAAAAAGAATGGTGACCTCCGCATCTGCACGGATTTTCGCTGGCTGAATAAGAGGACTCTGAAAGACGCTCACCCTCTCCCTCACCAGGCAGATTGTCTGGCAGCACTGGGAGGTAACTGCCTCTTCAGCACAGTGGATTTAATGTCCGGCTTCTACAACATGCCGCTTCATGAGGATGACAGGAAGTATTCTGCTTTTACCACTCCGATGGGCTTATATGAGTACAATCGCCTGCCCCAGGGATTATGCAATAGTCCTGCTAGTTTTATGCACATGATGACTGCCATTTTTGGTGACCAGAATTACTTGACTTTGTTGTGCTATTTGGATGATCTGCTGATTTTTGCATCTGATGAGGAGAGTGTATTGCAGCGCCTTGAGATGGTGTTCAGCAGGCTGCGTAGGCACAACTTGAAGTTGGCACCCAAAAAGTGTTTTTTCCTCAGAAGATCTGTGAGGTTTCTTGGTCACGTAATTGATGAGAATGGTGTTTCAACCGACCCAAGTAAGGTTGAAAACATCGCAAAAATGACTTGTGCTGACCTAATGGACACTGATGGTGTGACACCGTCTCAAAAAAGACTTAGATCCTTCTTAGGGATGGTTAATTACTATCAGCATTTTGTGCCAGGATATTCTGCCATTGTCAAGCCATTGTTCAGCCTGTTGAAAGGTGGAAAATTTAAAGGCAGATGTAAGAAAACCAAGATGGCTTGCAGAAAGCTTTGTGCTTCTGACTGGACCCAAGAGCACATACCCAAGAGCCCAAGATCGTTGGCCTCATCTCCAATGGAGATGAAGCTGAGTACAGAGGGCTTATCCAGGACTTCGTGGACTGGTGCCATCGGAACTGCCTCCAGATCAACGCGAGGAAAACTAAGGAGCTGGTGGTGGACTGCCGCAGGCATGGGCAGCCCCTCACAGTACCAGTAAATATACAGGGAACAGACATCAAGATGGTGACATCCTATAAGTACCTGGGTATTCATCTGAACAATAAACTAGACTGGTCACACAATACTGATGCACTCTACAAGAAGGGACAGCGCAGGCTGTTCCTGCTGAGGAGACTCAGGTCTTTTGGTGTACAAGGGGCGCTGCTGAAGTCATTCTATGACACGGTGGTGGCATCAGCCATCACTTTTGGAGTGGTCTGCTGGGGCAGTGGCATTACTGCAGCCGATAGGAAGAGACTGAACAAACTGATTAAGAAAGCTAGCTCTGTCCTGGGGCAGCGCCTTGATCCGATGGAGGAGATAGGAGAGAGAAGGACGGTGGCTAAACTGTCATCTCTGCTGGAGTCCGAGTTCCACCCTATGCAGGACATACTGAATGCACTGAGGAGCTCATTTAGCAGCAGACTACATCATCCCAGGTGCACAACCGAGAGGTTTCGTAGGTCCTTCCTACCAACGGCTGTCAGACTGTACAACCTAAGCAGGGCTGCTCGCAGAGATAGCAAAAAGACGTAACAAACTAATAGTTTTTTGAATGCAAAAGATGCAATAGACTTACACAATGGTCCCCTCCGGCATACAACTAGGAACTTACCGGTCGCTATGGAGGGTGAGAATATGTATGGGCACATAATCATACCATGTAGGATAACTAAGTAGACGGTTATGCTGTTTCATTCCATCTAGCAACAATGCTCTGCACTGTGTGTGTTTATATATTTACATATTTATTCCATCTAGCTACAATGCTCAGCACTGGGTGTGTTTATATATTTATATATCTACATATTATTCCATCTAGCTACATTGCTCCGCACTGTGTGTGTTTATATACTTGCATATTTATTCCACCTAGCTGCAATGCTCCGTACTGTGGGTGTTTATATATTTACATATTTATTCCATCTAGCTACAATGCTCTGCACTGTGTGTTCATATATTCATATATTTATTCCATCCAGCTACAATGCTCTGCACTGTGTGTCTGTGTGTGTGTGTATATATATATATTTTATAGTAATACGTACATATGTATATTAGCTGCTCTTGCTTGCTTGTTTTTTTCTTGCCTTCTGATTGTTGCTCTGAGTGTTGCTATCCCTGTGCTGTTGCAATCCTGGAATTTCCCCGTTGTGGGACTAATAAAGGCTTATCTTATCTTATCTTATCTTATACATGCCTTTGAAAGTCTCAAATCTGCACTTGTTAACACTGTGGTCTTGGCTCATCCTAACTTTGACCGTCCCTTCATGCTTTCAACTGATGCATCTCTGGATGGGATAGGTGCCGTTCTGTCCCAAGTCCAGGAAGGTGAAAGTCATGCCAGACCTATTGCTTTTGCCAGTAAGTCACTGACACAGTCTCAGAAAAACTATCCAGCGCACCAACTGGAATTTCTGGCTTTGAAATGGTCCATCACTGACAAGTTTAGTTATTGGCTAAAGGGTCACAAATTCACTGTTTGGACTGACAACAATCCTTTGACTCACATATTGACAAAGCCCAAGTTAGACTGTTGTGAGCAACGCTGGGTAGCCAAGTTGGCTGTGTATGACTTTGACATAAAGTATGTTCCAGGGCGGCATAACATTGTGGCTGATGCATTAAGCCGTGTGCCTTTTGTCAAGGAAAATATTGGTCACAGACTGTTCAATGAGCCATATGTGAAACTCCTCAGTGAAATCAAAAATGTGTCTACTGCCTCTGTTCAGGATGCTTTTCGTTCATCCAGTGGTCACGTGGATGCGCTGTGTGACAATGCTCATACCTCCCGGGTACACACTCAGATCGTGAATTCAGAAGAAGTGTCTGCTGTGATGCAGTCACACATTGAGTGGGATGCCGGTCCGAGGGCCCGGGCAATTGAAGCCTTGCAGTTTTTGCCCCAGTTAGTCCCACCAGGTCAAGACCCATTGCCTGCCTATTCTGAAAAGGCTTTGCGTGACAAACAGTTGGAGGATGGAACTCTTTCTCGCGTCCTGTTTTATGTTGAAAGACATCGGAGACCCTCAAGGAGATAAAGGGTGAAAGAATCATTTTCAGTGATTAAATATCTGAAACACTGGAATAAGCTATCTGTGAGCAATGGTGTTCTGTACAGAGTTTCAAGAGACCAGAGAACCAAGTCCAAACGGCTTCAGTATGTTGTCCCAGACTCACTTAAGGATGAGGTCTTGAAAGGCGTGCATGATGATGCTGGTCATCAAGCCCAGTCGCGAACCCTCAGTTTATCCAGACAGAGATTTTTCTGGCCGACCCTTGAGAGAGATGTTAGAGACCATGTCAGACACTGCCAGCGTTGTGTCCTCAGCAAGTCAGCTGAACCTGAGGGACGAGCTCCCTTAGAGAGCATCTTGTCATCTAGACCGCTGGAGCTGGTCTGCATTGACTTTTGGTCAGCTGAAGACTCTAGGAACAAGTCTATTGATGTTCTAGTGATAACAGATCACTTTACCAGAATGGCTCAGGCCTTTCTTTGTAAAGATCAAACAGCTAAGCAAGTGATAAATGTTCTGTGGAACAAGTACTTTTGTGTCTTTGGATTCCCAGAAAGAATCCACAGTGACCAAGGTCCTGATTTTGAAAGTCAATTAATCAGTGAACTCCTCAAAGTGTCCAGTGTCAGGAAATCTCACACTACCCCTTACCACTCAATGGGAAATGGGAGTATCGAACGGTTTAACAGGACACTGGGTGGGATGATTCGTGCACTGTCCCCTGAGGTGAAAGCTAACTGGCCACGACGGTTGCAGACTTTGACATTTATGTACAACTGTACAGCCCATGAGATGACTGGCTTTCCTCCTTTTTACCTCATGTATGGCCGTGTGCCCCGTTTGCCAGTAGATGTCATGTTTCGTTCTGTTCTTCGCGATGCTGATGTAACCAGTTATGACAAGTATGTGGCAACTCTCACCTGTGAGCTAAAAGAAGCAATGATGGTTGCTCAGGACCATGCTGCTAAGGAGCAACACAGACATGCTAATCTTTACAACAGGAAAGTGACAGGATCCAAGGTTGAGGTTGGTGACAGGGTGCTTTTGGCCAACAGAAAGGAGAGAGGCAAAAAGAAAACTGCTGATAAGTGGGAATCAACTGTTTACACTGTAATGGATGTGAACCCGCAGACCCATACATACAGAATTTGTGACACTCTTACTGGACGGACAAAAGTGGTCCACAGGAATCTGTTGATGCTGGTAAATTTTCTTCCTGTGGTGGATGTGTGCGATGTGTCCAACCATGGTTCATCCACCTTACTTCCAGAAACCTTAGCTACAGACATTGGTGATGAGGGAAATACATCTGTGGACCTCTTCGAGGGAGAGAGTGAGGCTGGTACAGGTGATCCGTCTTCATGTGGAGAAACACGTGAACCATTAGTTGATCCAGAACCTGTTGACTCTGAAAGGAGAACTGTTGAGTGGATCACGCAGCTCACTGAACCATTTGTGTCACAGGTAGACGTTTCTGATGTGACAAGTGTGTCCTCTGACCCCCAGAACTCTTCAGTTGCACCTGTTGCTCAAGGTGTAGATCATCCCATGTCATACTCATGGTGGACAAACACTTGACAGTCAACTAGTTTCTGTTCCTGACTCCGGGAGACAGACAGACACTCCCCTTGTTCACTGTACTGTTGACCATATGTCACGTACACATTGTGACCGTCCCAGTGCACAATCTCAAATCAGGTCAAGATTTGGTCGCCTGATTAGACCTGTAAATAGACTAGTGCAGACAATGTCCAGGCAAGATGTAATTCAGGACAAGTTCAATGTTAAGGCTGTTTGTAGGTCTGTTTCAGACCCTGACTGACTAATTGCTACATGAGTGGACTATCCTTTTGTGGACTTGACCTTGAATTCTAGTGATCAGCTATTTTATTTTATTTTATTATACATGAGTTTTTACTACACTAATAGTTGGGGTTTTTGGTGGGGTGTACAAGACACTCCATTACCAGTGGTTGGGTTGAGAGATAAGCGCTGCTCTCATGCCACTTCGTCCTTGTGTGGGACACTCTTTCAGATGGTGTTCTTTAACTAACCCTGGGTGTTTTGTATATTGTCATGAGTTCTGTGTAGCTGTGGCTCAAGTTTGATAAAATTCAGTGGGGGTGGGTATAACGGAGTCGAAAATGCACCTTAAACATTCCTTTTCTCAGTCATGTTTTCCTTTATATTATTGTGAATTTTATTTACTTGAGTGCTTTTATTTTGGCGGTACACTGCCCACATCCACTCTTCCCGTACCTCCGAGGCTCCGGTAGCTCCTCCTTTCCCCCACAGTACTGCTTTGCTTTGCTAGGGGTAAGTCGTGCCTAAAACGTTGCTGGCATTAAATGACTGTTTTGCTCATCAGTTTTATCATTTAAACTGCAACCTTGGTTTGTAATTGTTCCTTGTTAATTTGACATGCTACTGTAGTATATTTTTCGTTGTTTATATTGTAAATAAGAGTTTTATGGATGTTTTCGGCACACCTTAGAAGTCCACTAGTCGCCATTTTAGAATTGCGCGCCAATATAAGCTCTATGGTGACTCTAGCAGCTTGTGCCGTTGTGTAACTTATATCTTTGTAAATGTAGGAGCCTGTGTGGGATCGAGGTACAGACGAAGAGTGATGTGTATTGTTTTATTTCTCCAACAGGTATGTCTGTTTTTGGCCCGTTACACACGGCTATCTAAAAATTAAAAGTTAATGATAATATCACCATGATTGTGGAGCGGAATGGCGAGATCAATTGCATATCATATGCGGACACATATGCATGCTTTGACTAAATGATAACCGTGACAAAAACCATCCAAATAATGGAATAAATAATTTTTTATTTACTAACAAATGGGCAACACTGATACAACAACTGCAGCCAAATGGCTCATTCTGCTGAGTATAATAATGTTGGGTATTTTGTACTTATAATATTGCTAAGATATAAAAGGATGTACTACCAACTAGACCACCGGAGTGGTGGCCTAGTTGATAGAGCATCCACCCCACAACCGGGAGGTTGGGGGTTCAAGTCCCGGCCGGGTCATACCAAAGACCATATAAAAATGGTACTTCCTGCCTTCTAGCTTGGTGCTCAGCTTAAGGGGGGGAAGGAGATGTTTGTGGTTGTGCCTTGCATGGCAGTAACCCCTCTGATTCTTCATGTGATTAACATTGCAGACAAGTGAAATGTAATTTTGTTCTACTGTACATGATTGGCTGTATGGACTAAATGACAACAGAGGTGGCTTCTTCTTCTACAATGGGTCTCAAATATTTGTAAACGTGTCCTGTTATAGTACTGCATGAGTTTATTAACAATAGGCCAGGGGTCACCAACAAAAAGTGCAAGAGGTCCGATAAGTCAGTCCTCCTCCCCAGCTGAGGTTCGAATTAGGTCTAGGGATCTTTAGGCATCTCACGATACAATTATGATTCAGGGTCTCCGATTTGATTCTAAAACGATTCTCGATGCATTTTTTTTTTTTCAGGATTTTTTCCCTCTCACTGTGTGACAGCTTGGTACTTTTAAAGCCAAGTGTTTGCAATGACCCATGAATTTACGTGAAACATCTTTTAATAATAAGGGGCAGCGTGGTGGTGGAGTGGTTAGCACTACGGCAGCACAGCAACTCACCCTTGGCCAGGGGATCCTGGGTTCGATCCCAGCCGCCGACCAACAGTGATCTGTGTGGAGTTTGCATGTTCTCCCCGTGTCTGTGTGGGTTTACTCCGAGATTTCTCCCGTTTCCTCCCACATGCCAAAAACATGCAAGTTAGGTTAAATGACATCAAACTGGGGATTCTAAATCATCCTGAGGTATGAATGTGAGAGTGAATGGTTGTCTGTCTGTCTATGTTGGCCCTGCAATGGACTGGCGATCTGTCCAGGGTGTACCCTGCCTCTCGCCCAAAGATGCTGGGATAGGCTCCAGCGCCCCCATGACCCGAAAAGGATTAAGCGGAAGAAGATGGATGGATCTTTTAATAAAAGAAATGGAAGAAAAATGTGACAAGTCACATGGACAAATTTACCTGAAATGTGCTTTTAAGAACTGTCATCTTTTCATGGACATTTTTTAAGACGACCACAGCTGTCTCCAGCAGATAATATCATTTTCTTTTACACATTATTATTATTATTATTATTATTATTATTATTTTATTAAGCTGATGTTTTGGCTGGTTTTAGTTCTGTATTTTTTAAACAAACAAAAAAAATCAAATAAATTCTTTGCTCAATTACAAATAAAACGTAATAATTCAATTCAATTCAGCTTTATTTATACTGCGCCACATCACAACAGAGGCTGTCTCATGGCGCCAGAGTGCAGAGAAAAACCCCACAGTCTCAGAAAAACCCAGCAATCAGATGATCCCCTATGAGCAAGCACTAAGCGACAGTGGAGAGGAAAAACTTCCATTTGGAAGGAAGAAACCTCTAGCAGAACCAGGCTCAGGGAGGGGCAGTCATCTGCTGTGACTAGCTGGGGGTGAGGGGATAGGGAGGATGGAGAGGACAGACATAAAGAACATAACAGTAAGGTGCCAAGTACATTATTGGAGGTCAACCAGCAGTATGGATCAAATAACAACAGAACAAAAGTGGGGATAAAAGAAACAAAATCCCTCCTTAAACGTAAGCTATATTAAAAAAGAAGGATTTTACCCTGTTCTTAAAAACAGAGACCGAGTCTGACTCCCGGACCCAGAGTGGTAACTGGTTCCAGAGAGAAGGAGCTTGGTAGCAGAAGGCTCTGCCTCCCACTGTACTTTTGGAGATTCTGGGCACCACAAGTAAGCCAGCATTTTGGGAGCATAATGCTTTATTAGGATGGTAAGGTAATGTCAGATCTTTTATATATTGGGGGGGGGGGGGCTGATTATTAAGATAAGATAAGATAAGATAAGATAAGATAAGCCTTTATTAGTCCCACAACGGGGAAATTCCAGGATTGCAACAGCACAGGGATAGCAACACTCAGAGCAACAATCAGAAGGCAAGAAAAAACAAGCAAGCAAGAGCTTTGAAAGTAAGAAGAAGGATTTTAAACTTGATTCTAAATTCTATGGGAAGCCAATAAAGGGAGGACAGAACCGGGGAGATATGATTGTCACGCGGTGGCCCTCGCAAGCCACCATAAGACGCCAAAAGTCACCAGTGAGTTTTGCAAAGATGGTTTAATACACAAACACAAGACACAAATACAAAGCAATGAGCTGCTGTGGGCAAAAACACACTATACAAGACACACGGGACTGTAAGGCTAAACCCAGCTACTTACGGTCTAGACCAGGAACATGGAAAGGATGACGTCTGAGACGAGAACCGGTCGCTCAACGTCTGGCACAGGATAACGACATCCAGGTTGACATCAGACTGCTGCATTGTACTGCTGTCAGCGCCCACTTAAATGCCGGGCTGCTGACGAGCCGTAAATGCAGCACAGCTGTTAGGCTTTGACAGCAGGAAGCCCCTCCGAGCGCTGTCACAATAAGAGCTCGGGGAGCCAGAAGGTAAACACTAATGTCAAAGCCGGCAGAGATGATGTATGGCCCGAGCGCGGATGAAATCGGCACTCGGACCATGACTATGATCTCTTTTTCTAGAACCAGTTGAAACTCTAGCAGCAGCATTTTGAATCAACTGAAGACTAGTTTCTGTACTTGTCCTTTTAGATCTTAGTGCAGCTTTTGATACTATTGATCATAATATTCTACTTGATAGATTAGAACACTATGTTGGACTTTATGGAACTTCGTTGCAGTGGTTTAGATCTTATTTATCTGATAGGTTCCAGTTTGTTCATGCCAATAATGAGTTTTATTTCAACTCAAAGCTCAGTCATGGAGTTCCCCAGGGATCTGTGCTAGGCCCTACTCTTTTTAGTTTATATATGCTTCCGTTAGGCAACATTATTAGGAAGCACTGTATACATTTTCATTGTTATGCAGATGACACACAACTATACCTGTCAATGAAGCCAGATGATAGTAACCAATTAGCCAAATTAGAGGCCTGTCTTAACCTCTTGCACTCCGGTGTACTGCGGATGGGCACATCTCTGCGTCCCAGAGCGCACGAGGGCGCTCTCGCTCTAGGACGCACGAGGGCACTGCGTCCAAGCGCGCACTGAAAATAAAAGCTGCATTTCCGTTCTTCCACTGCAGACACAGCCGCGAACAGATTAGTTCATCTGATTGACCTCTCATTCGACTAATAAGAGCCTTGAATTGGGTTTCTGAAGCCTTGAAGAACCAATGACTGAAAACCTAGCAAGAAGGACCCGCCTACCAACGCTGTGAATGCAGCGAGCCAACTGAAGCACAGAAGTGCACAAGCTGTTTTTTGTAAGGCTGGGTGAAGACAGACTGCTGCAGTAGATGAAAAAAGGACCCGCAGGAAGAACCGTCACAGACCCAGCAGCACGGAGACCATCCACAAGTGCTACCTGTGTGACAGGGACTGCCATTCGCGCATCGGCCTCTTCAGTCACAGGTGGTGCTTTTTTTTTTTTTTATTCCAGCAGAATAACTAACTAACTAACTAACTAACTAACCTGCACTTATATAGCGCTTTTCTAGTCACAAAGACCACTCAAAGCGCTTTCACTAATGCTAACCCTCTATTCTAAGGGCCTATAGGAAACAGATATCTAGGGACAATTTAGAACAACCAATTAACCTAACATACATGTCTTTGGATTGTGGGAGGAAACCGGAGCCCCCGGAGTAAACCCACACAGCACAGGGAGAACATGCAAACTCCATACAGAAAGGTTCCAACCCCTGCCAGCCTGGGGATTCGAACCAGGAACCTTCTAGCTGTAAGGCAACAGTGCTAACCACTGCACCACCGTGCTCTTCCATGGTCATCATAGACCGACAGAGGCCGACGATGAAGGTCGTAAATCATTCGCCAAAACCGCAATCATGGAAGCGCAAAACCGCAATAGTAGAATTATGTTTTGACCGGGTCGCCGAGACCAGAACCACAAGTCCGTAACAAGGGACCAGCGTTGCGTTCGTCTGACAATGAGGAAGAGAAGTTCGCCAGGACACTGCTGCTGTGAAGAGGTAAGGTGTTATAAGCTAAATTATTCTTTATCCCTGAAAATTGTAATCAAAAATTACTTTTGACCGATCGATAAATTACAACTGTGCGGCGCACGAAGTCCGAAGTTCATGCGCCGCGGTACACGGGTCGTGCGCCCCGTCCGGACCATGAATGCCCCCCCCCGCTACTCTTCTGTAGTGGGGGGGGGAAGCCGCGGTGACTGCGCCGCGGTCACCACATGACTATTCCGTCATGTAGTGATGGTCGATGTCCGTCCTCTGTAGCGAGGGGGGGGGGGACAACCCCCCCCCCCCACACACACACAGCCCTGAGTGTCACCTTTCATTAGAGCCCAAGATGAAGTTTCTATATTGAATCATTCAAAAGTTAGAGATGTTTTTCCAAACTGTGCCATTTGGCACAGTTCAAAAACGCCTGGGAACTACCTGAGGAAAAAGCTGTGCAATATATTCATTTTTTGTGGTATTGTTACAAAATTTTGACCTCAGCTGGATAACACTTGGTTCTACATTTCTGTTGCATTTTCCAGCCCGGATCTGAAGCTGTGTATTATTTGCAAGCATTTGTATCCAAAAAAAACACCCAGGCCAAATTTATTTTCTTCAAGTTCAGTATGTTTAGATGACTGTAACTCAGTGGCCGGAGCACTTAGAGAGATTATGACTGTTTTGCCAAAAAATTCAAAGTGTTTTCTTTTAAATGAGACCAACCCCATGAAGATGCTGCAAAGGGTTGAAGAACAGCTTTTGATTTACTTTGGGCACATTATTTTTTTTGCGTTTTTTGGGGAAATTGACCGGAGTGCAAGGGGTTAAGGAAATTAAAGCCTGGATGACTTGTAATTTCCTGCTATTAAATTCAGATAAGACTGAAATCATTCTTGTTGGGACTGAAATCATTCTTGTTGGTCCAAAAAAACCTTAGAAATACCTTTCCAAATCAAACTTTTAGTTTGGATGCAGTTGCTCTTTCTCTTAGTAGCTCTGTGAGGAACCTTGGAGTTATTTTTGATCAAGATCTGTTTTTCAATTCACATATTAAATTTGTTTCTAAGACTGCCTTCTATCATTTGCATAATATTGCCAAGATTAGGATTATCTTGTCTCAGAGTGATGCTGAGAAACTGATCCACACTTTTGTTAGCTCTAGATTATTGTAACTCTTTATTATCAGGTTGTCCTAAAACATCTCTAAAAAGTCTTCAGTTGATCCAAAATGCTGCTGCAAGAGTTTTAACAGGTACTAGAAAGAGAGATCATATCTCTCCGGTTCTGGCCTCCCTTCATTGGCTTCCCATAGAGTTTAGAATTAAGTTTAAAATCCCTCCTCTCACTTTCAAAGCTCTAAACAATCAGGCCCCTTTTTTATTTAAAAGATCTGATACTACCGTATTATCCTAACAGAGCACTACGCTCCCAAAATTGTAGGATTACTTGTAATACCTAGAATCTCTAAAAGTACAATGGGAGGCAGAGCCTTCAGTTATCAAGCTCCTCTCTTGTGGAACCAGCTGCCAATCTGGATTCGGGAGTCACATTTGATCTCTGTTTTTAAGAATAAGATTAAAACCTTCCTTTTTGATATAGCCTACAATTAGGGAGGGATCATGTGTTTCTGAACCCTCCTTTAGTTATGCTGCTATTAGGTTTAGACTGCCGGGGGACCTCCAATAATGCACTGGGCTTCACTCCTTTCTTCACTCTCAATGAATTTTTTTTTTGTTTTTTTGTTTTTTGCTGCTCATTAACATCTGTTTGTTCTCTCCCATAGATTGAGTTCCCATCGTGCTGTTTGCTCTCGACATGTCTGTTCTTTTCTTCTTCTCTATCGTCTCACCCCCCAGCCAGTTGCAGCAGATGACTGCCCCTCCCTAAGCCTGGTTCTGCTGGAGGTTTCTTCCTGTTAAAAGGGAGTTTCTCCTCTCCATCTTCGCCAAGCGCTTGCTCATAGGGGATCGCCTGATTGCTGGGGTCTTTCTGCAATTGTGGGGGTTTCCCCTACAGTTGAAAGTGCTATGACTGTTGTTGTGAAATGGTGCTATATAAATAAAGCTGAATTGAATTGAAACCTCTGGGTGGAAACGTACCATCTAGGGCAGCCAGAGTGGCAGTGGA
Source organism: Pholidichthys leucotaenia (assembly GCA_020510985.1). Classification (NCBI taxonomy): domain Eukaryota; kingdom Metazoa; phylum Chordata; class Actinopteri; order Cichliformes; family Pholidichthyidae; genus Pholidichthys; species Pholidichthys leucotaenia. The sequence goes on along the minus strand of CM035842.1, from coordinate 253,622,555 downwards.
CACAATTCGGTTAAAGCAAAACAGTATAATTTTCCCCAAATTACATTAAAAAGCTTTGGAATCCGGATGGAGGACTCTCAAGGTCTGGATCCAGACCGGAGTCCACCGGTTGGTGACCCCTACGATAGACTATGAACTACACAATTATACCCAATTACTAAAGCAGTTATAATGATGACTTAACAACTTCGATTTCCCAAAGTACAAGATACACTATTATGAATATAAGTCATAGAAGATCACACAAATAAGTCTGACAAACAAACAGGGGTTCTTAAACAGTCGCTAATATTAGATGTCCCATTCATTTTCAATAATTCTGTAATTAATATTCACTCAATCAAATAAATCTTAGTGTTCAGTCCCTTTTATATTTGTTAAAGTCTAACGTGTGATTGCCTACATATAGGCTACATCTCTTTGTATTCCACTTTCAAACACATCCTCCATTTGGGCCTGTAAAGCATAATTGGGCTACCTGTTTTCAGACAAGAATACTTGCTTTCTACAGGCATGCACTAGTAAGATAATAAGATCAGAATTGGTTAGCCAAAGAAGTAAATAAATATACATTCAGTGGGGAAAATAAATATTGAACACGTCAACATTTTTATCATTAAACATATTTCTGATGGAGCCACTGACCTGAGATTTTCACCAGATATCAGTAACAACCCAAGTAATCCATACATACAAAGAAATCAAGGCAACTGTGTTCACAAAACAAGTTATATTTAATAAAGTGGAATGACACAGGGAATAAGTATTGAACACACTTGGCTAAAATCATTTAATATTTAGTAGAAAAGTCTTTATTGGTAATAACAGCTTCCAGACACCACCTGTGTGGAGAAACTAGGTGCAGGCATTGTTCAGGAGTGATTTTTGCCCATTCTTCCACACAAACTGTCTTCAAATCTTGAAGGTTTCGTGGGTGTCTTCTATGAACTCTGATCTTCAGTTCATTCCATAGATTTTCAATTGGATTCAGGTCAGGTGACTGACAGGGCCATTCTAGCAGCTTTATTTTCCCTCTCTGGAGCCAGCTGAGAGTTTCCTTGGCTATGTGTTTGGGATCCTTGTCTTGCTGAAATGTCCACCCTCATTTCATCTTCGGCATCTTGGCAGATGGCAACAGGTTCTTATCAAGGATGCCTCTGTACGTTTGTCCATTCATCTTTCTTTTAATTATATGAAGTCTGCCTGTGTCATATGCTGAAAAACAACACCACACCATGATACTCCCACCTTCAAACTTCACTGTTGTTTTGATGTTTTGGGGCTGACGTGCCGTACCATTTCTCCTCCAAACATGCTGTGTGTTGTGGCATACAAAAAGTTCAGTTTTGGTCTCATCTGACCAGACTATAGTCGCCCAGGATTTTACTGGCTTGCCCAAATGTTGTGCAGCAAACTTTAAACAAGCTTCAACACACTTTTTCTTCAGCAATGGAGTCTTGTGAGGTAAGCAGGCATAGAGTCCATGTCGGTTGAGTGCATTACTTATTGTTTTCTTTGAAACAGCAGTACCTGCTAACTCCAGGTCTTTCTGGAGGTCTCTGCAAGTGGTTTTTGGCTCTTGGATACCTCTTTTGATAATTCTTTTGACTCCTCTGTCAGAAATCTTGCAAGAAGCTCCTGGTTGTGGCCAGTTTATGGTAAAATGATGCTCTTTCTACTTCCCAATGATGGCTCCAATAGTGCTCACTGGAACATTCAGCAGTTTAGAAATGCACCTGTAACCACTTGTTGGATGATGTTGAAAGCACTGGAGAAATCAAAGAACATGATACTCACAGTGCACCCAGGCTTCTCCATGTGGGATAGGGAACGATGTAGGAATAAGATCACTGCACCCCCCACCCCGATGCCATGCTGGTAGGCAAACTGAAGTTGGTCCATCGCTGGTCCCATCAGGGGGCGGAGGTGGGTGAGGAGCAGCCTCTCCAAGGTCTTCCATTAAGTGTGATGTGAGGGCCACTGGTCTGTAGCTGTTCAGGTCCTTGGGGTGTGGAGACTTCGGTACAGGTACCACGCAAGATGCTTTCTACAGCTGTGGTACCCTCCCTAGCTTCAGGCCAAGGCTGAAGATGTGCTTCACAATCCTGCACAGCTGGTTTGCACAGGACTTGAGGACCCTCGAGCTGATGCTGTCCGGACCTGCAAACTTCCCCACTTGCCATGTAGACTTGCTCAACTGCCATGTGACTTGTCCAGCTGCCATGCATCTTTTCATTTTCATACAGTTTGTGCCATCTTAACTGCTGTTAAGTGTCAGGTATTAGCACCTCTCACCATTGTAGCATTTTAACTGTATCTGTAGTATTCTTCTCTTCTATCATCATAATGTTGATACCACTGTATTTGTAGTCTTGTTTCTTCCAGCTTATCATTCATATATTGAACATATTTACTGCTTTTTTCTACCCACTGTCTCTGACTTTCTGCTGCTATGCAGACATGGACAAAATTGTTGGTACCCCTCTGTTAATGAAAGAAAAACCCACAATAGTCACAGAAATAACTTGAATCTGACAAAAGTGGTAATAAACAAAAATTCTATGAAAATTAACCATTGAAAATCAGACAATGCTTTTGAATTGTGGTTCAACAGAATTATTTTAAAAAACAAACTCATGAAACAGGCCTGGACAAAAATGATGGTACCCTTAACTTAATATTTTGTTGCACAACCTTTTGAGGCAATCACTGCAATCAAACGATTTCTGTAACTGTCAATGAGACTTCTGCACCTCTCAGCAGGTATTTTGGCCCACTCCTCATGAGCAAACTGCTCCAGTTGTCTCAGGTTTGAAGGGTGCCTTCTCCACACGGCATGTTTCAGCTCCTTCCACACATGTTCAATAGGATTTAGATCAGGGCTCATAGAAGGCCACTTTAGAATAGTCCAATGTTTTGCTCCTAGCCATTCTTGGGTGTTTTTAGCTGTGTGTTTTGGGTTATTATCCTGTTGCAAGACCCATGACCTGTGACTGAGACCAAGCTGTCTGACACCGGGTAGCACATTTCTCCCTAGAATACCTTGATAGTCTGGAGGTTTCATTGTACCCTGCACAGATTCAAGACACCCTGTGCCAGATGCAGCAAAGCAGCCCCAGAACATAACACGACCTCCTCCATGTTTCACAGTAGGGAAAATGTTCTTTTCTTGGTATGCTTCATTTTTGCGTCTGTGAACATAGAGCTGATGTGCCTTGCCAAAAAGTTCCAGTTTTGTCTCATCTGTCCATAGGACATTCTCCCAAAAGCTTTGTGGCTTGTCAACATGCAGTTTGGCAAATTCCAGTCTGGCTTTTTTATGATTTGTTTCAACAGTAGTGTCCTCCTTGGCCGTCTCCCATAAAGACCACTTTGGCTCAAACAATGACGGATGATGCGATCTGACACTGATGTACCTTGACCTTGGAGTTCACCATGAATGTGTTTAGAGGTTGTTCTGGGCTCTTTTGTTACCATTTGCATTATCCATCTCCTCTTGCGGCCATGTCCAGGGAGGTTGGCTACAGTTTTAATTAATTAAAATTAATTAAATCACCCTTATTGTCATTCAACCGTACAACCAATCATGTACAGCAGAACAAGATTGTGCTTTACCTATCTACAGTGTAAATCACACACACCCCAAGTGCAGAATCAGAGGGCCGCTGCCATGCAAGGCGCCGCCACAGAGTTCCCTCCTCCATTCCATTTATTGCTGAGCACCAAGCTGGATGGGAGGAAGTTCCACTTTTATATGGTCTTCGGCATGACCCGGCCGGGATTTGAACCCCTGCCTCCCGTGTGTGGGGCGGATGCTTTACCAACTGAGCCACCACTCTGGCGGTGGCACAGTCCTGTGAAGTTTAAATTTCTGAATAATATGTGCAACTGTAGTCACAGGAACATCAAGCTGCTTGGAGATGGTCTTATAGCCTTTAACTTTAACATGCTTGTCTATAATTTTCATTCTAATCTCCTGAGACAACTCTCTACTTTGCTTCCTCTGGTCCATGTTTAGTGTGGTACACTCCATGTCAACAAACAGCACAGTGACTACTTGTCACCCTTTAAATAGGCCGACTGACTGATTACAAATTTGTAGACACCTGTGATGTTAATTAGAGGACACATCTTGGTTGAACATGTCCCTATGGTCACATTATTTTCAATCTTTTCTAGGGGTACCATCATTTTTGTCCAGGCCTGTTTCATGAGTTTATTTTTTAAAATAATTCTGTTGAACCATATTTCAAAAGCATTGTCTAATTTTCAATGGTTAATTTTCATAGAATTTGTATTTATTACCACTTTTGTCAGATTCAAGTTATTTCTGTGACCATTGTGGGTTTTTCTTTCATTATCAGAGGGGTACCAACAATTTTGTCCACATCTGTAATATCTGCATTTTCCCCCATGGTAAGGACTATCTTATATAATCTGTAAAGACATGTTTTAGAAAATTGCTAGTTAGCAATTACAGACTTAGAGGCAAAATTATCACATTATACACTTCAAGCATAGCGTACTAATTTATGACTGGCACCTAGCGGCTGCCCTGGCCTTGGATGCGCTCTGCAGAGCGTGCCCAAATGCCAAGTCACGTTTCGTTACCTTGTATTCATACATGTGTAATGACAATAAAGTTGAATCTCATCTCATCTCAATCTAATTTAAAAGAAAAAAAGTTTCAATCTTTAGCTGCAAATCCATGCTCAATGTCATCGGTGGTTCCATGTTTTGGTCTCGCCACTGCTGTGTAGATCTGGTATCCACTCTGCAGTCAACCTGGATTCATGGTAGCCAAACAGTGAAAATGGATATAGGCTGTGGACTGCTGTCACATACACAGCACTTTTCAACAGAGCTGCGTTTCATGCACGTGCATTAAATGTAATCTCCGGCCAAAATGTCCACATAGTATGACAGCAAAACTGCAGCAAACTGACATGAACAGCCAAAATTAGATAAAATGAGGAGTTTGTGCCATGAATTGGGTTCAGCATCACTGTTGTGTGTGGTTCCAAAGACTGTCTGGGCAGAGCGTGCACTAAGATGGTTGTTTCAGAGTTCCTATAACAGAGAGTGCCATAGGGGCATTAATTTTCGTTATTTAAAAATAATGTTAATTGGACTACTGCAATTAATTACATTAATGTTTTAACATTCCCAGCAGTGCTTCAAATAAATGAAAACAAGTTTCTTTTTCCAAAATTTAAAAACTTTATTTTAAAAAAATCAGTATAAAAGTAGCATATAAAATGTTACAGTGAAGAAATGTTGAAGACATACAGTCAAGAGAAAAAAAATAAAAGTTTTCTCCACTCAGTTCAGACTTTTTTCAGCTGGATGTTGTTTGTGAAGTTTCTTGCATGCACAGTCTGTTTTAATTTAGTTTTTCTGTGCTTGTCTAACAAAACAAAAACAGAAGTTTTAAAATAAGTCTACAACATGACAACATGACATTAAGATTTGGATCTCAGCTTTGACTGGGCCACTCCAGAATTCTTCATTTATTTAATCTTTGTGGATAAGAAGGAATATCAAATACTGTTATGCTGATATTTCTTTTAAAAAGAACTAAATATTAAATTGGGTTCAAGATTTAACATATGACATTCACGTTCCAGTATATCAAACAAAAAAGTTCATATACAATTTCATGAATGTCATTCCATGTGTGTGTGTTAAGAGTAACTATAAAAACATGATTGCTAACATACAAAAGCAGACACAACATTAAGTTCAAGAAATTTTCTGACTTAAGTTCCATATGTATCTTCACAGATGATTGAAAAGTCATTAAAAATTAACACAATGTTTTAGTGTACATTTTGAAATACTAAAACATTTTATCATACAGTACTGCACATTATTTAAAGGACATTATTTTAGAAACTTGCACCTTAAAAACTTGAATATTGTAAAGCTATTCTTCTGAATAATTTAGTTTCAAAAGTTACATTCATATTTTCTTTATCACACAGTAGGCTATTTCAAGCCTTTTTGTTTTAAATTTTGTTGATTATGACTAAGTTTGTTGAATAAAATTACTGATTAAATACAAATTTTTTTGAAGTGCATTAATAGGATTACAGAGAAGACACTGACAATTTCTGAAAAACATGGATGGCACATAGATGTTCTATAGCAAAGCAGACATTATGTTAAGAAAAGCTTACATTTCACAGTCTTTGTGCTTAACTCAAATGTTTTGCTTGTGGTTGTAAAATCTGTATACAGTGGTATGAAAAAGTGTTTGACCCTTCCCGATTTCTCATTTTTTTGTATGTTTGTCACACTTAATTGTTTCAGATCATCAAACAAATTTAAATATGAGACAGTGATAATTCTATTAAACACAAAATGCAGTTTTTAAATGAAGGTGCTTATTATTAAAGAGAAAAAAATTCAAACCTACACGGCCCTTTGTGAAAAAACAATTGCCCCCTAAACCTAATAACTGGTTGGGCCACTCTCAGCAGCAACAATTGCAATCAAGCATTTGCAATAACTGGCAATGAGTATCTTACAGCGCTGTTGAGGAATTTTGGCCCACTCATCTTTGCAGAATGGTTGTAATCCAGCCACATCAGAGGGTTTTTGAGCATGAACTGCCTTTTTGAGGTCATGCCACAGGATCTCATTCAGATTCAGGTCAGGACTTGACTAGGCCATTCTAAAGTCTTGCTGGTGTGTTTTGGATCATTGTCCTGCTGCTAAACCCAAATGTGCCTCAGCTTGAGGTCACGAACAGATGGCCAGACATTCTCCTTCAGTATTTTTTGGTAGACAGCAGAATTCATGGTTCCATTTATCACAGCAAGTCTTCCAGGTCCTGAAGAAGCAAAACAGCCCCAGACCATCACACTACCACCACCATATTTTACGTTTGGCATGGTGTTCCTTTGCTGAAATGCTGTGTTACTTTTACACAAGATGTAATGGGACACACACCTTCCAAAAAGCTCAACTTTTGTCTCATCAGTCCACACAGTATTTTCCCAAAAGTCTTGGAGATTATCAAGATGTTTTCTGGCAAAACTGAGATAAGCCTTCATGTTCTTTTTGCACAGCAGTGATTTTCGTCTTGGAACTCTGCCATGCAGGCTATTTTTGCCCAGTCTCTTTCTAATTGTGGAGTCATGAACACTGACCTTAACTGAGGCAAGTGAGGCCTGCAGTTCTCTGGATGTTGTTGTGGGGTCTTTTGTGACCTCTTGAATGAGTTGTCGCTGTGCTCTTGGGGTAATTTTGGTCAGCCAGCCACTCCTGAAAAGGTTCATCACTGTTCCATGTTTTCACCATGGCTCTCACTGTGGTTCGCTGGAGTCCCAAAGCTTTAGAAATGGCTTTATAACCTTTTCCAGACTGTTAGATCTCAATTACTTTATCATTTGTTCTTCAATTTATTTGGATCACAGCATGGTGTCTAGCTTTTGAGGATCTTTTGGTCTACTTCACTTTGTCAGGCAGGCCCTATTTAAGTGATTTCTTGATTAAGAACAGGTGTGGCAGTAATCAGGCCTGGCTGTGGTTGAACTCGGCTTTCCAAAGATGTGATAAACCACAGTAATCAGGCCTGGCTGTGGTTGAACTCAGCTTTCTAAAGATGTGATAAACCACAGTTAATTTATGTTTTAACCGGGGGGGGGGGGGGGGAGAGATTACTTTTTCCACACAGGGCCATGTAGCCTTGGATTATTTTTTTTTATCATTAATAAGTCACACATTCATTTAAAAACTGCATTTTGTGTTTACTTGTGTTATCTTTGTCTAATATTTAAATCTATTTGATGATCTGAAATATTAAGTGTAACAAACATGCAAAAGATGAGCAATCAGGAAGGGGGGAAATACTTTTTCACACCACTGGATGTGCCTCTGGTTTGTTCTACTATAGATAAACAAGACTGATGCATTAGCTGGCCATTTATTATGTGACCTTGTAGTGTATCTCAAAGGGAAATGGTTCTACGGTCTGACCATTCACACTCAGGTATGCTCTTTGGAAATCATGGCTGCCGAGTTTGGCCCAAGGTTAATATTTACATTACAGCTTCAGAATTCTACGAAATAACGCAATCACAAAACTGAGACTTGACCCTGGAAGTAAAAACCTAAAAATCTCACTGCTTCTGTGTATGGGTTCTGCTGTGTCGAGTATAACTGGAATGATCGATGAAACATTTTCCACATGTTTCACAAGAAACCACGATCTCACCAGTGTGAGTTCTCATGTGACGAGTCAAACCAGTACGATCACTGAAACTTTTCCCACATGTTACACAAGAATAGGGCATCTCACCTGTGTGAGTTCTCATATGTTTAGTCAACGTACTACTCCAAAGATAAGATTTGCCACATGTTTTACAAGAAAAAGGCTTCTCACCAGTGTGAGTTCTCATGTGACAAGTCAAACCAGAACGATCACTGAAACTTTTCCCACAAGATTCACAAAAATAAGGCTTCTCACCCGTGTGAGTTCTCCTGTGGCGAGGTAAATTCCAAGGATTATTGAAACGTTTTCCACATGTTTCACAAGAAAAAAGTTTCTTCCCTGTGTGTATTCTCATGTGAGTACTTCGGTTACTACTAGTTGCAAAACTTTTCCCACATGTTGTACAAGAAAATGGCTTCTCGCCTGTATGGATTTTTATGTGAGTAGTTAATAGATCCTTGGTTGTGAAACTTCTCCCACATGTTTTACAAGAATAGGGTTTCTCACCTGTGTGAGTTCTCATGTGACAAGTCAACTTCCAACGCTTCGTGTAGCATTTTCCACACGTTTCACAAGAAAAGGGTTTTTCCCCTGTGTGTGTTTTCATGTGATAACTCAACCGAGAACGAGTAACGAAACACTTCCCACATGTAGTACAAGAAAAAGGCTTCTTACTTGAGTGAGTTTTCATGTGTTTATTTAACACATAACTAAATATGTAACTTTTACCACATATTTCACAATTGTAGGGTTTCTCACCTGCATGAATTCGCATATGGTCAGTCAAAAACGAACTTCGACTGAAACCTTCCCCACATTTTTTACATGAATAAGGCTTCTCTCCAGTGTGGCTTAGCATGTGACCAATTAAAACCTGTTTATATGTGAAACTTTTCCCACATGTTTCACAAATGTAAGGCTTCTCCCCTGTATGGATTTTCATGTGTGTCACTAATCCATTCCTAGCCGTGAAACTCTTCCCACATGTTTCACAAAAATATGCCTTCTCACCTGTATGAACTGTCATGTGCTTTTTCAAATAGTCCTTTCGAGAGAAACATTTCCCACATGTAGTGCATGAAAATGGCTTCTCACCTGTGTGGCTTCTCATATGGATCACTAATTTTCCCCTTTCTAATTTTTTCCCACAAATGTTGCAAGCATTTGACTTTGCTACTGTTGGGATTTTCTGATGGTTCTTGGTTTTTTGCTTCATCAAGTTGCTATCAGTATATTTTATCAATGTATCAGTCTCCTGCTTCAGTTCAAGCTGCTCTTCCTCTTGACTCACACATAGGTCTTTATCTTCCTCTTTAACCAGTGAAATATCATGTTCTTCCCGGTCTCGACTGGAGCTTTTCTCTTGATTGCAGATTTGTTGGACAGTGAGAACCACCTGCTCCTCCTTAAAATTATGTAGCTGTGGGGCACCTGAAGGTACAAAGAGACATGAGAAGAAAGCTTCTAATAAAAACTTTATAAAATTCCCCAGATAATCCAAAATGCTGATTAAGCATTTCTTCCATATTAGCCTCCCTCCATTTGCTCCCTGTAAGTCAGAATTTAAATGAAGTCTTCCACTGACATATAATGCTCTATTGTCTTTAAGACCTGATTATCCCATATTATCCTAATAGAATAATATGTTCTTGAAATGCATGACTTTTAGGATGCAGTCAGTACTGACCGAGGTTTGACTCCAAAAGCCTGGAATGTTTTACAAGTGTGATTGCTTCCAACTGTTCTGCAGAATGGAACATTTCTTCATCTTTGGAACTTTGGAGGTTTACTCATTCTATAATAGTACTGGAAAGGGAATAGACAGAGGTCAGGGTCTAAGTCTTCCAAGATTTGTCTTTGATACAGTGATTTTGATTTGAAAAACCTACACCATTTCTTCTTTCTGTAGTTCCTGCATTTACAAGTTTTAGGAATAAACTAAGTGGTAAACGAAATTCGAACTCATCCGAGATTGCTCATAGATACAACTATGGTATTGATTTGAAAAGCCTGCGTCATTTCTTTCTGGAGTTGGGAAGGAAGGAAGGAGCTGATTACAGGGTCTGGGTGGTAGGGAAGAATTACCAGATGACTGGGAAAGCACAGCAAAAGTATTGAGGGAAATGAGTAGAAGGGTATGTGGTGTCCTTCCTTCCTCTGTAGTGGACAGAGGAAGGAAGACAAGACTTGGTGGTAGAAGAAGGAGGTACAGCAAAGTATTCAAAGGAAGAGGTTAGTAAAGAAAAAGTGGCATAGTCAGGGAGATGAAGAAAGTAGACCGGAGTATTTCTAATCTAGGTGCATGGCAAAGAGAGAGGTGGCAAAAGCAAAGGAAAAGGCATATAGTGAGCTGTATGAGAGGCTAAACACTAAGGAAGGAGAAAAGGACTTGTATCAATCAACTAGACAGAGATTGAGCTGGAAAGGATGTGCAGCAGGTTAGGCTGATGAAGGACAGAAATGGTAATGCACTAACAAATTGACCAGTGTGTGATGAGAAGGTGGAAGGAGTACTTTGAAGAGCTGATGAATAAAGAAAATGAGACAGGAGGATGGATGGATGAAGGAAAGATGGTAAACAAAGAAGTCCCAAGGATTAGCAAGGCAGAAGTGAGGGCAGCTTTGAAGAGGATGAAGAATGGAAAGGCAGTTGGTCCAGATGACTTACCTGTGGAGATATGGAGATGCTTAGGAGAGATGGCAATGGTTTTTTTAACCCGAATGTTTAACACAGTCTTGGAAAGTGAGAGGACGCCTGAGGGGTGGAGAAGTGTTTTGGTACCAGTCTTCAAGAACAAAGGTGACACTCAGAGCTATAGTAACTACACAGGCATAAAGTTGATCTGCCACACCATGAAGTCATGGGAAAGAGTTATTGAAGCCAGGTTAAGAAAAGAGGTCACAAACCGGAGTGGTGGCCTTAAGGTAGAGCATCTGCCCCACAACCGGGAGTGTCGGGGTTCAAGTACCGGCCAGCTCATGCCAAAGACCAGATATTTGTATTTGTATTTTGTATACTTTATTAATCCCAGAGGGAAATTCAGGGCATCCATCTGGATTAGTGAGGCAGCCACAGCACGGTGCCAATCCCTTCACCATTCACACACATTCACACCTAGGGCCACTTTAGAGTCTCCAGTTAACCACTTGCGCTCCGTTGTTCCGCGGGCGGGCAAGTCTCTGCGTCCTAGGGCGCACGAGGGCGCACTCCTGCACCCTCGTGCGCTCTCGGACGCATAGTCCAGATGGTGGTGATGTAGGTGGTGTTGGCGTCCAAGCGCCACTGAAAAAAAAAGCTGCAGACACAGCCGCGAACAGATTAGTTCATCTGATTGACCTCTCATTCGACTAATAAGAGCCTTGAATTGGGTTTCTGAAACCTTGAAGAACCAATGAATGAAAACCTAGGAAGGAGGACCTGCCTACTGTGAATGCAGGAGCCAATTGAAGCACAGAAGTTCGGGCTGGGTGAAGAGAGATTTACTGTTGCAGCTAATGAAAAAAAAGGACGCTGGACGAACCTGCTACAGACCCAGCAGCATGGAGACCACCCACAAGTGGGACCTGCACTCATTCCAGCAGAATAGACGTTTAGGATTCTCTTCCATCATCATAGACCGACGGAGGCCGACGACAAAAGTCGTAAATCATTCGCCAAAACGGCAATAATGGAATTATGTTTTGACCGGGATCCACGACTGGACCAGCGTCGCGTTCGTCTGACAATGGGGAAGAGAAATTCGCCAGGACTCTGCTGCTGTGAAGAGGTAAGGTGTTATAAGCTAAATTTATTATTTATCCCTGAAAATTGTAATCAAAAAATGACTTTTGACCGATTGGTAAATTACAACTGTACGGCACACGAAGTACGAAGTGCGAAGAAAAAAAAAAAAAAGGAAAAAAAAAGAGAAAAAAAAAAAGAAAAAAAAAAAGAAAAAAAGAAAAAGAAAAAAAAGGAAAAAAAAGGAAAAAAAAGAAAAAAAAAAAAAGAAAAAAAAGAAAAAAAGGAAAAAAAGGAAAAACAAAAGAAAAAAGTACGAAGTGCGTGCGCCGCGATAAACGGTTCATTTGCCGTGTTCGGACCGTGAACGCCCCCCCCCCCCCCCCCCCGCTGCAGAAGAGGAGCGGGGTGGGGGGGGCGTTCACGGTCCGAACGCCCCCCGGTCCGCAGGGGGAAGCATATGAGTCTATTCCGTCATGTAGCGATGGCCGTCCTCTGTAGCGGGGGGGGGGGGGGGTCCCCCACCACACACACACACATACACAGTAGCGAGGGGGGGGGGGGAGCCACTGTGACAGCGTTGCTGTGGAAACATGCAACGAGTGTAATCCGTCATGTAGTGAGGGCCGAACTCCGTCCTTTGTAGCGGGGGGGGGGGGGGGGGACAACCCCCCCCCCCACACACACACAGACACAGCCCTGAATGTGACCTTTCATTAGAGCCCAAAATGAAGATTCTACATTGAATTATTCAAAAGTTACAGACGTTTTTCCAAACTGTGCCATTTGGCACAATTTGGCACAGTTCCAAAACGCCTGGGAACTACCTGAGAACAAAGCTGAGTAAAATATTCATTTTTTGTGGTATTGTCACCAAATTTGGATCTCAGCTTGATAACACTTGGTTCTACATTTCTGTTGCATTTTCCAGCCGGATCGGACAGCTGTGTGTTATTTGCAAGCATTTGTATCCAAAAAAACACCGTGGCCAAATTTATTTTCTTCAAGTTCAGTATGTTTAGATGACTATAACTCAGTGGCCGGAGCACGTAGAGAGATTATGTTTTTTTGCCAAAAAATTCAAAGTGTTTTCTTTTAAATGAGACCAACTCCATGAAGATGCTGCAAAGGGTTGAAGAACAGCTTTCGATTTACTTTGGGCACATTATTTTTTGGCATTTTTAGGAAAATTGCCCGGAGTGCAAGGGGTTAACCTAACTTGCATGTTTTTGGCCTCTGGGAGGAAACCGGAGTACCCGGGGTAAACCCACGCCGACACAGGGAGAACATGCAAACTCCAGACAGAAGGGTCACGATGGTCAGGGGATAAATCGATCCCATGACCTTCTTACAGTGCTACCCACTGTGCCACTGAGCTGCCCATAAAAAAATGGAACTTCCCGACACCGAGCTTGGTGCTCAGCAAAAATGGAACGGAGGAGGGATGTTGTGTGGCAGTGGCTCAAGAGTTAGAGCGGGTCTTCCAATAACCGGAGGGCTGGTGGTTCAAATCCTGCTCTCCCCAGCCATCCTGCTGTTGTTTCCCTGGGCAAGACACTTCACCCACCTTGCTTCCAGTGTTTATGACACTAGATATGAATGTGTATAAATGTTTGGTAGTGGTCGAAGAGGCCGTTGGCACGGATTGGCAGCCACGTCTCTGCCAGTGTGCCCCAGGTTAGCTGTAGCTACAGTGGTAGCTTACCACTACCAAAGTCTGTCTGGAGTCAATGAATAATGGACTCACTCTAAGCCACGGGTGTCAAACTCATTCCATGGAGGGCCAAGACTCTGCAGGTTTTACCACCACCCAGTGTCTTCAACAGGTGATTTCACTGAATTTCTTCCCACTGATTGCTGATCAGTGAAAACACCTGCTGAAGACACTGGAAGTAAAACATGCAGGGTCTTGGCCCTCCATGGAATGAGTTTGACACCCCTGCTCTAAGCACTTTTGAGATATCACTTGACATGTAACTTGCCACATGAATCTAATCTATTATTATTATTATTATCATCATCAAAGGGAGTTGCACTGTGTCTTTGTGGATCGAGACAAAGTATATGATTGGGTGCCAAGAGAGGAAGTGTGGTACTGCATGAGAAGGCCAGGAGTGGCAGGGAAGTATGTGAGGGTGGTGCAGGACATGTATGAGGACAGCGAGACAATGGTGAGGTGTGCCTTAGGAGTGACAGATGTGTTCAAGGTGGGGGTGGGGTAACATCAGGGTTAGACTCTGAGCCCCTTCTTGTTTGCCATGGTGATGGACAGACTGATGGATGAGGTCAGGCAGGAGTCTATGTGGACCATGATGTTTGCAGACAACATTGTGATCTGTAGTGAGAGGAGGGAGGTATGCTCTGGAAAGAAGAGGAATGAAAGTCAGTAGAAGCAAGACAAAATACAGTGGGGCAAAAAAGTATTTAGTCAGCCACCAATTGTGAAAGTTCTCCCACTTAAAAGGTGAGAGAGGTCTCCAATTTTCATCATAGGTATACCTCAACTATGAGAGACAAAATGAGGGGAAAAAAAATCCAGAAAATCACATTGAAGGATTTTTAAAGAATTTATTTGCAAATTATGGTGGAAAATAAGTATTTGGTCACCTACAAACAAGCAAGATTTCTGGCTCTCACAGACCTGTAACTTCTTCTTTAAGATGCTCCTCTGTCCTCCACTCGTTACCTGTATTAATGGCACCTGTTTGAACTCGTTATCAGTATAAAAGACACCTGTCCACAACCTCAAACAGTCAGACTCCAAACTCCACTATGGCAGAGACCAAAGAGCTGTCAAAGGACACCAGAAACAAAATTGTAGACCTGCACCAGGCTGGGAAGACTGAATCTGCAATAGGTAAGAAGCTTGGTGTGAAGAAATCAACTGTGGGAGCAATTATTAGAAAATGGAAGACATACAAGACCACTGATAAGCTCCCTTGATCTGGGGCTCCATGCAAGATCTCACCCCGTGGGGTCAAAATGAACACGAGAACGGTGAGCAAAAATCCCAGAACCACACGGGGGGACCTAGTGAATGACCTGCAGAGAGCTGGGACCAAAGTAACAAAGGCTACCATCAGTAACACACTACGCCGCCAGGGACTCAAATCCTGCAGTGCCAGACGTGTCTCCCTGCTTAAGCCAGTACATGTCCAGACCTGTCTGAAGTTTGCTAGAGAGCATTTGGATGATCCAGAAGAGGATTGGGAGAATGTCATATGGTCAGATGAAACCAAAATAGAACTTTTTGGTAAAAACTCAACTTGTCGTGTTTGGAGGAGAAAGAATGCTGAGTTGCATCCAAAGAACACCATACCTACTGTGAAGCATGAGGGTGGAAACATCATGCTTTGGGGCTGTTTTTTCTGCAAAGGGACCAGGACGACTGATCTGTGTAAAGGAAAGAATGAATGGGGCCATGTATCGTGAGATTTTGAGTGAAAACCTCCTTCCATCAGTAAGGGCATTGAAGATGAAACGTGGCTGGGTCTTTCAGTATGACAGTGATCCCAAACACACCGCCTGGGCAACGAAGGAGTGGCTTCGTAAGAAGCATTTCAAGGTCCTGGAATGGCCTAGCCAGTCTCCAGATCTCAACCCCATAGAAAATCTTTGGAGGGAGTTGAAAGTCTGTGTTGCCCAGTGACAGCCCCAAAACATCACTGCTCTAGAGGAGATCTGCATGGAGGAATGGGCCAAAATACCAGCAACAGTTTGTGAAAACCTTGTGAAGACTTACAGAAAGCGTTTGACCTCTGTCATTGCCAACAAAGGGTATATAACAAAGTACTGAGATGAACTTTTGTTATTGAACAAATACTTATTTTCTACCATAATTTGCAAATAAATTCTTTAAAAATCAGACAATGTGATTTTCTGGATTTTTTTCCCCTCATTTTGTCTCTCATAGTTGAGGTATACCAATGATTAAAATCGGAGACCTCTCTCATCTTTTAAGTGGGAGAACTTTCACAATTGGTGGCCGGCTAAATACTTTTTGTCCCACTGTACATGAGTGTGAATGAGAAAGAGGCAGGTGTAATGGTGAAGATGGAAGGAGCAGAGGTAGTGAAAGTAGATGAGTTTAAATACCTGGGGTCAACTATCCAAAGCAATGGAAAATGCACAAGAGAGGTGAAGAAGAGAGTGCAGGCAGGGTTGAGTGGATGGAGATGAGTGTCAGGGGTGATTTGTGACAGAAGGGTGGCAGCAAGAGTAAAAGGGAAGATTTACAAGATGATAGTGAGACTTGCTGTGATGCATGGTTTGGAGACGGTGGCGCTGACAAAAAGACAGGAGGTAGACGTGGCAGAGTTGAAGATGCTAAGATTTTCATTGGTGGTGACTAGGAGGGACAATTTTAGAAATGAGTATATCAGAGGGACAGCTCAGGTTGAGCGGTTTGGAGACAAAGTAAGAGATACAAGGCTGAGATGGTTTGGTCATGTGCAAAAGAGGGACAGTGGATATATTGGACAAAGGAGGTTGAAAGATTTAGCTGTCTGGCAGGAAGAAAAGAGGAAGACCACCGAGAAGATTTATGGATATAATGAAGGAGGAAATGGAGAGGGTTGGTGTCACAGAGGAAGATGCAAGGGATAGGGTGAGGTGGAGGCAGATGATCCGCTGTGGAGACCACTAAAGGGAGCAGCCAAAAGAAGAAGAATTATTTCTTGAGTTATTGCGTTCACAAGGTTGGTGTTGATGCCACTGCTGCCCATCTGCCCGGCAGGGTGACAACAATATCCCTTCAGCCTTTTTTGAGGCTGAGGGGTAAAAATGTCGTTAAATTACAGTTAACAAACACACCATGTGAATGGAACCTTAAAGCAGGACAACTTGGGATCTGGATCAACCTATTCCACATGCTTCACAACAATACAGATTGCTACCAGTTCATCATTTAAAGACCATTTCTTAAAGACTCTCACAGAACATTTAACATTTTTACCTGTTTTATTCTCCCCAAGAGTCTTTGACATCAGAGACTTGTCATTACTTGATCCAGAGTCCACATGCTGGCTTCCTTCTTCATCTTTGTTCCCAGTATCAGCAGAGTCGAGCTGTTCACCATTTGCTTTGACTTCATTGTGGTCGATTTCTTCACTTTTAGGAGTCACTGTGAAGGTATCGGCCTCCAGCTTCATTATCAACAGCTCTCCCTCATGACTGGCACACAAGTCCTCCTCTTCCTCTTTAATCTGTGTAGGCTCCAGCTCCTCTTCTTCCAGTGTGATCTGTTGAGGATCTGGTTCCTCCTCTTCCACTTTTATCTGTAGATCTGTTTTTTCATGGTCAGGAGTAGAGTTTCTCTCCTGGTTACAGAGCCCCTGGTCTGGCTGAACATCCTCCTCACTAAAGGCAGGTTGTTGAGAGAAATCTGGAGGGACAAAAAGACAAGAAAATAGTGTCTACAGAAAATCTTTTTTTTTAATAATCTGGCAATATCTCTTAAGATTTTCCAAACATTTTCAATCTGAATATCTAATGTTTTTTTATAATTTAATTTTTTCTTGTCTCTCAGAGCTCCATGGTAGATAAACAAGATGATGATGAAAACCAGGCAGCAGTCAGAGGAAAAAGGACTGCAGGCAAAATAGAACAAAAACAATATGGTGTTTGGTCTTTTGTAAATTTATCTAAGAATCATATTTATTGGCTTCTATTCTGAAGCAGTATTCCAATATTTCAATTATTTTTTAAAAAAAACAAACAATTGCTGCTCATATGGGGGGGGGGGGGGCTGAAAAGTTCATAGTGGTCAAATTTGACCAAATGTGGTTTATTTTTCAACATAGTCTCCCCTTCGGTCCACACACTTCTTCCATTGGTGTTGCAGCACTGGATTCCTGTGGTTGAAAAATAAACCACATTTGGCCAAATATGATCACTATGAACTTTTCAGCCCCCCCTCTCAACAAAGGATCAGGAATTTACCTGTTTTGCAATATTTTCCATTACTGTACAGAAATGAAACTGACTTCAAAACTGAGGTGCAAACCTAACCAAAACCTTATCCCCCATTAAATACAGTGAACAAGAGCATTGTTCATTGTGTTTAATGGCATTGATCTTCAAAGAGTTTTCTTTAAAGATCCCAATACTAAATGATGGAGAGCAGTTTTCAGCTTTTCAATATAATTACTGTGGCAGAACCAAATTATGAGAAGCCCATCATCCACGAATATACAACCCATAGCTGTAAGTCAGGATCCCAAGGTGAACTTATGTAGTAAGTATGGTGACCCTAGAGAGCTTTACACGTTCTTTAGTAAGAGATCATAGTAAGTGCCAACCTTGACCTTTGACCCCAAACCTGTAGTTAGAAGTAATGGTCTCAGAGTGAACCTGTGTACCAGCTTTGGTGACCCTAGCTTTTATTGTTGTTGAGATATACTTTATAAGGCATTTTGATGTTGACCTTTGTCTTTGCAATCCCAAAACCACAGTTGCACTTCAGGGTCACAGGGTGAACCTGTGTACCAAGTTTGGTGACTCTAGCTTTCTTTGTTGTTGAGATATAGTTTATATCATCATGGCGACTTGCCCACTTGCTCTGACAATTGCATGTTTTTTGTGGTTTTGTTTGTGTATTTGTCCGATTGTTGTTGAAACTGTAGAAACATCAGCTCGGGGACTCCTAGCAATGGAAATTGCACTGCTTTTTGGACTTTTATGCCGAAGGTTACCTGGGCAAATGCCGCAGGAGTGTGACACTTCTAGCATGGCGCTACACTGCAGCGTGGGGCAACCTGCAGTTGTCTATGCACGGGACACACTCCTGGCTCTCCAGACTACATCGAGCACTGTCTCAACTTCAGTCCAGCTGCTGGCTCACATACCGAGGGAGCTGGTGAGATCAACGTGCTGGCGGTGGAGGAGACCCAGAGAGACAGGCGCCACTCATTAGAAGTTACGGTCTCAGGCCTTTTACACCAAGATGGTTCCAGTGCTTAACTGGAACCAGAGCCCGACTTGGCACCAGTTCTTTGGTTTTCCACCAGCTAAAGCACCAGTCCCAGGCTCTCAAAAGTGGGGATAACCTGGCCCCAACTGCTAGCTGGGCCAACGCTAAGAACCAGTTGACGTTGTTAATGTCCACTGCCGTGGGCGTGGTCAGCGACCAAACTGACCAGCTTCAAAACATTACTGACAGCCATGTTGCATTCCAAACAGCAGAGCAAGCGATGGATTCCAAAACCAAACAGAATTTGAGCGAAGAGGAGACACATTTCCTGGCTCTGTCCCTGGCTCTATAGACATAAGCAGAAGTACAAGATAAACTGGAGGGGGCCACTCATCTGAACTGTTTTTGGGGAAAGGCCAGCCAGCCGGCACCATCAGTAATTGCCATGGATGAGTCTGTACAACAAACTACTCACAACGCTACTGGTAAGTGTATGTCTTTAAAATGCCAAAAGTTAACGAATATATATATATCCACTTGTATTGATATGTAACGACCAAAGTGCGGATATATTTAGTATTGTAGAGGGTAAAAGGTAAGGATGTGAGGCGAGGCACGAGTATAGGATGATACAGATTCTTTATTTTCCCTCTTACAACATGTATAGCCATTGACCCCAGCGCAGCCTGCGCTGGGGCTGAGAAGCCTCCTTCCAGTCTCTCAGCCTCTGCTTTTATATCTTTATTCTTTGGGCATAGAGACTGGAGCTGCTGACATTATGCATTGGTGCATGAACAATAGATTTGTGTGAAACATTATCATAACAGCTTGAAACATAAGTTACAATACATTCACCACCTGCGTTTTCACACGCCAGCCCATTGCTGCAGGTGGTGAAAGGTGCATCTTTGTCTGCTCTAGTTACATGTAAATTTTCCTCTGCCCGGGAGGTGTGCAAACTCTGCCCAGTCTGAACCTCCTGGTGAGCTCCCTCCCGCGGTCCAATGTCTGAGTGTTTCCTCCTGCCTTTCTGGGTGTGAGAGCATGCTAGATCTGTGTATTGTGTCCACCACAATACACTAAAATACTATAGTATTTGCTGTTAGCTATGCTAACAAGCAAACCGTGCTTTTACTACGACCAGACATTTCTCCTTGTCATAAAGAAATGAACAGGCCATCTCTGCTGACAATTATATATATATATATATATACACACACACACACACGCTTGTATTGATATGTTACAGCCAAAGTGCGGATATTTTTTTTACCCACTCATGTCTATACTATTTTCGGTTAGCTATGCTAACAAGCTAACAGTGCTTTTACCACAACCAAACAGTTCTCCTCACCATAACAAAATGTGCGTTTGAGAAACTAGAACAAAAACTCTTAGCGTGTTAAAGAATACTTTGTTAGATATCCTGTGAAAAATACACTGTGTTTCTTTTGTATCAATACGGTTTACTGTCGTCTCAAATGACGTTAGTGACGTTGCCATATATCTTGAAATGCTCGTTTGAGAAAACGAGAACAAAAATCTGAGCGTCTTACAGAATACTTTTTTATAAAGATATCCAGTGCAAAATACGCTTTTTGTGGTATCAATACTGTGTATGAATGGGTGCCTTGCATTGAAAGACACTAGTGAAGTTGTCATTTTTACTATTTTGGTAAAAGTTCCACCATCTTGGGCCATTTTTTTTTTTTTTTGCAAATGTCACTCGTGTTTAATCGTGTGTTCTGTAACCGTGTGTTATCTAATCCTTCTCTTACTTTATTGTGCAGTCGCCTGGTGGAGCACCTACAATGTCATTGTACTGTACAGCTGTACAATGACAGTAAAGCCTATTCTATTCCTATTCTTCTATTACATAATCAGACATGAAAGCTTTGGTAATATTGATATTGAATAAAATTGCCTTCTATGTCTGCACATTTGATGGAAGGCTATTGTTGTGAAATGGCGCTATATAAATAAAGTTGAATTGAATTGAAAAGGCTTAAAGGGCTGATGACACAATTTTGACATTTTTTAGGATGTTGTGTAAACTCAAAAGTCATTGTCGATGATCAATATAATATTTACAACCGCGCCTGTATAAACTAGTTATCATCAAAAAACCGCAGCCGCTGACTGGACTGTGGTGCCGCCCACTGAATTAAGGGCAGCACCCCCATAACGTAATAGGGAGAACAGACACCGGTGTTGTTGACTGGAATGACAGCAGATTTGTGGCTCACAGTTTCTCTGGTTTCTTGTTTTAATTTTACGGCTATGCCTTTGCGTTGTGTCGCAGGCTTAGATAAACAGCAGGCCATGAAAGACTACATCACACGCTTCAGCTCCAACTGTCATAAGCCTCCTCGTGCGCTCCTTGTACACTTTTACTCAGGAGGAGAGCACAAGGAGGGGAAGGATTAATGGATTTACGTACAGCTTTGACCTACTTTCTGTGATTGTATGCTGATTCTCGCCGGTCCTGCCACATCCCCTCTATCATTATCACCAACTGATTTCCCCACTGCTGATCATGTTTCCTGGTTCTCGCCCAGGTGCTTCTCATCACACCATTACCAACAGTGCGTGTACTTCGCGGCCATTTGCCAGTCACGTACTGCTGGTCCATAGTATCGTCATCTGTGCTGTTTGTCTGCCAGTATTTTCAGCACTCTCACGACGTGTTAGTCACTCCATGTTCGCCGTGGTTCTTGTGCGCCCTTGAAGCGATGTCGGCTCTGGGGCGCACCTGTGGCTAACACGTCTCCTCTCATTCATTCTCTGGGTGATGTCGGCCCCCGAATGCCATCAGCAAGTGTGTTTGTGTTTTTCGTACGTCTTCACCTTTTTGGGAATTGTCTGTCTTTCTGTATTAAATGTGCTGTGGTGAACCCTGCACGTAAATCCTCGTTATTTCATCCTCCCTCTCCGTGCCCTGCCAAAGAGCACACAGAGGGTCATGATGAATGGGTTTATGGGCAGAATTCACCACAGCACATGTATTGAAAATAAGAATGATGACAACAGTTCCCAAAAAGGTGACGACTTACAAAAATAAACAGAAACACTTACAGTTGGCATTCGGGGCTGACATCGCCCAGCAAACATGGAGAGGAGACGTGTTAACCATGGTTGCGCCCCAGGGCCGACATCGCTTCAAGGGGCGCAACAGAACCACGGCTGTGTGGAGTGGCTTACACGTCGTGATAGTGTTGGCAATACTGGCTGGCTGACAACACGGCAGATGATGCATACAAACCATGAACAGCTGACTGTCAAAGAGAGAGGGCGTGTGTGTTCGGCCCAGCGAATCTTGGATAGTGCCCACCTGAAAGTGGCTCAAAATGCACATAAAACACATATACAAAACAAAAACAACAAGAACTCAAAATATAATCCATAATAAACCCGATGCCTGAGCCACAGAGAATGCACTGCTATGATTTTATAGAAAAATCGGGTTTAAATAAATTATATTTATGAACAAGTAATTTGCTGCAATATCTGTAACAAAAGAATAACACTCGGTGTTCCCCTGCCGTGTGTTTGTCGCTGCTGCTGCGGCGGCCATGTGTGCCTCTCCATTGTCACTCTCTGTGTCTGACTCGCTAGGCACGATGCCCGCTTGGCACGGCTCAAACCTATAAGATCTGATGCCCCCAGATTCTTCGTTATTATCTCATTCTTCAGAACTATAATCATCTGAAGATTGGACAACACAAACCAATTCCAGACTACATGTGCTGGAACCATCGTCAATGTTTTCAACCACTTCCATCCTGTGTGTACAATGGGCAGCCAAGCGCTGCGTTCTCCCGACGACGTGACAACATGGCCGTGGGGTTTTCCAGCCACTGACGCAATTGGTGATGTGGCGCTCATGAAAACGTCGGATATTCGTGTGAAAAAAAGCCTGTTTGACTTAGAACTGCACAGACCAACCTATTTCATCATATTGTATAAAAAAACGTGTCATCAGCACTTTAAGTTGTACACTGCATAAACCAAAACACTTCTTTTGTATTTACAATTTTATCACAGCTGGACGATGAGGGAGAACCACCCAGACCTGTGGTGTCCAGCTCACCTTCACCAGCACCAAGCTTGTCCTCCTCCTGCTCTTCCACATCTCATCAGACCAGATTAAGTAATATATGTTCAGATCATGACCCATTCACACAAAGGCGGGAGTGAATTAAACCAATTATACACTTGAATGTTGTGATACCACTAACATAAAATGGATGTTGAATAGATACATTTAATTTTGGATTGAGGATTCCTGTGTTTTTCAGTGTGTGGTTATTTTACATTGCTTCTTATTTTTGTAATTTAAAACAGGGAAATGGAAGCGGGACACAAACATAGACCTCCTTCTAGACTACCAGGAGAGGTCAGATAAGAGACAGCAGGAGCAGAACAGGAAGGAGCAGCAGCTGATGTCCACTTTGCATCCAGAAGATGGAGGACAGGACCAATACCCTTCTTGGACTGATGGGACACACTGTGTCTGTGCTTAAGAGACAGTAAAAAAGTAACTATCACAGCACTGATATTTTTGGCTGTGGGTACATAATATTTCATATGTACCAGTCTTAAGTTTTTTTTGCACATTTTGTAAATAAAAGCTTTCTTTCCTTAAGTGGTGTCCTAAAAATAATGTGGGCTACATTGACAATTGGAACTCATTTTGGGGAAAACCTGGTCTTATTAGACGAGACGGCGTCCATCCCACTTTGGATGGTGCGTCTCATTTATCTAACAATCTGGCATCATTTTTTATCCAAATTTCCAAAACATTGACAACTCAGAATTGGGAGCAGAAAGTAGAGTTGCAGTCTTACATGCCTCTCTGTAGCTCCTCTTCATCTGCCACCCCTAAACTTAGCCCCTGTCTTCCCCATCAGAGAATCATTGTCTGCTCCATCCAAAGTAAATAAAAATATAATGTATAAGTATCCCAAAGTGATTAAACAAAAAGTTGGTAAAACTCAAATTAAACATGAAGCCTCTAAATGGAATGATTTGGCCTCTGTTCCTCCTCATAATTTAAAAATTAAATGTGGTTTGTTAAATATTAGATCTCTAACTCCCAAGTCTCTGCTAGTCCATGATCTGTTAATTGATCATCAGATTGATTTAATATCCCTTACAGAGACTTGGTTAGGACAAGAGGATTACTGTATGTTGGTTTAAATGAATCAACTCCCTCTGGCTATTTAACCCCTTGCACTCTGGTCAATTTCCCTAAAAACGCCAAAAAATAACATACCCAAAGTAAATCAAAAGCTGTTCTTCAACCCTTTGCAGCATCTTCATGGGGTTGGTCTCATTTAAAAGAAAACACTTTGAATTTTTTGGCAAAACAGTCATAATCTCTCTAAGTGCACCTGCCACTGAGTAACAGTCATCTAAACATACTGAACTTGAAGAAAATAAAGTTCACCTGGGTGTTTTTTTGGATACAAATGTTTGCAAATAACACACAGCTGTCAGATACGGGCTGGAAAATGCAACAGAAATGTAGAACCAAGTGTTATCCAGCTGAGGTCAAAATTTTGTAACAATACCACAAAAAATGAATATATTACACAGCTTTTCTCTCAGGTTGTTCCCAGGGGTTTTTGAACTGTGCCAAATTGTGCCAAATGGCACAGTTTGGAAAAATGTCTGTTTGGAAGAATGGAGAAATGATACTCCGTGGGCTGGAGGGAAATCCCAGCAGGAAGCCGAAGAGGAGGCATCCCCGCTCCTCACGTCCGGATCCCGTTCCTGCCTCTACTCTGGTCCAGGAGTTCGCTCTGCCCAGGGGTGATCCCCACCAGAGAACATCGTCATTCGGGAATTCCCCGGAGAAGCTCCAGCTTGCAGCTGCTTCCATCTGGGACCGAGTGGCGGCTGCTCATTCCGCAACTTACCCCTCATTGATTATTAAACATGTGACGGCGGCAGTCAGACTGGTGGAGAGGAATCCTAGATTAAGTGATTCCCGGGAGTTTGCCGACCTCCTCGCCTCGGTCTCGGCACAGGAGCGGCGATTCCCGGACCTTACCTTCGCCTCGCCCTCTGCCAGAAACGGCTGTCACCACCACAATCGACCTCAGCAGAATCCCCAGCTGGACCCGCTGCCGGAGAAGCTCGTCAGCAAACCTTCGAGAGCGGCTCCACCTCGTCTTTCCAGGGGGCCCTCTGTCGCCATCCAGCGGGGAGAAGGAGGAACAGCGTCCCCTACAGCAGGCATCACCTCTCCTCCGGGAGAAAGGCAAGTGCACGTTAATTTATTACATCATGATTGTAACCTGCCTTGTCTGACTCCTGGGGGCGGAGTTTGGGGTTTGCAGCCCCCCGAGCTCCTTCCACCTGCTGTAGAGATAATGACCAAACCTGCTGCCTCTGTGTCCCCCCTGTTGAGCGGTCCGCGACGCCAGGCCTACGTCGTCAGATGAAGAGAGGGCCTGCAGTGCTGGAAAGCCTGGATCCGGCCCTGCAGCCATGTCGTGGACGGAGGAGAAGAGCGGACTGCGGCCCGGAGCCTGAGCCGATGATGAAGCATCCCCGGGTCTCCTCGCCGAAGCGATCCGAGCCAGTGGGTCGAGGGTCCCCTGCCCCCACGCCATATGGGTCATCGGCATGGGCAGCAGCGCGGGAGGAACCTCAGTCTGCAGACGACACCTTGCCAGCTGCGGAGCCCGACACAGCTGAGTTGGAGCCTGCTGATGACAGTCGCCGCCCTGAACCTGGATCGTCGAAGTCCTGGGTGGCAACAGAACCCGAGTGCAGGCAAGTGCTTCCTCTTGTTTCTCTGTCCCCTGTTTTGGAGCATTTTTGCCTGCCTCTCGGGGAGGCGAGTGAGGAGCAGCCGCCTGCTGCGCCCGAGCTCGTCTCGCTGGGTTCTGTTGCTACCGGTGATTCTGATCCCGGTTTTCTTGTTGTTTGTGAGCCTCGTTGCAGTGTCGCCGGCATGGAACCAGTCGGAGTCACTGGGTTGGAGGTCCCAGGTTCGGGGGTGGAGATCGTCAGCGGAGCTGCACCGACCCAGTCGGGGTCCGTCGTGGAGGCTGCTGTGGCCCAATCGGGGTCTGACGTGGGTGCAGCCGAAACTCAATCAGGGTCCAGCGCCGGTGTGGTCTGCGGACAGGGGAGGAGCTGCAGACCTTTCGCCATCGGACGGATTACGGGCTCATCCTGGTCTTGTCCCTCTACTCGGTCATCGCCCCTGCGCATCATTGCCGGGGGCCGTGGGGGTCCCTGTTCGCTCGCCCCGGCTCTCCCAAGTTTTGTCCTCATCAGGGAGGCCGCCGTGGGCCGTTTTTCCCCGGGACTGGTGGCTGAGGGACAAGGGTCAGCCACCTGAGGGACTGCTTCACCGGTTCGGCACCCCGGGTCGGCCACCCGACGTGTTATGCGTTTCGTTGGGCAACCTGGTTTGGCCACCAGAGGAGCAGACGTGCTGGGCGTTGGACTGTGGTGAGCCGCCTGGTCATGTTCTGCCTCCCATGACCACCCGCCGGCCGTGGGGAGACCACCTGAACTGTTACTATGGCACCTGGTCTCCACCGGTCGGCATAAACTGTCGGGGGGGGGGGGGGTGTAGTGGTTATTTTCTGGTGATGTCCTGATCCAGTTATTGTCCGGTTTTGTTTTTCTTGATATTCTGTATTCCTCCATGTCTTGCAGTTGCTCTATTTTGTTTTGTGCATAGTTAAGTATGAGTCAATTGTTCTGTTTTCCTGTACTTGGTTATTTGAAGTGTCACTTGAGCATTCACACAGGTGAGAAACCATTTTCTTGCGAAACATGTGGGCAAGGATTTAATTTTCTCTTTCTGTCCTGTGCTGTTGCTGTAATTATTTGAGCATTTAATCTGATTTGAGTATTTAATCTGTGGAGTTGGTATTTCTTGTCATCGTCCTGTATTTAGTTATTCTGACCCAGTAATTCTGTTTTGTTTTTTTTTCTCCATGTTATCCTGTGCAATTTTCTGTGATCGTTAGTTGAGTATCTGATTTAATCTGAGTATTCGGTTTTTCTTGTCATTGTCCTGTGCTTAGTTTTTCTTTCTTCCTGGTCTTGTTTTGGGTTTGGTCTCTCTCCCTCCGGACCTACCCCCCAACCGCCCACCCTGGATGGGGTGGGGGGGCAGGGTGGTCCATGGGCGTTCTGGAAGCCCGCCTTCAGGGGAGGGTACTGTTACGACCCGAGCGCTGGTCCTATCCGCGCTCGGGCCATGCATAGCTCGCTGCCGGCCTTGACAGCTGTGGGTTGTATTCTGGCTTCACCGGGCTCTTATTGTGAAGGCGCTTGGTGGGGCTTCCGCCTGTCAAGGCCGGTCAGCTGCCTGTCATTACTGCTCGTTAGCGTTCGCCTTTATAAGGCGGGTGCTGACGGCAGTCGAATTGCGGGAGCATAAGTCCACCTTAAGTCAACCAAAGTCAACGATCGTTAAACAATCCTCATGAGGCCTCGTTTGACCTTCATGTCAGGTTTGTTTCATTCTTGTCTTGTCATAGTTTAGCTCGTAGTGGCTGGGGTTAGCCCTACGAGTCCCTATATCCCTTAGTGTATGTGTTTTGCCCTTAGCGGCTCATAGCCTTGTACCCTATCCTGCAAATAAAACATCATTGCAAAACTCACTGGTGACTTGTGGTGTCTTATACTGGCTCGTGAAGGCCAGACATGATACTATGTACAGAAATAACACAGCAAACATTACTTTGAATCACACCTGTCACACCACTTATCACTCCACTGATCAGAAACACGATGACACACTGTGAAGGCAAGGTTAATTTCACCAGGAAATTTCTCCTTTTGTCGAAAGGCATACCTGCCAACTTTTCAAACCTGAAAAGCCTAGTAGCTATCCTGCTAATGCTAATAATAATAATGCTAATATTTGCCAAACAAATATTAGCATTAAATCTCATTAAATGTAGCTAACAACCTCATATTTCTTCAACTTTCAAATCTGAAAAGCCTAGTAGCTAGCCGGGGTCCAGGGGCAAAGCCCCCCGACGCCAAACAAATATTAGCATTAAATCAAGTTAGAATGTAGCTAATAACCTCATATTTCTTCAACAATCATGTTTTTATTTTCCTTAAATTGTCAATGCAGATATACTGATGGAAAAGATCAAGGACAAACTCTATGGTAATATTCTTTTAGTACAGAATCATGCATTTAACGAATGTTGATAAATGATATTTCTCTTGACCTTTTCCCTCAGCAAATGTGAAAGGTGTAAAAATTAAAAAAAAAAACCCACACACACAAAGGGGAAACATTTCACAATCAACCAAACATCTATTATCGTTTGAAAAGTACATTGGGGGGCAAAGCCCCCCGAAGCTCCTGGGATTTTATGATTTTTAAGTACCAGAACTGTGCTTAAATGACATAAAACAAACAGCTGAATGCCACTTATTACTGTATAATATTGACTTATGTTCCAAGAAGATAAAATCTCTGAACTTAGTTCAGAGATTTTTTGATCCCTTCCATTTCACTCTACAAGAAGGGACAGCGCAGGCTGTTCCTACTGAGGAGACTCAGGTCTTTTGGTGTACAAGGGGCACTGCTGAAGACATTCTATGACACGGTGGTGGCATCAGCCATCACTTTTGGAGTGGTCTGCTGGGGCAGTGGCATTACCGCAGCCGATAGGAAGAGACTGAACAAACTGATCAAGAAAGCTAGCTCTGTCCTGGGGCAGCGTCTTGATCCAGTGGAGGAGATAGGAGAGAGAAGGACGGTGGCTAAACTGTCATCTCTGCTGGAGTCCGAGTTCCACTCTATGCAGGACATACTGAATGCACTGAGGAGCTCATTTAGCAGCAGACTACATCATCCTAGGTGCACAACCGAGAGGTTTCGCAGGTCCTTCCTACCAATGGCTGTCAGACTGTATAACCTAAGCAGGGCTGCTCGCAGAGGTAGCAAAAAGACATGACAACCTAATAGTTTTGAATGCAAAAGACGCAATAGACTTATACAATGGTCCCCTCCGGCATACAACCAGGAAAATACCGGTCGCTATGGAGGGTGAGAATATGTATGGGTACATAATCATACCATGTAGGATAACTAAGTAGACGGTTGTGCTGTTTCATCCCATCTAGCAACAATGCTCCGCACTGTGTGTGTTTATATATTTACATATTTATTCCATCTAGCTACAATGCTCCGCACTGGGTGTGTTTATATATCTACATATTTATTCCATCTAGCTACAATGCTCCGCACTATGAGTTTATATACTCATATATTTATTCCATCCAGCTACAATGCTCCACACTGTGTGTCTATATATATATATATATACATTGGGGAAAAAAAGTATTTAGTCAGCCACCAATTGTCCAAGTTCTCCCACTTAAAAGATGAGAGAGGTCTCCAATTTTCATCATAGGTATACCTCAACTATGACGGACAAAATGAGAAAAAAAAATCCAGAAAATCACATTGAAGGATTTTTAATGAATTAATTGGTAAATTCCTTGGTAAAATAAGTATTTGGTCAATGACAAAAGTTCATCTCAATACTTTGTTATATACCCTTTGTTGGCAATGACAGAGGTCAAACGTTTTCTGTAAGTCTTCACAAGGTTTTCACACATTGTTGCTGGTATTTTGGCCCATTCCTCCATGCAGATCTCCTCTAGAGCAGTGATGTTTTGGGGCTGTCGCTGGGCAACATGGACTTTCAACTCCCTCCAAAGATTTTCTATGGGGTTGAGATCTGGAGACTGGCTAGGCCACTCCAGGACCTTGAAATGCTTCTTACGAAGCAACTCCTTCGTTGACCGGGCGGTGTGTTTGGGATCATTGTCATGCTGAAAGACCCAGCCACGTTTCATCTTCAATCCCCTTGCTGATGGAAGGAGGTTTTCACTCAAAATCTCACGATACATGGCCCCATTCATTCTTTCCTTTACACGGATCAGTCGTCCTGGTCCCTTTGCAGAAAAACAGCCCCAAAGTATGATGTTTTCACCCCCATGCTTCACAGTAGGTATGGTGTCCTTTCTCCTCCAAACATGACAAGTTGAGTTTTTACCAAAAAGTTCTATTTTGGTTTCATCTGACCATATGACATTATCCCAATCCTCTTCTGGATCATCCAAATGCTCTCTAGCAAACTTCAGATGGGCCTGGACATGTACTGGCTTAAGCAGGGGGACACGTCTAGCACTGCAGGATTTGAGTCCCTGGCGGCGTAGTGTGTTACTGATGGTAGCCTTTGTTACTTTGGTCCCAGCTCTCTGCAGGTCATTCACTAGGTCCCCCCGTGTGGTTCTGGGATTTTTGCTCACCGTTCTCATGATCATTTTGACCTCACGGGGTGAGATCTTGCGTGGAGCTCCAGATCGAGGGAGATTATCAGTGGTCTTGTATGTCTTCCATTTTCTAATAATTGCTCCCACAGTTGATTTCTTCACACCAAGCTGCTTACCTATTGCAGATTCAGTCTTCCCAGCCTGGTGCAGGTCTACAATTTTGTTTCTGGTGTCCTTTGACACCTCTTTGGTCTTGGCCATAGTGGAGTTTGGAGTCTGACTGTTTGAGGTTGTGGACAGGTGGTTTTTATACTGATAACAAGTTCAAACAGGTGCCATTAATACAGGTAACGAGTGGAGGACCGAGGAGCCACTTAAAGAAGTTACAGGTCTGTGAAAGCCAGAAATCTTGCTTGTTTGTAGGTGACCAAATACTTATTTTTTTTTTTCCACAATATCTTTATTGAACCTTCTTTTTTTTTTAACAAACATGATACAAACAATCAAACACTAATGCTAAAGTACTACAAAAAAAAAAAAAATGCACTAAAAACACCAACAACCACCAACAAAATCAAGTCTTCAACAATGCTCCTCTGTTTAGTCTAGACAATCCAATACATAAGTATACATATTATGTTCACCAGTTTGGAATTTACAAGGTCCACACACATCATTCACCTTCTTCTTCAAGAGTTATGTTTAAATTTTTTACATAATCAATAAAAGGTCTCCATATATTCTCAAACACAATTTCCTTTGATTTCAGTATATATGTTATTCTTTCTAATGGAAGGTTTGTTAACATCTGTCTTAACCACTGAGTCACATCTGGTCTATGAGTCTTTTTCCATAATAGTGCAATACATTTTTTGGCATTAAGCAAACTGAGGTCTATGAATGTTCTTTCACTTTTATTAAAATTATGCTTTTCTGGGTACAGACCCAACAAAAACAGTTTAGGATTCAGTATGATTTGTTTTGAGATTATTTTTTCAATTGTTACCCTCACCTCTTCCCAAAACATTCTTATTAATCTACATTCCCATAAACAATGAAATAGGGTTCCTTTACTTTCCATGCATTTTGTGCATGTATCTGGTATATTTTTGTTATATCTATTTAACTCCTCCGGTGTAACATACATCCGCATTAACCATTTGAAATGTATCAATTTAAGGCGTGCATTTATTGATTTGGTTTGAGCTTCTGTACAAGCCAATTCCCATTGTTCCTCCGAAATTTCAATTTGCAGATCTTCTTTCCAGTAGTTTAATCTTTTCAGTGAATTTTCACTTGAAGATAGTGTCAATGAGTTATAAAACTCTGAAATAATACCCTTTCTTTTACTATCTTTCATCATCATTTTTTCCAAGGATGAATAAATAGGTCGAGTGAGAGCTTTATTTTGATTTGATCGAATAAAGTTTCTAAGTTGAAGATATTTAAAAAAATGTGTTCTATTGAGATTAAATTTGATCCTCAGCTCTTCAAAAGACATTATGTTGTCTGCACATGGCAAATATAAATCCTGAATCTTTTGTATCCCTTTTAAATTCCATACTTTAAATACAGCGTCCGCTCTCCCTGGTTTAAAATATTGATTACCCCATATTGGACTAAATTGTGACAATAACTGTGGTTCTTTTAAATAGTTTTTAGCTTCACACCATATTTTGATCATATGCTTTACAAATGGATTTTTAACTTGTTTTTGTAATTTTTTTGCCGAATCTGAGTATATGAATATGGGAAGAGGTAAAGGTAAATTGTATGATTCCATTTCAGTCCAGTGAGGGAGATCATTTGATGAAAAATAATATGTCATAGACCTCAGTTGTGCCGACCAATAATACAACATAAAATTTGGACATTTCAGACCTCCACGATCAAATGGTAAATATAATAAAGACAGACGTAATCTAGCCCTCCTGTTGTTCCATATAAATTCCACTAACTTTTTTTTTATTCTTGAGAATAGATCTAAAGGTGGTGATAAGGGAATGTATTGAAATAAATAAAGTATTTTAGGTAAAATATTACTTTTAAGTATATTGATTCTCCCGATCATCGACATTGGTAGTGACATCCATCTCTGAGTTAACTCATTGATATCTGACATTAAGGCTTCATAGTTGACGCTGGCGACTGATTCTAGCTTAGGCATAATTTGGATTCCTAAATATTTAAACTGATTTACAACATTGAATTGATTTGCCTCAGGGGCTGGGTAATTTCTCTGGGTCTCATTTAGCATTAATATTGAAGATTTAGTTTTATTTATTTTATATCCTGATATTTCCCCAAAATTCTTTATTAAAT
Organism: Pholidichthys leucotaenia; assembly: GCA_020510985.1. NCBI lineage: Eukaryota > Metazoa > Chordata > Actinopteri > Cichliformes > Pholidichthyidae > Pholidichthys > Pholidichthys leucotaenia. The sequence continues at coordinate 253,590,104 of CM035842.1, read as the reverse complement.
TCAACAAGGTTGGAATTGATTTTTTTAGATTCGACATAAACAAAATTATATCATCGGCGTACAGGGAGATTTTATGTTCTGTTGGTCCAACTTTAATTCCATATATTTGTGAATGTAAACGTATCGCTATCGCTAAAGGTTCAATTGCCATAGTAAACAGTAAAGGTGAAAGTGGACAGCCTTGTCGACATCCTCTATTGATTTTTATTGGTTTTGAAATATTGTTATTTGTTAGGATTTCTGCTGTAGCATTATTGTATATTATTTGAACCCATTTTATGAAATTATTTCCAAGTCCAAACCTTTGTAGGACTTCAAAAAGAAAGGGCCATTCAACTCTATCAAAGGCCTTTTCGGCGTCCAATGATAGGAGAGCTGTATCCGGTGCTTCTTTATTAAAATAAATAATATTAAATAGTCTTCTTACATTATGGAAGCCTTGTCTACCCTTTATAAAGCCATTCTGATCTCGATTAATAATATTTGGTAAAATTTCTTGTATTCGTCTTGCTAAAATTTTACAGATTATCTTAAGGTCGGCGTTTAATAGGCTTATTGGTCTCATATTTTCACATTTATTAGAGGGCTTACCTGGTTTTGGCAGCAGTATAATTAAGGCATTATTTATGTATGATGGTAAATTATTATTTTGAAATGCTTCTAAAACCATTTCCAAAAAAGGTTTTATTAATTTATTCTTAAATTTTTTATAAAGGTCAACTGGAAAACCATCTGGTCCTGCACTTTTTCCTGATTTCATATTATCAATGGCTAGCCCAACTTCTTCTTGACTAATTTTAGACTCCAATATCTCCCTGTTTTCATTTGGTATACACGGTATAGATAGTTCGTTCAAAAACCCATTTAGTTTTGTTAAATCAGGTTCATTTTTGGTATCATATAATTTTTCATAGTAATCTCTAAAGGCTCTATTAATTTCTAAAGGATCTATAACTACCTGTCCCTTACTTATAATACTGGTAATTGGTGTTTTAATTTCCAATTGTTTAATCTGCCATGCTAATAATTTTCCTGATTTTTCACCTTGTTCATAAAAAGATTGTTTCAATCTTAGAAGACTCGAGGCAGCTCTATTCGCTGATTTTTTGTCGTATTCAGCTCTCAAAATCAGTAATTCATTCTCCAACCTTGGGTCACTTCCTGCATACACTTTTTCCTGAAGACTTTTTATTTTATGTTCCAATTTAGCTCTCTCCTCTCGAGTCTTCTTAGATTTTGATCCTGTATAACTAATAATATGTCCCCTAATAAAAGCTTTGAAAGCCTCCCACTTTACACATGCTGATGTTTGTGTAGTATTGATGTCAAAGAACTCGTCTATCTGTTTTTCTATATACTTGACAAATTCCTCATCCTGAAGCCATTTATGCTGAAATTGCCATCTACCTGATTCCTTTGTCAATTTTTTATCTACATATATTAGACAACAGGGTGCATGATCAGAGATCACAATGTTATCATAAAAGCAGTTTTGAATCTTGGACCTTAATTCTGTGGAAATCAAAAAATAATCAATACGTGAGAATGTCTTGTAGGTACTGGAATAACAAGAATAGGCTTTAACTTGTGGTTTCATTTCTCTCCATATATCTAACAATCTCAATTCTTTCATAAAATGATTAATAGTCATCCTACATCCAATGTGCGTACAATCCAGTCCTGTTGATCTATCCACACCTGGATTCAATGTACAATTAAAATCCCCTGCTATTATATGTTGCCCTGTAAGTGATGATAAGATGAGAAATAAATTAGCAAAGAACTTCTGATCATCTATATTGGGACCATATAAGTTCACAAGATTTATATTTTCTAATAGCAAAGAACCTTGAATGATTACATATCTTCCAAATTTGTCTCCAATTACATTTTTCACTTGAAAAGGAACTGATTTATGTATGAGAGTCATAACTCCCCTGGCTCGGGATGAAAATGAAGAGGTGAATACACTTCCCTGCCATCTACTCCTAATTCTTTTAACATCCTCCTCTATCAGATGAGTTTCTTGTAAAAACACAATTCTTGAACCCATGTCCTTTATTTTATTCATAACTTGTTTAAGTTTTTTTAAATTTTGTAGACCTCTGCAATTCCATGAGGTTAAATTAAGATTAACACTTTGGTCCATGATCAATAGAGAGTTTGGGATTACCTTGCAGTGTAAACATGCTCATACAGAGAAGCAAAAACATGAGTGGTTGAACATTCATCCTACAAACTACACACAAACAAATTTCCCCTTCCCACACTTGTGGCAAACCCCCCAAAATCAAAAGAAAAATTCTGTCTCCCGATATAGCCATCGACCGTTCCACACCCACGGGGAACAGCCTAAGCCACTCCTTCATCCTCCCAATCACCCTAACTCTACTGCTTTTAATGACGTAACATTAACTCTCCTCTGTAGTTTTCCAACTTAACTCCAAAATTTTTAACAACTTTGTACATCATAGTTGTTTTTTTTTGTTGTTTTGTTTTTGTTTTGTTTTTTTAATATATAATACAATCTATATTTTGTAAACTTACTATTTACTTCAAGTCAGTCAGATGCCTGTGCAAATGCTTAATTATTCTACCTTATATTTTGTTCATGCTTAGCTCCCACCAGTCTCTTCTTCTTCTTTGATCTTCTTGATGAACTCCTGCGCCTCCTCTGGGGTCTTGAAGATGTGGGTTCTGCCCTCATACGTGGTCAGCAGTCTCGCAGGATAGATTACACCATGACGAATCCCAAGGTTGCGCAGCTCCTTACGTATGGGATCAAACTGCTTCCTCAATTGCTGGATTCCTGTGGCCAAATCTGGGTAGAACCGCACCTGCTGGTCCTGGTGTTTAATCTCTCCTTTTTTAGCTCGTGCAGCGTTGAAGATCTTCATCCTGTCTCTGTTGCTAAGAAACTTCATAATTAAGGTCCTCGGCGGTCCCTTATCTCTCCGTGGGCCAATACGATGTGCTTTTTCCAGAACCACTGCTGATTGCAACTCCTCGCTGCCCAGCACCTCCGGAATCCACTTTTCCAGAAAGGAACATACGTCCCGACCTTCTGATTCCTCTGGAAGACCCACCAGCCTCAAATTATTCTGTCTCGACCGAGATTCCAAATCCAAAATATTATCTTCCAGAGATTTATTTTTTTTTTCCAAAGTGCGCACCTTTAATTGAAGACGGGTGACGTCATCTTCAGCACTAGCGAGACGGAGCTCCATCTGCGCCGTTCGTTCTACACAGTCACCCAATTCCTTTCTTATTCCCTCCAACGCTGTCATAATCCCATCAAATCTAGAGGAAAAGTCCGCTCTCATTGAACTCATGGCAGCCATCAGCGCATCTGCGCCATTCCCCGCAGATATCGCAGCGTTGCCAGCCTCCTCCGCCATATATGGAGTTTTGTTTACTGCGTCACAGACCTGAAAGTCCGTTAATTTGGACTGTTTCGGCGGCTCGCTTTTTCCTTTTCCTGGTTTTCCAGCCTTAGGCTTCGCCGACATATCTTCGCCCAAATGCTGGGATACGTTCTGTCCCAAATGAGAGTTATTTGCCGATTTTTTTTTTTTTCCAGGAGCAGAGCAGAGCGAGACACGTCCGTCCTACGTGGCAGCCATAACCGGAAGTCCCAAATACTTATTTTACCAAGGAATTTACCAATTAATTCATTAAAAATCCTTCAATGTGATTTTCTGGATTTTTTTTTTCTCATTTTGTCTCTCATAGTTGAGGTATACCTATGATGAAAATTGGAGACCTCTCTCATCTTTTAAGTGGGAGAACTTGCACAATTGGTGGCTGACTAAATACTTTTTTGCCCCACTGTATATATAAATATATATATTTATATGTACATATGTATACTTGCTGCTCTTGTTTCTTTTTTTTCTCTTGCCTTCTGATTGTTGCTCTGAGTGTTGCTATCCCTGTGCTGTTGCAATCCTGGAATTTCCCCATTGTGGGACTAATAAAGGCTTATCTTATTTTCTCCTTCTTTGGTGGCATTTTTACTGACCTATTGATAGTAAAACGATCTCTGCTGTGACGCCGATATCCGATCCGACCGACCTCGAATCCAGCTGGGCCTCAGCTAGCCCCCTCCGCTGCTAGTCCCGCTGCTTACCGCTGCTGCAATTGAGCTCCTGTCCAGCCGGGGTACCGGCAGCTCCTCCACCGTGTCCCGCCACCGCTGTAGTTGAGCTCCGATCCGGCTCCCGTCCAACTGTTACCTCGGTTGGTTCCTCCGGCGAGCCCCAATCACCGGGGATGGAGTCGCTTCTTTGTATCGGTGTTAGGTGCTACGACTAGCTATGGCGTTAGCTATAGCGATAGCGTTAGCTTAGCAAACGCTTCAGGTAAATTTAGATACGATTCCTAGCAATCTTGTGTTTGAAATTGCTTTTGTGGCTTTTTTTACGATTTAAAATTTTTGACTGAATTTTTAGTGAAAAACCGTAATTTTGATTAGTAAAGCCGTAACCCGGAATGGGGTCTTGAAAACCGTAACCATTACGGCAAAACCGGAGTAGTTGGCAGGTATGGAAAGGGAAGTGGTGATATCTCTCTGGGCAGCTTACCACTTTCTAAGTGTGCAACAGTGCACAGCACGTCTCGTCCCTGTACTGCTACCTGCTTGACCATTAAAGTGAGAAAATGTTGTCCTGAAGATCCTCTTTGTCATTCTGGAACTGTCATCTTACAAGAGCTCTGTAGTGTTGCCATTTGCAACTCTCACAAATATGGTACACACATAGTGACAGGAGGATGGCAATTATGTGGCCATCGGACGTACTCACACATGCCCATGAAGTGGGCAGGAGTGTGTGCCTGTTTTTGCAACTGACCATACCCTCACTATGTTGCCAGGCCAGGTAGGCAGGGTAAAGAGAGATGCCTTTTCACCACATGATGCCATTTGGGACACAAATGTACTGGAGCAATTTAAAATAAACAGCACATGATCAAAGGTCAATCATTCAGTGTTTCCTTGGGTGGGAGTGGGCAATAACATGTTATGAATTGAAACACTTAAATACAGGATACAATCATTTGTAAAAATTTTTCTTATCTCGGGTATAAGGGAAGAAATGATGGCTATGAGGCTTATGCTAACACAAAATACAATGGTTCTTGATCATTTAACTGCCACCCGTGGGGGTGTATGTGCTATTGTAGGTGATCATTGTTGTATCTTTATCCCTGAAAATGATGCAGATGGTCAGATTATTGCCTCGGCCACACACAACCTCACTGCCTTACAGGCTGCTGCAGCCAAGGATAATGTTACTGATGCACAGAACTGGTTAAGCTGGTTATTCTCTTCATGGAGAAGTCTCATCATGAACTCGATGGTGATCTTTGTAGTGATATTTTTGCTTTTTTCCTGTGTCATTCCTTGCATCCGTAGTATGATGATGAGACTTATTCATGTTAACTTAGTGATGTACCATGATGCAATTATCGGGAATGATGAGAATGATGAAAAAGCAGTACCAGCCCAAGGTGTCTCTCCATGACTCAAAGTACAGAGTAAAGGTATGACTGACATGCAGAAAATCGAAAGGAGATGCATGATCACAATGTGAAGTTGAAATGTACTATTTGCAAACAAATTTATGAAGCTCTGAAACACTGCTTTTATTATTTACTTTTGTTTTGCCTTTGTTTGTTTGTTTGTTTTGTTTATACATTACTTTTTGTTTTTATTACATCTTTACACTTATTACTGTTTCACTTTTTATTTCTACACATTTTATCATATTTTTGAGTTTTAAACTACCTCTTAAATTGCTGCCAACATACATACTAACACATAGCTCACATATATCATTATATCCATATCATCTTTTTATCATCATGCATTATTATCATTTTACTTTTCTTTATGATTTTGTTTTAATTATTTGTTTTTATTGATTTCTTTTATTGCTTTTCTTTATTGATCAAAAGACCTTATTGTTCCATTCTCCTCAAGGGATCAAATGTTCAACCGGTGCCTGGGGGGCAGACAGGGCTGATGGCTGACTTTCCCCATCGATAGCTAGTTAGGGTCTGTTGCGTAAAAATGCTGCTGCATGAAAGTGCATTGGAGCTTAGCGAGGCTGCCTGATGGGGTTTTAGATGCCACACATTTTCACATTTTCTAAACAGCAAGCAGCAACAAACTTTAAATCTATGCACTTTTTCTGTGGAAAATGTTCCAAGTTGCCAGCTTCAAAAATGATAAATAATGAGATTATATTCTTTTGACAACGTACCACATGACATTCTGTCTGCTCTGGACAAGATCATTTCTGGGGAAAGTACGTTTAACTTGTACACTTTAGAGTCGGTCTTGTTACCCCTACATGAATAAAAACTTGAATCAGTACTTTAACCAGAAGAGATTACATTCAAGTACATAAGGTGTATACCTTTAACAACTCTGTAGATGTGCCTATAAAATGCATACATACACCATAAATACTTCAAAACAGAGTACACTGAGGACCGATTTTCAGCTGATTTTTTTTTTTTATTCATGAATGCTTTTCCATTACTTCGCATACAGTGGGGCAAATAAGTATTTAGTCAGCCCCAAAACATCACTGCTCTAGAGGAGATCTGCATGGAGGAATGGGCCAAAATACCAGCAACAGTGTGTGAAAACCTTGTGAAGACTTACAAAAAACATCTGACCTCTGTCATTGCCAGCAAAGGGTATATAACAAAGTATTGAGATGAACTTTTGTTATTGACCAAATACTTATTTTCCACCATAATTTGCAAATAAATTCTTTAAAAATCAGACAATGTGATTTTCTGGATTTTTTTCCCCCTCATTTTGTCTCTCATAATTGAGGTATACCTATGATGAAAATTGGAGACCTCTCTCATCTTTTAAGTGGGAGAACTTGCACAATTGGTGGCTGACTAAATACTTTTTTGCCCCACTGTATGTTATATTTTGTAAATGATATGTCAGGCACTAAACGGGTTATTGCTCCCCACTGTTAAAGTACTCAATTAAAGCTGCCCTAATGTCATCCCCTTCTACACTAGCATGGTCAGGTAGTGGTTGAACTGGAGGCTGACTGTGATCATGTGTGTCTGGGAGTCTAAAGTTGTCACCATGTTCCTCACAAATATTATCAAGTATGCAAAAGGTGAGCACCATTTTCTTGCTCAGCTCCAGTTTGCAGTCATTCCTTGTCAGGAGGGACCTCCATCGTCCTTTCAAGCCGATAAAAGCCATTTCCACAACTGAATGTGCACAGCTCATCCGGTAGTTGTAGTTACGTTGTTCAGGAGTGTCTGCCTGTGTCCAAAAAGGGTTTCATCAGCCACTTTTACATGGGGTCGGCTGGGTGGTGAAATCTGGTGTCGTATCAAAAAGTGATCGCCGTCTGCAGGTGCCCACTTGTTAAAGGTGTACTGCCTGGTCTCAGTCCACCTACAATGTGACTAAATGTTTTGAGGATTGATAGCATCTGAAAAATTATAGTGTTGGCCAAAGTGTTGTAGCTTGGAAAACAACAAATAGAATTTATCAGATAGCAATTGATTGCAATATTTATGTGCAAAAACATCACTGTTTGGAGGTACATAGAATATATATTGATACAGTACATGTACTGTATATATATATATATATCCAGTAAATCTATGCATTCTTCCATGTAACCTTGTGACTGTATTATGTTAATTGCTTTTAATCAGAGATCAAGTTTGTGTCAGGTTCAAAATGCATCATAAGTGTTATATCTGTTTACCCGTTGAAACATATATTTAACGACTAATATAACCCCATAACAATATGGAACCTGGCGATCATTTTTTGGGCAGCTGATCACTTTTTGGCATGACATAACAGGTGACCTCCACCTCGTAATGCGCTGGAACACCACCTATTACAGAATTGACATAAATATTACGTTTAAAAGTGTAGCCAATGCTAGCTAGTTGAGCTATAGACGAGCTAACAATGGCTGATAACTTAAATACTGATAATTACTGGTCTCCTTAAACTGTTTAAAACATAGCCGCCGTTCTGTGCGATTAAGAATAAAACTGTTTTTGGATGGTAATACAGGTTTGGAATAATAAAAGCTGCTGTCAGCGCTGCTTCTTCTCCTCTTTTTACTTCTTCTTCTGTGGTGTTCTGCGGGGTTGCGTAAAGACGCTTCACACTACGTAATGACGTAGCCCTGACGTAATCCCCGACTACATTCATATCGGTGGAAAACCAACTGGTTCTTATGAGGCACAACAGCTGAACTGGTTAAGCACTGGCACAAGCCCCAGAACCGAACTAGTACTGGTTCTTATTTTGGTGGAAATGAGGCAAGAGTGAACCTGTGTAGCAGCTTTGGTGACCCTAGCTTTTATTGTTTTGAGATATACTTTATAAGGCATTTTGATGTTGACCTTTGTCTTTGCAATCCCAAAACCACAGTTGCACTTCAGGGTCACAGGGTGAACCTGTGTACCAAGTTTGGTGACCCTAGCTTTACTCGTACAGTAATAAGGCATAAGGAATGTGAACCTTGACCTTTGACCCCAAACCCAGTCAGAAGTTAGGATCCCAAGGTGAACCTGTGGACCAAGTTTGGTGACTAGTTTTCTTTGTTGTTGAGATATAGTTTATAACATCATGGCGACTTGCCCACTTGCTCTGACAACTGCATGTTTTTGTGGTTTTGTTTTGTTTGTGTATCTGTCCGATTGTTATTGAAACTGTAGAAACATCAGCTTAGTATGCATGCGTTCATTCAGGAACTCCTAGCAATGGAAATTGCACTGCTTTATGGACTTTAATGCCGAAGGTTACCTGAGCAAACACCGCAGGAGTGTGACGCTTCAAGCATGGAGCTACAATGCAGCGTGGGGAAACCTGCAGTTGTCTATGCATGGGACACTCCTGGCTCTCCAGACTACATCGAGCACTGTCCCAACTTCAATCCAGCTGCTGGCTCACATACCGAGGGAGCTGGTGAGATCAACGTGCTGGCGATGGAGGAGACCCAGAGAGACGGGCACCACTAACGACCAGACCAGGCAGAAAAAACGCGGCAGATGGGGGAATTAGGAGGAGACAGAGAGCCAGGAAATTCAGACCAGCACTCCCTACTATCTTCATCTTCTTCTATTGGAAGCTCTCTTTAGGGGTTGCCACAGCGGATCATCTGTCTCCATCTCACCCTATCTCTTGCATTTTCCTCTGTAACACCAACCTTCTCCATGTCCTCCTCCACTGCATCCATGAACCTTCTCTGTGGTCTTCTTCTCCTCTTCCATCTTCAACATCCGTTGTCCAATAAATCCACTATCCCTCTTCTGCACATGTCCAAACCATCTCAGCCATGCCTCTCTTACTTTGTCTCCAAACTCCTCAACCTGAGCTGTTACTCATTTCTAATCTTGTCCCTCCCAATAAAAATTTTAGCATCTTCAACTCTTCCACCTCCAGCTCCACCTCCTTTTTGTCAGCGCCACTGTCTCCTATCCATACATCATAGCAGGTCTCACTACCATCTTGTAAATCTTCCCTTTCACTCTTGCTGCTATCTTTCTGTCACATATCATCTCTGACACTCATCTCCACCCACTCAACCCTGACTGCACTCTCTTCTTCACCTCTCTTGTACATGTACATTTTCCATTGCTTTGGATGGTTGACCCCAGGTATTTAAACTCATCTACTTTCACTACTGCTACTCCTTCAATCTTCACCATTGCACCCATCTCCCTCTTATTCATACTCATATATTCTGTCTTGCTTCTACTGACTTTCATTCCTCTTCTCTCCAGAGCATACCGCCACCTCTCCAGGTTCTCTTCCACCTGCTCCCTACTCTCTCTACAGATCACAATGTTGTCTGCAAACTCCATAGTCCACGGAAACTCCTGCATGACCTCATCCGTCACCTTGTCCATCATCATGGCAAACAAGAAGGGGGTCAGGGCCGATCCTTGATGTAATCCCACCTCCACCTTGAATCCATCCGTCACTCCGACAGCGTACTTCACCACCATCTCACTGTCGTCATACATGTCCTGCACCACCCTCACATACTTCCCTGCCACTCCTGACTTTCTCAAACAGTACCACATTTCCTCTCTTGGCAGCCTATCATATACTTTCTCTAGATCCACAATGACACAGTGCACCTCCTTCTGACCTTTTCGATACTTCTCCATCAGCACTCTAAGAGCAAACATTGCATCTGTAGTATGCTTTCTTGGCATAAAATCCTACTGCTGCTCACTGACTGTCACCTCTCCTCTTAACCTGGCTTCAATAACTCTTTCCCATATCTTCATAGTGTAGCTGATCAACTTTATGCCTCTGTAGTTACTACAGCTCTGAGCATCACATTTGTTCTGGAAAACTGGTACCAAAACACTTCTCCACTCCTCACTTCTACTCCACCTTCTCAACATAATCTCGTCATTTGTTAGTACATTACCATTTATGTCCTTAATCAACCTAGCCTGCTGTACATCCTTTCCAGCTTGATCTCTCTATCTAGCCAGTCGATACAACTCCTTTTCTCCTTCCTAAGTTTCCAGCCTCTCATACAACTCACTATATACCTTATCCTTTGTCACCTCTTTGTTATGCACCTAGATTCCAAATACTCCTGTCTCCTTTCTTCATCTCCCTGACTATCCCACTTTTTCTTTACTAACTTTTTCCTTTGGATACTTTCCTGTACCTCCTCATTCCACCACCAAGTCTCCTTGTCTTCCTTCCTCTGTCCACTGGATACACCACATACCTTTCTACCCATTTCCCTCAAAACTTTTGCTGTACTTTCCCAGTCATCTGGTAGTTCTTCCCTACCACCCAGAGCCTGTATCAACTCCTTCCTGAACTCTGTGTGACCGTCTTCCTTCTGTAACTTCTCCCACTTAATCTTTGGCTCTGCCTTCACCGTTTTCCTCTTCTTGCTTTGCAAAGTCATCCTACAGACTACCATCCGATGCCACCTAGCTACATTCTGCCCTACCACCACCTTGCAGTCTGCAGTCTCTTTCAGATTTCTCTTTCTGCATAAGATGTAGTCCACCTGTGTGCACCTTCCTCCACTTTTGTAAGTCAACCTATGTTCCTCTCTCTTCTTAAAGTATGTGTTCACCACAGCCATTTCCATCCTTTTAGATGGAAATGGCTGTCTGTCCTTCCACATTTCTCTCCTTAAAGACAATACCTACCCAGGACCTCCTCATCACCTCTGTTCCCTTCCACTACATGTCCCCTACATGTCCAGGAAGAGGTTAAACCTCTTCCACTCTGTTCAACTTCCCTAAAAAAAAGCCTAAAAATAACATGCCCAAAGTAAATCTAAAGCTGTTATTCAACCCTTTGCAGCATCTTCATGGGTTGGTCTCATTCAAAAGAAAACACACTGAATTTTTTGGCAAAACAGTCATAATCTCTCTTAAGTGCTCCTGTCACAGAGTAACAATCATCTAAACATACTGAATTTGAAGAAAAGAAAGTTCGCCTGGGTGTTTTGGGGTTTTTTTTAGATACAAATGCTTGCAAATAACATACAGCTGTCAGATACTTGCTGGAAAACAACAGAAATGTAGAACCAAGTGTTTTCAAGCTCAGGTCAAAATTTTGGACAATACCACAAAAAATGAATATATTACACAGCTTTTTTCTCAGGTTGTAACAAGGCATTCTTGAACTGTGCCAAACTGTGTTCCAGAGTTCACTATTGTAGCATCATCTCACTTTGGCTCAGCAATAATTATTCTTCTGCTTAAAGACATTTTGTTTCACCCAGGAGTAAGACAGTAAAGAATGGATTCTCTCCCCTGGCCACAGCTGAAATCCCATTCCTTTGTTAAAACCACTCGAAAGAATTCAACTAATGCATTTCCTGTTTTGACCCTTTATTGCCCCCATAAACATGGAACAGACATGGAGACCTGGCCACACAGATCCACAACTCAGTTTTTCCTTAAACTCTGGGACATGCTGGATTTAACCAGTGAATTTTGAAGTACATTATTACAAACTCAATTCTAAACCCTTCTTTTCAGAACTCTGAAAAGCAAATGGACTCTGATGTTTTTAATGTGGAAAATCAATAATATGTGTGAAATGCATTAATCTGTGATTTTATATAGATATGCATGTTAAAAATGTTTAAATGAATGTTTATTCGTGCATGTTGATTTAGAAGCACTGCCTATAAGATATACTAAAGTTAACTTAGTTTAATACATAAAGGAAAATAGCACATTCCAGTATGTATCAAAGTTTTGCCTCTAAAACCATGTGACTCCAGCAGCCAATCTCTGCATGACAACTCTTTCTAACTAACTAACTATCTAACCTGCATTTATATAGCGCTTTTCTAGTCACAAAGACCACTCAAAGCGCTTTCACTAATACTAACCCTCTATTCTAAGGGCCTATAGGAAACAGATATCTAGGGACAATTTAGAACAGCCAATTAACCTAACATGCATGTCTTTGGATTGTGGGAGGAAACCGGAGCCCCCGGAGTAAACCCACGCAGCACAGGGAGAACATGCAAACTCCACACAGAAAGGTTCCAACCCCTGCCAACCTGGGGATTCGAACCAGGAACCTTCTAGCTGTAAGGCAACAGTGCTAACCACTGCACCACCGTGCTGCCCAAAAGCTCCAAACAATAGACTGTTCGTTATTGGACTAAAAGTTCATCGAAGCCCGCCCACGAAGGACGCTCATTGGCTGAGATTCCGGTCAACCCGGAAGCCCGCGAAGGCTCAACAGAGCTTATATAAAGGAGAGAGACCTCTTTTTTCCCTTCTCTTCGCCCCTTCTCGCCTCTGATTCATCTCTTTGGACTCGTTCGTGTCTCTCTATTGTCTATTGTCTACACACAGCAAGAAAGAACAAAGGACCGTCTGAACAGACTTCTACCACGTGTCGCTTTTCTGAACACAGAGCAGATAACTCGTAATTTGTTTATGTAACTTTGTATTTTAATGTCTTTTCCTTTTTCTCTTAAATGCCTACGAATTCCTATTTCTTTGAGCTCAATTCTTAATCGGAGTTAAACTCCAATTTTTATTTATCTCTTTCTTTGTTAAACTTTCTGTAAAATCACCGTTTGTTTAACTTTAATGTAAGTTTTAATCTTGACTTTATTTTTATAATTTTTTCTTGACCAATCACACACCAGAAGCTATTATTTTATCTAAAGTCCGAAGTTCTTTAATTTGAGATCGGATTAGATATCTTTAATTAATTATTATCGAAGGCCTCTTAGAAGACGCAGCTCTCCACATCACGTGCAGCTGAGGAGTCAGCGCGCTTCTGCTGATTTCAACCGTTGAGATCCAACATCTGATCTCATTCATCGTCCAGAATATATACGGGACAAATATTCTGGGTTTTGCCCCTGAACAACACATCAAAACTTCATGAGGACGACGAAGAAAAACGACCAGATCAACGGGGAAACTCCAAGCGAGGAATCACGTGAGCTGCAAACTTTAATTCATCTGCTGAATTAAACGTCTGAGGTTCGGTAATAATTTGTGCATCTAATCAGATGCAAATTAAGAAGCCCTTAACATAACTCTTCTTTTCATTAAAATTCCGTTTTTATTTTCTTAAGATTAATCCAGGACTTTTCATATAATTAGTAAACTTTCTCCATAAACTTGCATTGTTTCCATAATCTGTTATCTCAAACTGATGGAAATTGGTTTCTCAGTTTAACCCTGGTTCCGAAAATATTAACATTGTTAATCTATCATTTACAAGATTGATTCTATGATTAATGAAATTACTGCAATGTCTGTTAATCATTCCGTTTAATAAATATGTGAAAATGAGAGAAGTTGTTGAGAATTTATTTCATTCTGAGTCTGTTTCAAGCACAGGTATCGAATTCACGAAAATTTTTTGAGACTGATTATTAATTAATTTATTGAGTGATTAAACAGGTATGATGTCCGTAGGTGCAGTAGTGTGTATGAGAGATTCCAGGTCAACTGTTCAGCATCCTGACAGCTTGTGGAAGGAAGCTGTTGATCAGTCTGGTGGTTCTGCCTCTGATGCTCCGGAATCGTTTACCAGATGGAAGAAGTTCAAAGTGTTTATGCAGAGGGTGAGAACGGTCCTTGACAATGTTCACTCTCCGCCCCCTTGACTATCCTCTGCAGGGCTTTTTTGTCTGACATACTGCAGCTGGAGTACCATGTAGCAATGCAGTACGTCAGAACACTCTCCACCACACCTCTATAGAAGGTCCTGAGGATGCAGATGGGGAGAGAGGCCTGTTTGAGTTTCCTCAAGAAGTGCAGTCTCTGCTGAGCCCGCTTCCTGATCTTCAAGGAATTCTTGCTCCAGGTCAGGTCCTGCGAGATCTGCACACCGAGGAACTTGATGTTCTCTACTCTCTCCACTAAACGGCCGCCGATGCTGAGGGGGGTGTGCTCAGGCTGTGACCGCCGGAAGTTGATAATCATCTCCTTCGTTTTGTCCACGTTGAGCACCAGATTGTTCTCCCTGCACCAGCCCTCCAGGTCTCTCACTTCATCCCTGTACATTGATTCCTCATCCCTCTGGATAAGTCCCACCACCGTGGTGTCATCTGCAAACTTAATAATCTGGTTCCCCTCGTGTCTGGATACACAGTCATGTGTTAGAAGTGTAAACAACAGTGGACTGAGTACACAGCCTTGAGGGGATCCGGTACTCAGCGTGACAAACTTGGAGATGTTGTTTCCAACCCGGACAGAGGTCTCTCAGTCAGGAAATGCAGGATCCAGAGGCATGTGGCGGTGTTCAGACCGAGAAGGTCTCCTTCATCCTTGTTATTGTCCATAAAAGTGTGAATGTAATCACTTACTTGTTTCTGTACCTTCCAGTGTTTGAATCGTGGCGGTGCAAATTTCAAACTAAAATTAACCCGAATAGGGCTGTGATCTGATATAACTATTGGATGAGACTTTGTGTCACATTTTTAACAGTATCTTGTGATACTAGAAACAGATCTATTCTAGAAAAGATATGATATCTATTTGAATAAAAGACCAACAGTGATGAGTCTGCATGTTCTCCCCATGTCTGCGTGGGTTTACTCCGGGATTTCTCGGGTTTCCTCCCACATGCCCAAAAACACGCAAGTTGGGTTAATTGGCAACAAACTGCGATGGACTGGCGATCTGTCCAGGGTGTACCCTGCCTCTCGCCCAAAGATGCTGGGATAGGCTCCAGCACCCCCCCCCCCCCACGAAAAGGATTAAGCGGAAGAAGATGGATGGATGGCATAGTCTCTGACATTGCAGTGTAGTGTTCTCCAGATGTCCAAAAGAACAAAAGTCTGCATGAGCTCCGGAAGTGAAAAAACAGATCTTTTAGGTTCACTTATCTTCCCAGTCTTGTCTATTTGTGGATGAAATGTTAGATTAAGATCACCTCTTAAAATTAATTTAATTAAGCAACAAAAATCAGACAATTTATTTTCAATTACACCAAAATTTGGCGCATATACAGACGTGGACAAAATTGTTGGTACCCCTCTGTTAATGAAAGAAAAACCCACCATGGTCACAGAAATAACTTGAATCTGACAAAAGTGGTAATAAACAAAAATTCTATGAAAATTAACCAATGAAAATCAGTCAGTGCTTTTGAATTGTGGTTCAACAGAATTATTTTAAAAAATAAACTCATGAAACAGGCCTGGACAAAAATGATGGTACCCCTAGAAAAGATTGAAAATAATGTGACCATAGGGACATGTTCAACCAAGATGTGTCCTCTAATTAACATCACAGGTGTCTACAAACTTGTAATCAGTCAGTCGGCCTGTTTAAAGGGTGACAAGTAGTCACTGTGCTGTTTGGTGACATGTGTACCACACTAAACATGGACCAGAGGAAGCAAAGGAGAAAGTTGTCTCAGGAGATTAGAAAGAAAATTATAGACAAGCATGTTAAAGGTAAAGGCAATAAGATCATCTTCAAGCAGCTTGATGTTCCTGTGACTACAGTTGCACATATTATTCAGAAATTTAAGATCCACAGGACTGTAGCCAACCTCCCTGGACGTGGCCGGAGGAGGAGATGGATAATACCAATGGTAAAAAAAAGAGCCCAGAACAACTTCTAAACACATTCATGGTGAACTCCGAGGTTAAGGTACATCAGCGTCAGATTGCATCATCAGTCATTGTTTGAGCCAAAGTGGACTTCATGGGAGATGACCAAGGAGGACACCACTGTTGAAAACAAATCATAAAAAAGCCAGACTGGAATTTGCTAAACTGCATGTTGACAAGCCACAAAGCTTCTGGGAGAATGTCCTATGAACAGACAAGACAAAACTGGAACTTTTTGGCAAGGCACATCAGCTCTATGTTCACAGACACAAAAATGAAGCATACCAAGAAATGAACACTGTCCCTACTGTGAAACATGGAGGAGGTTCTGTTTTGTTCTGGGGCTGCTTTGCTGCATCTGGCGCAGGGTGTCTTGAATCTGCGCAGGGTACAATGAAATCTCAAGACTATCAAGGTATTCTAGAGAGAAATGTGCTGCCCAGTGTCAGACAGCTTGGTCTCAGTCGCAGGTCATGGGTCTTGCAACAGGATAATAACACAAAACACACAGCTAAAAACACCCAAGAATGGCTAAGAGCCAAACATTGGACTATTCTAAAGTGGCCTTCTATGAGCCCTGATCTAAATCCTATTGAACATCTGTGGAAGGAACAGAAACATGCCGTCTGGAGAAGGCACCCTTCAAACCTGAGACAACTGGAGCAGTTTGCTCATGAGGAGTGGGCCAAAATACCTGCTGAGAGGTGTAGAAGTCTCATTGACAGTTACAGAAATCGTTAGATTACAGTGATTGCCTCAAAAGGTTGTGCAACAAAATATTAAGTTAAGGGTACCATCATTTTTGTCCAGGCCTGTTTCATGGGTTTGTTTTTTAAAATAATTCTGTTGAACCACAATTCAAAAGCATTGTCTGATTTTCAATGGTTAATTTTCATAGACTTTTTATTTATTACCACTTTTGTCAGATTCAAGTTATTTCTGTGACCATTGTGGGTTTTTCTTTCATTAACAGAGGGGTACCAACAATTTTGTCCACGTGTGTATGTTTACTAAGGAAATATTGCTTGACTTGAAGCAACCAGTAACAAATATTTCTACCTGATGGGTCTCTTAAAATATTATTAACTTTGAATTTCAACTTTTTATGAAATAAAACTGCAACACCGGACCTCTTTGATGACTGTCCAGCTCCAATAGCTTCCCCAACCCGACTGCTTTTTAAATGTTGTAAATTTTCTCTTTTAAATGTGTTTCTTGGAGAAAAGCAGTATCTGGGGAAAATGATTTCAGATGTTTTAAAATTTTACCACGTTTCACTTGATCGTTTGCACCAATTACATTCCAAGATATGATTCTTAATTTCGTACCATTCATAAGCTACAGATTGTACTAAGCAACAACAACAGATTTATTGTGATTTTATTTTTACAGTTTTATTTTAGTCTGTTCATTATTGTTTTTGTCTACTTTCAGTCAATAACAATATTTGGTTTTTATTCAATGAAAAGAAAACTGCTTCCATCGCTGTCAAAAAATGTTAGAAAAAAAACTCAACTGTGGCTGTCAGGGTTGCAACGGGGTAGCCCGTGGTCACGCAAACAAACATCAGCCAAAGACTAGACCATAAACTTGTTTTTATCATCTATGCGTTATGTCCATATCTTGGTAGACAAGGAGGCGGCTCAGGGTGCAGTTGAACGTAACCTTTATTAACAAACACAAACTCACAAAGGTGCTCCGAACAGGCCAAGGGATCGACGGCAAAAGAGACAGGGTCTCTTCAGCCCTTGCCCTTTATACCCCTGGTGATGGCGGAACCGGAAAGGTGGGCCGTCACCCCCACTACACCCAGGATGTTATGGGCGCCATATTGGTACACCACACTATGGACTAAACTCTCTCATTTTAAGATTCTTTTACATGCGTGGTCACTGTCAGCCCGTCTACAAGGCTACAGCACCTGAATTTGTGCATGATCAGCCCAGTGCTGGCTCAGCCATATGTGCACGGTCAGCTACGACCAGTCATTCTGTGGAGTGACATAGTGTAACGTGGGGGCGTAATTAGTTGAAGAGGTGTAACTTGACGAAGTCTTTGAACTGCAGACAGACCTGTCTCGAATTTCTTGTTGCTCCATTTTTTCTTTATTCTGACTGTTTCATCCAGCTGCTAGCTTAGTAAGCTACTCTGTGTGGTTCTCCTGCATCAGCAGCATCAATGTATAATTGCATATCATGAAGCAGCAATATGTGTCATGTGATGGGACCCTGGCACTACTGCAAAAAAAAAAGAGAAGAAGAAGAAATCAATTCTTTATTTTTGTGAATCGGTCTTGATCTTTTCCCCCCCAACACCCCTAATGACTTCATGTTTGACTATTAACAATTTATTAAGTAGCAACATTCAACCATCACACTTAATGGTCAAACAGATGTCAGAATTATCCCACTTTTGCCCTTGCCAAGAGAATCCCTGTGGTTTTGAAAAATTTTCCAGAGGTACAAAGCTTTGAGAAAAAGCAACAAAATTACAAGGAAAAGAAGCATCATAAACATATGTGCAATAAAAGCTTCAGATTTACTCAAATAACATAACAAATTTATAGCGACAAATTCCCATTTATTTAAAATATGTACTAAATTCTTGAGGAAAAAAAAAATGCAAAATTATTAGAAAAACAAATGAATTTAAAAGATAAAAGTTACAAATTCTTGGCAAAAAGTTACAAATTTATGAGGGAAAAAAATCACATATGTCATTGTGAATGTAAACACGGGAAGTTCTTTGAAAGATTTAATAAATTCATTTAGAAAAAGTAAATGAATAAAATCGGATCAAATAAAAGTGGGGGGGGGGGGGGGGCTAGCATGCTAGTCGTTAGCTTAACTTGAGCAGGCACGAAATTGTGGGATCCAGGTCCAGTTGATCCCCGACCAAGTGAGCACTCCAGCCTCCGGTTAGCCGTTTACAGTCAAATAAATGTAACGTAGACCTCTAACGATCACCCTACATAACTCATGTTGTGTTAGTTCATTCAAACCGTAACAGCTCAACATACCTGTTCTCTGTAGCTTTATTATGGGGTTCAGACTCATTTTCTTCAGTCCTCTGTGACGATCGAACTTTTCTTAATATTCTGCGATTGTTGGTTTTTTTTTTCAATCTTTCTCCATGTTTCTTCAACAGTAGCAGTTGCTCGATCTCTGTTTAACACCACAAGATGCTGAATTGAAGACAGAACTGTCGTGTCATGTCTCTGATGACAATGAGGCTAAGGCTAACGGAACAGCTACTTCCGCCAAATGTTGCACGGTAGAGTTCCGGTTGAGAAGGGGAAGAGCAAACTTAAGTTCCGCCTTGAGTCAATCTTCTTGCTTGAAAAAAAAAAAAAGTCTCATTTCCAGCTGTATTATTGACCCTCTGACAAGTAAAATAAAATAAAATAATTAAAAAGTGTAGTGTAACGTCGGGGCTGTGATGAGGGGCGGGGGAATTCTCCTGGCATGCTTTGCACAGCGGAGTATTCAGAGACTGTTATTCGGGCCCGATCGCATTTTTCACACTCAACGTTAACCAAATCGCAATTTTTTTTGCACACACCTCCGACCCAGTGAAACATTCGATAAACTGGAAAAAATATGTGTGCCCCCCACCCCCAATTTTTGTAGGCGGGGCCAAACGTACAAGGTCAGTGGAGACCGGTGACCAAAAAGTTTGCCGTTAGTTAGTTAGTTAATCCCTTCACACCATGAAGGCGTATATGGGCGGCGCCTATCTCCGTTTCTCTGACCCTAGGCCACACAGCTACTGTAAGTAGTGGAAGCTACAGTGGGGGGTCAGTCCTCTGGTAGCTCTATGTGTAACTTTACTTTCCCCATTCCATTATGCGGAGCACCACGCTAGAAGGCAGAAAGCACCATTTTTATGTGGTCTTTGGTATGACCCGGCCGGGATTTGAACCCCTGCCTCCCGGGTGTGGGGCGGATGCTCTACCAACTGAGCCACCACTCCGGTAAAAGTTTGCCGTACGGACACAAAATTCGGGTGAGGTGTGCATCACCTCAAGACATGAAAAACACAATTGTGGCCCTTACCCACAGCCAACAGGAAGTCCGCCATCTTGCCTTAAAACCACCCCTGGCATTTGGAAAGAACTCCCCCTAGGGGTCTGCTCGATTGAGCTCATTTTCGCATGGCGGCATCAATATGGCGTTTGGTAGCTATCAAAAAAAAAAGGAGAGCTCAAACTACGTAGAAACGAGCGTAAAAACTGAAACTGAAGAGGTAAAAATAATTCTCGCGGTCGGTCATCCGGGCATTTGGCCTACTTCCGGTTAGCAACCAACGTGACGACGCCATACTCGGTGAAAACAATTCAAGTGGTGACCTAGTCCCAGGCAGCTGCCGTGACCCAGTCAAGCTTGTCCAGCCCGTCGTAGTGCATTGTATTCAGCTCATCAAGTCCTGTATCAGGTAATTGAGTGATATTGTGTTAGTTTAATTAGTTGCCACTTGATGGGTCACGTTTTGAAAATGCTAGCCGCCGACACAAGCCTCTCTATATTGTAAACAGAGACGGACATTTCGTCTATGGAAATGCATGACTGATTCCGTTTTCACCCAACAATACAGACCTCTCTATGTGCAGTCAGCCTGACTAATTTAACTGTAGACTGTAGTAAATAGTGCAACAAAGGGGCAGGCCATTAATGAAAGAGGTGACAAAGGCAACCACTAATTGTTCAATTACTTAACAAGACCTGTTGGGCCAACTTTGCATTTGACAACAATAGTTGAATACTTGAAACTCAGGGTCTTGAGAATATACCATATTTTCATGATTTTCCAGATCCCTGGATCATTTAATTATTTCTTTTAAGAATTACTCCTGTGCTGCCCTGATATTTAATTTGATTTCCAGAATTTCCAAGAAAAAAATAAGAAACAGTGTCTGTAATTCAATTAGTGGCTATTAAATATGAAGGTTGCATATGTGATTATTTGTGTGAAGGTTCTGAGACATATATATTTTTCATTTGCAGAAGAAAAAACATCTTCATTTGGCAAAAGTTGGTCTCAGCCCTAGCTGGTTGGCCAACTTTCAATATGCCAAAAAGCTGTGTGGCATTTAAATGCCACAATCATAATCTCTCTGACAAGAAGGTGTCTTTCCATGTATTCCCACAAGATCCCCTTAGGAGAAGACAGTGGATTCGTGCAGTGAACAGAGCCAAATCAGACAATATGTAAAGACAAGGCTTGGTAACAGGTTTGTTTTCACCGCGTTAAGATGGCGGCGATGTGTTACTAACCGGAAGTGACGTAGCCCTGACCGCGAGAATATTGTGGGGCGTAAAATTATTATTGTGGGACACATAAAAAAGCGAGAGGGCGCACACAATTAAAATGCTCGCTCACTTTTGCAAAATCACCTCTCACTTTCTGATTTCCACACTCGCTTCCGTTCTCTTTGCTCTCGATTCTGATTTCTGCTCTCTCTCGGTTTTATTTTCTCCTCGCTCTCGATTCTTCACTAAGCTACGCTTGCTTCCAATTTTACCGGGGATGACGTCATGGATTAAGACTCGACTAGAGGATCACCCCCATGGTGCTATGTGGATTAGGTGGCGGTCAAAGGCGGAGTCCTTGGCGGACTGATCCCAAGCTTTCTAAACTGGCTTTTGGTACGTGGAATGTCACCTCTCTGGTGGGGAAGGAGCCTGAGCTGGTGTACGAGGTTGAGCGATACCGGCAAGATATAGTCGGCCTCACCTCAACACACAGCTCCGGTTCCGGAACCAGTCTCCTGGAGAGGGGCTGGAGCTTGGCCTTTTCTGGAGTTGCCCCGGGCGAGAGGTGACGAGCAGGGGTGGGTATTCTTGTAGCGCCCCACCTTGCTGCCTCTATATTGGAGTTTTCCCCGGTGGACGAAAGGGTTGCTTCCCTACGCCTTTGGGTTGGGAAACGGGTCCTGACCATCATTTGTGCCTATGCACCAAATGATGTTTCAGAGTACCCACCCTTTTTGGAGTCTGTGACTGGGGTGCTGGAGGGTACTCCTCCTGGAGACTCCATTGTCCTACTGGGGGACTTCAATGCGCATGTGGGCAACGACAGTGAAACCTGGAGAGGGGTGATTGGGAGGAACGGCCTGCCCGATCTGAACCCGAGTGGTGTTCAGTTATTGGACTTCTGTGCTAACCACAGTCTGTCCATAACAAACACCATGTTCAAGCATAAGGGTGTCCATATGTGCACCTGGCACCAGGACACCCTAGGTCGCAGGTCGATGATCGATTTTGTTATCGTATCATCAGACCTGCGACCGTATGTCTTGGACACCCGAGTAAAGAGAGGTGCAGAGCTGTCAACTGATCACCACCTGGTGGTGAGCTGGATCCGATGGCAGGGGAGGAAGCCATTCAGACCTGGTAGACCCAAACGTATAGTGAGGGTGTGCTGGGAGCGTCTGGCTGAGGCCCCTGTCCGGGAGGTCTTCAACTCCCACCTCCGGAAGAACTTCAACCACATTCTGAGAGAGTCTGGAGACATGGAGTCTGAATGGGCCATGTTCTCCACCTCTGTTGTTGAAGCGGCGGCCCAGAGCTGCGGCCGCAAGGTGGTTGGTGCATCTCGTGGTGGCAACCCCCGAACCAAGTGGTGGACACCAGTGGTGAGGGGGGCCATTAAGCTGAAGAAGGAGTCCTATCAAGCTTGGTTGGCTTGTGGGACTCCCGAAGCAGCTGAGGTGTACCAGCAGGCCAAGCGGAGTGCAGCTCGGGTGGTTGCTGAAGCAAAAACGCGGGTATGGGAGGAGTTCGGTGAGGCCATGGAACAAGACTTTCGGTCGGCTTCAAAGAGATTCTGGCAAACTGTTCGGCGGCTCAGGAGGGGAAAGCAGTTCCCCGTCCACACTGTGTATGGTGCGGATGGGACACTGTTGACTTCAACTGGGGATATCGTCGGGCGGTGGAAGGAATACTTCGAGGATCTCCTCAATCCCACTGATACGCCTTCCACAGAGGAAGCAGGGTTTGGGGACGAGGGGGATGACTCGCCTATCACAGGGGCTGAGGTCGCCAAGGTGGTTAAAAATCTCCTTGGTGGCCGGGCCCCAGGGGTGGACGAGATTCGCCCTGAGTACCTCAAGGCCCTGGATGTTGTTGGGTTGTCATGGTTGACACGCCTCTGCAACATTGCGTGGAGGTCGGGGGCAGTGCCTTTGGCATGGCAAACCGGGGTGGTGGTTCCTCTCTTCAAAAAAGGGGACCGGAGGGTGTGCTCCAACTTTAGAGGGATCACACTCCTCAGCCTCCCTGGGAAGGTCTATGCCAAGGTACTGGAGAGGAGAGTCCGGCCGTTGGTCGAACCTCAGATTCAGGAGGAGCAATGTGGTTTTCGTCCTGGCCGTGGGACATCAGACCAGCTCTTTACCCTCTCGAGAATTCTTGAGGGTTCGTGGGAGTTTGCCCAACCAGTTTACATGTGTTTTGTGGACTTGGAGAAGGCATTTGACCGCATCCCTCGTGGATTTTTGTGGGGGTGCTTCGGGAGTATGGGGTATCGGGCTTGTTGTTACGAGCTATTCGGTCTCTGTACGACCGTTGTGAGAGTTTGGTTCGTATTGCCAACACTCGGTCGGAGTCATTCCCAGTGAGAGTTGGACTCCGCCAGGGCTGCCCTTTGTCACCGATCCTGTTCATAATTTTTATGGACAGGATTTCTAGGCGCAGCCAGGGAATGGAGGGTGTCATGCTTGGTGACCACAGGATCTCATCTCTGTTGTTTGCAGATGATGTCCTGTTGGCTTCATCCAGCAATGACCTACAGCTCTTGCCGGGACGGTTTGCCGCTGAGTGTGAAGCGGCTGGGATGAGAATCAGCACCTCCAAGTCCGAGTCCATGGTCCTCAGCCGGAAAAAGGTGGATTGTCCTCTCCGGGTTGGGGACAGGCTCCTGCCCCAAGTGGAGGAGTTTAAGTATCTTGGGGTCTTGTTCACAAGTGAGGGGAAAATGGAGCGAGAGATCGACAGACGGATTGGAGCAGCATCTGCAGTGATGCGGACGTTGTACCGGTCTGTTGTGGTGAAGAGGGAGCTTAGTTCTAAGGCAAAGCTGTCGATTTACCAGTCAATCTACGTTCCTACTCTCATCTATGGTCACGAGCTTTGGGTAGTGACCGAAAGAACGAGATCGCGGATACATGCGGCTGAAATGAGCTTTCTCCGTAGGATTGCTGGACTCACCCTCAGAGATAGGGTGAGGAGCTCAGTCATCCGGGAGAGGCTCAGAGTAGAACCGCTGCTCCTCCACATTGAAAGGAGTCAGTTGAGGTGGTATGGGCATCTGATTAGGATGCCTCCTGGACGCCTCCCACTTGAGGTGTTTCAGGTACGTCCCACTGGGAGGAGACCCCGGGGCAGACCCAGGACTCGGTGGAGAGACTATGTCTCCCAGCTGGTCTGGGAACGCCTTGGTATCCCCTCTGAAGAGCTGGAGCAGGTGGCTGGGGAGAGGGAAGTCTGGGCTTCTCTGCTTGAACTGCTGCCTCCGCGACCCGGACCTCCGGAAAAGCGGTAGAAGATGGATGGATGGATAGAGGATCACCGATCGCTACCTGGGGCCTGGGTGTCTTATATGGCATAATATAGTCTTAGCCAAACTTTGCATTTTGATGATGAGCGCTACGTAGAGCCATGGCATCTGGAGAAAATGTGAGGCTTTTAGTCCGTCAACTAGCAAATATTGATGCTTTTGTACAATGAATGTGACACAAGGTCCTCCTTTTTAATTGATTATTATTTAAATTGGCTAACGTTGCTATTTTAGTGAGGCATTAAGTGGTATGTGTTGAAATACTTAAAAGACTGGTAGCATTAATTAGCTAAACAATCAGCAGTCAATGACAAGTCATTGTACTGGCTGCTAAAAGTGTCTTCTTATAAAATGTAGATGGATGTAGATATTCAAGAGTCTACTCTGCTGCCAGAGTAATGTGTTTGTGATTCTTTTACATTCTGCCACATAAGTTACTCAGAGGTGGAAAGTAACAAATTACATTTACTCACGTCACTGTAACTGAGCAGGTTTTTGTGTACTTGTACTTTTTAAAGTTATTTTAAAAATGTGCAATTTTACTAAGTATGTTTTTGTGTAATTATTGTACTAAACTACCTTTTCAATCACATCTGTTACTGAGTTTTAAAAAAATGTTGGCCTGAATTAAAAAATAATGTAACGTGCTGCTCGACATGGCGACGTCCCACCGGGAGGTTTGAACTCACGCCTCCCGCTCCGGAGTCCCGCACTCTACCTGTGTCGCCAATAGGGTCAACCCACTTGGCAAGCCAAGTAGGGTGCTCATATTGAGTTCGCTACACTACTCCCCTCTGGTTCTCGACATCGTCCCGATGTCAGCGCCCCATTACTGCTTTGGACAGGAGATCCCACCTCTGACACCAATGTAACGTGCTGCTCGACATGGCGACATCCCACCGGGAGATTTGAACTCACGCCTCCCGTTCTGGAGTCCCGCACTCTACCTGTGTCGCCAATAGGGTCAACCCACTTGGCAAGCCAAGTAGGGTGCTCATATTGAGTTCGCTACACTACTCCCCTCTGGTTCTCGACATCGTCCCGATGTCAGCGCCCCATTACTGCTTTGGACAGGAGATCCCACTTCTGACACCAATGTAAGGTGCTGCTTGACATGGTGACGTCCCACCGGGAGGTTTGAACTCACGCCTCCCGCTCCGGAGTCCCGCACTCTACCTGTGTCGCCAATAGGGTCAACCCACTTGGCAAGCCAAGTAGGGTGCTCATATTGAGTTCGCTACAATAATTCATAAACCACATATTTTACAAACTGTACACAAAAGTGAACAAAATAAGCAACAAAATAGACAAAGATGAACAAAATAAGAAATCAAAAAGACAAAAATTAGCAAAATAAGGAACAAAATAGACAAACATAAACAAAAAAATGAACAAAATACAGAACAAAATAGACAATGAACAAACTGAATTGAAGTGACTGCTTCACCCTCTTAAAAAGTACTTCAGTAAGTTTTAAACAAGGTACTTTTTGCTTTTCCTTGAGTACTTATTTAGACCAGTACTTTTAGTTGTACTTAACTAAAATTTCATCAAAGTAGTAGTACCTTTACTTGAGTAGCATATTTCTGTACTCTTTCCACCTCGGCAGTTACTATAAATAATTGAAAGAAATGTCAAATGGGCTCAATCAAATACACTAAAGGCCCTTTTCCACTAGCCCAGCCCAGCCCCGATTGAAAACCCGACTCTACTCACTTCGGTTCGGTTCAGCCTCGGTTGCGTTTCAACATTACTGCTGGCACACCTGCTGGCACACCTGCTGTGGGTGGGATTTGTTGAACAGCAGGCGGCGCCACACCCTCGTGACGTGAAACACGCGACCGAATCCTCCACAACAAACAAAATGGCTGATGACGAGGAGAGAAGGAAGGAAGAAGGAGAGAGGAATGACTGTGACATGAAACTGGTGAAATCTATGGTGCTGACTTGTTGTGCTCTGCCTAATCTGTGTGAGAGTCATAGAGAGACGTTTGACACTACATTGGATGATGCAGTAGATGAACCAGTGGTGGCAGCGTGAAATTACATTTCTACCTATTGCTAGACAAGTACTGCATCTCGTATCTCGACACCCTGCTCCTCTGCTCCCTGTGCCGCTGCCACCACTGGTTCATCTACTGCATCATCCAATGTAGTGTCAAACGTCGCATAATGGAACGGGGAAAGTAAAGTTACGCACAGAGCTACCAGAGGACTGACCCCCCGCTGTAGCTTTCACTACTTACAGTAGCTGTGTGGCCTAGGGTCAGAGAAACGGAGATAGGCGCCGCCCCATACACCAACATGGTGTGAAGGGAATTAACTAACTAACTATGTTCCATCTACCTGTCCTGTTGTTCATAACGCTTATCTGTTAAGGTACGGGTAATTAGATTAGATTAGTTTATTTGACAGGGACAGTGCAATAAACATAGACAATTAGTCAATGACAATCAATCTGATGTGTTGCACAGAGTGTATAGCTATTAGCTAATTTGCAGGAGCCGCAGGACAACAGAAGAAGGTGCAAGGCCATCAGCCTAATGATGAGTCCACACTTCTCACTGTTGTGATAATTGCTCACGCTGAGCTCTCTGCCCGCCCGTACGCTGTGGGGGTCACACACACGACGTGTTCCTCAACACTCTCAATAATTTTTTTCCCCGTATATTCTTCTTTTTGGCGTACAGAAATGGCAATACACCCGTATTTGCTAAAATTGCATTTTCCCCGTATTAAAATACGGCGAAACCGTATCACTTGACAGGTATGTAATTACATGCAGAAACACCGCACAGGCCATCTTCACAAAAATCCAGCTCGACAAGCCACTTTTGCTTAGGTGGAAATGCAAATTGAACTATAAATCCTGTGCTGATACATGTCATATTCCCATGTCAAGGTCTCCCATTTTTACTTACAAATTGATTTTTAATTTTTGGGAAAAGGGAATATAAATTTTGCACTTGTTGGTAACAACAGTTGTGTGCAACAAAAACACAGTTGTGTATCCTTGTCCGATTTGTCTACTGTTATTAGTGCCAAATTTTTGCTAGATTCCTTCTTAATTTATTAAATTTTGACTGGTGATGCAACATTCAACTTACACATACTTACCTTTATCAGTGTCTACAAGTTCAAGCACACCTGTACAACTGCTTATAACATAAAAAATGTACCCGTTCAAGAGAAATGGATTCCGCATTGGAAATTTGTTTAAAATAAAAAAAAAAAAACGACCAAGACATTACATTTCGTTGTGTTGTTAAAAATTAAATTACCATTAGAAGGTTATACACCTGACCTGATGAACAGCAGCATGTGGAGTGAACAGAGAATGGAATGTGTATGTAATTATTGGCTTTTCTCATACGGTGTCATAACAGATAAACCAGACTTTTGATGCAAACAATACAATTTTATTCCAGAAGCAAAATTTACAAACAAAAAAACAGACTGGGCGTGGGGAGACATGGTTAGACACGTCGACTGCTAAATGTGTCCACAAGCCTGCCAAATAGGGTCAGGAAATCTCTGTTGAATGATGACATCTCTGTGAGCTCTTCCCTTCGTAACGCAGCGTCCTGCTCCAGGGCTTCACGCACATCTGCCCGCACATCTGCGGCCACCTGTCGCAAATGCTGCATGTACTCCTGATGGTGTTCTTGCCGCTGGTCATGTTGCTGTTCCAAAAGCCGCATCTCTTCGTCATGCATGTTGACCATCGCTAATGTAAGGTCAGCGATGGGAGTTGTCTGTTTTCGTCTTGCCTAGATGGAAAGGCAGAAAGGCATGGTCGTTAAAGCTGGATCACTACATATATTATGGAATTACACAGGTGAAAGTCTGTGGTGGAATGTCACTATTATATTATGCTTCATTGCTGTATATAAGCTGAACTGTCATGTTGCTGCCCCTCAGTAGAGCAGATTTTGCAACACGCAGGGTGCTGTCTTCGGCTGCAGCCCCCCTGCAAAACTAAAAAGGATTAAGATTAAGAATATGGATGGATGGATGGGTAATGTTTAAACTAGTTGCTTGTAGTGTGGCCACAGAAATCTGAATGGGTTAATACAGTCAGCTGACGTGAAGCATTTCAATGAAGTGTGTGGATTTCAACGGCAGTTCATGAGCTTTAGTTGTTTTTATAAAACAGGAGTTACAACAGCACTTCAATCACCACACCTGAAAATGGTTGTGGAACACCGATAAGTGAAGACCAAAGAATAACCTTTTTGTACATTTAAAAAGACATTTTCAATTAATTAATATGCAGCTACAGGAAATTGCATTAATCAGTTTGGTACATAACTTGTTAGGCTCCAGCCCCCCCGCGACCTGTAAAGAATTAAGCGGTAGAAGATGGATGGATGGATGGCTTTTCGACCCTGGTTTCCGCTGGACCTGTTTCAACCAAAAAAAAAAATCGTGGTTATTGTGTCTTACCGGCACTTGAACGTGATCCAGATGGAGCTGGTGATGTGGCTGACATCGTAGTCGATCCAGCTGGCGCTCCGGCAGACGCACATGCAGCGCCAGGAGAGTCCGCTGTGTCCATCATGTCCACTGAGGTGGACCCCTGTGATATGAACTGCGATTCTAGAAAGAAAATGCACGCAATTTAAAACTTAACACCAAAGTTTATTTATTTATTTAGCAAATGCAAAGTCCTTAAGCCAAGCAGTTGCCTCCTGGTTTGCTGTATGGAGGGTGTGTAATCCTCCTTCCAGTCTTTGGAGCGGGCAAGCCTCTATGATGTGTTCCATAGTTTGCTCCTCTCCACATGCGCACAGTGGGCTAGGGCTACTGCCCCATCTGTGAAGGCTGGCCAAGCAGGGGCCATGTCCAGTCCTGAAGCGATTGAGTGTAGACCACTGTCTCCTTGGGAGGTTGGTGCCCGGGACCTGTTGGTTGGGGCTTATCACCAGCTGTTTGTTTGGGACCTCCTTGGCCTCCCATTCCTCTTGCCAAGCTGTCTGGATGGTAAAGTCAGCTGGGGGAGGGTTTTTCCAAATCGGCCGTCTGGATGAAAGTCGGGCAGTGGGTGGGGTGTAGATATCTGCATAGATTGGTAAGTGAGGAAAATCTTTAACTTTTTGGAGCATCCTTTGAGTTAATGCTGCTCGCCGGATGTGTGGAGGGGCTATGTTTGACAGTACAGAGAGCCAGGGGAGTGGTGTTGAGCGGATTGTTCCAGTTATAGTTCTCATGGTTGAGTTGAGCTGGGTGTCTACATGGTGTGTGTAAGATGACCTGGACCAGACAGGGGCACAATATTCTGCTACAGAGTATGAAAGGGCCAGTGCTGAGGTGCGCAGGGTGGAGACTGCCGCCCCCCATTTTGCACCAGCGAGCTTGCAGAGCAGGTTGTTTCGTACTTTCACCTTAGCAGCCGTCCCCTTTAGATGTTCCTTGAAGGATAAGGTCCTATCAAGGGTCACTCCAAGATAAGTTGGATTTGGGGCATGCTTAAGCTTGAGTCCGCTCAGGTGGATGTTTAGTTCTCTGGCAGCTTTTGCATTGTGGAGATGAAATACACTGGAGACGGTTTTTGCTGGGCTTGGTTTTAGGCGCCAGATTTTGCAGAACTGGTCCAGTTTAGCAAGATCTTCCGTGAGCACCCGTTCCAGTGGTTCAAAGTCTGGTGCTTGGAATGCCAAACAGATGTCATCTGCATAGATGAATTTGCGGGATTTTGTAGTAGGCAGGTCGTTTATGTAGAGGTTGAACAGAGTTGGAGCTAGAACTGAGCCTTGTGGGAGTCCGTTTTTCTGCATTCTCCATGCACTTGTGTTCTGACTGAGGTGGACTCTGAACAAGAGTGGCAATGGATCAGCGTTCTCGTCGCGCCCTCCGCCAGTACCCGGGCTCGCCTGGGGAAGCTAATGATCCTACCAGCAGACTAAATTCGAAGAGACGACGCCTCTGTGCCAAGTCAAAGAAGAATCCTAGTCACAGTCCTAAAGCCGAAAGCAAACACCAAAGTGCAACATGTACACAACACTCTAAAGTTTTTAACCGAAATACAATAAGCGTAATTCAGCGTTTTGTTCGCGCTAATACTTAACACAAAGCAAGCGTGAATCTGCAGTTGGCTGCAAAACAATAGGCAAGCCTCAGTAACAACCACTACCCACAATCTAACAACCTTCCTATTTCTTAAAAACAGTGAGCTTGGCACAGAAAGGATAAAGTGGCGAAAAGATGCGCAATATCAAAACAACACTCACCATCCACGGTTTCCAAGGCCGTGACAGTGGCCGTGTCGAGCCCAATGTCTCTCAGGGAACCACTTCCAATCCGCTGCACTTCAAGCATTGTGGTTCTTCACTGCTCAGTAATCGCTTTTCAGCTTTTTCAGCTTCTCCCAACACTGTTTGGCAGTACGGATGTGCCCTTGGGAACCCATCTGCTCGGACACCTGCATTTTGAGTAGATCCGTCCAACTCGCGCTGGATGCGATCGTCGCCTAATATAAAAGAAAATTGCGCACCTCCTAATATATAATATTAGGAGTATATTATTATATAAGTATATTATACAGTATATTAATATAATATACTGTATTAAAGGGGCGCACTGTGTTCACTGGCTGAACAACTACAAATGGCGGTCATGGAGTAAATTCAGCAGAAAAAGTCACTTTCGTGACGTTACAACCTGACCAATCAGCGGCGACCAGTCTCTTAAAGTCATATCACAGCCATACTCAGCCCTACTCAGCTTGGTTAGACCCTGCCCTGGATCAGGTACTAAAAAAAGTACCTGCTAACCGGTGCTGGGGCTAATGGAAAATGCTCAAACGCGGGCTGAGTGGTGCGGTGTAGGGCTAAGTGAGGCTAGTGGAAAAGGGCCTTAAATGTCTTTCAGAAATCTTCACAGTAAAGAAGGGTTTGGTGCAGATCAGCGTGATGTCAACACTGACTTTCTTTTCATTTGTCGTAGGGCACGATGAGGGAAATAGTGGCAACTGCACAAAACCTTATAACTGTAATCAAGAGCACACTGCAATCTCCTGGGACTCAAGTCCAAAGACATGGAAATGGGCACAGTGTCACCCCACAGCTCCAACATCAGCCCTCAGTACAGCAAGAAATGACAAGGTACTATTTTGTTTTCTAATTAATAAATTATTGTAGAACTTGTCAAAAATGTAATGCATATTTTACATGTAGTAATTATTTTATTATTTCAGATCATTCCCAGGCTTTTTTTCAAAAAGGGCTACGGGGAAAGATAAGATTTGTTCCCCAGAAACGCAAGGCAGCAAAAAATGTTAGGATTTCATTTTACCTCTTGCCACGCATGACAACAAAAACACCAAAAGGCAATGAGGAATTCCAACTGATTCAAGCTGGATTAGGGAAAAGAAGTTTACTAATCAATGGCAACATCACTCATACTGAGGTAGGTGCTAATTACCACTGAAATTTCTGCCATACTTGCATGAAGCATCATCTCCTAAAAAGCACAAATTGTTTATATTAAGCTCTCTGAAATGCTGTGTCTGGAGTTCCCCAAAATGCTATGCTTGGATGGAGGCTGGTTGCTGTATAAAGCAATGGGTATTGTATGGTTTTGAGATATTTGATTTTAAATATTTTTTACTTTTACTGAGATTACTTGGCTTTAATGCTACTGTGTTAACAGGTGGAAGTGGACAGAGGACCGTAACTGTGATTACCCCAGAATCAGAAGGCTATACTGGGGCATTAGTGCAAACAGCAAGCAACAGTGGCAAATCTGTCCTTTACATCGTCCCACTTCAGCTACAACTTGATTTGACTCCATTGCCACTCAATTCCAAAGAATTTGAGAGAATGCCAAAGGCTTCCTGCACTAAATGCAATGAACAAATGCCACTGCAGGTCCTAGCTGTTCATGTCAGTTCTTGTAATGTCCTGTCAGAAGAATCAATAGCTCCACATATGGCAGAAGAGAATGTACATGACCAAGACAGCATTGCAGTAAGTCACCCTGTGATCATGGTTTTCTTATCCTTGCAAATTCAAATGTGTGGTTATTAATTGATTAATTTTTGTTAGTTGAATATGCAAGACTGTGATGCCGATGTGGAAATTGTCCCACCTGCAGAAACATCCAAACAGGTATTTTTTCACTTTAACTGACTTTTTAAAGAGAAGAACTTATATAACCTGTTAATGTTTGTTATATGGAACATTATGTTTCCAGGCTGAGCATGCTTTCTGCCCCATATGCCTGGCTTCTCTCCCTCTTGATGTCCTAGAGGTTCATGCAAGCACATGTGGTGAGAGGTAAGAGTGGCTAAAATGTTATACTGTATATACATTGAAATTTGGTACTTCATAATCCAATGTGATACAATAGAGTATACAAATGCGTGGTCATTACTTTTTTGCAGACAACGGGGAAACCAAACTCTACTCTATTAAGATCTAACTCAAAAGGTTAGATCTTAATAAATAGATACTGTAAGTGTGAAAATAAACTGGCTAATTTGTGGTATGTTCTAATTTTCAGTCTTGATGATATATTGCAAAGCCTAGCTGAAGAAGTGGATGACTCAAAGACATTTTCTGTTTGTGTCACGAGATCGAACTTCTTTCACCGTGCTTTGAAGCAGACATCTACTCCAAAATGCTCCCTCAGTGTTTGTTTTTTGGGGGAAGCAGGTGTAGATACAGGTACCTTAAAGAAAGAGTTTCTTACCGGTAACAGTCAATTTTGTAATTTTGCTGTTTCACTTATTATTTCTGATATTCTATGATGATGATGCTTTACTTATATGCAGTGTATCATTTTGGCAGACCTAATGTCTGGAATTGAAGTGCGCTACTTTTGAGCCTGGTACTGACAACAAAGGAAAGAATCCTATATACTCAATGAGTGCTCTGGGGGAAAACTACTTCAGGTTCCATCAAACATTGCTCTTAAGATAACAATTTGATGTATGTATATTAAACAAATTATTGTATATATGCATGTATTTATCTTCTAATATCTTCAGGAGCTTTGGGGAGATCATTGCTGTAAGCATGGCTCAAGGAGGTCCAACACCTGACTTTATGCGGGACTGGTGTTACACCTATCTTGCAACAGGAGATATGGACAGTTTAGTGGTGACCCCTGAAGATGTCACAGATACAGAAGCAGTTGAGTTGATTGAAAAGGTAAATACCTTCATTTAAGAGTTAAGATACATGCATAACATTTGCACACTTATACTCAGTGAGTATACATCAAATCATGTGAATTTAATATCTAAAATTTTATAGGTAAAAAGAGCCACTGATGAAGAACTACAGAGTCTTGCTGATGATCTACTTGCCTGTGGATATACAGGTGTCATAAAGGCAGACAAAAGGGACTCAATGATAAGGTTTGTAATTACATCTCAATCAGTGTACTAAATTATCAAGCTGCATAATATAGTTTTATTATGGGAGTGTAAATGCTACAAAAATACTACTGATTTTGCCTCTCAGAACAATTGTTCTGCATTCCCTGACTCGACTTCTACCCATGCTTGAGCAACTGCGAAAAGGCTTGAAGCTGTACAACCTTCCAGATGTGATGAAAGAAAACATCGACCTCTGTCGATCCTTGTTTGTGCCACTTGGGGATAATAAGGTGCATGCATGCAGCCGTATTTCAGCTATACATACATTCTGTAAAATGCATTGCAAACATAACTACAGTTGGTAATTCTGTCTTTTCTAGCCCGACACAAACTTCATTATGGCAAGCTGCAAACCCCACTTGAGTGAGAAGGGTACCTTAAGATACAGTCTGGAACAAAATGTCCTGAACCACTTCCAAGATTTTCTCCAGGAGCTTGAAGATGAAGGTAAAAATCTATCGCAGCACATTCGAGTTACATAAGTTTTATTATTATTAATGCCAGCAGAAAACATTTCTGAAATTTTATGTCACTAGGATCTGAGCCAGATCAACAGGAAACAAAAGAGTCTGATCCTGAAGATGTTTTGAACACCAAGCCTCTGAGTGTTCAAGCAGTCCTACAATGGATAACTGGTCAGGCTCACAAGCCAGTACATCCAAATGAGAAACAAAATTTTGAAATTCACATTGAGTTTAAACATGACTGCCAACCAGAAACGCATGACATTTGTTTCCCAATTGTCAGTGCTTGTGCTAGGTCCATAACCTTTCCAGTTGCACACATGAAATCATATGCTGATTTTAAACATGTGATAACTCTGGCCCTACGCTTTGGAAATGCATTTGGCAGAGTTTAAACTTGCACAGTGTCACTTCTTACATTCATGTTTCATAGTCTCAAACCTGAGAATTTTGTTCCACATGTACTGTAAATGTTCAAAAAAGTTTGACAAAATTTGGAATTTCATGTCATTTATGCTGATTTGTGTTCTCAAAACCCAGAGGGTGTTCATCAGCAAGCATTCAGTGACTGACAATGTTTTGGTCATTAGGCACTTGTCAGAAAGTGATGTACGTATTGTACAACATTCAAATAAATATCTCTGCCAAAACACTGTGATTGTCCTCTTGGGTTAATTGTAGATGTAAGCTGGTCCATTTCTTCAGGAATAAATGGACAGGAAATCTCTGGGACTTCAATTCCAATGTGTGACTCCTGTGGAATCCCAACATCTTCCCAGTTATTGTCCCCCTCAACAAGCTGCAAAAACATTCAACAACACAATTCATACTGTAGGCAGAAGCTTTTAGAAAACCACTTTTATGCTATTTTTTTTTTCTTAACTGTTGTATTTGCACCTGTTCAAGATTCTCTGGCTTGTAGGTGGGGGCTTTCATATGGCCCATGACCCACAGCTGGTTTGGTGTTAAATTTTCCTCTGTGCGTAAAGGGTGGCTGTCCCAACCATCAGAGAATTTTGCCAGGTCGTCCTTGAGGCGGGGCAGGAAGACGTAGTGGGGGCAAAACATGTGGACACTATTGGAGATGTCAAGTAATCCATTTTCTTCCAGGTCATGCAGAACTTCGTAGTAGACTTGAGTCACAGCCATCCACACATCTCTCCACAAACGCTCAATTCTGAAATTGTCAAAAACGTTTTCAAGTTTAACCTATACTTATCCACTTTTTTAGGATTACAACAACACTCCACAAACAGGACAACATACCTCTGGTTATGAATACTCTTTCCTGACACGAAGCTGCCTCGTCCTGTACCTCGCACTGTGAACATGCAGTGGGCTATTCCCACATTTTCAACTCCTTCATCTCTCTTACTCTGTATTAAGAGAAAAGCAAGGTGTTCAATGAGATGAAGACAACAACAGCTTTGAAGTAATATTATGATACTGTGGTGGACACACATACGGGACCTGTTTTGTGACTCACATTTTAGATCAGAACAAGGGCAGAGCTTCCTTGGTGATTACAGGAAGCTGCAAGAATCTTAGCTTTGGTATGCAAGGCTTGAGACTGTGGGGGGTATAATTAAAGGATTAAAGAAGGGATGCATTGTAGACAGTGGAAGTGATATCATGGAGAGAGGAAGCATTGTTACTGTCATTATGATGCAACGTGGTCTGTGATACATGTGACCTGTGAACTGCAAGAGTCCTGATATTTAAGGACAAGAGTTTCCTGTGTGGCTCTCTTTCTGCTTTGAGATGATGGTGATGTGAATAAAGCTGACTTGAGAGAGAACACTGCCTCGTCATTCTCACATCTCCACAATACTATTTATGTGTGATTCATATTTTGCTGTAGTGAACACTGCACTATGTTTTTCTGGTACACCAGACTTTGGAAAAAGTAGAGTTTAAATGCTCAAATTTAATTTTCCAGGGAAGGCATCTTTCAAGACAGTTATGTATGCTTTCATTTTAGAGCACCTCAAAAATACTGTATATTCATAAGGGAGCACCATTTTAGATGACTCCAAATTACGATAGCTTATGACCATGAAATATTACTACTTCAGGAAAAACAAATGTATAATGGAGACTGTCAACATTGTAAAATAAGCCAATGTCTGTGCATCTGTAAATATAACATTTGATTGCACTGTCTATTTTTTAATGTTTACAAGTTCATTATCAATAATTACCCACATTTTCTACATTTTGCACCTTTTAAAGCTTTGTTGAAGTAGGAAAGCATACCTCAATGGCCAGCCCAACCGCTGAACAGCTTCTAGGAAGAAGTTGAGAGTTGTGCCTGATTTGTTGTCCTTTGCAGCATTCAGGTACATGATCTAACCACACATTTTACACAGTGTTGGAGCCTTTAGGAAAGAACAAACTGACTAATACCAATTATTTACTCACCTTTCTTGAGTAGCCAGATCCACACCTCCAAAAATGACAATGTTGTACCTTAAACCATAAAAAGAAACATTTTAAGCAAACTGAAATGTAAACTGAACATTGTATTTGATATTAAGACATTCTCTGAGTAATCCTAAGCTACAGGAAATACATTGGTGAGCAGCAGACACAACTGTATACAAAATAACTACCACCCATTCAAGTCAGAAATCACACAAACCTTATTAGTTTGTGATTAGTGTCTATATGGACAAGTGACAGTGGTCCTTTGACAGAATAAGTTCGTCGCACTGTGCATCCTATGTGTGTCAATCGTGACAGAACACCGGCAGAGTCAATTCTGTGCATACAACTTTTAATTCTGTGCCACTGTATGCGATGGCCCTCAGATTGCAGGAGTCCTTTGACAAGTCTGTATCCTGCATGAGGTATTCTGGCTTTAATACTAGCAACTTTGTTGTCCAGTTCTTCATCAGACATAGAGCTAAACAATGTCTTTGTTGAAATGCCATTTTCATTCATTCTTCTGAAGATTGTAGCCTCACTAACATCAAGTAGGCTGGCTACACATTTTATTGGCAGAGGTATTTCCAAAAGACATGTAAGAAAATCAACCGAGAACTCAAATTTAGGGCATCCCATTTCTCCTTGTACAACTGTGTACAAAATTGGACGTTGATCCTCTTCAATAGCAACATGTGCAAGTCTCTCTAATTCTCAAAGACCCTGCCTTATGGTGGAAGGTATATCCAGAATTTGGGATGCTGCATTGATTAAGATGTATTCTTGATTGCAGACATATTCCAAGTAGTCAAAGTCAGGAGAAGATTGTCCAAGTAGCCACTGTAGTCTATCTTTAAGACGTTCCAATATGCTACGTCGTAGAGTTTCCTAAAATGTCAAAAAACATAAACTTAGTTAATTTTTTTTTTACTATTACAGAAATGCTATACAACAGCTCTGGTTAATGTTGTTCTTAAGAGCAACAGAACTTCAACTACCCAACAAATAGCATGCAAACATATAATCTTACACTATGATTACACTTTTAAGAAATAAAAATCTATCCACAGTTAAGATTGGTGCAAAGCATCAATATATTTTCAGGGTCAAGTGTTCTGACACTAAATAGTTGATCTAATTTTTAAGAAAGAGTTCAAATTTAAGAAGTATCAAATTGAGTGTTTTTATATAGAATCTATTCCCAAGGGAATTTCTCAAAGAGCATTATATTTTGCAGCAGTAAGTTAAGTTGCAGAATTAGTTTTTAATAGATTTTACCTACGTATGACTACTATTGGCATTACCACTGTAGACTCGACAGCATAAAGAATATTGCATATTAATACATCTTTATGCTACAAATTTATCCTAATATTTATTAAAAACACTACACCCAATTACTTTTATATACCTACTTTGCTATTATTTTCAGCTCCCACTATTATCTCCCAACATTAGTATTTCTGCTTGAATTTAATGCTGGTTTTTTTCCCAAAACTTTATTGAGAACAAGGTAAAGGTACAGAATTATGACATAGATGGTGGTAAACATGGCAGTTTTTTTTCCTTAATTGTGTAATTCAGTCAACAGTCATACAAGAGGTATGAAGGATAAAATAATAAGATTAGTAAATAATAATAAGATAAAGTAAATAAAAGCATAATAAGAGTAGACAAAGAGAGAAACGGGGGGTTCTTTTCAGTCCAGAGTGTCCAGAGCACTAGGGGTTTTCCATGAGTTTCCGATCATCAACCAAACAGTGGAGTTTCACAGCATTCCGCTTCTTCATGTGTTTCAGTGATGAGAAAAAAAGGCAGAGTTCTTTATGAAATACATTAAAATTTGGCTTGCATTTTAAAAATCTATTTCTGTGTACATAAAATTTTCCCAAGATTACGAGGGTGTTAATAGACATATCATGCAATGAGTTCTTAATAATAAAGCCATACAAAATATTCTAACAGTTAAAAACAGGGGTTGGTACATGTTTAGATAACCAGTGATGAAAATCATCCCAAAACGCATTAGTGTACATACAGTAAAAGAAAATGTGATCTGTACTTTCTATATGTTCATTACAAAAGGAACAGTTATTGTTCTCAAAGCCAAAACGTTTACTTAGAAACTCAGCAGAAGGTTAAATTCCATTTAAAACTTTGTAATGGATCTCTTTTGCTTTTGGTGAAATAGGAAATTTAAAGAATTTAGATCTTACAATTTGAGCTTCTTTTTTGGAGAAAAAATTAAGAATAGCAGCTCTAGATACTGTTACTGGGAAGATTTCTTTATTAAATATTTTTCTAATTGCTAAATTGTTTAATTTTGAGTCACCTAGGTGGAAACCATTTACCAAAAGCAAAGGGAGATTCGGGCAAAAGCCAAATCTATTTAAAGTTGAGGCCATTAGTATAATTGTCTGAGGTATTGCCTCAATTACTTGGTTATATTCTCGTTTATCATTTATGTTATATTTAGCATAGAAATTTTCAAAAGTTAAAATGTTCCCTGTGCCGTCTAATAAGTGTAGAACAGACCAAATGCCCTTATTTTGCCAGTTTTGTAGGAATATTCATTTGTGTTTAGATAGTACATATCTACAATTCCACAGAGGGCTCATATGAGGGCTAAAATTATGTTTATAGATCAATCTCCAATATAGTAAGACCCGTTGATGAAATGAGGAGAGTTTATAGGGGAACTTTTTTGGGTCATAGTCACATCTGAGCAGGAATTCAACGCCCCCAAATTTAGCAAAAATTTCATTGGGAATATGAAACCAGAAATGTTTGGGTTGTTTAATAAATTGTCTCAGCCAGTTAATTCTGATGGTGCCATTAATGCATTCAAAGTCTATTGCTTTAACACCACCTTCCTCATATTCTTGAATCATGGTACCTTTTTTAATATAATGTGTTTTCCCTTTCCAGATATAATTGAAAATGGTTTGATTGATGGCTTTAACTGCATCTTTGGGCATTGGTAATGAATGGGCTGAATAAATAAATCGGGAGATGCATTCCATTTTTGTCAGAAACGTTCTTCCTATGATGGAAATATCTCTTTGAGACCAGGAGTTGAGATAAGTTTTTGATTTCTCCAAGCAATTCCAAATATTGAGCTTGACTAATTGATCAACATCTTTAGTGATATGCATGCCCAAATATTTCACTGTTTGACGGGAATGGTATGAATGGCTGATAGACTTCAATCATGAATAGGTAATAATTCATTTACCTAGATTCAGTTTGAGCCCAGAGGCTTTAGAGAAAACATCTATATAATTGAGAATTTTAGGGACTTGATCAGAGTTGTGCATGAATATGGCTGTGTCGTCAGCCAGTTGGCTGATTGTTAGTTGTTTTCCAAATACTGTTAATTTATCAAAGTCAGAGTTTTTTTATAAAAATTGAGAGCATTTCAGCTGCTGCAATGAACAACAGAGGCGAAACCGGGCAGCCTTGTTTAATTCCTTTGCCTATTGAAAATCTAGGGGAGGTACCATGTGGTCATAGGACTGAGCTGTTGGTATCCGTGTAAATTAGTTTTATAAAGTTTAAAAAGTGCTCCCCAAAACCAAAAAGCTCTAAGGTCCTAAACATAAATTTGTGTTCAATCATATCAAAAGCTTTAAAAAAATCAAAAATAAAATAAACCCCTCGTCAATTAGGTCCCTATAGTCAAGTAAGTCCAATACCAGGCGTATATTGTTGTGTATTGAGCGCCCTTTAATAAAACCTGATTGTGTCTCTGAGATAATATCAGTGATGCCAGTTTTGAGTCTGTTGGCATAAATATGTGTTAAAATTTTGTAATCATTATTAAGTAAAGTAATTGGTCTGAGATTATCAATCAATTTTGGGTCCTTGCCAGGTTTGGGAATTAGTGTGATGACTCCTTGTTTCATAGTATTTGGTAAAACTGATGTAGCACAGATTTCCTTTAACATATTAAAAAATAAATCTTTTAGGTTAATCCAGAAGTGCCTGTAAAAATTGGTTGTCAAGCCGTCTGAGCCAGGTGATTTGTCTAGAGCTAAGGATTTTAGAGCGTTTTCTACTTCCTCCATTTGGATCTCTGCGTCACATGATTTTCTAAAATATTCATCAATTTTCAGTATCTGTCCTGAAATGGACTCAAAGAAACCCTCTGCATTAGTGTGTGAGTAAGAGGAGGAGTATAATTCACTGTAAAATTTAAATATTTCTTTAGAGATCCTCACAGAATCAGTACATTCCTTACCATCAATTATAAGAGACTTAATGGCATTTCGTTCTTTTCTTTTCTCAAGCGTACAGAAGTATGTTGAGCTTCTCTCTCCCTCCTCTATCCATTTCGCTCTCGACCTAATATATGCTCCTTTGGCTTTATTAATATAGATGTTATCTAGGGAAGAGTGCAATAAAATCAGTTTTTGTTTGTCCTCTTCACATAAGGAATGTTTGTTGCATATTAAATGGATCTCATTTACAATATCCATTTCTTTTTGTTTATTGGCTCGGCTTATGACTTTGCTGTATGAAATAGAAATCTGACAGATTTTATACTTAAGAAATTCCCATTTCTCCCTGTAAGTTGACAATAATGTATCTTTGGTTATGCTGTCGATTGTCCTTTTAACATCCTGACAGAATGGATCATGTTTTAGAAGATTTGAGTTAAATTTCCAGTAGCCTTTGTTTCTTCTGACTGCTCTAGTGGGAGTTATGGTTAACTTGATCATACAATGATCTGTAAGCGGAGCTGCAGAAATTGAGGTGCTTATATCTATATCAGGTTGTAATTCAGAAATAAGCCAGTAGTCTAATCGCGATTTAATGGTGCCATCAGGTTTAAACCAAGTAAAGGTTTGGGTATCTGGATTTAGCGCACGCCATATGTCACTAAGCTGAAACGTGTTACAGAAATCTAGTAAAGTGGTATTATACTGATGATTAGGAAATCTTGAAGGTTGCCTATCAAGCCATTCATCCATAACCATATTGTAGTCGCCACCCAACACAAAAACAGGATTGATATATATTTGAGATAATTCCTTCAGTATGTTAGTCATGTCTGTAATTAATTGTTTGTTCTGATTGCGGTTGATAAATCCATAAATGTTAACAAGAATCAAGAATTGGTTGTGTAATTCAAAAACGCAAATAATCCAGTGTCCTGTGTCATCTCTTTTGGTTGCAACTAGTTTCCCAGGAAAGTTATTTAGGAGCATGGCGACCCCTGCTGACCTATTTGTGCCATGACTATAGTATATTTTTTCTCCCCATTGATTTGTCCACATTTTTTCATCTGTATCGTTGCTGTGAGTCTCCTGAATAAGATGACAATGTGCTTTTTCATTTTTAAGGAATAGAAATGTAGCCTTTCTTTTTATAGAGTCTCGTAAACCCCTAGTATTAAGTGATGCAAAAGAAAAGGTTGTAATAAAAGACATAAAGGATGAAAGAGAATAAGGAAAAATTTAAAATAATAAAATAAGATAACAAGTAGATAAACGGTTTAGGTTGTTACTTTGGACCAAGTACACTTGAAGAAAGCCCCTGACTAAATTGCTAAATATATGTTTTAACTCATAACTTTTTCCCCCCCCCCTTTTTTTTCCTTTTTCTTCCCCTTTTTTCCTTCCCCTTCTTTTCCCTTTTTTCCCCCTTTTCTTTCACCTCTCCTTTCCTCCTTTTTCCCCAAGCTGCACGCTTATTATGACAGAATCCAAAAATCTGGTCTATAAAAATTATCGAAAATATGTAATGCAAATTATCAAAATGTCATTGAAAAAAAAGCTGCCTTATAAATCTACCCTTCAAAAAAAAAAGCGGCAGGAACCTGAGTAAAAGTAGCATGTAAACATTTCCAAGTGACAGCTGCCAGGAACACAGCGTACTTCAAAAGGGGGCTATGAAATGACTCCCTATAAAGTAAACACTGAAGTAGCTTAGCAACATGTACAGAACATTAAAGAGTCAAAGTGCTTATTCAGCCATAGATGTGAACCAGACCCTTAGATGCTGACTCTTCTACCGTTGATGTATCCCACATGGCCTTTGTACCAGATGTTTTTCCCAGCTGCACGGGCTTGTTCCATCTGTGGCCATGCTGCTGCGCGGGCATCCCTGTCGGCTTTACAGAAATCTCGCTTGAATCGGATCCCTGCTACTCTGCAGAATTTGGAGTTTTTGGTCAGCCTCCAAATTTCTTCACAGTGGCATCTCAAAACAAACTGGAGAATAACCTGGCGGTTTCTTCCATTTTCACGTTTTCCCAGGCGGTGGACATTGTCGACAATAGTGCCCATGGTCGTTGCCCACTGCGGTGCAATTTCTGACAGAATGTGGATTACCTCCTCACGGATCGTTTCGTTATCCTTTTCTTTGATCCCGTGTATTTTAAGGTTCCAGCGCCTCTTGTACCTCCCCAGCTCAGTAATCCTTTCCTTTAGCTCTTTATTTTCTTGTACAAGCTTGGGGATGTCTCTCTCAAAGCTCTGTAGTTTGGTCTGGCAATTTTTGATGTCAGCAGTATTGATTGAATGAATGAATGAACGAATGAATGAATGAATCTTTATTTTTATTTTCGGATAGTACAGGTTAAAAGGAACTGAATAGTATAGCAAAAGGGGGAAATAAAATCCAACAAGGTCAAATTAGGCAATAACTCCTCTGATTATACAGTTCAACAAAAGTTATCCGAAATGGGTGATGGCTGAAGCCGCAGCTTATATTGCCCACCCATATTCCATCAAAGAATTCAAAAGAAAAACAAGAGCGATTACAATTCAGAACAAAGCTAAGACCAAATGTGACAAAAGAAAAAAACAAAAAAGAAAAACAAAAAAACTAGGCAACAACACAGCACAGGCTGGATATGACAATCCTTATGTGATTTTACATGTTATCTTGCATATATGTTTGGAGTATTTCTTCCTTTAGTTTTTGTTTAAATTGCCCAAGCATTGTACATGATTTTAATTCAGGTCCAAAATCGTTCCATAATCTGACTCCTTGCACTGAAACACAGTGTTGCTTGGTGGTTGTTCTCACTGTAGGCTTTTGAAATATACATGTTCCTCTGAAGTGATATCGTTTCTCCCTTATTTGGAACAACTTTTGGATATTTGCGGGCAGTGATAAATTCTTCACTTTAAACATTATTATTGCAGTTTTAAAGTCAGCCAGATCTTTCAACTTAAGAGCTTTTAGTTTAAGAAAAAGTGGGTTTGTTGGTTCCCTGTAATCTGCTTTGTTTATTATTCTAATAGCTCTCTTTTGAAGCATA
This sequence comes from Pholidichthys leucotaenia, assembly GCA_020510985.1. NCBI lineage: Eukaryota > Metazoa > Chordata > Actinopteri > Cichliformes > Pholidichthyidae > Pholidichthys > Pholidichthys leucotaenia. Next base: position 253,545,902 of record CM035842.1, on the reverse strand, counting down.
AAGAGTGGATATATGTTTGTTTTATATGTATTTCCCCATACTTCATTACAATATGTCATGTATGGGAGTATTAATGAATGATACAAGGTGTATAGTGTGAGTTGATTCAGCAAATATTTCACTCTGTGTAATATTGCAATTGATTTGGATATTTTACCTTTAATATAATTAATATGAGACTTCCAACACAGTTTATTATCAATTATTACTCCAAGAAATTTAGTTTCAGATACCCTTTCGATCTCTACACCATTTACACTGAGTTTAGGTACTGAGTTGTTGTGATGGTTGTTAAAGACTATAAATTTTGTCTTACTTAAATTGAGCGTTAATTTGTTTGAATCAAACCACAGTTTAAGCTTTCCTAATTCCTTTCCGAGTGTATCCAGAAGTTGTTCCAAATTGTTTCCACTGCATAATAGATTAGTGTCATCGGCAAACAATATTAAGTCCATTTTTTCTGAAACTTTACATATGTCATTTATATACATAGTGAATAATAATGGCCCCAAAACTGAACCCTGTGGGACTCCACAAGTAACCTTCAGTAACTGTGAGTTTTTGTTACTAACACATACATACTGATATCTATTCTTTAAGTAACTACATAACCAGGACAGTGCTACCCCTCTAATACCACAATTTTGTAGTTTCTTTAATAATAAATTATGATCCACTGTATCAAATGCTTTTTTAAGATCCAGGAATACTCCAACTGAATACTCTTTTATTTTCAATGGCTGTTGATATTTTTTCTATAAATTCCATTAGAGCATATGCAGTTGTCCTCTTGTGTCTGAACCCATATTGCTGCTCACACAATAAATTATTCTTCAGTATGAAGTTGTCAATTCTCTCATAGAATATTTTTTCAAGTATCTTGGAAAATTGCGGTAATAGTGAAATTGGTCTATAGTTTGAGAATTCCCCTCTGTCACCAGATCCAAGATGGCGCCCACAGTGGTCGCCATGGTGCTTCGCTGCGCTTTTTTTTTTTGTTTTTGTTCGTCAATTGTGTGTCTGCCTGCTCTTACACCCGTGAAGAGCTACTAAATATCAGGACTTTCACTCCCACGGACCTACTCCCAGTTTTTTTGGCTCCTGCCGCCGATCTGGTTCACTTTTTAGCCCAAAAAGTGAGACGGCGAAAGAGAGGAAGACGAGCAGGCGCCCTCGTGCAGCTTCGCAGGAGGGGCACGTGCACGGCTTTGCCTGGAATATTTCTGTCCAGCGTCAACTCTCTTTATAACAAGGTAGATGAACTGAGACTGCTGATGCGATTTAAGGACCTCTCCACCTCGTGTGCCCTCTGCTTCACTGAGACCTGGCTCAAGGAAAAGACACCGGACAGCACGCTCCTCCTCGAGGGATTTCAGCTGTTTCGTGCTGATCGAGACACGGGGCTCTCCGGCAAGACCACTGGCGGAGGAGTCTGCTTCTACATCAACAGCAGCTGGTGCTCCAATGTAACTGTGATCTCCTAACACTGTTCTCCCGCTCTGGAATATTTATTCATCAACTGCAAGCCATTTTATTCCCCGCGTGAGTTTGCTTCATTCATCCTGGCCGCTGTTTATGTCCCGCCCGATGCGGACGTGCGCGAGGCTCAGCGCGCCCTCGCGGATCACATTCAGCAAGCGGAGCGGACTTTCCCGGACTCTCTGGTTATTGTGGTTGGCGACTTTAACCAGAGCAACCTGAGCCACGAACTCCCCCGATACAAACAGTTTATTAAATGCCCCACCAGAGGAGAGAACACGCTGGATCACTGTTACACTACAGTTAAGGACGCGTATCGCGCTGTTTCCTGCGCTGCGCTTGGACTATCTGATCACGTGATGGTCCACCTGATTCCCACATACAGACAGAGACTGAAGCTCACAAAACCTGTTGTGAGCACTACGAGGAAATGGACCAGTGAAGCTGGGGAGGAGCTGAGCACGTGCTTGGAAATAACTGACTGGGACATGTTTAAAGGAGCCACGCATGATCTGGATGAATACACGGACACTGTGACCTCATATATCCACTTTTGTGAAGAGATCATTCTTCCATCACGCACCAGGGTGAGTTACTCCAACGACAAGCCCTGGTTCACAGCTAAGCTCAGACAGATCAGGAAGGAGAAGGAAGCAGCGCTGAAAAGTGGAGACAGGGACTGCTACAAGGAGGCCAAATACCGGTATAGGAGAGAGCTGAGGAGAGCTAAATCTGTGTATTCTGAGAGACTCCAGCAACAGTTCACTGCTAACGACTCTGCTTCTGTGTGGAGAGGACTGAGGCAAATCACCAACTATCGGCCTCAGGCTTCTAAAGGACAGGATGACAAAGCCCTTTGTCAAAGACTGTCCCAACACTATGCCCGTTTTGACACCTCGTCAGCTGTGTCCAACTCCCCCCCTCCCCCCAGCGCCACTGCCTCCATGGTCCCCACTTCATCAAAGGCGCCCCCCCTCCTCCCCCCTGCCCTTGCCATCAGTGAGCAGGACGTGCACAGACAGTTCTCCAGACTGAACCCGCGCAAGGCCCCCGGTCCGGACGGCGTGTCTCCCTCTACCCTGAGACACTGTGCGGAGGAGCTGACCCCTGTCTTCACAGACATTTTTAACACCTCCCTGAAGTCATGCCACGTGCCGGCCTGCCTCAAAACCTCTACCATCGTCCCTGTCCCCAAGAAGCCACGGATCACTGGACTTAACGACTACAGACCTGTAGCGCTCACCTCTGTAGTCATGAAGTCCTTTGAGCGCCTGGTCCTGCCCCACCTCAAGACCATCACCACTCCCCTCCCGGACCCGCTGCAGTTTGCCTACAGAGCCAACAGGTCTGTGGACGACGCAGTCAACCTGGCCCTCCACTCCATCCTGCAGCACCTGGACTCCCCGGGAACCTAAGTCAGGATCCTGTTTGTGGACTTCAGCTCTGCATTCAATACCATCCGCCCCACTCTGCTCCAGGACAAGCTGTCCCTGCTCAACGTGCCTGACTCCCTCTGCAGGTGGATCACCGACTTCCTGACGGACCGGAGGCAGCATGTGCGGCTGGGAAAGACTGTCTCAGACTCTGTTAGCATCAGCACCGGATCACCCCAGGGCTGTGTACTTTCCCCCCTGCTCTTCTCCCTATACACCAACTCCTGCACCTCCAGCCACCAGTCTGTCAAGCTGATCAAGTTTGCGGACGACACCACCCTCATCGGGCTCATCTCCAACGGCGACGAGTCCGTCTACAGGAGAGAGGTGGCCCAGCTGGCGTCCTGGTGCAGCTGAACGCTCTGAAGACAGTGGAGATGATCGTGGACTTTAGAAAAGTCACAGCCCCTCTGCCCCCCCTTACCCTCACAGACTCTCCCATCACCACTGTGGATTCCTTCCGCTTTCTGGGCACCACCATCACCCGGGACCTCAAGTGGGAGCCGACCATCAGCTCCCTCATCAAAAAGGCCCAGCAGAGGATGTTCTTCCTGCGGCAGCTGAGGAAGCTCAAGCTACCCACTAAGATGTTGGTGCAGTTCTACACGGCCATCATCGAGTCCATCCTCACCACCTCCATCAACGCAGGAGCCACCGCCAGAGACAGACTAAGACTGCAGCGCGTTGTGCGCGCTGCTGAGAAGGTGATCAGCTGCAAGCTCCCATCCCTCCAGGACCTGTACATCTCCAGGACCCGTAGGCGTGCAGGTCGGATCATAGCCGACCCTTCACACCCTGGACACGCACTGTTTGCCCCCCTCCCCTCAGGCAGAAGACTTTGGTCCATTCAGACTAAAACCTCCCGCTACATGAACAGCTTCTTCCCCTCTGCCATCAGACTGCTGAACACTAAGTGACTTATTAGACTCTCGTGCATTACGTACAGCAGCTCAACCGGACTCATGACAATTATCACTGTTTTCTTTTTGCACTACCGACTGCACTATGTAGAACTCCACAATATCTGCTGCTTGTTAATATATTTAAAAACTGCATAGATTAGTATTACTTATTCATATTCTACCTTTTATTGCATGCATAGTTTTTTATTTTTATCTTTAGTGCTACTCCATATTTAATGTTGCAGCATTGCACCGAGACAAATTCCTAGTTTGTGTACTACATGAACAATGGCAATAAATCTCATTCTGATTCTGATTCTGAACGATACGACCAAGTCATATCTCACTGACATTAAAAACCTAGCGAAGATGAGTGGCAGAGATTCTGCAGATGTCCTGAAAGACATGATGTCACAGATTTCTGAGTCAATCAAAGAATCTGAAAATGATCAATCAGAGCAAGTTAAGTTACCTGATAACTTACCTGAAGCTTCCTTGGATGAACCTCAACCTCAGCCTTCTGCAGCTGAGCCCAGTATTCAAGGTGCACAACCAACTAACCTTTCAAATCACACTGCGAGCACCCCAGCTCGAAGTATGCCCACCATTTCTGCATATGATTTAAATCCCCCAGAAGTGCAACGTGTGGTAGCTGAGCACATTGTAAAAAGGGAAAATTTTTCCGTGCAGCCGTTTTCACAAAAGCTCAGAGCTTTTTCTGGCAAAGACCCCCAACCGACTTATGAGCAAGATTATGATACTTGGCGCTCTAGTGTAGAATTAATCTTGACTGATCCCGCTATGTCCAAATTGCAACAATCCCGAAAGATCATTGAGTCTTTTACCCCCAGCAGCTGATGCTGTCAAGCACTTGAACCCCAACAGCTCACCATCAGAATACCTTTACCTGTTAGATTCTGCTTATGGTACAGTTCAAGATGGTGGAGAGCTTTACGCCAAGTTTATTGACACCTTCCAAAACACAGGTGAGAAACCCTCGTCATATCTATAACATCTTCAAGTAACTTTGACTCACACTGTGAAGCGTGGTGGTGCTTCAAGCCAGGATTTTGACAGGCTGCTTGTCACACAGTTTTGTCGAGGTTGTTAGGATGATTCCCTTTTAACTACACTCCAGTTAAAACAAAAACGAACAAATCCCCCAACTTTTCCTGATTTGCTTCTCTTGCAATGTACTGAAGAAGACCAAATTGCTGCCAAAAACTTGCGAATGAGACAACATTTGAGCAGTTCAAAACAAAAAGTGACATCCCACGTGCAAACGGTGCAATGCAGTTAAGATGAAAATGAGAACAATATCATGTTAAACTCAATCCAAGAACTCTCAAAACAAGTTGCAGAAATTCAAACTCAACTAGTAAAACTAAATGCAAAACCAAAAGCTCAAAACTCGAAAAGTACACCTAGTACAAAGCCATAAGAGAAACGAAAGCCGAATAAAGTGACAAAGGAACCCACAGAACAAACGGTCAAAACTCAAAGCACCCCACCCAAACCGTGGTACTGTTTCCAATGTGGAGAGGATGGCCACATCAAGCCGAACTGCGAAAACGAACCAAACCCAGCTTTAGTTACCGAAAAGCGTAAGCTGTTTAAAGAGAAACAAAAGACATGGGAGTCTGAAAATCCCGCAGCTAATAAAGACCGGGTTAAACTAAGAACAGTCTCTATTACGGGGCAAATGGAGACTGTAGCCAGACAATCACGTCCCACTAAGTACAAGCAACGCGCTAACCTTAAGCAGTCTGTTATTAACCCACCTAAGTATAGTCTACCAAAAGGGGTAGTTGGCTCCAAATGCACAGCTGTAGCTAGCATTTCTGATGTTAATGTGCATTGTCTTCTTGACTTAGGGTCACAAGTGACTACAGTCACCGAGTCATTTTACAAACAGAACTTTCCCTATCAAAACCTTAAACCACTCTATGACCTTTTAGAAGTAGAGGGCACTGCAGGTCAGCCCGTACCCTATTTAGGTTATATAGAGATGTGTATTACCTTTCCAAAAGACTTCTTATGCACAGAGATTGACATACCAACCTTAGCTCTCGTTGTTCCAGATGCTAATCCTAATAGTCAGACACCACAAACACACTTCATGTTCTTTATGAAAAGTATTTAGGCATCAAGACTCCTGATTACTTACCTAGTCCTTACGGTTTTAGGACACTGTTGAAAACTCTCGAACTAAGGCATACAAAGAACAAAGATGGGAACATTGGATTAGTTACCTTGTCAGGCAAAGCTCCAGCTGTAGTTCCAGCAGGTAAAACTGTAGTTTTGGAGGGGTCTGCCAATGTTCACTGTACTTCTGACACCTGTGCTATAGTTGAACACCCCTCCCAGTCTTCCTTGCCTGGTGGCCTTTGTGTTAAAACTTGCCTGATAACACTTCCTTCCCGAGCTCCACACAAAGTGCCTGTAATGGTTACAAACGAAACAGAGCAAGATGTCACAATTCCGCACTTGTGTCATCGCAGAACTTGGAGCTTTCCATTGTATCCTGTCCCAGCGCAATGTCATCAGTGCAAATGAGTCGACCACAAACAAGGCACAACTGAGTTTTAACTTTGGTGACTCACCGATTCCACAGGAGTGGAAAGCGCAAATAACCAAACAACTAAATGACATCCCGGAAGTATTCGCTTTCCATGATTTGGACTTTGGGTGTACGAGCAAAGTGAAACACTCCATCAATCTTCACGATCCGACTCCCTTTAAGCACCGTGCACGCCCTATACACCCTCAAGACCTTGAGGCAGTGCGTAACCACCTTCGAGAGCTGCTCGCAGCAGGTGTGACAAGAGAGTCCCAGTCTCCCTACTCGTCCCCCATTGTTGTGGTGAGGAAGCAAAACAATGATGTGCGTCTATGTATAGACTTTCGCAAACTCAATTTGCAAACAAGAAAGGACTCTTACGCTCTTCCAAATCTAGAGGAGACATTCTCGGCGCTCACAGGATCCAAGTGGTTTACAGTCATCGATCTTAAGTCTGGATATTACCAGATTGAGGTGGAGGAAGGAGACAAAGAAAAGACCGCTTTTGTAACACCCCTTGGATTCTGGGAGTTCAACCGCATGCCGCAGGGCATAACCAACGGCCCAAGCACTTTTCAGCGGCTCATGGAGCGCTGCGTCGGTGACATGAACTTAAATGAGGTGCTCTTCTTTCTAGATGATCTCATCATCTTTTCAAATAGTTTGGAAGAACATGAATGGCGACTCATGTGGGTACTCCATCATCTTAAAGAGTACGGGCTAAAGTTATCGCCGGAAAAATGTAAATTTTTTCAAACAACAGTCCGGTACCTAGGTCATGTAGTCTCCGAAAGCGGTGTCGAGACAGATCCCGAAAAGATTCAGGCCCTTAAGACCTGGCCACGGCCTAAGAATCTCAAGGAACTGAGATCCTTTTTAGGGTTTTCAGGGTACTACAGACACTTCATTGAAGGGTACTCATCCATAGTACGCCCTCTTAATGACCTCACACGTGGTTACCCGCCACTCAACAAAAGGTCAAAATCCCAAATCACTGACCAAGCCTACCTTGATCCCAAACTGCCATTTGAGAGTCGATGGACCACAGACTGTCAAAAAGCATTCGACTCCAGCATCGAAAAGTTAACATCAGCTCCTATCTTAGGCTTTGCAGACCCGAAGCTGCCTTATGTACTCCATACCGATGCCAGTATAGGGCCATAGCTTTTGCCAGTCACGGGTTATCAAGGAGTGAAGCACGTTATCCAGCTCACAAATTAGAGTTTTTAGCTCTAAAATGGTCAGTAACTGAAAAGTTTCACAATTATTTGTATGGTGGTCAGTTCACGGTAGTTACAGTTAGTAACCCACTCACATACATATTGACCTCTGCTAAATTAGATGCCACAAGCTACAGGCGGCTTGCAGCTTTGTCTAACTACAACTTTAAGTTGCAGTATAGAGCAGGCAAGCACAACCTAGACGCAGATGGGTTGTCTAGACGTCCTCAGGTGAACTTGTTAACAATATCCAGTCCCGGAAAGAACAGGAACGTGTAAGCCGCTTTGTAAAGCGTCACCTAGCTGACAGTGACACCACAGAGCTTGTAAATGGTGAAGCTGTCCAAGCCATCTGTCAAAACCACCTTGTTAAAATCCGTGATGACAGTCAGAATAGTGGTGTTACACTTGTAGAGTCACTTACCATCTCAGCTGACGCGATCCCAGACCTATATGTTTTGGAGCAACACAATGGCTTACCAACTATCCCTGCCTTGTCTCAAACAGAAATCAAAGACAAACAAAGAGTGGACTCGACAATCAGACAAGTTATTGAACAAATCAAGCATGGCCAAACATCCCCACCGGCTGCTAGAAAAGAACTCCCAGATCTCCCTCTTTTACTCAGAGAACTCAATAAATTAGAGATGTACAATGAAGTGTTGTACAGAAAAAGACAAAATGGAGACCAAGTGACCCACCAGCTCGTTCTTCCCGAGGAGCTCAGAGCTCCCGTACTCCAGCTTCATTGTTGGAAAAAGGTGGAAGTCAATGGTGTAAGGTAGGGAGGGGAAGTGGGGTGAGGAAGGATTAAATAGCCGCAGGACTGTGCTTCCCTCTGGGCAACGTGTAAGTTGTGAACCCGGCATTATCTTGCAGGAAGTGGACACCTTTGGTCAGCATGATGATTGCTTTTGATGACCTTCTGCAATTTCTGCAGCAGTGAAGTGTAGTAAGTCCCGGTAATTGTGGCCCCGCTTCCCCCCGCTCCTCAAAGTGTACTCAGCACTGCTTTGCCTTCCTCACAGCAATGCTGACAGTGAGAGGGCTTTCAGCATGGTCAGGAAAATTCACACCGACTTCAGAAAAAGTATGCTCCCAGAAACTCTGACTTCTTTCATGCAAGTGAAAATGAATTGTGACACTCCATGCTTCAAGGTCAAGCCTTCAAAAGAAATGCTAGAGTCAGCAAAGGCTGCTACTTGGAACTATAACAAGCAGCATCAGTGAACATTTTCTTGTTTCAAGTTCATCCAAGTGCATTAGTGTAACAAAGCTGACAATTAAAAACTCTTTAATTCCAAGTGTATATATCTAGCTGACAATTAAGAACTATATTCAGAATTATTCTTATTGTGTACTTTCAAATTAAGCAATCTACCTTGTGCTAATGTAAATTTGAAAAATATTGTATTTTATTTATTTATTTATTATTAATATTATCATTTTTAAAATTTATTTATTTTTTATTTTATTTTTTTTGTGCTACTTGGCTTATTATTTTCACATTACCAAAAAGTTATGGCTCAAGATTGTGTCCATATAAGTGTACATTTGAATAAATATGTTTGAAATAGTTCATGTTGCAATTGTTGTTGTTTGTTTGGTTTTTGTTTGTTTGGGGTTTTTTTTGCTTCAGTTTTCTTTCATCTGCCGATAAATACAGTTTTTAAGTACTCAGTACAGGTGTGAAAGCCCCCCCCCCAATAAGGGAGGCATGAGATATGCCTTGACAGGTATGCAACTGTGTGATAAAGAAAAGCATGCTAGCGCCATGCTAATGTTAGCGTTATGCTAATGCTAATCGCGAGTAGATCTTTTCTGTTTAAAAGCAATGGAAAAGGCTATTTTTGTTTCTGTATGGTTTTTCTAAATTTGATTTCAGTTCACAACAGTATGCTGAAGTACTTTTAGTTCTTTTGCACTATTTCTGTCAAATGTAATGTGTAGCTTGATGCTAAAAGCACATTTTGTTGGTTTCCTATATAAATTCATATTTATTTCATTTATGCTAAACCCAGTAGCTCAGACAGGGTTTTACTGATTTTAAAAGGGAATATTGGAAGTAATGGGACAGTATATTCCCTGGTTATGTGATAAATTAATTGTATTTCATTTCATGATTTACAAAGACAAGGTTAAAAATATTAATCATAATTTCATGGTTAAATGATGTAGAGATAAAAAGAGAAATTAATTTATTTGGTTAGATGAGAAGAAAAAGTATTTCATGTACTACCAGAGAGATTTTGAGAAAAAAAAAACATGCATGTAAGATGTGAAATGTGAAATGTAAGATATTACTATATTACTGGATTGTAACAATAGTAATATGAGGGAAGAATTTAAACACTATAGTGTTATATAAGAAGCGATTGGAAAATGAATTACTCTAGCTGTAAACAATAATACCATTATTGTTGTGCATGCTAGGTTTTTTTTGGTTGCCAATTAAGAATCTTCTGGATCCTGGATTCTCTCCGAATGGAGATGGCGAGCCTGACCCGAGATCTGAACCAAGACCTGAACCGAGACTGAACCGAGATCTGAACCAAGGCTGAACCGAGATCTGAACCAAGATCTTGATTGAAGAAAATCCTTCCTCTCTCCAATGCACAAAATTCAAAGTGGTAACAACTTAAGCCGACACTTTAAAAGAGGAAAAGAAACCTGAGTCTGGTAATACCAGATATCTTGACTGATCAAACGACTAAAACAAAAAGACAAACAAACACTGAGCTCAGTAAGACATTTTTTGGGGTTTTATTTCATGCCAGCTGTTGATATATTTGTATATTTGTAAATTGTTTGTATATTTTGTTCTCTTTAAAAATAACAGCCATGAATTGCTCATTTCTTGCCTCCACCTATTTCATTCCACACTCATTTTAATTCCCTATTGTAATCCTTACGAACCTAGCAACTGGTCTAAACTTAATAATTTCTTTTACCTAATTAACGTAAGGCAAGGGTTACACACTGGTGTGGACGGAGCTGGAGAGGAGCCAGGACATAAATTTGTCTGTGGCCCACCCAAACAAAAGTTGACTTTTTATTTACTCTGTGATTTATGCTGCTATCACCGTTCCCTGCTAAGATAGGTAGTTGTGTGTTAATTTTTATAGTTGTTATTGGGGAAAAAATTAAGTTATTGACTAAAAATATGACTGGAGCTGAAGTTGTGGGTTGATTATTCATTCATTCTTTATCAGACTCACAGATGCATTTCTAAATAAAATGAAATACTATATTACTTACAAATTATAATTGTGCTAGAACATGCTCTTTTTGTTAATATTCTTTATGGTGTTCTTCAACACTGACCATTTGTTTATAGAAAAGAACATACAGTATGTTGTTCCCGTTATTAGTAAATCATCCAAGATGGTTGTTCCTGTGTTTGTGCCAGAGTCTGATGTACTATGATGAGCAAATTTGTGACAGGATGAATGATGGAGAGTAAGAGAACCAGTCTGCGTTTTTAATCACAGAGGTTAAAATTCATGTTCTTTTCTTTTGATTTATTATCCTATTAAGTTCTTAGCGTTTTGTGTGTATATTGTGAGCTAAAAACTGAAGTTTTCTATTAAAATTATACAGTCAGGATAAAATTGATTATGGGAAAGACCATTATTTACTGTATCATCACTCTATAAAAGCAAGAAATCTCTGTGTCTGTCACGCTTCATAGGACATCATAGGACGTCCTATGAACTCAGGCATCATAGGACACAGACAATGTGTCTTTATGATGTCACATAGACCATGAACTCAGGCATCATAGGACGACTCGTGATGCCTATATGACGACACATAGACAAATGTGTCTTTTTGATGTCTTATACATCAAGCTCACGGCACATCGACAAATGTGTCTTTATGATGTCATATACATCAAGCCTGCCTTCATCACTTCCATCCATCCATCTTCTTCCGCTTAATCCTTTTCGGGTCGTGAGGGGGCTGGAGCCCATCCCAGCGTCTTTGGGCGAGAGGCAAGGTACACCCTGGATAGATCGCCAGTCCATCGCAGGGCCAACACAGAGAGACCGACAACCATTCACTCTCACAGTCATACCTAACGACAATTTAGAATCCCCAGTGTGATGCCAATTAACCTAACTTGTGGAAGGAAACTGGAGAAATCCCAGAGTAAACCCATCACTTGACTCTATAAAAGCAAGAAATCTCTGTGTCTGTGTGTCTATCTGTCACGCTTCATAGGACATCATAGGACGGCCTATGTCATATACAGTGACAGACATCAGGCAACATGTCTTTAAGTGAGTTCATGCCGGAAAGCCTCATTTTGCTCAGATCTATTCTCATGATCCTGTCCAACTGGAATTACAACGTACATATCCCTCAACCAGTGGTCTCAATGAAGAAGAAGAAGAAGACCCACCAGATGGAGAGCAATAGAATGACAACAACTGCTGCACGTCAGAAAAGATGCCATGAAGATGAAACACCTGAGGTTCCAGCAGTACATCACACCCGTCTGAGACAGGAGGACACCCTTCACCAGCATAGGGTACGACAGACTTTAAAGCACGTTTCTAGGACATCATAGGATGGCCTATGATCTCTGCCTCATCATCATAGCACGTCCTATGAACTCAGGCATCATAGGACGACTCGCCATGCCTACATGACGCCACATGTGTAACCTTGACGAATGCCAGTCTACACTACAAATATGTAAAATGCCAAGCAAAGCTCTGATTTTCTCCGGGTGCTCCAGTTTCTTGGTTTCAACGGGCATGCATGGGCCTTCCTGAACAGGGTCGAAAGCCACTTTTTCAGGCTTGTGCCCATGAACTGGAATTATGACGCACCTATCCCTCAACCAGTGGTCTGAACGAAGAATAAGACCCACCAGATGGAGAGCAATAGAATGAGGAGAACTGCTGCACTTCAGAAAGGATGCCGTGAACATGAAGCACCTCAGGTTCTACCAGTACGCCGAGGCATGACTGTTAACAATACAGCCGTCTGAGACAGGAGGAGACCCTTCAGTGGTCTGAATGAAGAAGAAGAAGACCCACCAGATGATGTCTATATCGACGGCACATAGACAGCGCACATGACTCCCTACAAGACATATATATAGACACAGGTAAGCAACATAACACAGAGGGGCAACCAGCCCCAGATGGCAGGACATATTTTGCGTGATTTTTATGTTTTGCTGCATACAAAAGCCATCACATGTGATTGCCACTTAGCGTTGTGTTGCTATACCAACTGTCCTGTAACTGGCAAGAATTCTGTTCCAATGCATCCCCTTTACGGGCATGCACGGGTTCCTATGGGCATGCAGGGGTATGCACTAGTATTATTTATGTAATTTAGTAGGTCTTCTACAAAGAAGCTTTTTTCCCTCTTCTGCTATGAACTAAAATATTAATGAGAAGTACTAGCACTAAAATATTGATGACTTTCAGTACTGAGACTGTGGTGTAGTGTCCTTATCAAATCCACTAGATGGCGCTGTTGCAGAAAATGAGGAAGCATGAATGCTTTTGTTGTTGGAAAATATAAAGCAAAATTCGTGCAATCCACCCCAAATATCCTGATTGGACGCAATTACCAGTGGGACTTTGTGGTAGCTGCATGTTTGGTCCCCATCTTAGGTGCTGATTTTCTGTGAGCTTATGGACGACTTGGTGATGTTGCCAACACGCAACATCAGTGGATGTTGTATTTTTTGCCTCCTTGCCCAGCACAGCTCAGGAAGTTGGGCCACCAACACACACAAATGTTATAGCTCCTGGGGGTAAGTACCAGTGTTTGCTTTCCGAGTTCCCAGCATTCACAGTGCCCACTTTTTCCGCTGTTGTAACCAATCATGGGGACGAGCATTTATTGCCACAAAAGGTCCCCCCGTGTTTGCACGCCCTCGCTGCCTGATTGCAGCTAAACTAGCCATCGTGTGCAAGGAGTTTGCTAACTTGCAATGCTTAGGCATCGTAAGGCACTTCAACAGCCCTTGGGCATCCCCGCTTCGCATGATGCCCAAGTCCGATGGGTCATGGCAGCCATGTGGCCATTTCCAATGCTTGAACAACGCCACGGAACATGATCGTTACCCCATCCCACACATCTAGGATTTTTCCGTGCACCTGGCTGCGACTCGCATTTTTTCAAAACTGGATCTGGTTTGCGGTTACCACCAGGTCCCGGTGCATGCAGAGAATGTCCCCAAAATGGCAGTAATAACTCCCTTCGGTCTTTTCGAGTTTTTGCGCATGCCGTTTGGGTTAAAGGGCACAGCACAAACTTTCCAAAGGGTGATGGGCACGGTGCTTCGTGACTTGCCATTCGTTTTCGTCTACTTAGACAACATTTTGGTGGCTAGCATGTCAGAGGAGGAGCACCTCACCCATCTCGAACAAGTTTTCCAACAGCTGGAAGTGCACGGTCTGATTGTTAACCCAGCGAGGTGTCAGTTCAGGCTGTCGGTGATCGACTTCCTGGCACATCGCATCTCGCCGGTGTAACGTCTGAATAATGAAGGACGGAGAGCTTGCTCTGTTGAACACTGAACACACTTTATTGGACTTCACATCTCAATATATATCCCAGCAGTACCTGATGTCAGTAACCCCCCCAACCTCACAATTAAAAGTACAATTCTCATATGTAACACCCCACCCCCCTTACAAAGTTCCAGACCCCACCCCATTGCAATAAACCAATAAATATCAACCTTAACACATCAACATCACCAAATTTATATATGTATGTATAACTATCAACAGATAACCTCTATGGGCGTCTGGGTAGACTGGCAGAACGTCCCCCACCTAGTTGGAGTGGATTATTCTGCTGCTATTTCCAACCGGTATTAAACGTAACAATCATCACAGCAAAGTCCTCCAGGTACCTAGGCCTTCGACGAATTCTAGCCGGGCACCCCCGAGGAGAGGACCCTGCACCTGGCAGCAACATGTTTTGCAGAGCATCGGAGAACGTGAAGCCATCCACCAAATGGGTTCTCAGTCCATTCTTCAATGTCTTATTGAACCACTCCACACTTCCATTGGCCTGAGGGTGGTAGAATGCTGTCTTCACATGTTCCATGCCTCTGCTACCCAGAAACTCCCTAAACACCCCAGAGACAAACTGTGGGCCATTGTCCATTGTAACCGTGCTCAGGGTCCCCCACCTTGCAAACAGGGACGTCAGGAACCCCATGACCACTTCTGTCATGACCGAGTTTGTTGGAAGTACCTCTGGCCACTTCGAAAACACGCCATGAGCAGGAACTGGCTATTTGAAGGTGCTGCATGCAGTTCACCACAAATGTCCAACTCAACGTGTCACCAAAGTCCTTCCAGATACGGCACAGGCCGCAGTGGTGGTGGAGGCGGTCTACCAGTCTTGCTGCTCTCCAGACATGACATGCAGTGTTTCACCATGGCCTCGATGTCCTTATCAATACCTGGCCACCAGACAGAGTCCCTACTGCGCTGCTTGACCTTGACCACCCCCAGATGACTTTTGTGCAGCATTGTCAGGACATGTGCCCTCAGGGACAACGGGATCAGGGCACATTGCCTTCTGGCCACACACATCTCATTCCAGCAGCTCAGTTCATCCTTGAACCAGTGGTAAAGGCGCTAGCTCGCCCTGTGCCCTCACTGGCCAGCCCTCTCTAATCGCTGAGTGTATTTCTACCAGTACCGGATCCCGTTCCGACTCCTCCCTGAGTTCCTGAGGAGATACTATCTTCTGGAGGGTTCCGTGTAGTGCGTGGATCAGGTCTGCCTCAGCTGGGTCATTGTCACCGTCATCCAGGAGGGAGAAATTAACTATGGCACGGGACAAGAGGTCCGCCACGATGTTGTCTTTGCCTGGGGTGAACTTGGTGGTGAAATTATAGGCTCTCAACCTTTCAGACCACCTATGGATCTTCAGCGGCCTGTGCCCCGACCCTGACATCTCCAGTAACGTTGTGATTGCCCGGTGGTCAGTCCGCACGGTGAAGTGGCGCTTGTAGAGGTAAATGTGCCACCTCTCACATGCCCAGACACAGGTCAGCGCTTCCCTCTCACCCATGGCATACTTCTGTTCCGCCGCCAAGAGGGACCTTGACGCAAACGCCACCAGGCGCTCCATGCTATCCTGCACCTGTGACATGACCGCCCCCAGCACTGAACCGGACGGTTTGCAGGTCATGATGGTCTCCTGATTGGGGTCAAAATGGGCCAGCACCGGTGGAGTGGTGAGTTACTGTTTTAGTTTGACGATCGCCGCCGAGCAGGCTGGAGTCCACTCCCACGGTGCATCCTGCTTCAACAGAGCCAGGAGGGGCCCAGTCGTCTCCGAATAGTGAGGGATGAACCATCCATAGAAGTTAACCATGCCCAGAAATGACGAAATCTGAGCTGGTGTTGAGGGATTCGGGATGCGCAGAACCGCCTCCACGTTTGAATGTAGTGGTTGGAGTCCTCTTCCGGTCAGCCAGAACCCTACAAACTCCACAGAGTCTGCTGTGAAGATACACTTCTCGCCATTCAAAGTGACTCCATGTCTCTGAAGTGTCGTTAGGACCCTCTCCAGCCTCTTGTCGTGCAGTTCCTGTGATGTTCTGTCATATTAAGATGACACCACAATGTCACCTAAATAGGCCAAGGGCCTATTTAGCCAGGGGTGGCAAGGGGTGGTTTTCGTCCTGGCCATGGCACATCGGACCAGCTCTTTACCCTCTCGAGAATTCTTGAGGGTTCGTGGGAGTTTGCCCAACCAGCTTACATGTGTTTTGTGGACTTGGAGAAGGCATTTGACCGCATCCCTCGTGGATTTTTGTGGGGGGTGCTTCGGGAGTATGGGGTATCGGGCTTGTTGTTACGAGCTATTCGGTCTCTGTGTGAGAGTTTGGTTCATATTGCCAACACTCGGTCGGAGTCATTCCCAGTGAGATTTGGACTCCGCAAGGGCTGCCCTTTGTCACCGATCCTGTTCATAATTTTTATGGACAGGATTTCTAGGCGCAGCCAGGGAATGGAGGGTGTCATGCTTGGTGACCACAGGATCTCATCTCTGTTGTTTGCAGATGATGTTGTCCTGTTGGCTTCATCCAGCAATGACCTACAGGTCTTACTGGGATGGTTTTCTGCTGAGTGTGAAGCGGCTGGGATGAGAATCAGCACCTCCAAGTCCGAGTCCATGGTCCTCAGCCGGAAAAAGGTGGATTGTCCTCTCTGGGTTGGGGACAGGCTCCTGCCCCAAGTGGAGGAGTTTAAGTATCTTGGGGTCTTGTTCACGAGTGAGGGGAAAATGGAGCGAGAGATCGACAGACAGATTGGAGCAGCATCTGCAGTGATGCGGACGTTGTACCGGTCTGTTGTGGTGAAGAGGGAGCTGAGTTCTAAGGCAAAACTGTCGATTTACCAGTCAATCTACGTTCCTACTCTCACCTATGGTCACGAACTTTGGGTAATGACCGAAAGAACGAGATCGCGGATACAAGCGGCTGAAATGAGCTTTCTCCGTAGGATTGCTGGACTCACCCTCAGAGATAGGGTGAGGAGCTCAGTCATCCGGGAGAGGCTCAGAGTAGAACCGCTACTCCTCCACACTGAAGGGAGTCAGTTGAGGTGGTATGGGCATCTGATTAGGATGCCTCCTGGACGCCTCCCACTTGAGGTGTTTCAGGCACGTCCCACTGGGAGGAGACCCCGGGGCAGACCCAGGACACGGTGGAGAGACTATGTCTCCCAGCTGGTCTGGGAACGCCTTGGTATCCTCTCTGAAGAGCTGGAGCAGGTGGCTGGGGAGAGGGAAGTGTGGGCTTCTCTGCTTGAACTGCTGCCTCCGCGACCCGGACCTCCGGAAAAGCGGTAGAAGATGGCAAGGGGCGGCAGTGGCTCAGGAGGTAGAGCAGGTTGTCCAATAACCGCATGGTTGGTGGTTCAAATCCCACTGTCCCCAGATAACCTGCCGTTGTGTCCCTGGGCAAGATACTTTACCCCAATTGCTCCTGGTTGGTCTGGAAGCACCATGTTAGGCAGCATGCCGCCATCAGTGTGTGAATGTGTGTGTGAATGGGTGGATAGTAGGATCTGTCAAGTGCATTGGTCATCAAGAGATGAGAATAAAATCGCTATATAAGTGAATGCCATTTACCATTTACCATGCCCTTGAGACCGGACAGCATTGTTGACATCACCTTTTGGAAACAACTGGGTGCAGAGCTCAGACTGAACGACATCCGGGTATTACACCTGAAAACCCCCATGTGGGTCACAAACGCCGTCAGGTTCCTGCTGTCTGGGTGGAGTGGCACCTGCAGATAGTCTTGGTGGAGGTTCAACTTCGTGAAAACCTGAGACCCACTGAACGTGCCATGAGCTCCTCCATGGTTGGGAGGGGGTACCTGTCTGGAATGACTGCCTTGTTCACCATCCGGCGGTCTATGCACGGTCTGATGCCCCCCCCCCTTCTTGGCCACCACCAGGTTGGATATCCACGGCGATGCATCCACTTTCTCAATGATGCCGGACTCCAGCAGCTTGGACAGCTCTGCCGAGACTTCATCCCACAGTGTGAGGGGGAGTCGCCGCAGTGGCTGAATCTTTATGACCCAGGCCCCTAAACAGTGCAGGCCAGCAGAGTTGCCAATTGGGGTACACCGTTAAATAGAAAATAGATCTACCGGCTCCCGAATCCACCAGAAGGGGCACGTCTACTCGTTCGAGCTGAAGCACATACCACTTTAGCGGCCCCTTTCCCATGCGTGCAACACACACCCGTTCTGTGCCGGTGGGCTCTGCCATCACTAAGCCAGAAGATACAGTGTGGGCCCTGTTACTCGCCATTGTCCGTCTTTTCTTCTTCATAGCCCATCTTCGAGGCCTAGTTAGCATGCTACCCGTTGTTCTCAGGGGGAAACCACAGGCAGTCAGCTCCTCGCTAACTGTTGCTATTAGCTTCTGCAGGGTCGTGGACTCCCTTTGTTTAATTAAGTCCAACACCCCTTCCAGTGACAGGGCTTCCAGGGATAGCCTTAGCATGATTTTCAGCCACGAATTGTTGGTGCTGTGGGCTAGCTTATCCCTCACTAGTTCATCTGTGATTGGCCCAAAAGCGTACTCCCTTGTTAAGCTGCGTAGCTCCATGACAAATGCCTGCGTGGACTCACCCGCTTGCTGTTGACGGTCGAAAAATTCATACCTCCTTTCGGTGATAGTGGAGTGGTCACCAAAGGTACTGTCCATTAATGTCAACCCATCTTCCAGCGAGCCGTCACCACACAGCCCGAAGAAGATATGCTGTCCTTCCATGCCGAGGAAATGCACCAACAGACTCCTCCGTCTCTCCTTGCTGATGTTACCGAGTCCAGCCGCTGTCACATACACCTCAAACATGTTCCTCCAGTGAACCCACGGTTTAGCTGGTGTACCCTGGCACTGAAGGAATGGACGTGGATCCCTGACACACGCACCTATTTTCCTCGTTGCCAAATGTAACGTCTGAATAATGGAGGACGGAGAGCTTGCGCTGTTGAACACTGAAAACACTTTATTGAACTTCACATCTCAATTTATCTATCCCAGCCGTAGCCCGCATGACGTCACTAACCCCCCCCCCCAACCACTCCCCCAACCTTGGCTGAGCTACAGCAAGCCCCAAAGTACAATTCCCATATGTAACAGCCGGAGGGCGTGATCCTGCTGCCGGACAAGGTACGCGCAGTGTCAGATTTTCCACATCCATGTGGGCGGTGCAGAAATTTTGGGGGATGGTCAATTTTTACAACTGCTTTCTTCCCCGGTGTGGCCCAACTGCTGCCACTCTACGGCACACTCAAAAAAAAGAAGCCTGCAGATAGCATCGACTGGACCCCCGAGCAGGTCTTGGCGTTCACAAATGCCAAAACGGTGCTCGCTAATGCAGCTTTGCTGGCCCACCCAGCCCCGTCAGCACGGATAGCACTCACCACAGACGCATCTGACATCGCGGTAGAAGCCATAGTGGAGTAGTATGTCTCTGGTTCGTAGCAGCCCCATGCCTTTTTCAGCCTTACTTTGCACCACAATGAGCGTAAGTATAGCACTTCTGACAGAGAGTTGTTAGCTCTCCACCTCGCTACATGTCATTTTCAGTTCTGGCTCAAGGGTCGTGAGTTTACAGCGATTGTCGATCATAAACCACTGACCTACGTGATGTCCAAAGTCTCAGAAAAGTGGTCAGCTTTGCAACAACGGCACTTGGTTGCAATTTCGGAGTTCACGACTGACATCCAACATGTATCCCATAAACTGAACGTTGTGGCAGACTGCTTGTCACGTGCGCTGGTCTCTCCGGTATGCATGGGCATCGATTTTTACACAATGGCCCCCGATCACACTGGGGACGCAGACATTTGGGCGCTCCAGTCCGCAGCTACCGGATTAAAACTTGAGAGCAGGGTGGTACAAGAAGGGTGCCCCCCACCACCACCGTTCTGCGACATCTCCACCGGCCACACCTGCCCCATGGTTCCAAGCTCTTGGCGCTGCTGCGTTTTCGAGTCCATCCACTCCCTTTCACATCCCAGCGTGCGAGCCACGGTTTAACTAGTGGGGTCCAAATTCTTCTGGCCTCACTTACGCAGGAATGTGAAAGAATGGGCTGCAGTGTGCGTTGCGTGCCAATGGGCTAAGGTGCAAAAGCACACTGAAGCCCCCTTGAGCCTTTTCAAATTCCAGCCAGGAGGTTCAACCACAAACACTTAGATTTAGTGGGTCCCCTTCGGCCATCGCAGGGGTTCACACACCTTTTAAGAATCGTGGACCACACTACGTGTTGGCCAGAGGTGGTTCCACTGACTTCCACCACGTCTGCTGAGGTCAACGGCCCATTCAGAGTGTTGGAAACTGGGGAGAAACATTTTGTGTTAGAATTGGGGTGGGGGGCGTAAGGAAACCATCTGCATAGACAGGCTGAAGCCCGCTTATGTGTTGGCAGACGAGCAGGTGGTGTTGGCGCAAGCTCCCCGGCGCGGGTGCCCACCTACAGTGGGTCTGAAAGTTAGTGTTCCTCCTACAGAGGACTGTTTTCAAGAAACTAACTTTTTCCCCTCCCCGCCCTTTACCCCTCCAGAGACCAAGTCTTTCTCCTACCCGCCTTGACAGGAAGGCGCTTCGACTGGCCCATGTTACAGCCACTACAGGCGATTGCTCAAGCCCAAAGGTCCAGAGGGTTAGGACCCTTTCTGGGTGTTTGGGGGGTGGGGGTGGGGCTGTGTGTTGACACAAAGGAGATGACACTCCACCCAGGACTTCGGGGTGTTGGGGATGCCAGCCAAGGGCGCCAGAGCACTAGAGGGTATGAAGTAAATAAAGATGTGTGTAGCAACCAATAATGTAATACCTGCCAATAATGTAATAATTTTGGCCATTTTAATACATAAAGCCAATAACATAATAACTTGCCAATAATGTATTAAAATGTTTGAGCCAATAACGTAATAAGTTATTACATTATTGATTGGTTATTACGTTATTGGCCTAACATTAAAAAAAATCCTTTGAAAATGTAATAGCTGCAGCCGATAATGTAGTAATACATAAATAGGACTGCATTTCTTGGAAATAAAAGATTTCTTTGCAGTTTTTGTGCAGTTTGCTAATCAAAAATAGGTATAATGGATGGCATAGTCATCATATTCATTCATCAAGTCCTATGTAGCTCTCACTCTCCTTAATTATGGTTGTAAGAGCCAATTTGAGAATTACTTGTTGTACAAAATCTTTGTTTAGAATATGGTTTATTTGCTTAGATATGTAAATTCATAATTTCATGTATGGAGGAATATTATTTAATTCATTACTGTGAAGTGTATTTGGTAGTTAGATCACTTAGTGGAATTTGCTAGAATTCGGGAAGAGAACAGTGGTCATGTGACCTACATGACCTGCAAGATTCAGATTTTCCGGCGCCACACAAGTAGGCTGCCTTTTTGCAACAGCGGATCAATTTTTGCCTATTTCTGCCTATTTCTATTTACTATCTGGCTCTTTTGCCAATCGTTCTGATCCAGCGTCACCTTTATTCCATCCAAACGCGTAGATCGCCCAAATGTCTCCTGAGCCAGCAGACAGAGCCACTGTTTCTAGCAGGAGGCAGTACAATAGAGACCAGCTGTTAGCACTTAACCAGCCCACGATGCTAACGCAAAAACTCGACATACCGGGTGAAATAAGACGGAAACGGCGTGGGTGTTGAGCTGGAGTAAGACGGCGGGCAAGGAATATAAGGAACAGACCCGTCCTCCCATCCGTTATTATGGGGAATGTTCGATCGCTACTCAGTAAGACTGATGAGCTAGCGGCTATCTCCCGCTACGAGAGTGTCTTCAGGGAGAGTAGTGTGATGCTGTATACAGAGATGGCAATTTTCCGCCGATCCGCGGATTTCCGCCGATTTATTTTCAAATTGATCATTTCTGTGAATCGTCTAAATCCGTTGAGAAAATTTTAGGGGGGGTAAGGTACCTTATTGTTACCGATTTTAGCGAAAATCAACACAATTACATAAGTGCTCGGCGCTTCCCCGGGTCAAGTCTCCTGCGATAACCCGGATGTTATGTACTCAAGCTACTGCTGTATTGTAAACAGCCCTGCGATTGGATAGTTGCAAATGATTGGACCAATCAAATGGCTCGTTGTATGCTTTGTCAAAAATTCATGGCGGAGTGTTCTCAGGGATGTGATTTTTCCGCTAATTCGCCGAATTCCGCTTTATTTTATCTTCCAGGAAGATAAAGTACGTTAAGTACGTTAGCGGCTTGTGGTCCACGAACGCAGTGAAGGTGCGCCCTTTCAGGCAGAACTGGAAGTGGTGTATGGCCAGGTGGAGAGCCATTAACTCTCTGTCGAACACGCTGTATTTACGCTCACTGTCGTGCAAAGACCTGCTAAAAAAGGTGAGCTGCTGCCAAGAACCGGCAACGCATTGCTCCACGACGGCCGCTATGCCCATGTCCGAGGCGTCGGTAGCGCTATCCGAGCCGCCGGGTCTGGGTGCGCCAGTAGTGCAGCATTCGCCAGAGCTGTTTTAACTCAGAGAACGCCTGCTCCCGCTCAGGAGTCCAGTCGACTCTGTCTGTCGGTTTCCGTTTCTTGAGTGCGGCGTACAACGGCTGTATGAGCTGGGCTGCGCGGGGGAGGAAACGGTTATAAAAGTTAACCATCCCCAAAAACTCCTGCAGCGCCCTGACATTGATGTTGAGGAGAAAAAAATAGCAAAACAATTTAGTTAGATTACTTTTATGATTCCAAACAGTTTGAAATTGACAGTGCACAGTGGACATTGACTCATAACTTTTGAATATTTCTAAGACTTGGCTACATCAGTGATTGTGCAAAATGAACTGCTCAAGTCTCAATGGAGATTGAAACTGGTGATCTGAAATGAATGCTGAAATCATAAAAAGTAATGGTATGTTGGAATTTTATTTCTATTATGGAATCGATAAAATTAACTGATTTTGATTTGATCAAGTGTTAAAGCATATGATGGATAATGCTTGTTGGAATATTTCAGGAATGCTATCTTCTTGGAACATAAGTCAATATTATACAGTAATAAGTGGCATTCAGCTGTTTGTTTTATGTCATTTAAGCACAGTTCTGGCACTTAAAAATCATAAAAACCCAGGAGCTTTGGGGGGCTTTGCCCCCCCTTGCCCCCCCACCGGGGCTCTGCCCCAGACCCCGCTGGGGGACTATGTCCCCCAGACCCCCTGCTAAATTTTCAGATAATTTCCCCAACCCCAAATCACATCCCTGGTTCGTGTTGGAATTCTGAGCTTTCGGTATTGTATTCAGCGGAATTATGAGATTTTTATCGAAGGATCAGGAGTCATCAGTGCTAGAAATAGACAAAAGTGTCAAAAATAAGTTCCAATGGAATTGGCTTGAGAGAAAAGTGACGGTAAAGGTGAAAATTGGCTCAAAGTTTATTATCGGGCTGCACGGTGGCGCAGTGGTTTAGCACTGTGGCACCACAGTTTTACCCTCGGCCGGGGGATCGCGGGGATCATGAGATCGTGGGTTCGATCCCAGCCTCCGACCAACAGTGAGCTGTGTGGAGTTTGCATGTTCTCCCCGTGATGCATGGGTTTACTCCGGGATTTCTCCGGTTTCCTCCCGCATACCAAAAACATGTAGGTTTAGGGCGCTCGCGCACGCAGCGACCGGCAGCCGGTGGCTTGTCACCAGACTGCAAACCAAATCTACCTACAGGTACAAATAAGTAACAAAAAAAAAAAAAAAAAAGTTTGACGAGGTAACAGAAACACTCGGACAGTTTCTGAAGAAACCAGAAAAGGAGATGAAGTTCAAAGTTCAGAGACTGACACAGCTTGCTGCCAAAAGGAAGTTTCACATTAGAAGTAACTTGGTGACCAGTGTAAATAGTGTAATAAACTCTTATAGAACTGTTAAATATGTTGGACTAAAGACAGTGAGACAACATTGAAGAAAAAGTAAGTTAACTTTTCATTAAATTTAATGATTTATCTAAGTCTCGTATTTCTTTTTTTTTTTAATCATTTTTTTCAGTCTAAATTACTTCTGTTTTACTGAAAACCTCCCAGCTTCAGGGGGCCCGGCCCCCCCATAAGTCAATCGACCAAATTAGATTTCAGCTGAAATCAGAATTTCCTGCTGCCACCCCTGTGTATACTGAGACGTGGCTAACAGAACTAGCGACAGATGCTAACATCGAACTGGAAGGTTTCCACACAATACAGGCAGACCGGACACCAGACAGTGGGAAGACAAGGGGCGGAGGAGTGATAATGTATGTCAATAACAACTGGTGCAGACCGGGACATATCACGGTTAAGGAACAGCACTGTAGCAAAGACATCGATTAGCATGCGGCCTACATATCTCCCGAGGGAATACTTACACGTGATGTGCATTGTTATTTATGCAAATCCGACGGCGAACGCTGGGACAGCTCGTGATGTCATCCACTCAGTAACTGGAAGGCTGCAGACAGAACACCCAGATGCTCTTCTCCTCATGTCAGGTGATTTCAACCATATTTCACTGTCCTCCATTCTACCCACGTCCACCCAGTATGTCACATGCCACACTAGAGACAATAAAACACTGGACTTATTTTATGCAAATACTAAGGAGGCGTACACCTCATCACCACTCCCCCCACTCGGGGGATCGGATCACAACTTGGTTTATCTTCTGCCGGTGTACAAACCCTTAGTACACAGACAACCTCCGGTCATGCGTACGGTGAAGTTTTGGTCTGAGGAGGCAATGGACGCTCTAAAGGACTGTTTTGAAATCACTGCCTGGGAGCAGCTCTGCGATCCACATGGTGAGGACATCGATGGCCTCACTCACACCATCACGGACTACATCGGCTTCTGTGTGTACAACACCGTACCCACTAAGACCATATGGTGTTGCTCAAACAACAAACCCTGGATCAACCCTGAGATAAAAACACTGCTGAGAGAGAAGAAGAGGATCTTCAGGTCGGGGAACAGGGAGATGCTGAAGTCTGTACAGAGGGAGCTGAGGAGGAAGATCAGAGAAGGCAAGGACAGCTTCAGGAAGAAGATGGAGGACAAGCTGCAACAGAGTGTGACATTGGCGGGGTCTGGAGAAACCTTAAAACCATTTCTGGGCTCCAGATTACCTCCCGCCAGGCCACGGGGGCAGGGAGTGGGCGAACAATCTGAACCTGTTTTTTAATAGGTTTGACTAATCACCCTCCCCCCCGACTGCACAACAACCACTGCTGCCTCTAAAGTCATCGAGACCTGCTGTCCACACCCCACTCCACCAACACCCCCCCCCCACTCCCAGCACACAGCCCCCCAACCTGACCCTCACTAAGACCCAGGTGAGGGCGGAGCTGAGGAAGATCAAGGCGAGGAAGGCCTTGGGACTGGACGGCATCAGCGCGAAGCTCCTCAAGTCCTGTGCAGACCAGCTGTGTGGGATTGTGGAGCATATCTTCAACCTAAGCCTGAAGCTGGGGAGAGTACCACAGTTGTGGAAAACATCTTGTGTGGTACCTGTACCAAAGATTTCCCACCCCAAAGATCTGAACAGCTACAGACCAGTGGCCCTGACGTCCCACATGATGAAGACCCTGGAGAGACTGCTCCTTGCTCACCTCCGCCCCCTGGTGGGACCAGCGATGGATCCACATCAGTTTGCCTATAAGCATGGCATTGGGGTGGAGGATGCAGTGATCTTCCTCCTTCACCGTTCTCTGTCCCACCTGGAGAAGCCTGGGAATGCGGTGAGGATCATGTTCTTTGACTTCTCCAGTGCTTTCAACATCATTCAACCGATGATCCTGAAGGACTAGCTGCTGTGCGCAGGGGTGGACCAGCACCTGTCATCATGGATCCTGGACTACCTCACTAACTGGCCACAGTTTGTGAAAATCCGAGATTGTGTGTCTGACACGATCATCGGTAGCACGGGGGCCCCCCCAGGGAACGGTTTTGGCTCCCTTCCTTTTCACCCTTTATACTGCGGACTTCTCACACAACATAACACACTGCCATCTACAGAAGTTCTCTGACGACTCTGCGATCGTCGACCTCTTCTCCAACGGAGATGAAGCTGAGTACAGAGGACTTATCCAGGACTTCGTGGACTGGTGCCATCGGAACTGCCTCCAGATCAACGCGAGGAAAACTAAGGAGCTGGTGGTGGACTGCCATAGGCAAGGACAACCCTTCACAGCACCAGTAAACATACAGGGAACAGACATTGAGATGGTGACATTCCACAAGTACCTTGGTGTTCATCTGAATAATAAACTAGACTGGTCACACAATACCGACGCACTCTACAAGAAGGGACAGCGCAGGCTGTTCCTGTTGAGGAGGCTCAGTTCTTTTGGTGTACAAGGGGCGCTGCTGAAGACATTCTATGACACGGTGGTGGCATCAGCCATCACTTTTGGAGTGGTCTGCTGGGGCAACGGCATTACAGCAGCCAATAGGAAGAGACTGAACAAACTGATCAAGAAAGCTAGATCTGTCCTGGGGCAACGCCTTGACCCAGTGGAGGAGATAGGAGAGAGAAGGATGGTGGCTAAACTGTCATCTCTGCTGGATTCTAAGTCCCACCCTATGCAGGACATATTGAATGCACTGAGGAGCTCATTTAGCAGTAGACTACATCATCCTAGGTGCGCAACTGAGAGGTTTCGCAGGTCCTTCCTACCTACGGCTGTCAGACTGTATAACCTAAGCAGGGCTGCTCGCAGAGATAGCAAAATAACGTGACGATCTAGTAGTATTGAATGCAAAAGACACAACTGACTTACACAAATGGTCCACTCCAGTATACAACTAGGACAATATCAGTCGCTACGGAGGGTGACAATATGTATGGGTATATAGTCATACTATGTAGGATACAGTAACTAAGTAGACGGTTATGCTGTTTATTCCATCTTGCTACAATGCTCCGCATTTTGTATATATATTTATATATACGTATGTATATCCACTGCTCTTATTTATATTTTTCGTATCTTCTTAATTATTGCTCTGAGTGTTGCTATCCCTGTGCTGTTGCAATCCTGGAATTTTCCCATTGTGGGACTAATAAAGGCTTATCTTATAAGATAAGATAAGATAAGATAAGATAAGCCTTTATTAGTCCCACAATGGGGAAATTCCAGGACTGCAACAGCACAGGGATAGCAACACTCAGAGCAACAATCAGAAGGCAAGAAAAAAAAACAAGCAAGCAAGAGCAGCTAATATACATATGTACATATTACTATAAAATATATATATATACACACACAGACACAGTGCAGAGCATTGTAGCTGGATGGAATAAATATATGAATATGTAAACACACAGTGCGGAGCAATGTAGCTAGATGGAATAATATGTAGATATATAAACACACAGTGCGGAGCATTGTAGCTAGATGGAATAAATATATAGATATATAAACATAAACACACCCAGTGCGGAGCATTGTAGCTAGATGGAATAAATATGTAAATATATAAACACACACAGTGCAGAGCATTGTTGCTAGATGGGATGAAACAGCACAACCGTCTACTTAGTTATCCTACATCGTATGATTATGTGCCCATACATATTCTCACCCTCCATTGCGACCGGTATTTTCCTAGTTGTATGCCGGAGGGGACCATTGTGTAAGTCTATTGCATCTTTTGCATTCAAAAAACTATTAGTTTGTTACGTCTTTTTGCTATCTCTGCGAGCAGCCCTGCTTAGGTTGTACAGTCTGACAGCCGTTGGTAGGAAGGACCTGCGAAATCTCTCGGTTGTGCACCTGGGGTGATGTAGTCTGCTGCTAAATGAGCTCCTCAGTGCATTCAGTATGTCCTGCATAGGGTGGAACTCGGACTCCAGCAGAGATGACAGTTTAGCCACCGTCCTTCTCTCTCCTATCTCCTCCACCGGATCAAGGCGCTGCCCCAGGACAGAGCTAGCTTTCTTGATCAGTTTGCTCAGTCTCTTCCTATCGGCTGCAGTAATGCCACTGCCCCAGCAGACCACTCCAAAAGTGATGGCTGATGCCACCACCGTGTCATAGAATGTCTTCAGCAGCGCGCCTTGTACACCAAAAGACCTGAGTCTCCTCAGCAGGAACAGCCTGCGCTGTCCCTTCTTGTAGAGTGCATCAGTATTGTGTGACCAGTCTAGTTTATTGTTCAGATGAACACCCAGGTACTTATAGGCTGTCACCATCTCGATGTCTGTTCCCTGTATGTTTACTGGTGCTGTGAGGGGTTGTCCTTGCCTATGGCAGTCCACCACCAGCTCCTTAGTTTTCCTCGCGTTGATCTGGAGGCAGTTCCGATGGCACCAGTCCACGAAGTCCTGGATAAGTCCTCTGTACTCAGCTTCATCTCCGTTGGAGAAGAGGTCGACGATCGCAGAGTCGTCAGAGAACTTCTGTAGATGGCAGTGTGTTATGTTGTGTGAGAAGTCCGCAGTATAAAGGGTGAAAAGGAAGGGAGCCAAAACCGTTCCCTGGGGGGGCCCCCGTCCTTGCCTGCGGCAGTCCACCACCAGCTCCTTAGCTTTTCTCGCGTTGATCTGGAGGCAGTTCCGATGGCACCAGTCCACGAAGTCCTGGATAAGCCCTCTGTACTCAGCTTCATCTCCATTGGAGATGAGGCCAACGATCGCAGAGTCATCAGAGAACTTCTGTAGATGGCAGTGTGTTGTGTTGTGTGAGAAGTCCGCAGTATAAAGAGTGAACAGGAAGGGAGCCAGCACCGTTCCCTGGGGGGCCCCCGTGCTACTGATGATCGTGTCGGACACACAGTCCCGGGTTCTCACAAACTGAGGCCGGTTCGTGAGGTAGTCCAGGATCCATGATGACAGGTGCTGGTCCACCCCTGCGCGCAGCAGCTTGTCCTTCAGGATCATCGGTTGGATGGTGTTGAAAGCACTGGAGAAGTCAAAGAACATGATCCTCACCATATTCCCGGGCTTCTCCAGGTGGGACAGAGAATGGTGAAGGAGGAAGATCACCGCATCCTCCAACCCCAATGCCATGCTGGTAGGCGAACTGGAGTGGATCCATCGCTGGTTCCACCAGGGGGCGGAGGTGAGCAAGGAGCAGTCTCTCCAGGGTCTTCATCAAGTGGGACGTCAAGGCCACCGGTCTGTAGCTGTTCAGGTCTTTGGGGTGGGAAGTTTTTGGTACAGGTACCACACAAGATGTTTTCCACAGCTGTGGTACCCTCCCCAGTTTCAGGCTCAGGTTGAAGATATACGTCACAATCCCACACAGCTGGTCTGCACAGGACTTGAGGAGCTTTGCGCTGATGCCGTCCGGTCCCGACGCCTTCCTCGCCTTGATCTTCCTCAGCTCCGTCCTCACCTGGGTCCTGGTCAGGGTCAGGATGGGGGGCTGTGTGTTGGGAGTGGGGGGGGGGTTGGTGGAGTGGGGAGTGGGCAGCAGGACTTGATTTCTTTAGAGGCAGCAGTGGTTGTTGTGCAGACAGGGGGGAGGGCGGTTGGTCAAACCTATTGAAAAACAGATTCAGGTTGTTCGCCCACTCCCTGCCCCCCGTGGCCTGGGGGGAGGTATTCTGGAGCCCAGAGATGGTTTTGAGGTTTCTCCAGACCCCGCTGATGTCGCTCTGTTGCAGCTTGTCCTCCATCTTCTTCCTGAAGCTGTCCTTGCCTACTCTGATCTTTCTCCTCAGCTCCCTCTGTACGGACTTCAGCATCTCCCTATTCCCCGACCTGAAGATCCTCTTCTTCTCTCTCAGAAGTGTTTTTATCTCAGGGTTGATCCAGGGTTTGTTGTTTGAGTGACGCCGTATGGTCTTGGTGGGAACGGATTTGTCCACACAGAAGCTGAGGTAGTCCGTGAAGGTGTGAGTGAGGCCATCGATGTCCTCACCATGTGGATCGCAGAGCTGCTTCCAGGCGGTGGCTTCAAAACAGCCCTTTAGAGTGTCCATTGTCTCCTCAGACCATAACTCCACAGTGTGCATGGCCGGAGGTTGTCTGTGCACTAGGGGTTTGTACACCGGCCGGAGATGAACCAAGTTGTGATCCAATCTCCCGAGTGGGGTGAGTTGTGATGAGGTGTACGCCTCCTTAGTGTTTGCGTAGAATAAGTCCAGTGTTTTATTGTCTCTAGTGTGGCATGTGACATACTGGGTGAACGTGGGTAGAATGGGAGATAGTGAAACATGGTTGAAACATGGTTGAAATCGCCTGAGATGAGGAGAAGAGCATCTGGGTGTTCTGTCTGCAGCCTGCTGGTTACTGAATGGATGACGTCACGCGCTGTCCCACCGTTCGCCGTCGGATTTGCATAAACAACAATGCAGATCACGTGTGAGTGTTCTCTCGGGAGATATGTAGGCCTCATGCTAACAGCTAGCAACTCAATGTCTTTGCTGCAGTGTCGTTGTTTAACAGTGATATGTCCCGGTCTGCACCAGTTGTTGTTAACATACATTATCACTCCACCGCCCCTTGCTTTGCCACTGTCTGGTGTTCGGTCTGCCCGTATCATGTGAAAACCCTCCAGCTCAATGTTAGCATCTGCTGCTAGTTCAGTTAGCCACGTCTCAGTAAACAAAAGGAGAGAGCACTCCCGGTAAGTGCTATCGTAACGGGAGATAGCCGCTAGCTCATCTACCTTTCCCAGTATCGACCGTACATTTCCCATGACAATAGATGGAAGGGAGGGTCTGTACCTTATATTTTTTGTCCTCCGCCTTACTCCAGCCCGGCAGCCGCGGCGTTTTCGCCTCAGTTCTCTCGGTATGTCGAGTTTTTCCAATGGGACCGGGTGGCGGTTGAATGCTAGCAGCTCTTCCCTGCTGTATCGTATCCTGCTATAAACAGTGGCTCCGTCCTCCGGCTCAGGAGACATTTGGGACGATCTGTGTGTCCGTGATATAAGTGGAGTGAAAAAAGACGGATCAAAAAGAGAGAGGAGGGGAAAAAAAGACTCGGAATCGAGCCGCTGTTGCAAAGGGCAGCCTACTCGTGTGGCGCCGGGAGAGAGAGATATCTTATCTTATCTTATCTTAGCTTACATGTATTTGATCAGTGTTTGATGAAAATATAACAACTGGAGCCGATAATGTAATAATATATGTATCTATATATTTTTTTTATTTTATGGATAGAAAGTGATACACACACACACACTGATACAGAATGGCTTAGAGGAGCAATTATAAGTTGATAGGGTTTTATTTTCTGTGGCGAGACCATGTAGAAATGTTGCAGGTACACAGGGAGATATTTTCTTTTGCAGCACCTGCATTTGACCACTAGATGGCAATGGAGTAGCTAATTCATGTCAAGCTAGCCAAGTCATGTGACTGACTAGACTGATTGGACTTTCCTTAGTTGTCTCCAAACTTCCATACTTCAAACATGTTGAAAGGTAAATAATCCTCTGATTTACGACGGTTAACACCCTTAATCTTGTGGAATCCTTGTTCATACATTCTTATATAATTGAGAAACAAAGTTAACAAATAACTAGTCTAACCATAAGAAAATTGTTAGCACGATACATACACAGTTGTATAGGTATTGTCAAGATCCCGAGTAGTCAAGGCACACCGAGAAGGAACGGAGGCTTCCAAACAGTTTTGCAATCAGCAATTTTCCATTTATTACACAAGATACTTCACAGGCAACAACTCACGTAAACATCTGACACCCACCCAAACCAAATGACAAAGTTAATTGGACCATACCAAAATCCCAAGCAAAACAATAAACATTTCCATATTTCCACATACCCATATGTTTACTGGTGCTGTGAGGGGTTGTCCTTGCCTATGGCAGTCCACCACCAGCTCTTTAGTTTTCCTCGCGGTGATCTGGAGGCAGTTCCGATGGCACCAGTCCACGAAGTCCTGGATAAGTCCTCTGTACTCAGCTTCATCTGCGTTGGAGATGAGGTCGACGATCGCAGAGTCGTCAGAGAACTTCTGTAGATGGCAGTGTGTTGTGTTGTGTGAGAAGTCCGCAGTATAAAGGGTGAACAGGAAGGGAGCCAAAACCGTTCCCTGGGGGCCCCCCGCACTGTGTGTGTTTATATATTTATATATTTATTCCATCTAGCTACAATGCTCCACACTGTGTGTGTTTATATATTTACATATTTATTCCATCTAGCTACAATGTTCCACACTGTGTGTTTATATATTTATTCCATCTAGCTACAATGCTCCGCACTGTGTGTCTATATATTTATTTTTATATGTACATATGTATACTCACTGCTCTTGTTTTTTTCTTGCCTTCTGATTGTTGCTCTGAATGTTGCTATCCCTGTGCTGTTGCAATCCTGGAATTTCCCCATTGTGGGACTAATAAAGGCTTATCTTATCTTATCTTATCTTATCTTAATATCTAAAAGAGATATAAATACATAAATAATTTCCCCCCTATTTACAGAATAAATATACACCATAAATAATACAATAAATAGTTTTAAACCCTTATTTACATATTAAATTACCCCTTACTCAACCATCACATGCCTTCTTCCTCCTGGCATCCTTTAAAAGGCACTCAAACCCCGAAGGAGTCTTTTGGCCTGGATACTGTACCACCAGGAAGCATGCTGGCAAAGGTACGTGGTCTTATGATTCCATTACCTCACCCAATTAATATAATTAACCTTAACATTTCTCACAAAAGGGATCCAATTATATGTGCACTTTACCAATATAATCATGTTAACATTTACAAATTCTACACATATAATCCTCAATTACAGAAACCGTAGCAGTGGCGACACTCCGTCGTCACATTTCCTCCCCCCTCTCCCAAGAGTACAGTACTCTATGAGTCATGTACTCTGGAGAGGCTATCTGCCACAAGGTTGGTTTTCCCTGCCACATACCGATCAGTTTTAAAGTCATAAGGCTGAAGGGACAAATGCCACCCTGTAAGACGACTATTCAGCCACTGTAGGGCCCGATGATCTGTCTCCAACGTGAAATGACGCCCCAGTAAACAATATTTCAGAGACCCTATTGCCCATTTCATGGCAAGGCACTCTTTCTCTATCGTAGAGAATCTCGTCTCCCGGTCCAACAACTTATGGCTCAATAACAGTAGCGGGTGTCTCTCTCTCTTCACCTCCTGGAGAAGTACTGCTCCGATGCCAACTCCTGCCTTTAGATCTGGTGATGCACAGGCCTACAGTTCATCCAGGGCAGATCTGAAGAGGGGCATCAAGAAGGCCAAACACAGCTACAAGCTGAAGGTGGAGGAACATTTTGGGGACTCTGACCCCCGACGTATGTGGCAGGGCATTCAAGCTATCTCTGATTATAAGCCCAGCAACTCCATACCTATAGCCATGACTGTGCCCTTTCTCAATGAGCTAAATAACTTCTATGCTCGTTTTGACAAGGACAACAATGAAAAGAACATCAATTTCCCACCCTCTGATGACCTCCACCACCTCACACTCACCCACACCGACGTCCGTAATGCACTGAGTCATGTCAACGTACGTAAGGCTGCTGGCCCTGATGGCATTCCTGGGCGTGTGCTGAGGGCATGCGCTGAGCAGCTGGCAGGGGTCTTCACAGACATCTTCAATCTGTCCCTGGCCCAGGCCGTGGTACCAGCGTGCTTCAAGACCACTTCAATAGTACCAGTGCCGAAACATTCAACACCATCGTGCCTAAATGACTATCGCCCTGTGGCACTGTGGCCCATAGTCATGAAGTGCTTTGAACGACTGGTCTTGGCACAGCTCAAAAAAGGCCTGCCCCCTACACTGGACCCTCATCAGTTTGCCTACCGGAGCAACAGGAGTACAGAGGATGCGGTTTCTACAGCGCTGCACTATGTACTCTCACACCTGGATGACAAGAACACCTACGCAAGAATGCTGTTTATTGACTTCAGCTCAGCATTCAACACAGTTATCCCCTCCAAGTTGCTCACCAAACTTGGGGACCTGGGAATCAGTACCTCCACCTGCAACTGGATCATGGATTTTCTGACCAACAGACCCCAGCATGTTAGGTCAGGTCCCAACCGTTCTTCCGTCATCACACTCAACACTGGTGTACCACAGGGCTGTGTGCTCAGCCCATTCCTCTACTCCCTCTACACCCATGACTGCAGGCCTATGTATGGATCCAATTCCATCATAAAGTTCGCAGATGACACCACGGTGATTGCACTCATCAGGGACAACGACGAGTCAGATTACAGGGCAGAGGTTGAGCACTTGGCTACTTGGTGCACTGACAATAACCTGCTCCTTAACACCAGCAAAACCAAGGAGCTCATAGTGGACTACAGGAAGGAGAGGGAAGAGACACATGACCCCATCCATATCAATGGCATAGCTGTTGAACGTGTCCCCAGCTTCAAATTCCTGGGGACCCACATCTCGGAGGACCTGTCCTGGTCAGTTAACACCACCAGCCTGATCAAGAAGGCCCATCAGCGCCTCTTCTTCTTGAGGACATTGAAGAAGAACCATCTGTCAACTGACATCCTGGGCAACTTCTACCGCTGCGTGATAGAGAGCACCCTGACCAACTGTATCACACTCTGGTATGGGAGCTGCTCTGTAGCTGACCGCAAGGCGCTGCAGCGGGTGGTGAAAACCGCCCAACGCATCACAGGGACTCCACTTCCAGCTATAGAGGACGTCTACAGGAAAAGATGTCTGCGCCGGGCACGCAGCATTCTTAGGGACTCCAACCATCCTGCTCATGGACTGTTCCAGCTTCTCCCCTCCAGAAGACGTTTCAGAAGCCTTCGGACTAGAACCAGCAGGTTTAGGAACAGTTTCTTTCCAACAGCTGTCACGTTATTGAACTTAGTTCCCCGCTGACTCTCTTACAATCATCTTTACCATCCTCACCTGTACATAACTGCATAACTACATAACTACATCTAACTTATTGCACATTATTTGCACATAACAGTACTTTTAACTTTCTGCACTGCTGCATATATTTGCTTAAATTGCACATACTGTTAATTACCGTATATACTGCACTGCTGTCCTTTGCACTTCTGATTGGATGCTAAACTGTGTTTCGTTACCTTGTATTCATACATGTGTAATGACAATAAAGTTGAATCTATCTATCTATAATCTATCTATAATCTGAAGCATCTGTCTGTAGAATAAATGAACGGGCGAAATCAGGACTGTAGAGAACCTTCTCACCAGAAATAGCACCCTTCAGATCTTCAAAGGTTCTACCACACTCCTCTGTCCATTTTACCCTATTTGGTGCTGAAGCCTTAGTGAGGTCAGTCAGGATTGCTGCTCTTTCAGCAAAATGGGGAATGAATTTATTATACCATCCTACCATTCCCATAAACGACCGTACCTTCTTGGTAGTAGACACAGGATAGGTCCGAATGGCATCCACTTTACCCACTCGTGGTCTAATGACCCCCTGACCAACCACATGTCCCAGGTACTCCACCTGCTGCTGTCCAAATGCACATTTGCGTGGATTGATAGTCAGTCCTGCCCTCTTAATCAAATGGAGGACCTGCCTAAGATGTAACAAATGTTCCTTCCAGGTCTGACTATAGATGACTACATCATCCAAATAGGCAGCCGCAAAGTCTGATACTCCTCTTAATACCTGGTCCATGAGCCGCTGGAAAGTTGCAGGTGCCCCCTGGAGGCCAACTGGCATAACCTTAAACTGAAAATTGCCATAAGATGTTTTAAAGGCTGTAAGTTCTTTCGTTTCAGGCGCCAAGGCTACCTGCCAATACCCCTTGCTTGGGTCTAGTGTGGAAATAAACCTAGCCCTGCCCACTTTCTCTAATAACTCATCAATACGGGGCATGGGGTACGACTCAAACTTAGAGACTGTGTTAAGGTATCTGAAGTCGATACAGAACCTCAAAGAGCCATCCTTTTTGGGGACCAGCACAATCGGGCTACACCACTCACTGACTCCTCAATCACTCCCAGCTGCAACATCAGGTCAATTTCTTGCTTCAGTTTCAGGACCAACCGCCCAGGGATCCTGTAAGATTTTCTAGGTGGAACAGCCTCATGGTAACCTTATGGTGAACAAATGTGGTGAAACCAGGTCTCACCTGAAACAGTTCTGGATCTAATAGTGCCTCTAACTCACTCGCTGATCAACCTGCAAATGAGACACCTGAAATGAACAAGGCTCTGTCACAATTGTGGGAAAGGACTGTTCTCTCTCCTCATACACTTCTGTCACACAAATGAGGAGCTGATTATGCGTCTGCTGAAGAACAGGCTGCTGCTGATGATGACTAGGCTGCTGAAACTCCTTTAACAAGTTAATATGGAAGCACTGATGTTTTCACTTCCTGTCAGGCGTATATAGTTCATACTGTACGTCACTGCACTTAGTTTCTTAGAAATTTCATAAGGCCCCTGCCATCGAGCCAACAGCTTACTGTCACAAGAGGGCAGCAGTAACAACACCTGCTGGCCTGGGTGAAAAACCCTCTGTCTGGCCCTCTTATCATACCAAGTCTTTTGTTTGGTCTGCGCCGTCCTCATGTGCTCCTGAGCCAAAGCAGTCATTCGATCCAGTTTTTCTCTCATTTTAATGACATATGAGACCACATTGTCCTGATCATTCGGTGGACTCTCTCAGTGCTCCTTTAATAAGTCCAGTGGGCCCCTCACCTGACGACCATACAGTAGTTCAAAAGGGGAGAACCCTCTTGAAGCCTGGGGCACCTCCCGATAAGCAAATAACAAGTACGGCACCCATTGGTCCCAATCCAAGGCCGTATCGGAAACAAAATTTTTGCATCATGTTCTTCAAAGTCTGGTTAAATCGCTCAACCAGTCCATCTGTCTGAAGGTGATATGGGGTGGTCTTAATTCCCTTAATACCCAACAGCTTATATACCTGCTGCAACAGTTTTGATAAGAAATGCGTTGCACTGTCCGTTAGGATCTCTCTGGGTATGCCTACCCTCAAAAATAACTGAATGAGGCAATTGGCAACCTGCCTAGCCTTAATAGATTTTAATGGGACGGCTTCTGGGTACTGAGTAGCATAGTCACAAATAACTAGAATGTATCTATTACCCAAGGAGCTTCTCTCTAGGGGGCCAACTATATCCATCCCTATTCTGTCAAATGGTGTTCCAATGACTGGCAATGGCTGCAGTTGAGCATGGGCTACTCCCCTAGGTGATGTAATCTAACATGTTTCACATGTTGCACAGAACTCCTTAATCTGGGTATACATTCCCGGCCACACAAACCTTCTAGCAATTTTTTGTAATGTCTTCTGGAATGCTAGATGACCTGCCCAAGGGATAGCATGTCCCAGTTCCATAACCTTTGGTGTGAGGCCTTGTAGCAAAGCTATGGCCATAACTTCACCTTGCTGTTGGTACAAAATGCCCTTTTTAAAGACATGCACAGCCTCAGCCAAACAATCCACTCTGCCCTGTTCCACACCCTCAATCTCCAAGACTTTATGAAACCAAGGTTCTAGCGCTGGGTCAGCTTTCTGCAGTGCAGCTATGTCAGGAGGGATGTCAAAGTCTACTGACTGGCTTAACTGTGGTGTTTCTTCACCCAAGTTCTTCACTGAAGCTAAAACCTTGTCTCTTCTTCTCTGAGCCTTGGATTTTGGCTGCTTAATAGGGCCTGCCTCTACCCCAGAATCATAAAACGGCAACTCCTGGAGAACATCGGCAGCCCTCTGCGCCCTGGTTGTCACCATATTACAATTTCCTCCAACAGGTGCATTAAGCCTCTGCTCAATAATGCCACCTGCCTGTCCCTCCTCAGTTTGTTGTCCGTCCCTAACCTGTTGTATGATGTCCAACAAAGTTGGAACATCATTGCCAAGAATAACTGGATATGGTAAATCAGGCACAAGAGCTACAGGAAGGAGATAAGTTTGACCCCCAACTGTTAAATAGACCTCAGCGGTCGGGTACAACTTCTTATCCCCATGAACACAACTAATATTCACTGTAAACTCACTCCATGAATCCCTAGGGACCAAACTGGGCAGAACAACAGTCTGAAAACAACCAGAGTCTTAACAAGGCCTCTTCACACTGACCATTAAGCAGAACAGTTGTTTTATATATTTCACTGTGAACTGGTGCTGAAAGAGTGGGTCTTGGAACTGAGCATAACAATGAAGGCTTATTATTTTCCGTGGCAGGACATGAATATTGAGTATGACTGATTTTATAACACTGATAACAGCATATATCTTTATTAGAGACAAAACGTGACTTTTTACTACCCTTATATTTGCCATTTGTGATCTGACTGGAACTGGAATACAGTCTATTTTGAGCTTGACCACCCCTTTCACCCCATTAGACTTACTCCGTGTGGTGAAAGAACTGTCACAGCTGAGAGTAGGTTTCCTGCTCCCAAACCTGGCTGACAGAAAGACCTCTGCAAGACGAGCAGCGCCCTCTGCAGTCTTCGGGTCCCGCTCTTGTATCCAGATTCCCAGTTCCGGGTCCACCATCCGCAGAAACTGCTCCAAAATCATCAGTTCCGAAATGTCTTTTCTAGTTGAGGTCTCTGGTTTAATCCATTTATAAAACAGGTCCTTTAAAAGTACATAAAGTTCAC
The DNA here is from genome assembly GCA_020510985.1 of Pholidichthys leucotaenia. Lineage (NCBI taxonomy): Eukaryota > Metazoa > Chordata > Actinopteri > Cichliformes > Pholidichthyidae > Pholidichthys > Pholidichthys leucotaenia. The sequence goes on along the minus strand of CM035842.1, from coordinate 253,507,213 downwards.
AGGGGGTTTCGTCCTGATAGATGTCCAGGCCACGAAACCTTCTCCTATAGGTGTTGGGTGTTATTTCATATTTAATTAAAATTGCTTCCTTCACTTTGTCATAATTGTCCGTGTCTGCAATGTCCATAAGCACATACGCACTCCGTGCTTTACCTGTGAGCAGAGGAGCCAACTGAATAGCCCACTCTTCTTTACGCCAGCGGCAGACCGTAGCAATCCTCTCAAACGTCGCCAGATAGTGCTCGATGTCGTCCTCGGGAGAGAACGGATTCAGCCTGGGCTCGTGGTGCATTTGCGTTGTCCTCGGCTGCATCTGCAGCGGTAGATTATTCTCCTGCGGGCCGACCCGACTGGCCGTCACCCTGGGGTCTCCCCCCGAAGTGCCGTTGTCACTGCTGCATTCAGCCTGGCTCCCATACTCCTCTCTCAGCTCCGCTACTTGTGACTGCATCTGGTGAATTTGATGCTGCACAGTCTGCCACCTTTGTTCTTGAAGAGAGGCTTCTTCCTCCCTCTGACGGTCTCTGACTGTCAGTGAATGCACCATGGACTTCACCAAGCTCGTCAGTTCTCCCAGCTCGTCCAGTCCACTGGCCCCCTGCTCCTCAGTTGCCATACCTGTGTCAAAGTCCTCTAATTGCTCTTCTTGTTTCCTCTTTATTTTCCTTCCGGACATTGCTCCGTCTATCCCGTGTTATCACTTATTAATTTGACAACACTTCCTCGACCAAACATCACCATTTGTCAAGGAACGAACCACTTCTGACACCAACTGTCACGATCCCAAGCGGTCAAGGCACACCAGAGAAGGAACGGAGGCTTCCAAACAGTTTTGCAATCAGCAATTTTCCACTTATTACATAAGATACTTCACAGGCAACAACTCACGTGAACATCCGACACCCACCACAAACCAAATGACAAACACCTGTTATATACTGTCAGATAATTAGTTAATTGGACCATAACAAAATCCCAAGCAAAACAATAAACATTTCCATATTTCCACACACCCAATGATATCTAAAAGAGACATAAATACATAAACAATTTTCCCCCTATTTACAGAATAAATACACACCATAAATAATACAATAAATAGTTTTAAACCCTTATTTACATATTAAATTACCCCTTACTCAACCATCACATGCCTCCTTCCTCCTGGCATCCTTTAAAAGGCACTTAAATCCCTAAGGAGTCTTTTGGAAACCGGTCAATGGACAGGACTGGACACTCAGAGCTAGTGGCTTCAGTGCAGGCGACATGACATGCTAGCGAGCTCGCAACGAAGATGGACAACAATGTTGAGACTTGGGATTTTTTGGTCCACAGCGTCGGATGGTTAGATCTCCGAGACAGGACCAGAGAAATTTGTCGGTCGGTTTGGCAAGGAGGTCGGGTGACGGGACTGGAGTTTGCGGGCATGGGAAAATGAGGAGGAGAAGCGTGATAAAGGAAGGTGTGGTGGGTCGGCACAGCGGCGTTGTGAATGGGCCAGACTGGGGAGATTCTGATTTATGGGATAGTGAAGACAGTATGGATACTGGGCAGGGAAGCGGGAAAGGGAGAGAGAAAAGGGAGAATAACTTTCCTGAAAATAATGCAAAGAAGGCTTGAAGTAGTGGAGGTGGTGGTGGTGCGGAGGGAGGAGGGCAGGAAGGAGCCGAATTCAAAGTTATTGTAAGGTTCGAGGATGAAAAGGGGATATCTACAATGAGCCCAGTTAAATTGACAACAAAATTGAAAAACCAGGTTGGAGAAATACTCATGGCAAAGGTACTGAGGGATGGAAATCTACTGATTGTATGTAGGAATGAAGAGCAAAGGGAAAGGGCTGGCAAAATGAGGGAGATTGGGCGGTTCAAAGTGAAAAATACAAGCTTCATTGATAACGGATCTAAGTGGAACAAGGGTGTAATTTGGGGGGTGCCAATAGGAGTATCAATGGAAGAAATTAAAGCTAATTTAAAAAGGGGGGGTAGTAAAAGCAGCTCGTAGACTACAGGCCACTCGGGAAGGACAGAGGAGAGACACTGAGGGTGTGGTGATTGAGTTTGAAGGAGAAGTGCTCCCCAAAAGTGTAAATTTGGTTTTTTTGAGATACGGGGTAAGAGAATTTGTTCCTAATCCAGTCCGGTGTTATAATTGCCAAAGATTTGGACACACAGCTAATACATGTAGATGGAGAAGAAGGTGTGCAAGGTGTGGGGGCAACCATCAGTCTGGAGAATTGTGACCAAGAGACGCCAAAGTGTTGTAATTGTGGCGGGAGTCATAGTGTGGCCTACGGAGGATGTGAAAGAATGATGAGAGAAAGGGAAATTCAGTGAGTCAGAGTACAGAATAAAGTCTCCTATCCCGAAGCAGTGAAAAGGATGGACCAGAGAGGAAGGAATGGGCAAAGGACTGGGGGGAGGCTGCTTGTAGGGGAAAGAGAACTGGGACGGAATCGGGAAATCCAGGTTGATCTGAAGAAACTGGTTATCTTTATAGCAGGAGTTGTGAATGCCACACTGGAAGTCAAGTCTAAAACTGAGAGAATTCAAATAATAGTGAAAGTAGCAGCTAATCATCTTGGTTTCAGTGGTTTAACTTGGGAGGAGGTGAGGAATGGGCTTTGTAGCCAGACAAGTCAGGATCAAGCATCGATTGGATAGGAATTGTGATAATTGTAGAAGAGCTGGAAATGACGAGGCGGTTTTGTATCACAAAAGCAGAGTCTTTAATGAACAACTCTTCTATCTTGTCTCATCTGGTGCAGAGCTTGGCAGAAGGCAAAGAGAAAGAATTCTGCCCAGCTCGCTGGTTAAATACAGGCACACATCAAAGACATGCAAAACACAAGCTGAAATCCCCCATTATCTAAATCCCCCATTAGTCCTGTTAACTCCTCCCTTCGTCTTGGGAGGTGATGGGAAAACCTCTCCTCGCCTTAGGGGGTGAAGGTGTCAAGTCTGTTGCGTCTGCGTCCTGTGACGTCATTGTCTTCACACGGCGATGAGATTCCTTTGTCCTTTCAGAGGTGTGAAGTTCCTTTGTATATTCTGTCCCAAACATTTCCACATGCTCTAACAAATGTAGGTATGGAATATATGAGTAATATATACCACAATAATGGTCATTTTGATTCAATGGAATGCAAGAAGCTTGCAGGCAAATGGACAGGAATTCAAAAGGTATATTGAGGAACTTTCAGACAAACCAGATGCTATCTGTGTCCAGGCGACATGGCTGAAACCCAATCTGGATTTAAAATACTGGGAAATGTTTCTATTCAGAATGATAGGAGGGAGGGAATGGGAGGTGGGTGTGCAACATTTGTGAGGGAGGGAATTCAGTTCAGAGAGATAGGTAAAGGGGCTAGTTGAAATTAGGACAAAAGAGGGGGAATTAGTAAGATAAGATAATAAGATAAGCCTTTATTAGTCCCACAGTGGGGAAATTCCAGGATTGCAACAGCACAGGGATAGCAACACTCAGAGCAAAAATCAGAAGACAAGAAAAAAAAACAACAAGAGAGTAAAACAAGAGTAAACAAGAGAAAAAGAGAGCGTAAACAAGAGAAAACAAGAGTAGTTGTTAGTTTGTATAATCCTTGTAAGAGGCTGATATTGAATCAGTTATCTCAGATGGAGGGGATAGATGGGAGCAGGGTGGTCATTTGTGGGGACTTTAATGCCCATAATGTGTTATGGGGGGCAAATCATACAGACATGAATGGTGAGACTATTGAAGAACTTTTGGAAGAGAAGAATCTAGTATGTTTAAACGATGGTAGAGCAACTAGAATTGATGTACATACAGGGAGTGGTTCAGTTCTTGACTTAACTTTGGTGACTAGTAATATTGCAAGTGTGTGTGAGTGGGAGGTTTTAGAGGAGTCCTCGGTGGGAAGTGACCATTTCCCAGTGTATTGTAATATTTTCATTTCAGTGAATAGGGTAAGTGGTCATAAAAAAGGGAGATGGGCTTTTAGCACTGCTAATTGGAAGCTATTTAAGTTTATCTGTGAGAGAGACCTTCCCCTAGTAGAGGTCAGTGAAGATTTTGAGAGTATGGAGAAAAATATTAAAACTATTTTTCTTGAAGCAGCCAATCAGTCAATCTCTAAAAGTAAAGGTAAAAGGTTGAAGAAAGCAGTTCCTTGGTGGACAGATGAGTGCACTAAAGCTATTAGAGAGGAATAAGGCACTTAAGGTCTTAAGAACTCATAATTGGCAAAACTTGGTTAATTATAAGAGGTCACTAGCAAAAGCCAGGAAAACTATCCGGAGGGCTAAGAGAGAAAGCTGGCAGAGATACTGTAGCACTGTAGGTAGATCAACAGCGCTATTAAAGAGAGGAATAAGACACTTAAGGTCTTAAGAAGAACTCATAATTGGCAAAACTTGGTTAATTATAAGAGGGCACTAGCAAAAGCCAGGAAAACTATCCGGAGGGCTAAGAGAGAAAGCTGGCAGAGATACTGTAGCACTGTAGGTAGATCAACAGCTGTGGGGGATGTGTGGAGTATGATCAAGGCTATGAGGGGAGTTAGGAGGGAATGGCAGTATCCAATACTAAAAAGTGGGGGAGTGATGGCAATAACTGATGAGGGAAAAAGCAACAATGATAGCAAAGAGTCTGACTCAAATTCATAGCTCAAGCAATTTGACTGAAGAAGGTAAAAGAGGAAGAAATAGGGCGAGTTTAGCACATCCTGGGGCTCTGGAGGAAAGGTTTGACTTTAGTAGTTCTTTGGACTCTCCTTTCACTCTAGATGAAATGGAAAGAGCAGTAAACAAATCAGGATTAACATCCCCTGGGAAAGACAATGCCTGTTACATCATGGTGAAACATTTAGGGGCTTTGGCAAGGAGGAAGTTATTGGAAGTCTACAACAAAGTGTGGGAAAAGGGAAAGCTCCCAACGGCATGGAAAGAGGCAGTGATTGTTCCTGTAAGAAAACCTGGAAAGGATCCCTCAGACCCAGCGAGCTACAGGCCTATAGCTCTAACATCACATTTGGGAAAAATAATGAAGAGAATGATTACAGAAAGAATTGCTTTTTATCTCGAAAGTAGAGGAATTTTGTCACCACATCAGAGCGGATTTAGAAAAGGAAGGGGAACTATGGATCCTATTGTGTGTTTGGAGACAGAGATGTGGAAAGCTCAAGTTAGTAGAGAGTTGGTAATTGCAGAATTCTTTGATGTGGAAAAGGCATATGATGTGGAAGGAGGGGCTAATGATGAAGCTAAGTATGATAGGAATTTCTGGGAGTACATTCAACTGGATCAAAGATTTTTTTGTTTAATAGGTATATTCAAGTTAGAGTGGGCAGAGCCTTGTCAGATAGGTACTTGGTGGAAAATGGCACCCCCCAGGGTAGTGTTATAAGCCCAGTACTTTTTTCTATTATGATAAATGATGTTTTCTCTGTTGTGAAGAATGACGTTGGCCGCTCTTTATTTGCTGATGATGGGGCATTATGGAAAAGAGGGAGTAATTTTAATTATATAAGAGGGAAAGTACAAGAGGCAATACGTGCAGTGGAAGGGTGGTCATACTCTTGGGGATTTAAATTCTCTGTTGAGAAAACAAAGGTAGTATTCACAAGGAAAAGGGCAGCTGATGCCCATTTAACAATGTATGCTCAGGAAATAGAACAAGTCAAAGTTTTCAGATTTTTGGGTGTCTGGTTTGATGTTAATCTAACTTGGAGGGAACATATTCAAAAGGTGTCAGTTAAATGCAAAAAGGTACTGAATGTAATGAGGTGTTTGATAGGGGCTGAGTGGGGTGCTAGTACAGCAGCTATGAAAAACATCTATGTTGCGTTAATTAGGTCTGTACTGGACTATGGGTGTATTGTATATGGATCTGCTTCCAAAACCATATTGAACAAGTTAGATGTCATCTAGGCCCAAGCACTGACAATCTGCTGTGGTGCACTTAAAACAACTCTTGTTGCTGCTCTTCAGGTGGAAATGGGGGAAATGCCATTAAATGTCAGTGTCACAACTCACTCCCGCCTGTCATCTGCTCCAGCCGTGCGCACACCTGTGCTTCATTAGGCTGCCTCTATTTAACCTGCTCTGCCTGCAGCCTCGGCCTGGAGCCGTCAGCTCATCTCCATGCTCAAGCTCTGCGTTTGCCTACTCCTCTCGGCCAACGCCACTACTCATCATCCGCACATAAGATTATCACTTACCTGCTTTCCAAGATCTTCCCCTGTGCACAGGTGGATCCTCCCGGCGGTGGAAGAATCCCTTCATTGCCTCACCTCTTCAGTCTCTTCCCCGTCGAGCACAGCAGGGCGCTGTCTTCCAGGCGGGAGCATTCCTTGCCAACGCCAGCCACCAAGACATCTGCAAGTAAGCCACATTACAATCTCCATCACTTCACCGTGATAATAGCTCATCCATTGTCCTCTGCTCTGTCCTCAGGGTTGCCTGGCTGCACAGTGTCCTGTTCTGCCCTCGGTGCTCTTCAGTCCCCAAGAAGACATTCACATTCCTCACTCATGCATTCATACACCTGTTTGTTGAATAAAACTTTTAAATCTCACCGGAGCCTGCGTGCGTGTTTCCTGAGCCAGATAACATGTCAGTCAGGCATAAACAGGTGATGATGAACTATTGGGTCAATCTGCAAGGGCACACTCAAGATAAACATCCTACAGTTAGAGTTTTGTTGTCTTGTTGGGAAGGGGAAAGGGGTAAAAAGGAGAGTTTTGCATTTTATGCTGGGAGGATAGCCAGAGACATGAAACTATGTGACAGAACATACTGTATATTCCATCAGTTCCTTTGCCAATCACGCCTCCATGGTTTTTCTATCGAGTTTCTGTTGATTTGTATTTTTTGGAAAAGATGCAAGGGTATAGAGAATTTGGAAACACTGCAGTTTTAGTAGAGGATCGTCTGGAAACAATGTATCACTCCTTTACCCCAGTATTCACTGATGGCTCAAAAGATCCTGACACTGGTTGCACTGGCTTTGCTTTCTATATTCCTGCCTTGGAAATGTCTGTTAACAGAAGAACATCTTCCCATCTGTCTGTGTATACAGTCGAAATGTTGGCTTTGGTGACTGCATTGCAGAGGATTGAGGAGCTGACGATCAAGGATGTTGTCCTTTGTTCAGACTCCAGTGCAGCCTTGCTGTCAATAAAATCAGGGTCATCTGACAGCAGACAGGACATGGTTTATGAAATGTATGAGACTCTGTATAGACTCAGAAATAAAGAGGTGGCTGTGTCGTTTATGTGGATTCCAGCTCACAGGGGGGTAAAGGGCAACGAGGCCGCAGATAAATTGGCTTAACAGGCTCTGGGGCACCGGGAGGTGTGGGATATTTCATGAGTAAATCTGAGGCAAAAACATTGATTAAAGAGTATACTGGGCAGGAGTGGCAGCGTAGGTGGGACACAGGAGGTACAGGAAAACACTTACATGCTATCCAGAGCGCGGTTGGAGTGAAGGGCAGGATGGGAACTAGAAATACAAAAGAAGAGAATATTTTATCTAGGCTAAGGATGGGGCACACTAGGTTAAACAGAACTTTGCATTTGGTAGGTAAGCACCCAAAAGGGATGTGCGATTATTGTGAGAGAGAGGAAGAAAATGTGGAGTATGTCATTCTGCACTGCCAGAAGTATACCCAGGAGAGAAGACAAATTAGTGGAGGGAATTAGGGGTGGGTGATGCTAACTTAAGCGTGATGGTGGGGGTTGGGGTAAGGAAGTTGTTTGTTTACCTCAGAGATACAGATCTAATTAATAGGATATAGGGGTGGGTTTTTTTTGTTTTTTTTTGAGGGTGTTTGGGGTACAATGTCTGGTCCACATTCCAACGCTGGATGGCGGTAATGCGCCTTTACGTTGGGTGCCCCCGCCAAAAAATAGAAGAAGAAGAAGAAGGAGTCTTTTTGCCTGGATACCACCAGGAAGCATGCTGGCAAAGGTACATGGTCTTATGATTCCATTTCTTCACCCAATTAATATAATTAACCTTAACATTTCTCACAAAAGGGATCCAATTCAGTCAAAACAGATCTCCAATTATATGTGCACTTTACCAATACAATCATGTTAACATTTACAAATTCTACACATATAATATAATCCTCAATTACAGAAACCGTAGCAGTGGCGACACTCCGTCCTCACTGGTATAGATTTATATCTCAGTAGATATTGTTGCAGTTGCATTCTTTTGTATAAATACAAGTTGTATCAATGTAGGTTATGATTTTTTTCAGTATTATTTGAGGTGGCAGTGTAGGATAAGGAATTAAACGGTGTTAGCTAAACCTGACATAAAAATGGAAGGTAGGTCCCTAATGACAAAATAAAAGCTTAGTGAACAATGTGTACTAACCTACTGAGTTCATTAGCGTGCTTTACTATGAAATATCAACTTTAACAGTACATTGGGCCTGTGTATTGGATACTTGATTTAAAACTCTCTTTTGTTGGTTTGCAGGTCATATTATCCTCTGTTTAGAGTTGAAAAAAGGAATATCTTTGTCTTTAATACCATTGCAGGTATTTTACAAACAATCTTTATCCTCTCCTGCATCATTTTGGAATGCAGAGGACATGGACACAGACAAATGTGTGATGAGACCTACGATGTCATACTCAAGGCACTGAAGGGGGAATTTAATGTTCCTGTAGCAGAGAGATCCAGGATCCAGCGCTCTGCACTTATTCAACTGTGGCGGAATAGGCAGCATTACGCCCTCAGTGAGGATGGCCAGTCAATTACATTCGATGGAAAATTGGTACCCAGAAAGTCAACTATCTCTACAATTGTAAATAAGGCTCTTGACGAAACAAAAGGCTCTGGTGTAAGAAAATTAAACATATACCTTAGGGAACAGTACTTGGGAATCAGCCGAGCAAGTGTGAAAGACACCTTGGTACAGATCAAGATGTTACCATCTCCACAAGGCAATATTCCGGAACAAACCCATACCAAGATCTATCACGGCCAAAGCAGTTCAAGATCGACACCAGGTAGACCTTGTTGACATGGGTAAATGGAGGGTCAAGTATGGCCAAGTCACATATAGGTACATCCTGACTGTAATAGATGTGTTTAGTAGATTTGTATGGCTAAGACCACTGAAAGGTAAACACAGTGCGGAGATTGCTAGACACCCTGGAAACATTTACAACTAGAAAAGCACTCGGAGAGCGCAGACCTCCGCCAAGTGGCACAGTTCCGCCCATACAGTGTTTGTGTGTACGTTTTCAGATTCCTTGACCATGAAAACATATGACTAGCAATTGGATTGACAATGATAGGATTAGCGGTTCAGTAGTTATTCACAAAAATGGCATTTTCCGTAATGGCAGCGACAGTTCCCCCCATACAGTGTTTGTGTGTATGTTTTGAGATTCCTTGACCATGAAAACATATGAGTAGCAATAGCGCGGTGATTCTCCGCATCGTCTGTGTTATCTCCCTGCCTTTTTTTCTTTCTCATGCACTCTGCACTCTGTTGCCTTCTGTGTTTCACACTTTTAGACTCTGAACGAGGCATGACTGGCAATATCGAGCAGATTTTGTTTAAAAAAACAAAACAAAACATAACCTCCTGGCGGAGGTAATAAGAAAAAAAAATAAATAAATAAAAATAAATAAAACTAAGCTCGACGAGCTTCAATAGCGCCTGAGTCGCTGCATTTCTTGTGTCGCTGCAGCACGGTGATTGTCCGCATCCTGTGTGTTGAAAATGGCCCTATGTCACAATGTTAAAGAATCCTTTAAAAAATTCCTGTATCCAGACGGTGATCCGGATCATCCCCAAAATTTAATCAGTTCTTCCTTGTACCATTTGTAACAACGCCTGAAAGTTTCATCGAAATCCGTCCAAAACTTTTTGAGTTATCTTGCTAACCAACAGACAGACAGACAGACAAACCCCGGCAAAAACATAACCTCCTGGCCTGTGGCCTGGCGGAGGTAATGAGCATGGTCCACCAAAAGTCATACAGCATGACCAAGGGGAAGGAGTTCAAAGGTGCTGTAAAAAAAAACTTATGGAGTCCTTACAAGTAAAAATAATTCAGAGCTCTCCATACCATCCCCAGAGCCACGGTAACGTGGAGAGAAGCCACCGTGTCCTAAGGAAAAAAATAATGTATGACTTAGTCCAATATCAAGAAGGAGGAGTGAACTGGGTTAAGCATTTGCCAATTTATGCAAAGATAATGAATGAAGACCCAAAGGAAGTTTTGAGTTGGATGTCTCCTTTTCAGATTTATTATGGAAGACAAAGTCATGCATTGTCCAATCGCTTAACTTATTCCCGAGAAGGTCTTGAAGAACACTGTCCACCAGGCAACAAAACACTGCCCACTCAAAAGCAGAGGCTTTTGTTTGAGGATGAACGAAATAGGATCAGGAAAAGGGCACAAAAAGGAACACAACGCTGCATATGCCGACAGACTCAATCTGGGAATTTTAAAGTCTCTATATATAGGCTACATGATAATGTGTTGGTCAGGGTCAAGAGTGGCCATCACAGAGTCTCACAGAAACAATTTGCGATACCAGGTGTTGTTGCGGCAAGAAACCTTAACTTGCACAAATACAAGGCTGAGTTTCAAATGCAAAAGGAATCCCCCAACATCTGTCCCTTTATGACTCTGCTGGAGTCCGAGTTCCACCCTATGCAGGACATACTGAATGCACCGAGGAGCTCATTTAGCAGCAGACTACATCATCCCAGGTGCACAACCGAGAGGTTTCGCAGGTCCTTCCTACCAACGGCTGTCAGACTGTACAACCTAAGCAGGGCTGCTCGCAGAGATAGCAAAAAGACGTAACAACCTAATAGTTTTTTTTTTTTTGAATGCAAAAGATGCAATAGACTTACACAATGGTCCCCTCCGGCATACAACTACAGGGATGGCAATTTTCCGCCGATCCGCGGATTTCCGCCGATTTTATCATCATCTATGTCATAATTTTGTACCTTTACCTTGTTCTCAATAAAGTTTGGAAAAAAAAAACATACGCGCTCGACGCTTCCCCGAAGTCTCGCGATAACCCGGATGTACTCAAGCTACTGCTGTATTGTAAACAGCCCCGCGATTGGATAGTTGCAAACGATTGGACCAATCAAATGGCTCATATGCTTTGTCAAAAATTCATTTCGGCTTGTTCTCAGGGATGTGATTTTTCCGGTAATTCACAGAATTCCGCTTTATTTGTATATTATATGTACGTTAAGTACGTTAGCGGCTTATGGTCCACGACGCAGTGAAAGTGTGCCCTTTCAGCCAGAACCGGAAGTGGCGTACACCAGGTAGAGAGCCATTAACTCTTTGTCGAACACGCTGTATTTACGCTCACTGTCGTGCAAAGACCTGCTTAAAAAAAAGGTGAGCGGCTGCCAAGAACCGGCAACGCATTGCTCCACGACGGCCGCTATGCCCATGTCCGAGACGTGGGTAATGAGTGCTGTTTTAACCTCAGAACGCCTGCTCCCGTTCAGGAGTCCAGTCGACTCTGTCCGCCGGTTTCCGTTTGAGTGCAGCGTACAGCGGCTGTATGAGCTGGGCTGCGCGGGGGAGGAAAATGAGCTGCTCAAGACTCAATGGAGATTGAAACTGGTGATCTGAAATGAATGCTGAAATTATAAAAAGTAATGGTATGTTGGAATTTTATTTCTATTATGGAATAGATAAAATTAACTGATTTTGATTTGATCAAGTGTTAAAGCATGTGATGGATAATGCTTGTTGGAATATTTACCTCTGCCAAGGAGGTTATGTTTTCATCGGCGTTGGCTTGTCTGTCTGTTTGTTAGCAAGGAAAAGTGATGGACGGATTTTCATGAAATTTTCAGGAAAGGTGTGCAATGGCACGGGGAACAGATGATTAGATTTTGGTGATGATCTGAGAGTGCATACCTCCATCAAGAGCTTTTTTGTATTTGTGCAGCAGGATTACACAAAAACTACTGGATGGATTTGGATAAAATTTTCACCAGAGGTGGTTCTTGGGCTAGAGAGGAACCCATTATATTTTGGTGATGATCTGAGAATGCATACCTCAGCCAAGGCGCTTATCTTCTCACATTGTGTTAGCAACAATACTCCAAAACTGATGGACAGACTTTGATGCAATTTTCACCACAAGTGGCTATAGGCCTACACACAAAACCATTACATTTTAGAGTTGATCCATGACAAACGGAAGGAGCCTTGGCGGAGGGATGCGCTCTGAGTGCTTTTCTAGTTTAGGATTGCTATCTTCTTGGAACATAAGTCAATATTATACAGTAATAAGTGGCATTCAGCTGTTTGTTTTATGTCATGTAAGCACAGTTCTGGTACTTAAAAATCATAAAAACCCAGGAGCTTTGGGGAGCGAAGTGACAGTAAAGGTGAAAATTGGCTCAAAGTTCAATGAGGTAACAGAAACACTTGGACAGTTTCTGAAGAAACCAGAAAAGGAGATGAAGTTCAAAGTTCAGAGACTGACACAGCTTGCTGCCAAAAGGAAGAAAGTTTCACATTAGAAGTGACTTGGTGACCAGTGTAAATAGTGTAAAAAACTCTCATAGAACTGTTAAATATGTTGGACTAAAGACAGTGAGACAACACTGAAGAAAAAGTAAGTTAACTTTTCATTAAATTTAATGATTTATCTAAGTCTAGTATTTCATTTTTTTAATCATTTTTTTCAGTCTAAATTACTTGTATTTTACTGAAAACCTCCCAGCTTCAGGGGGGCTGCGCCCCCCCGGCCCCCCCATAAGTCAATCGACCAAATTAGATTTCAGCTGAAATCAGAATTTCCTGCTGCCATCCCTGCAACTAGGAAAATACCGGTCGCTATGGAGGGTGAGAATATGTATGGGCACATAATCATACCGTGTAGGATAACTAAGTAGACGGTTGTGCTGTTTCATCCCATCTAGCAACAATGCTCTGCTCTGTGTGTGTTTATACATTTATATATTTATTCCATCTAGCTACAATGCTCCGCACTGGGTGTGTTTATGTTTATATTTATATATCTATATATTCATTCCATCTAGCTACAATGCTCCGCACTGTGTGTTTATATATCTACATATTATTCCATCTAGCTACATTGCTCCGTACTGTGGGTGTTTATATATCTACATACTTACTCCATCCAGCTACAATGCTCTGCACTGTGTGTCTGTGTGTATATATATATATATATATATATATATACTGTATATATTTATAGTAATATGTACATATGTATATTAGCTGCTCTTGCTTGCTTGCTTTTTTTTCTTGCCTTCTGATTGTTGCTCTGAGTGTTGCTATCCCTGTGCTGTTGCAATCCTGGAATTTCCCCGTTGTGGGACTAATAAAGGCTTATCTTATCTTATCTTATCTTATCTTTGATACCCCAGGACATCAAAGCACACAGTCACATTGTCTTTTAATCCCAAATCACAATGCACCCCCCTCCTGGTCTTCTCGTCTCCACCTAAAGTCCTGGCGGTCAGGAAATCCCTCAAGGCCATCTCTTCGCATACAAAAGGCCAGACTTCACATCCTCCTGTTACCCCTAGGAGGTTCAGTCCTTTTGTTCCTCTGAGACGTGAAGCAAACAATAAGCATACAGCAATACACATGTGAAGCATATGAAACCCACATATGTGCACCACATGACCCCCCCCCAAACGTCTAAGATGGAACAACATAACCACAGATTGCATGTCATAATAAAATCACTACATATCAGTCCACGTGCCGCTTGGGCTTCAGCCTTCTCCCGTATCTACTGTAAGCAGGCTGTACCACTTCTGCGGCGTCTTCTGCTGTGGAGCTGTTGCCTGGGGATGAGAACTGTTAGTCAATCTCTGTGGGTGTTCTGGGGAATGCTTTCTAGGGGGTCTGCCGCGCTGAGGAGCCTTAGCCAACTGCACACCTTCGTCAGCTATCACAAAAGCGGGTTTGAGCCTGTTTATGCCAATCATTTCTTTTCTGCCCCCCAAATCTAGCAAAAAATGCTTATTCCCTGTTTCCAGCACTCTATATGGTCCGTCATAAGGCGGGCGTAAAGGTGGGCGATGGGCATCATGTCTGACAAAAACAAACTCCGCGTTTTTTAAAGCCTTAGGCACAAAAACACGCAGAAAACTGTGGTGAACGGGGCCCGGTAGCATGCTCGGGCCCATGCTATTCTGTAACCGCTGAGCCGGGGAGCACTCTGGCACTGGATTATCTGGGAGAAATTCCCCGGGCAGCCGAAGTGGCTGTGCGAAAACTAGCTCAGCTGGGGAGGCTTCTAATATCCTCTTTAGGTGCAGAACGCAACCCCAATAAAACCCATGGTAGCTTGTCCACCCAATTTGTATCCGTAAGCGACGCTCTGAGAGTTGCCTTCAATGACCTGTGAAAACGTTCGCATAACCCGTTAGTCTGCGGGTTGTACGTGGCCGTGCGGTGGATCGTTGCCCCCAGGCTGTGGGCCATCGCTGACCAAAGTTCGGAAACAAATTGAGGGCCTCTGTCAGACGTAATGTCCGACGGGACTCCAAAACACACTACCCATGCCGTTAAAAACGCGCGCGCCACCTCCTCAGCTGTGGTTGACGACAGCGGAACCACTTCCGGCCAGCGCGTGGTGCGGTCAACCATTGTCAGAAGATGTGTGCACCCTTGTGAGGGCGGGAGGGGGCCTACGAGGTACACGTGGACATGATCAAACCTTTTAGCTGGAATGTGAAACGGCTCCAAGGGAGCTCTCATGTGTCTATGGACCTTGGCTCGTTGACAAGCCATGCAGGCTGCCGCCCACTCTCTAACTTGTTTGCGCAGGCTCGGCCATACAAATTTCTCTCCTACCATTTTGACCGACGCGCGCACTCCCGGGTGCGCCAGAGAATGGATCGAGTCAAAAACGCGGCGGCGCCACGCGGCTGGTACCACAGGACGCGGTCGCCCCGTGGAGACATCGCAGATTAGGGGGGGCATACCGTATGTCTTGCAGCACCCTGTTCTCCAGCCTTAACCCTGTTGGTTCAGACTGGAGCGCGCACACATCCGCGTTGCTAACCTGCTCCGTGGCCATGGCTGCGTAATCTATCCCCACGCGGACTGGGGCCGCGCGCACTTCCGCGTCGCTAACCTGCACCGCGGCCGTGGCTGCCGAATCTACCCCTACGTGGGCTGGAGCCGCCACGGCGTGCGAGAGGCAGTCCGCCACTACGCTAAGTTTACCCGCAACATGCTGGATATCGGTAGTAAACTCCGATATCGCGGCCAGCTGTCTCTGCTGCCGGCCCGACCAAGGTTCTGAAATCTTGGCCATCGCAAAAGTCAGCGGCTTGTGGTCAACGAACGCGGTGAAACGGCGTCCTTCCAGCCAGAACTGGAATTGGCGAATGGCCAAGTGGAGAGCTAACAACTCCCTGTCGAATGCGCTGTATTTTCGTTCGCTATCGCGCAGGGTCTTGCTGAAAAACGCGAGCGGTTGCCGGGCTCCGGCTACATACTGTTCCACAACCGCCCCTAGGGCCACATCTGACTCGTCAGTGGTGAGCGCCATGCAGGACGTTGGGACTGGATGTGCCAACAACGCAGCATTTGCCAGGGCTGTTTTGACTTCAGAGAATGCGCGCTCTCGCTCCGGAGACCATTCGACTTTATTTGTGGGCTTTTGTTTTTTTAGTGCAGCATACAATGGTTGCATGAGCTGCGCTGCGCGGGGGAGGAAACGGTTATAAAAATTCACCATTCCCAAAAACTCCTGTAACGCTTTGACCGTTTGTGGTTGGGGAAAATTTGTTACTGCGCGCACTTTGTCAGGCTGAGGAACCGCTCCTTCTGGGGAGACGCGATGCCCCAAAAAATCAATCTGCGTCACCCCGAACTGACACTTCGCTGGGTTGATTATTAACCCGTGCTCTGCCAACCTCCGGAAAACTGCCGTGAGGTGTTTTTCGTGTTCCTCTTCGGACGTGCTGGCTACCAATATGTCGTCCAGGTAGACGAACACTAAGGGGAGATCGTGCAAGACCGCGTTCATCATGCGTTGGAACGTCTGCGCCGCGCCTTTAAGCCCAAACGGCATGCGCAAAAATTTGAAAAGCCCGAAAGGAGTTATTACCGCTGTTTTGGGTATGTCCTCAGCGCGCACTGGGACCTGGTGGTAACCGCGTACCAAGTCTATTTTAGAAAAAAATGCGCGCCCTCGCCAAATGAGCTGAAAAATCTTGGATGTGCGGGATCGGGTCGTGGTCGTGCGCTGTAGCATTGTTCAACCTGCGGAAATCACCACAAGGTCGCCATGAGCCATCAGCTTTCGGGACCATGTGAAGCGGTGAAGCCCATGGGCTCTTCGAACGTCTGATGATGCCCAACCTTTCCAGGTTGGTGAACTCTTCGCGCGCTATGGTCAGTTTAGCTGAATCCAAGCGCCGAGCTTTTGCAAAAATGGACGGTCCGGTGGTAGTAATAAAATGTTCCACCCCGTGTTTAGCCACGGTCGCCGAAAATGTTGGGACCGTGAGTGCTGGGAACTGAGTGAGGAGTGTGTGGAACTTACCACCTGCAGCTGTGACGTTGGCTTGCGCTGTTGGCGGGGCCACTCGAGCTGTACAGGGAATAGAATAAAAAGAGAGTGCATTAACCAGGCATCTGTTAGCAAGATCGACCAACAAACTATGTGAGCACAAAAAATCAGCCCCTAACATGTTGAAATTGACTGCCGCTATGACATCAGTCCACTCAAATGTACGGCCGTGTAAAGACAGAAGCAGAGTCCTCTCACCGAAGGTCTTAATCGCCGAGCTGTTCGCTGCTGACACCCCGGAACCACTGGAGGGCGCCAGCCGGTCAGCATAGGAAGGTGTGATGAAACTCAGCTGGGAGCCTGTGTCCACGAGGAAGTGCCTCCCCGAGCGCACATCCCTCAAGTACAGCAGCTTGTTCTCCTCTCCAACGGCCGCAGCTGCTACCGACTCCCGGTCTTGGAGTTTCCCGAGCGCTTGAAATGCCACGGTGGAGTGCACTTGCGTGCCCTCTCTGCGAAGCGGCGATGGTAGAAGCAAAGGACGTCGTCTGCTCCGTGTTTCCTGGCCCCTGCCGCCGCCGTCGTCGGTGAGTCTGGTGCTGCAGCCTCTGGCCCCCTGCCATCTCCGGACGTTGCGCCTAGCTCTGCTGCCGCAGCCGTAGCCACGCGCCGTTTATTGGCGTCGACAAGTTGTTGTGCCTCCTGGCCCAGCTCGTGGTAGTCTCGTCGGGCCAACAGTGGTGAACAGGCCAGGGTCACTCTCACCACTGACTGTAAGGTCCTGAGGAAAAGGTGGGTGAAGATGAAGTTATCATCTTCGGAGTCTCTCAAACTCAACATCTTCCCCATCAGGTCTGCAGGTCTGTCGCTCTCAAATCCAGTCAGCGCCAGGAGCCTCTCTGCTCGCTCCTCCACCGAGGGGGTGAAGTAACGGATGAGTGCAGCCTTCAACGTGCTGTACTTGTCGCTGTCCGGCGGGTGGTTGATCAGGCTCTCCACCCGCTGGGCTGTGTGGTTGTCCAGCTTTGCAACCACATGGTAGAACTTTGTGGCGTCCACCGAAATCCTCCGGAGGTGGAACTGTGCCTCGACTGCGTTAAACTAGGAGCGCGGATTGTTCGGCCAGAAGTCCGGTAGCTGAACTGTGGCTGCATTCGTTTGGCTGGCTCCTGCTGCGTCTGGCTCGGGAGATTCGTCTCCGCTCATGATACGTCTTAGGGTCACCAGTGTGGAGAGATGTGGAAAGGACGAGGCTGAGTTTATTTCTCAAGTCCAACTTTATTCACAATCACATTCTCCAACATCCAAAAGCAGAAAGAGAAAGGAATCCCCCAACATATGTCCCTTTAATACCCCAGGACATCAAAGCACACAGTCACATTGTCTTTTAATCCCAAATCACAATGCACCCCCCTCTGGGTCTTCTCGTCTCCACCTAAAGTCCTGGTGGTCAGGAAATCCCTCAAGGCCATCTCTTCGCATACAAAAGGCCAGACTTCACATCCTCCTGTTACCCCTAGGAGGTTCAGTCCTTTTGTTCCTCTGAGACATGAAACAAACAATAAGCATACAGCAATACACATGTGACGCATATGAAACCCACATATGTGCACCACATGGTAAATTTATTTGACAATGCAACATCCAACAGAGACACTGACATGAAATTATTTATTTACATATCGAAACAAATAAACAACATTTTAAATAAAGATTTTGTACAAGTAATTTTCAAATTGGCTCTTACAACCATAATTAAGGAGAGTGAGCGCTACATGGGACGTACCCTTGATGAATTAATATGATGACTATGCCATCCACTATACCTATTTTTGATGAGAAAACTGCACAAAAACTGCAAAAAATCTTTTATTTCCAAGAAATGCAGTCCTATTTATGTATAATTACATTATCAGCTGCAGTTATTACATTTTCAAAGGATTTTTTTTAATGTTAGGCCAATAACGTAATAACCAATCAATAATGTAATAACTTATTATGTTATTGGCAAAATGTTATTACGTTATTGGCTCAAACATTTCATTACATTATTGGCAAGTTATTATGTTATTGGCTTTATTACATTTAAAATGGCCAAAATTATTACATTATTGGCAGGTATTACATTACTGGCTATTATTACATTATTTGTTGCTACAATGTGCCTTTCACCCCCGCTGTGCCAGGCTCACACCTGAGGACACAGGGGCGCGAATGTATTGTACTAAGCCTTGCTCTGTGACGTGTATGTTGATGTGTTCATGCTTTGTAACTGGTACGTTAATGTGTTTACCCTGGGTGCCAGAGGTGGGGGTAAAATGTATAAAGGAGTTTGCTTTGTGACTGAGTAGTTAGCCTGTTCTGTGTTGGAGGAGAAATAAAGTTCTGTGTCGTCAGCTCGTGTCTCGTCTGTTTTCATCCTTCACAATATAGGAGTTATTGTTTAAATTCACGTCCATTTTCTTGATTAAAAGCAGAAAAGAACTCACATATTTTTGAGACTGATTCATCGCTGGTACAAATATTGAACTATTTATAAAATTGTCCAGTGTTTTTTGGACTGGTGCCCCGAATAATTTTATGTATACTGGTAAAGAAAAGAAATCGTCATTCCTACTCACATATATGTTTATATTAATATTTGTACCAACAATAAACCACTACAACACATACACACACAGACCAGAATCAGAATCAGAATCAGAATCAGGTTTATTGCCATTGTTCATGTAGTACACAAACTAGGAATTTGTCTCGGTACAATGCTGCAACATTAAACATGATAAGATAAAAGAAATAAACTATACATGTAATAAAGTGTAGAATAAGATTAAGTGATACTGGTCAACAGTTAAAATATATTAGCGAGCAGCAGATACTGTGGAGAACTATATAGTGCAGTCAGTAATGCAGGAAGAAAACAGTGATGATTGACATGAGCCTGGTTGAGCTGCTGTACATGGTGCACGAGAGTCAATAAGTCACTTAGTGTTCAGCAGTCTGATGGCAGAGGGGAAGAAGCTGTTCATGTGACGGGAGGTTTTAGTCTGGATGGACCGAAGTCTTCTACCAGAGGGGAGGGGGGCAAACAGTACGTGACCAGGGTGTGAGGGATCGGCTATGATCCGGCCAGCATGCCTCCGGGTCCTGGAGATGTACAGATCCAGGAGAGATGGGAGCTTGCAGCCGATCACCTTCTCAGCAGTGCGCACGACGCGCTGCAGCCTTAGTCTGTCCCTGGCAGTGGCTCCTGCGTACCACACGGTTATGGAGGTGGTGAGGATGGACTCGATGATGGCTGTGTAGAACTGCACTAACATCTTGGTGGGTAGCTTGAGCTTCCTCAGCTGCCGCAGGAAGAACATCCTCTGCTGGGCTTTTTTGATGAGTGAGCTGATGGTCGGCTCCCATTTGAGGTCCCTGGTGATGGTAGTGCCTAGGAAGCGGAAGGAATCAGCAGTGGTGATGGGAGAGCCTGAGAGGGTGAGGGGGGGCAGAGGGGTAGTGACTTTCCTGAAGTCTACAATCATCTCCACTGTCTTCAGAGCGTTCAGCTGCAGGTTGTTATTGTTGCACCAGGACGCCAGCTGGGCCACCTCTCTCCTGTAGGCGGACTCGTCGCCGTTGGAGATGAGCCCGATGAGGGTGGTGTCGTCCGCAAACTTGATCAACTTGACAGACTGGTGGCTGGAGGTGCAGGAGTTGGTGTAAAGGGAGAAGAGTAGGGGGGAAAGTACACAGCCCTGGGGTGATCCGGTGCTGATGCTAGTATAGTCTGAGACAGTCTTTCCCAGCCGCACATGCTGCCTCCGGTCCGTCAGGAAGTCGGTGATCCACCTGCAGAGGGAGTCAGGCACGTTGAGCAGGGACAGCTTGTCCCGGAGCAGAGCGGGGCGGATGGTGTTGAATGCGGAGCTGAAGTCCACAAACAGGATCCTGGCGTAGGTTCCCGGGGAGTCCAGGTGCTGCAGGATGGAGTGGAGGGCCAGGTTGACTGCGTCGTCTACAGACCTGTTGGCTCGGTAGGCAAACTGCAGCGGGTCCAGGAGAGGGGTGGTGATGGACTTGAGGTGGGACAGGACCAGGCGCTCAAAGGACTTCATGACTACAGAGGTGAGCGCTACAGGTCTGTAGTCATTAAGTCCAGTGATCCGTGGCTTCTTGGGGACAGGGATGATGGTGGAGGATTTGAGGCAGGACGGCACGTGGCATAACTTAAGGGAGGTGTTAAAAATGTCTGTGAAGACAGGAGCCAGCTGTTTCGCACAGTGTCTCAGGGTGGAGGGAGACACGCCGTCTGGGCCGGGGGCCTTGCGCGGGTTCAGTCTGGAGAACTGTTTGAGCACATCCTGCTCACTGATGATAAGGGGAGGGGGGGAGGAGGGGGGGTGCCTTTAATGAAGTAGGGAATGTGGAGGCTGTGGAGCTGGAGGGAGGGGGGGAGTTGGACACAGATGACGAGGTGTCAAAACGGGCATAGTGTTGGGACAGTCTTTGACAAAGGGCTTTGTCATCCTGACCTTTAGGAGCCTGAGGTCGATAGTTGGTGATTTGCCTCAGTCCTCTCCACACGGAAGCCGAATCATTAGCAGTGAACTGCTGCTGGAGTCTCTCTGAATACACAGATTTAGCCCTCTTCAACTCTCTGTTAAACCGGTATTTAACCTCCCTGTAGCAGTCCCTGTCTCCACTTTTCAGCGCTGCTTCCTTCTCCTTCCTGATCTGTCTGAGCTTAACTGTGAACCAGGGTTTGTCATTAGAGTAACTCACCCTGGTGCGTGATGGAAGAATGTTCTCTTCACAAAAGTGGATATATGAGTTCACAGTGTCCGTGTACTCATCCAGATCATGCGTGGCTCCTTTAAACATGCCCCAGTCAGATATTTCCATGCACGTTTCCAGCTTCTCCTCAGCATCACTGGTCCGTATCTTCGTAGTGCTCACAACAGGTTTAGTGAGCTTCAATCTCTGTCTGTATGTGGGGATGAGGTGAACCATTACATGATCAGATAATCCCAGCGCAGCTCGAGGGACAGCGCGATATGCGTCTTTCACTGTGGTGTAACAGTGATCCAGTGTGTTTAATCCTCTGGTGGGGCATTTAATAAACTGTTTGTAGCGGGGGAGATCGTGGCTCAGATTGCACTGATTAAAGTCGCCAGCCACAATAATCAGCGAGTGTGGGAAACTCCGCTCTGTGTGTTGAATGTGATCCGCGAGCACGCGCTGAGCTTCGCGCGTGTCCGCGTCAGGTGGGGCGTACACAGCGATCAGTATAAAAGAAGCAAACTCCCGCGGGGAATAAAAAGGCTTGCAATTGATAACAAGAAATTCCAGGGCGGGAGAACAGTGTTTGGAAATTACCGTTACATCAGAGCACCAGCTGCAGTTGATGCAGAAGCAGACTCCGCCTCCTGTGGTCTTGCCGGAAAGCTCTGTGTCACGATCAGCACGGAATGAAAAAAACACACTAACTGATTACCGTATCCCTCTCAGTTTCACTGAGGCATAATGACGAGCACCTGTTGTTAATGAGGAGGCAGCAGTGACGCTTGCTGTTGACAGTGCAAGTAAACAACTAAATTTTTGACTATTTTTTTTTCTAATCGCAAGATTTGCAGAGGCCAAAATTTAAATATGACCAACTGTGCTCCCCAACCATGCAAAGGATATCTGCAGCCTCACAGCAGATGACATTACATGAGATTAAATATGGTAATTGTGAGTATCCATGACAGAGTTCAACAACATTGTTCTGTTTTAGTGCAGCGGTTAATTGCATATTTCATAAGAATCCTTCAAATGGTGACACAAGCATGAAATTCTCCACAAATATGCTTTAATGTCCTCTCTTTCAGAAAAGGGTCCTGGCCACGCCAAAAATTCAAGATGGCCGCCATTTTCCAAGATGGCTGCCAGAATGTGACAATTTTTTGTTATTTTTCCTCTTTTCTTAATTTAATTTTCCAAGTGAACCATGTTTATGCTCTTATATACTAATTTTACAGATTTTGTTGTCTCTGATATAAATTTAAGAAGGTTAGCCTTCAATGTGGTGCCCAAAATGGCTGCTACTCCTTGAAAATTATGATTTATCCATCGTAAATTGAGCATATTTAACACACACATGTAATCGTTTCTGGATGTGGATCTTGGTTGGTGTGGTGCAGATCCCATTCAACCGTTTTTATAAACTACAGTTGTGACTGTGATTGCAATTAAAAAAAAACAAGAGTGATTGTCAGCACACAACCAGGGCACACTGGTGTCAATCACTGCTGTGTAACTCGGCATGGGGTTCAGTGTCAACTGATCTAGCTTTACTAACACTGCAGTATTAGACTAGTTGTAGTAGTATATGCATAGTTTAGTGTCCCAAATGCTTTCTTTCAAAGGTCTTTTTATTATTATTAATTAAAGTATCAATACAATACAAAGTATTAGAAATTTTCATTTTTGTTTCAACCAAACAGTAAAAAACTAGAACTTAAAGCCAACAAATGTAAATGCTTCAAAGCACAAAAACCTTTAAATAAACAATTAAAAAAAAAAAATACAAAGAAAAATTGTGTGTGTGAAGTGGGGGTGGGGTAAAGGGGATATGAGCTACTCAGAAACTATAATCGTGGGTCTTTCAAAGAAATCAAGAAACGGGCGCCATAATTTATAGAATTTGTTTTCAGAGCCACAGACTGTATATCTGATTTTTTCTAAATTCAAACAGGACATTATATCTTTTATCCACTGTAAATGTGAAGGGGGCGAAGAGTCTTTCCACTTCAGTAATACAGCACGTCTGGCCAATAATAATGAAAATTTGAATACTTTTAATTTGGAACTTGGCAAGACAAGTTCTGGAGCCACACCAAAAATGGCGCATAATGGATCAGGTTTAATTTGATATTGCAGGACTTCAGACATAGTGATAAAAACAGAATGCCAAAAATTCATCAATGCAGGGCAGGACCAATACATGTGAAGCAAAGTGCCAGGAGCACTACCACACTTTTCACAAGTTGGGTCTATATCCGAGTAAATACGTGCTAACTTAACCTTGGACAGGTGCATCCGGTGTACAATCTTAAATTGAATAAGAGCGTGACGAGCACACATTGATACAGTGTGAACCTGGCCAAGAATAGAGTCCCACAGTTCATCAGTAAAAGTAAAATTAAGATCTTGTTCCCAGTTCAATTTGATAGCGGCCAGAGAAGAAGATTGTAAATTTGAAATTAAATTATATAAAACTGACATTACCCCCTTAGAAGTTGGTTTAACTAATAAAAAATCATCTAGAGGATTATCAGAAGGTTTTTGAGGGAATTGTTTTGTCATGGTTTGCACATAATATCTGACCTGGAGGAAGCGGAAAAAATGTGTAGAAGTGATGTCGAATTTGGTGGAAAGTTGAGAAAAACTTGCAAATTGACCATCAAAATATAAATCCGCAAAAGATTTTAAACCTTTTCTGTGCCATATATGAAATGCACTATCAATAGTTGATGGGGTAAATAAATGATTTGCGGCAATTGGACTTCTAATGGAAAAAAACTGAAGACCGAAATTTTTCCTGAATTGAGACCAAATTCTAAGAGACTGACGAACTACTTTATTATTACCCAGTGTAGACAAAGCAAGGGGAAGTGGTGAACCTAAAATTGCCGGTAGGGAAGTTTGATTGTCCACATGTGACTCCATAAGGATCCAAATAGGTGATTTGGGTTCCAGATAAAAATGTTTCCAATATAACATGCACCTGATATTTGCTGCCCAGTAGTAATATTGAAAGTTAGGCAGAGCCATGCCACCTACTGATTTGGGTCTTTGAAGAAAAACTTTCCTCAATCTCGGATGTTTACCATTCCAAATAAATGAGGTAATCAGAGAGTCCAAAGACTTAAAAAAGGATTTAGGAATAAAAATGGGGAGACATTGAAACAAATATAAAAACTTTGGAAGTAACATCATTTTTACAGAATTGATTCTGCCAATTAAAGACAAGGATAATGGGGACCATTTGGAAAGTATTAACTTGCACTGGTCAAGTAAGGGGAGAAAATTATTTTTAAACAAGTAATTAAATTGTTTAGTGACACATATCCCAAGATAATTAAAATGATCAATAACAACCTTGAAAGGAAAATTTTCAAAATCCTGAACTTGAATCTTTTCATTAATCAGAAACAGTTCACTCTTATTAAGATTAATTTTATAACCAGAAAACCTACTAAAACTATCCAAAATATTAAGTATAGCGGGTAATGAAGTAAGTGGGTTGGAGAGAAATAATAAAAGATCATCAGCATAGAGTGAAACCCTATGCTCAATGCCACCCCTACGAATGCCTAGAAAGTCCCGGCTCCCACGGATTGCAATAGCTAACGGCTCAACTGCCAAGGCAAAGAGCAACGGGCTCAAAGGACAGCCTTGCCTCGTACCACGGTAAAGTCTAAAATAGTCAGAATAGCGACAATTAGTTAACACTGAAGCTAAAGGACTAGCATAGAGAAGTTTAATCCAGGAACAGAAGGAAGGACCAAAACCGAACCTCTCCAAAGTAAAAAACAAATACTCCCACTCAACCCTATCGAATGCCTTTTCAGCGTCCAAACTAATAAGACATTCAGGTATGTTGTGGTGAGGAGTATAAATAATATTAAACAACCGCCGCAAGTTAAAAAAAGAATGGCGATTTTTAATGAAACCGCCATTTTTTTTGTTGACAATTTATTAATTAATAACCTTTGCTCTTGCAGTTATGATAGCATCTCGGTTTCTGATCATGCCCCTCTTGTACTTAAAATGATCCTCCATGGATGTGACTCCATGAGAAAGCATTGGAGATTGGATCCATTATTACTTACAGATGAAAAATTGGTTGCGAATATTTCTTCTAAAATTAATTTTTTTTTGAAAGAAAATAAAACTCCTGGTATGTCAAATAAAACGATATGGGAGGCCATGAAGGCATTTCTTAGGGGGGAATTTATTTCATTGGCAGCATTTAAAAGACGATCCTTAATACAGGAACAGAAGGCTATTTTAGATCAAATCCTGGACATTGACAGACAATATGCTCAATCTCCATCACCCGCTCTGTACAAGGAACGTATGACATTACAAACTAAACTTAATTTACTTTCTACTCGACAAATTGAAGGTTGTTTAATAAGGAACAAGAGTGAATTTTATGAATATGGCGAAAAAACCAGTAAACTTCTAGCTAATCAACTACGTGGTATTAGAGCTAAGCAAATTATTACTGGAGTTAGGACAGATAAAGGAGAGGTGACATCTGACCAACAAGCGATTAATGATATTTTCAGGTCATTTTATTCCAAATTATATACCTCAGAATATACAACAAACTTAAAGGATTTGGAAATTTTTTTTGATTCTATTGATATTCCTTCGATTTCTTCAGAATCTCGGCAAATTTTAGAAGCTCCCATCACAAAAGAAGAAATTCAGCTGGCAATATCATCCATGCAATCAGGAAAATCTCCAGGACCTGATGGGTTTTCCGCTGATTTTTTCAAAAAATTCTCTGATGACCTCGCCCCTTTCCTTTGTCAAGTTTTTACAGAGTCGCTTGACTCTGGTACACTTCCTCCTTCATGCTATCAGGCCTGTATCACTGTGTTGCTTAAAAAGGATAAGGATCCTGTTGATTGTGCTTCTTACAGGCCTATTTCCTTGTTAAATACCGATGTTAAAATTTTGTCAAAGTTGTTAGCTTCAAGGTTGGAAAAGATTCTTCCTTTTATAATTTCACAGGACCAAATGCTTTCTAACAGCCCCATATCATGTAGCTACTAAACTGTAGTTTTTTAGTTATTAGATACTAGTTAGAGAGTCGCACCTGAATTGACAGGATGTGCCAGCGCGGGACAGCCGAGCCAAGGGTAAGGGGGTTATGCATGTCTCGCCAAATGTTCATGTACTCACCCGGATGGTGTACAGATCACACGGGACTTAAATGGCACTGGATGAATGATCGGGCTAGGTGTAGGGCAACCGAACCTAGTTGAATCCCATACAGTAATGTGTGCACAATTTGATTAGGGTGGTAAAAGGATAGCCCCTCGGCCTTAATCAAGACACATCATGGCAGAAGCGAATGTGATATCTGCCAATCGGAAAACAAATTGGAGCTTGTGTTGCCTTTGCCAGAAGGACAAAATAGGTGAGGGCCTGACATCCACTCCAAGTCATCATTCCCCAGAACATGATGGATACAAAATGCTGGCAAGGAACATTCCCATGTTCAGCGAAATCAATGACATGCCATTGAGAATAGATCCAACGAGGCTGGATGAAGGTGATGGCATAGAAGCCACACTCAGGAAAAATATGGCAAAATACCATGTGAGCTGTCGCTTGTTGTTCAACAACACTAAATTGCAACGGGCACAAAAGCGCCATTCCAGTAGTCAAACCAGTGAAACTGAGACTGGAGCTTGTCAGTCAAAACTGCGGCAAAAAAGTCATGACAGTCAGACATGCATTTTCTGTGAAAAAGTGGCACCTGCATCAGACCTCAGAGAGGCCAGTACAACGGGCCTAGACAAGAGGCTGCGCGACATTGCAGAGATGCTTGGTGATGGTAAGCTTCTTGCAAGATTGACTGGTGGTGATGTCATTGCACAGGAGTTCAAGTACCATAATGTTTGCCTTCGGGCTCTCTACAACAGGGAAAGGGCGCACCAGAGGAACCTTGAGAAACGTGACACTAAGTCACAACCAGATGTGTATCCAATGGTGATCTCAGAATTGGTTGCATACCTTGTTGAAAGCAACCTATGTTCAGAAGGACCAGTTACATTTCGCATGCCAGATATCTGCCACATGTACCAAAAGCGTCTGGAACAGCTGGGGGTGGACTCACCAAATGTGAATTCCACTAGACTGAAAGAAAAGCTATTGGCTGAAATTCCAGGACTTGAGGCTCACAGATCTGGCGGAGATCATAGAGAAGTGATACTTACATTTCAGGAAGATGTAGGCAAAGCGCTTGCTCAATCCACAGATCTTTCAGATGCACTTATCATTGCTAAAGCAGCAAAGATCCTCAGAAGATGTATACTTGACCACAAGTCTAGATTTGAAGGTACATTTTCTCAGGGTTGTGTGCAAAATGCTATACCTCCCCTTCTGCTTCAATTTGTGGGGATGGTTGAGCATGGTGCTGACATAAAATCACAGCTGAGATTCGGGGCATCAAAGTCAGACCAGGCAATTGCTCAGCTCATGCAATTCAACTGCTACACCCGCTACAAGGAAGGAGCAGCAACTCACAGGCATTCTAAAGACAGAGAGACCCCATTTCCCGTGTACATGGGGCTCTATGTTTATGCCAAAACCAGAAAGAGGAATCTGGTTGAGATGTTGTTCGATCATGGTCTCAGTATCTCTTATGACAGAGTGCTGGAGATCTCTGCTCAACTTGGAGATGCAACAGTCAGCAAGTATGTTGAGGAGGGTGTGGTTTGTCCTCCAGTGCTGCGGAAAGGGTTGTTCACTACTGCAGTGATGGATAACATTGATCACAATCCCTCTGCAACAACTGCAACTACCTCCTTTCATGGCACAAGCATCTCTCTGTTCCAACATCCCACAAAGGATAATAGTGGACATGAACGAGGGCAACTCAGGTTTGGGCCTGAGAAAGTAAAGTCAGTTCCTGAACTTCTTGATACATTCACAAATATCTCTCCAGCTTCCTTCTGGACAACAAATCCTGTTCCACCAGGTACTGCAATGCCAAAACCACCCACAGATATTCTGGGGCCACAACTAGCACTAGAGTACCAGTGGCTGGACAAGGTCTCAGTGACACAAGAAGTTGATGATGCATTGAACCTAACATGGTCAGCACATCATGCTTCAATGAAGAGAAGCCCTGAATTTGAAGTTACCATTACTTCTTTGCTTCCTCTCCTGCGGGATCCAGCTCATTCAGTTGCTACAGTCAAACATGTAATGAACAAAGTAAAAGATGTTGTTGATTTCCTCAACCCTGGCCAGGTACCTGTCATCACAGCTGACCAGCCAATCTACGCCATAGCAAAGCAGGTGCAGTGGCAGTGGCCAGGTCAGTATGGTGAGGACAAGTACCTGGTCATGTTTGGTGGTCTGCACATTGAGATGGCAGCACTGAAGTCGCTGGTGTCACGGCTGGCCCTCACGAGCCAGCATAAGACGCCTCAGTTCAGTAAATTGCAGTTCAGTTCCTTTATTTATAAAGCACAGGACTTAGGTGTACAACATAACTTTGCCACGCAGGCTTCGTTACACAACACAACATAAATTCACAAAAGAGAGTTATGGCAGTAACGAGGAGCTCTCGTCTGCCGTAGTTAGGAAGGAACGTCAGCGAGGGAGAAGACAGTTCCAAATAAATCACTTACATGCAGCGGGATACGTCGAGGAACCCAGGGAGCATGTGGTAAGGAGACATGGGAAAGTCATAGGACTTCTGACGAGACAGCCGCGCCGTCCAGTTCACTCGCACTGACATTTAAAGCCAGCTGCTCATGATTAGAAACTCGGCACAGCTGCCCAGGTTCTGACAGCTGAGAGCTCCCGAGCGTCTGGCCAATCAGAGCCCGGGAAACCCGTGTGACGACACCAGCTGTCAAAAGCTGACAGGGATGAGGAATAACCCGCGCGCGGACAAAGCGCTCGGGATATGACAGGGCCCCTCCCTCTACGCGAACTCCTGGTCGCGCGCAACATCCAGACCCCCCCACCCCACCCCAGGGAGGGTGGAGGGGGAAGCAGGTGGAGGGAGAGCAGGGCCAACTCACAACAAGGGAACAAAAACATCGGGGAAGGGAGGGAGAGAGAAAAAAAAAGGCAGAAACCGTACATAAACGGGGACAGAGATGAATAAAAAGAAAAGTCAACGCTAGATTGACATCACTCACATAACCACAAAAAAGAAAGCCAAGATGAGGGTACAAGGAACACCAGTCAATACCACAAGGCAGGATCAAGGAAATAAAAGGACAAATAATACCTTCTTCTCCAAGTTAATGTGAACAGAAAACCGTCAAAACCAAAAGACAACACAGGTGCCAAAAAAAGAGAACTAGACCCGAGTAAGGGAGTAACATAGGAAATAAACAACCACACCCTAAGGAAACATGCAATACCCATGATAGCCACGGCAAGAGAACATATGTCCATCCACGGAAAACAGTCACCTTAAACATGAAGTCCAATCCCCAGTGGGGTATTTCAGTCACAAGTCAGTGGTGGGGCAAGAGAAGGAGAGAAAAAAAAACAAAAAAAAACATTGGGGAATAGAGTAAAACAACTCCGCTCAGGAGGCCTCCCAGCACCCAGCATCCAGGCCGCCAGCAAAAGCAGCGGAACGTGCCCTAACGGCCCAGCCAAACACCGGGCTGAGGGAAACCATGTCTCCGGCGGGCGGACCAGGGCGCCAAAAGAACCATCCAGCTTGTCAGGAGGCCGGACCCGGACGCCAAAAGGAAAGAGCCGGTCACCGGGTGGTCGAGCAGTATCGGCCTGCCAACAGAATGGCTGGGGGAAGGTCGGCGAACCGGGCCAGCCGGAATTTACCCCCGCAGTCTCAAAGGTGGGGAAAAAGGGGCCACGGCGAGGACGGGGCATGGCCTGGAAAACGCTCAGCGGCGTGTCAGCTACACAGTCTCCAGAACCCACCTGGGTCAAAACGACCATGGTGCCGAGCTCCGATTGAGCGAGAGCGGCACCCGCGTCGGACCCCGATTGGGCCGGAACCCCCATGACGTCAAGCTCCGATCGAGCGAGAGCGGCACCCGCGTCGGACCCCGATTGGGCCGGAACCCCCATGACGTCAAGCTCCGATCGGGCGAGAGCAGCACCCGCGTCGGACCCCGATTGGGCCGGAACCCCCATGACGTCAAGCTCCGATCGGGCGAGAGCAGCACCCGCGTCGGACCCCGATTGGGCCGGAACCCCCATGACGTCAAGCTCCGATCGGGCGAGAGCAGCACCCGCGTCGGACCCCGATTGGGCCGGAACCTCCATGACGTCAAGCTCCGATCGGGTGAGAGCAGCACCCGCGTCGGACCCCGATTGGGCCGGAACCTCCATGACGTCAAGCTCCGCTTGAACCGGCGGAGCACTCCCGGTGGACCCCATGCCGAGAGCCGGACCCTCCAAGGTGGCACCAAGAGCAGGTTCGCCTCCAGTGACCCTGGGGAGAGGCTCAGAGGGACAAAAGGAACCGGGATCAGGATCACCGGCAGCGGCAGGGCCCGGCGAGACAGGCTCGAGCGCAGCAGATGGCTGCACCCGGCTCGCCCCCCCCGAGAGACAGGCAATAATGCTCCAGAAAGAAGAGGAGGGATAGAAAATAGAGCACTTGCCTGATCTCGGGTTCTGCCGCCATCCAGGACTTCGATGCTCCGGGTTCAAACGGGAGGAGGTCGTCGTCCGGTTCCCACTCCGTCGCGACGTCATCCGCCCCTGGAAGAGGGGCTCTTGCAGCTCGAGGACCCCCCGACGTCATCGTCCACGCTGGCAGTTCATGCGGCGTGGAGGTGAGGGGCTCTCGGCCCGCTGGATCGGACTGTTCATCTGCGGAGTCCCGGGGACGCTCCGTCGTCGGCACAGGCTCCAACCAATCGTCCGACCTCCTCTGCCCAGAAAATGGCTGCGGGGCTGGGGTCTTCTGCCCGAGAGCCGCAGGCTCACTCCTCGTCTGGTGACGCTCCTCAGAGGTCGAAGCGTGCTCAGCAGGGGGAGACACAGAGGCAGCGGGTTTAATTAACATATCAGCAGGGAGTTGAGGCTCGGGGGGCTGCAAACCCCGAGCCTCACCCCCAGGAGTCAGACAGAACAAATCACTATTAGATGGAAAAAAGTGAACTTGAACTTGCCTGGCTCCCGGAGGAGCGGTGGAACCTGCCGTTGGGAACGTCATTCCATCCTCCTCCCACCGGGTGGTGGCCGGAAACTCTCTTGGAGGGGAGGGGGCCACTCGGGATGGTGTAGCCGCGCTGTCCACTGGAGCACAACTTCTCAAACTCCCAGCCGCTGGAAAAGGCGTCGAAGCGGAGGGGGCAACAGCCAAGTCAGGCCGGGCGTGACGCGCTGACAGCTCAGCGGGGAAAGCAGGCCCGGGGGGAAAGGCTGCTGGGGTCTCCTCCAGGTGAGACGCTGAAGAGACAGCAGTGGGATGAATGGGGTCAGCCCAGTGAACCGGAGCGGATTCCGGAGGGGAGTCACGCTGAGAACGTCTCTGGCCACGGTGTCGACGTCTACGATGGGCCCCGGATGGTGCGAACTCCAGGACTGGATCAAGGGAAGGATCCGGATTCCAGAGCGGGCAGCGGGAGCTCCGGTTACTCCGCCTTTGGCCTCGTTCCTCCTCGATCTCCTGGAGCGCCTCGCGGTGGACGGCGATCTCTTGTCTCCTCGCTTGGACGTCCAAGTGGTCGGTGTAGCGGGAAGACAACCGGTCGAGCGTTCTCTCAGCGCAGTCCAGGTAGTAGTGCGCTTCGGATGAGTCGTCAAGGCTGGCGGAAGCGCTGATGAAGTCATCCACCTCCTCCAGCGCCTCAGGCAGCTGGAGCCAGAGATCACTCCACCTTGCAGCCTCCTCCTCTTCGTACATCAGAATTGTCTGGCGTTGGGCAGCGATGTCGAGTCTCCTCGCGTCGACCTCGGGGTGACCGTTGTAGCGGGAAGGCAGACGGTCAAGCACCTCCTCAGCCCGGTCTAAATACCACTGTTCATTGGGCTGATAACCGAGGAGAGGAGGGGCGAGGGAGGTGTCTGGATACCCATCGAGGTCGGAGGCGATAATGAGGATTTCATCTACCTCCTCCAACGCCTTGGTCAGCAGGACGTGGGAACCCCGAGAATGACTCCGCTGAGATGGCATATTTCCAACGCCGCGTACCTGGACAGGAAGGACAAAGTTCCCAGAACGCAACTTACTGAGAACGGCGTCTCCTTCTGGCGGCTGTCTACTGTCATGGCTGGCCCTCACGAGCCAGCATAAGACGCCTCAGTTCAGTAAATTGCAGTTCAGTTCCTTTATTTATAAAGCACAGGACTTAGGTGTACAACATAACTTTGCCACGCAGGCTTCGTTACACAACACAACATAAATTCACAAAAGAGAGTTATGGCAGTAACGAGGAGCTCTCGTCTGCCGTAGTTAGGAAGGAACGTCAGCGAGGGAGAAGACAGTTCCAAATAAATCACTTACATGCAGCGGGATACGTCGAGGAACCCAGGGAGCATGTGGTAAGGAGACATGGGAAAGTCATAGGACTTCTGACGAGACAGCCGCGCCGTCCAGTTCACTCGCACTGACATTTAAAGCCAGCTGCTCATGATTAGAAACTCGGCACAGCTGCCCAGGTTCTGACAGCTGAGAGCTCCCGAGCGTCTGGCCAATCAGAGCCCGGGAAACCCGTGTGACGACACCAGCTGTCAAAAGCTGACAGGGATGAGGAATAACCCGCGCGCGGACAAAGCGCTCGGGATATGACAGCTGGGTACTATCCTCCAAGCCAGTGGATGGACAGGAGCTCTAGTTGAAGCTGGTGTGGCTTCATCTGGCACTGCAGAGTCCTTCCTGTCAGCTGCAAGTGTTACCAGGACGCGACAGCTGCACCAAGTGACAGTCTCCAGCTTGTACAAACTCTTGAAAGCTGCATATGATGAGTACTGTACTGAGCAGGAAAATCAAGATGAAGAGGCACTGGACTTTGAGAAGTGGTGTGACTCCCGAAAACAGGATAGTCCACAGTTTCACTTCTGGCACATGGTACTATCCATGGAGCTTGTTGTCTTTCTGCTGATTAGATCTTTCCGCGAGGGAAATTTTGCTCTCTACTGCCAAGCACTACATGAACTGATACCCTGTTTCTTTGCCAACAACAATACAAACTATGCTCGTTGGCTGCCCATCCACCTCAGGGACATGCTTATGCTAGAGATTTCACACCCAGAGTTAGACAAAGAGTTTAAAGCTGGCAACTTTG
Organism: Pholidichthys leucotaenia; assembly: GCA_020510985.1. Classification (NCBI taxonomy): domain Eukaryota; kingdom Metazoa; phylum Chordata; class Actinopteri; order Cichliformes; family Pholidichthyidae; genus Pholidichthys; species Pholidichthys leucotaenia. The sequence continues at coordinate 253,473,696 of CM035842.1, read as the reverse complement.
TGGTGCACAAGACCCGTCGTCCTTTCTCAGCAATGGCTCTAGATCAAGCCCATGAGCAGACCAATGCCATCATCAAGGCTGATGGTGGAGCCATTGGGTTGACAGAAGATCCATCTGCACTCAGGCGATGGATGTTAGCTGGCCCAGAGGTCAGTCGCTTGTTATCTGTTTATGACACAGAGGCCCAACGCAAAGAAATTCCCGAGCAAGCAACACACCATGAGCAAAACCCACAGGCACAGAAGACTTTTCTGGACAAGGTCAACAAGCTTTCTGCAGCCTTGCAAAACCTAGGCAGTCCTTTTCAGGAAGAAAGTTCTGACTTGTATTCCATTGACACCAAGGATATTGCCCACCCCAACACAGCAGAGCTTCTCAAGACACACATGAACAGAGGCCATGCCAAGTTCCAGGAGTTCTCAGATGCTCTGGCAAGCCGCCCTGCCTCCATGTATGAACCCATCAAGAAGAATGTGACCGACTTCTTCCAACAAGAATCGGCTAGTCCTGTACAGTCAAAGCAAAGGCTATTGAAAGAAGACTGTCAGTTATTCTCCTGACAGTCTCTCTCTCTTGTGAGAAACAGTTCATGATCACAATCCCATGATTTAAAGTTCATTTAAATGAAAAAAGCATGTTTATTTCAACAGATATATGGTCTCGGTGTGAGATTGCCAGATACTGATGGCGGCCATCTTGAAAAAAGGTCGCCATCTTGAATTTTCACGTGGCCAGGACCCTAATCTGAAAGAGTATATCCAGGAGGGTATCTGTGCAAAATTTCATGCTTGTGTCACCATTTGAAGGATTTTTTTAGTTATCTGCTCCACTATTTATCCTGTTCACTATTGGAACAATGGCCCAATGTTGTCTTTGAATGTTCCTTATTATCCTCTATAGCTTGTTGACTGGTGAGAGGATAAAAAACAAACTTGACCAACCAATAATCATTAAATGATAATAAAAGCATTGAAAAAGGGAAAGGAGAATAAAATGGACAGAGAAAGAGAGGTAAAGAAGGATGAACAGTGAGGAAAAATAAAGACAAGGGAGAGAAAGTGATGGACAAAGACTGGTGAAGAGGAGGAGAAAAAAGAGAAAGTCACAGGTGAAGAGAAAGGAAGACAGTCTGCAAAGGGGTATAAATTCCAAGGATGTATTAGATTTAATATTTTTTGTATTCTTATATTATTTTGTGTGATACATTCTCCCTTGTGTCTACATAGCACAGAGGAGGGAGCACAATAGATGTCATGAACCTGGGTTCGGCTGTTTCAAACCCAGTTCTGACTTATGGTTATTTCTTCCTTAATTTCCATCGGGCACATCAGGGAGCTATTTGGGTCCTTCGCTCCCTGACAGCTTGGGCACGCCTCCTCCCCTTGTCAGTGCCATCAGCTGTTTCCCATTACAGGTGTTCACACACACACACACACACATACATACACACACACACACACACACACACACACCATTCATTCCTATTCACACGCTCTGACACTCACTCATGCACACCCGGGATTAATTATGTTCAGCCCACATGACTTTACACTCCTTCTGTTTATTCTGGGATTGTTCATCTTCTGATTCATCAGCACTTGATAACGCTCTTGATTGATTTTCTTTATGTCTACATTTGCTTCTTTTCAACTCCACCAAGCTCCAAACTTCTTCTTCCCCGCTTTCTACCTCTATTCCTCCTTGTTGAATTATAGCCACTTCTTCTGGTCCACGTACTTCACTCTCTCTCCTTTTCATTCCCAGCCAGCAGTTTGGTATTCAGCAAGTCTGCTTCACTCTATATCATCACTCTTATGTCTTCTATTACAGGTGCATTACCACCACATACTTCACTTTATATCACTCTTCTCCTCTTCTTCTTCTAAATCTGATTGCCGGCTGGCAACTAGCTCACAGGTGCACCACTGCCACTCACCGGGTTGGAGTGTGGACAAGAGAATGGCAGGGAAAATAAAAACTAAATTCTTTTAATTTATCCAGTTGCACTTAAATATCTAAACAGACCTACATATATTTCTTTGACTGAAGTTCCTAACATGTTTTCCTAAACAAACCTTAAATTAGCCCTTTCCATTACTGCAATCAGATGTTTCCTTTGTTCCTGGTATCCTTGACATTCCAACAAAACATGCTGAACTGCTTCCGGAGAACCACAGTGTGCACAGCTGCCAGTTGGGTGTTTACCTAATCTATGTAGTGTCTGGTTCAAAGTAGTATGTCCTGTTCTTAATCGGGTGATGAGTATCTCCCTTTCCTGTTTCTGCCAACTCCCATTCCAGAGTCCACCCACTTTCTGAATGTCATAAAGATGTCTTCCTGTATGTATTGAGTTCCAGTATTCTTGCCACTTTTCCACTATAAAATTTTTAATTATTGATTTCCCTTCTGCCTTACTGAGTGAGATTTCCAGATTTATTGTTTAAAATTTTAATGATTGCTTTGCTAATAAATCCACATCCTCATTACCCTCTATCCCAACGTGGGCTGGCACCCAACGAAAGTTTATTGACTGACCTTTACTGTAGAGGTTGTAAATTAAGGAGTGGATTTCTACAATTACATTCTGCCTACATGACTGCAGTGACTGAACACTCTTAAGAGCTGCCCAACTCTCTGAATCAATGACTGCATTATTCCTATAATTTATCTCCAACCACTGTACAGCTAATGTAATGGTGACTAGCTCAACTGTGTATACTGATAAGTGATTAATGGTTCTTTTATTGATAGATATTTTATACTGAGGAATGTATTTACCGGAGTGTTGGCTCAGTTGGTAGTGTTACGTGTGGCCCTCGCGAGCCACACAATGAGAACCGAGGGCGAGCCAGTGAGTTTGCGATGTTTTATTGTGATAGGGAACAGGGAATAAGGAACACGGCCTCGTGGGACCAAAAAGCACAAATACTCATACAGGTGTAACACTCACAAATAATGCAGAACGATGAGCAGATGGCTGGCGCCGGACGTAGGGGTTCCAGCCTTTGATGTGCGAAGTCACAGCCCCAAATGATCGGAGCTGCTCCCTTTTAAACTCATTAGCAGCGCCTCAGCTGATGAGGGTTAATTGGGCTCCAGCCGTCCCGTATAACTGACAGCTGGGAGCCCGCTGAGACGCTGTCACAGAAGGAACCGGGCTGAGGGGGAATATGGTCTGAGCGCCGGATGACACGTCGTCTCACCCCATGTGACAGGTAGAGCATCCGCCCCACACCCGGGAGGCAGGGGTTCAAATCCCGGTGGGGTCATGCCGAAGACCATATAAAAGCGGAACTTCCTGCTGTCCAGCTTGGTGCTCAGCAATAATGGAATGGAGGAGGGAAATCTGTGGCGGCACCTTGCATGGCTGCGACCCCTCTGATTCTATATATGGGGTGTGTGTGATTAACACTGTAGATAGGAGAAACGCAATTTTGTTCTACTGTACATGATTGGTTGAATGACAATAAAGGTGTTATGATCCGAGCGCTGATCTCGTCCGTGCTCGGGTCAAACGTCATCTGCTGCAGGCTTGACAGCAGTGATTACCCTCTGGCTCCCCAGGCTCTTATTGTGACAGCGCTCGGAGGAGCTTCCTGCTGTCAAAGCCTGCCAGCTGTTCTGCATTAGGGCTCGTTAGCGGCCGGCATTTAAGCGGACGCTGAATGCAGCCCAGTGCAGCAGTCTCCGTCAAACATCCCTCATCAGACGTTGAGCTAGCGTCCCTCGTCTCAGACGCCAATATTCCTTATTATCCCACGTCTATGATCATCCTTCGTCCTAACCTGGAACCGTATAAGATAAGATAAGCCTTTATTAGTCCCACAACGGGGAAATTCCAGGATTGCAACAGCACAGGGATAGCAACACTCAGAGCAACAATCAGAAGGCAAGAAAAAAAACAAGCAAGCAAGAGCAGCTAATATACATATGTACATATTACTATAAAATATATACTGTATATACACACACACAGACACACAGTGCAGAGCATTGTAGCTGGATGGAATAAATATATGAATATGTAAACACACAGTGCGGAGCAATGTAGCTAGATGGAATAATATGTAGATATATAAACACACAGTGCGGAGCATTGTAGCTAGATGGAATAAATATATAGATATATAAACATAAACACACCCAGTGCGGAGCATTGTAGCTAGATGGAATAAATATGTAAATATATAAACACACACAGTGCAGAGCATTGTTGCTAGATGGGATGAAACAGCACAACCGTCTACTTAGTTATCCTACATCGTATGATTATGTGCCCATACATATTCTCACCCTCCATAGCGACCGGTATTTTCCTAGTTGTATGCCGGAGGGGACCATTGTGTAAGTCTATTGCATCTTTTGCATTCAAAAGACTATTAGTTTGTTATGTCTTTTTGCTATCTCTGCGAGCAGCCCTGCTTAGGTTGTACAGTCTGACAGCCGTTGGTAGGAAGGACCTACGAAACCTCTCGGTTGTGCACCTGGGATGATGTAGTCTGCTGCTAAATGAGCTCCTCAGTGCATTCAGTATGTCCTGCATAGGGTGGAACTCGGACTCCAGCAGAGATGACAGTTTAGCCACCGTCCTTCTCTCTCCTATCTCCTCCACCGGATCAAGACGCTGCCCCAGGACAGAGCTAGCTTTCTTGATCAGTTTGTTCAGTCTCTTCCTATCGGCTGCAGTAATGCCACTGCCCCAGCAGACCACTCCAAAAGTGATGGCTGATGCCACCACCGTGTCATAGAATGTCTTCAGCAGCGTGCCTTGTACACCAAAAGACCTGAGTCTCCTCAGCAGGAACAGCCTGCGCTGTCCCTTCTTGTAGAGTGCATCAGTATTGTGTGACCAGTCTAGTTTATTGTTCAGATGAACACCCAGTATGTGAGCTTGTTCAGCCTTGCGGCTTCTACATCCAGTGTTGTGTGTTTTAGCCCACCGTGGCTCATTCCTTTCTGTCACTTTGTGTATTATCCTTTGTTCGTGTTTAAAATAAAACATCATTGCAAACTCACCGGTGACTTGTTGGTGTCTTATGGTGGCTCGCGAGGGCCACCGTGACAAAAGGGTGATTTAATTTAATTTTTTTTTAATTATACCGCAGCTCCACAATAACGAGTTGTAGAATCCTTGGAACCATCAGTTAATGCTATCAGCCTGTTTCTACAAATTGTAAAATGGTAAATGGCGTTCACTTATATAGCTCTTTTTTTCTCATCTAGGATGACCAAAAGTGCTTTACAGATCCTGCAATCCACCCATTCACACACACATTCACACACTGATGGAGGCAGAGCTGCCATACACACAGGCGCTAACCAGGCCATCAGGAGCAACTGGGGGTTCAGTGTCTTGCTCAAGGGCACTTCGACATGAAGTTGTGTTCATTCTTCTACTTCTTTTAGATTTGATTGACATTTGGCAACAAGCTTACAGATGCATTACCACCACCTACCAGATGTGTTCTTGACAACATTCGACGATGTACTTCTTCTTCTTCTTCTTCTTTTAGACTCGATTGGTGGCTGGCAACCAGCCCACAGGTGCACCACCGCCACCAACCCAGTCATCACCACTCCACATCCTTGCATAAGGAGTTCTTATAAGGAGTTCTGAACAACTCCCTATGTGTGAAAAAAACATCCGTCCTTGGACTGGACTGTGTCCTCCTTCATCTTCTTGTTTTAGATTTGATTGGCGGTTGGCAAAAAAGCTTACAGGTGCATTACCGCCACGTACTTCACTCTATATTTCAGCAAGTGTCTTACTCTTCTTCTTTTTCTTTTAGATTTGATTGGCAACCAGCTTACAGGTACATTACCGCCACCAACTCTTCTTCTTCTTCTTTTAGCTCTGACTGGCGGGTGCAAACAGCTTACAGGTGCATTTCTTCCATGTACTTCACTCTATATCAACACTCTATATATCTTGGCCATCACATATCACTCTCCTCTATAATTCTCCACCACTGACTCTTCTTCTTCTTCTTTTAGATTTGTTTGGCAGTTGGCAATCAGCTTGCAGGTGCATTACCGCCACATACTTCACTCTATGTCATCCCTCTATTTGGTCAGGAGCTGCAGTTCTACTCCTATTGCTGTGATGGTTCTTCTTCTTCTTCGTTTAGATTTGAATGGCGGTTTGCAACCAGCCTACAGGTGCATTACCGCCAAGTACTGCACTCTGTGTCATCACTCTATCTGGTCAGGAGCTCGTCTCCGCTGTGATATTCTTCTTTACGGTAATAATAGTAATATATAAAAATATTACTATATAATATAATATTACTTATTACACTTATTACTAACGCAGGATTAATGTCACACACTCTTGTACAGGAGGTGGCGGTATGCATCTTTCAGTTGTTTGCTATCCGCCAGCAACCAAAAGAAGAAGAAGAAACTCCTTGTACGTGTCAGTAATGCACCTGTAAGCTGGTTGACAACCGCAAATCAAATCTAGAAGAAGAAGAAGATCACAGAGGAGACGAGCTCCTTACCAGATAGAGTGATGATACAGAATGCAGTACTTGGCAGTAATGCACCTGTAGGCTGGTTGCAAACCGTCTATCAAATCTAAAAGAAGAAGAACCATCACAGCGATAAGAGTAGAACTGCAGCTCCTGACCAGATACAGGTATGATATATAGTGAAATATGTGGTGGTAATGCACCTGTAAGCTGGTTGCCAACCGCCAAATAAATCTAAAAGAAGAACAAGAAGAAGAAATGTATGTAATTTATTTTATGTTCTCCTGTAAAACTTTCCATTTTTAGGATTTGAGTTGTAGATTTTAAAATTTTAGAGCAATTTATTCGGAGTCAAAAACACATTTAGTGTTCCCCTGTATTATTATGATTAAATTATTTATTTGAAACTGAGTAAAGAATTTGATTTTTTTTTGTTTGTTTGTTTAAAAAATACAGAACTAAAAGCAGCTAAAACATCAGCTTAATAAAATAATGTGTAAAAGCAAATGATATTGTCCTGCTAGAGACAGCTGTGGTCTTCTTAAAGAATTTCCATGAAAAGATGGAAGTTCTTAAAACCACATTTTCAGATAAATTTGTCCATGTGGCTTGTAATGTTTCTCTTCCATTTCTTTTATTAAAAGATGTTTGAATTAAATTCATGGGTCATTGCAAACAGCTTTAAAAGTACCAAGCTGTCAAACAGTGAGAGGAATAAAATCCTTAAAAAAAAAAATGCATTGAGAATTGTTTCAGAATTAAATCGGAGACCCTGAATCATAACTGTATTGTGAGATGCCTAAAGATCCCAGACCTAATTCAGACCTCAGCTGGGGAGAAGGACTGACTTATCGGACCTCTTGCACTTTTTGTTGGTGACTCCTGCTATACACAATGAGACGGTGATCAACAAAGTAACAGCAACGAGTTCACTGCTTAGGCGACTGTTGATGCTGTTGGACATAGCTCTGCATATTGAGGTTATGAAGCAAGAAAAAGAGCACCAGAAATTCAGCAGATAAAAGTCTTCCAGGTGTGAAAAAGGTGCCAGCTAAAAATGTGGGAGTGGACTCTAAGAGAGAAAGTGTGCAGACTTGCAGTGCATACAGTAGAATTAAGGAAGATACTGTTATTTTGAAGGAAAATAATTTTCTTATTTGTGGTAGATGTGATAAACTGCACTGCGCAGACTTCCAAGAAAAAAGAAAGATCAAAATCATTGTGAAAGCAGTAGAAAAATATCTTGCCATTAAGGGGCTATTGTTAAGTGGGGGATTTTTACGTTCACAGACATCATGGGCTGGTGGATCAACCACCAATCAAGTCTAAAAGAGGAAGAAGATTAATGAGATGAGACAGATATGGACTACAGCTAAAAGAAGAATAATGAGTTCTCCTCCTCCTCCTCCTCCTCCTTCTCCTTCATTTTTCATTATCTCTTTTATTTCCATACTTGTGACAGTGTAATAAGATGTGCTTGACATTTTCTTTTACTCCACATTCCCTACATTTGTCATTTCACTTTTCCCCATGGTGAATAAATTGCCATTTAAACCTGTGTTGTCCAGTCTGAGTCTTGCCATAGTGATGTCTTCCCTCCTGTTTGTTGTTATATAATTCTTTATTGCAATAGATTTTTGTATTTTGTAATACGATCTACATTTCCGGTTCCGGCTCTGCCGGACCGGCGGCGCCACACGAGTCGGCTGCCTGTTGCAACAGCCTTTTTTTTTAATCTTCCTTCTTCTTTCTACACCTTTCACTCTGTATATATATCACGGACGCACGGATCGCCCCGGGGGTCTCCCGGGTCGGCGGACGGAGCCACGGTTTGCAGCGGGAGACGTTACAGCGGGGAGGAGCTAGTGCTAGCTAGCACTTGGCCGCCGCCCGGTGCTAATGGGAAACTCGACATACCGGGAGCTGTAGCGAAAACGAAGCGGGTGCCGGGCTGGAGTTTAGGCGGCGTGAAAGAAATATAAGACAGAATAATAAAGAGCGATGGCAAGAACCAAGCAGACCGCCCGTAAAATCTACTGGAGGAAGAAGCCCCCCAGGAGACAGCTAGCCACCAGGGCTGCTTGGAGAGGCGCTCTGGCCACCGGCAGAGTGAAGAGGCCTCGCCGTCACAGGTCCGTGGCTCTGAGAGAGATCCGTCGCTACCAGAAATCCACGGAGCTGCTCATCCGTAAGCTGCCCGTCCAGCGCCTGGTGAGGGAGATCGCTCAGGACTTCAAGACCGTCCTGCGTTTCCTGAGTTTCGCCGTCATGGCTCTGCAGGAGACCAGCGAGACCCACCTGGTGGTCTCTTCTTCGCTAAGGGGGTCACCATCATGCCCAAAGACTTCCAGCTGGCCCGCTGCATCCGCGGAGAGAGAGCTTAGACTTTCTGCTGCACATTCACCAGCCATAATGCTCTGCACTGTGTGTCTATATATATACATTTATAGTAATATGGACATATGTTTACTAGATGTTGTTTTTTCTTGCCTTCTGATTGTTGCTCTGAGTGTTGCTATCCCTATGCTGTTGCAATCCTGGAATTTCCCCATTGTGGGACTAATAAAGGCTTATCTTATCTTATCTTATCTTTTTGATCTTCATCCCATCTTTTTTGCCATAGCTCAATTCCTTTTTTCTTGACTACTGCTTTCCCTTAACCTTTTCCAAGAGACAATGGTACAGTTATTTCTTTCCCAAGTTCACTTTTTGCTAATTTGTCTGCAGTCATTCCCTTTCAACCCTTCGTGTGCAGAAACCCCCCAAAAATGAACTTCACCACCACCCCTGTGTACCCTAAACTGTGATATAGCTCAATCACCAAGTCTTCCCTTGTAGATTGTAGCGTCTGTATGGTTTTAACTCTGCAAGTGAGTCCATGCACACCACCACCCGGTCCGATCTGACCTCCTCCACCCACTGAAAAGCAATAATTATTGCCACCATCTCTGGTGTAAACACGGATGTATTGTTGGAGAGTCTTTTTGCGATGGTCACCTTAAATTCTGGGATGTATACTCCAACACCAACAGAGCCCTCTTTATTCTTTGAACCGTCAGTATAGAGCTGTAAGAAGTTATAGTAATTGTTCCTGAGGTAAAAATGCTTGTTTTAACACCAACTTTGTTATGACCCCAGCACTGGTTCTGATCGCGCTCGGGCTAAGTTTAACTCGCTGCCGGTCTTGACAGCTGTGGGTTGTATTCTGGCCTCACCGGGCTCTTACTGTGAAGGTGCTCGGTGGGGCTTCCGCCTGTCAAGGCTGGTCAGCTGTGTGCCATTACTGCTCGTTAGTGTTCGCCTTTAAAAGCGAGCACTAGCAACAGTAATGTCACAGGAGTATTGTCTACACTTTGTTTACATCTCGTCAGATCTTGTCTTGTCAACGCTCCTTGTCAGTGCGTCGTCAGACCTTCATGTCAGGTTTGTTATCCCTAGTTATGTCACAGTTTAGCTCGTAGTGGCTGGGGGCAGCCCTGCGAGCCCAAGTATTAATTTGTGTGTGTTTGTGCCGAGAACGGCTCACAGTCTTGTCCTGTCTCGTCTTGTATAAATAAACCATCATCGCAAAACTCACTGGTGGACTCTTGGCGTCTCATGGTGATCCACGAGGATCATCGCATGACAGTATACTCCTGCCAGGACGTCCGAACGGAGACGCCACACTGAGACACCTTTTCACCGTGAGTTTGTGCCTAAATTAGACTGTTGTTGTTCCCTGTCTGTGTGCCTATTGCTGGGAGAATGCCGTCATCCAGGGGCCGCGGTCGGAGCCTGGGCAGGAAGCTAGCGGAGGCTCTGGAGTATGTGGACTGTACCTTATTCTCCGCTACGCTGTGCGACACTCCCAGCGACATACACTGGCACTTGGACTGCGCTGTGGATCTTCTGGACAACCTCCTTCCCCATTATGACGATCACCCGGAGGTGATAATGAGGAGGGAAGAACTCGCCACACAGCGCGTGATACTTCGTGGGCTGGAGGAGAAAGAGAGCAGGAAGCAGAGGAGGAGGCATCCTCGCTCCCTGCGTTGGAGTCCCGTTCCCGTCCCGGAGCTGGTCCAGGAGTGCGCGCCGTCTGGGGGCCGACGACGACGTCGGCGCAGCGGCACAGGCAACCCACAGCAGAATCCCCGGCTGGACTCGCTGCCGGCAAAGCCCGTCAGCGAACCTCCGAGAACGGCCCCGCCTCGCCTTTCCAGGGGGCCCTCTAACTAACTAACCTGCACTTATATAGCGCTTTTCTAGTCACAAAGACCACTCAAAGCGCTTTCATTAATACTAACCCTCTATTCTAAGGGCCTATAGGAAACAAATATCTAGGGACAATTTAGAACAGCCAATTAACCTAACATGCATGTTTTTGGCATGTGGGAGGAAACCGGAGAAATCCCGGAGTAAACCCACGCAACACGGGGAGAACATGCAAACTCCACACAGATCACTGTTGGTCGGGGGCTGGGATCGAACCCACGATCCCACGATCCCCACAATCCCTCTGTCGCCATCCAGCGGGGAAAAGGAGGAACAATGTCCCCTACAGCAGGAGCCATCTCTGCCCTGGGAGGAAGGGCAGAGATGGCTCTATCCTCTTCAGATAGGGTTTACAGACATAACATTTGGCGACTGAGAATTAACCAGTGGAGGCGTGTGTAACTCCGCTGCAGCCTTTCCTGGAGCTTCCTGGGGAGCCACCTGTCCCATGGCGCTGCTGGATGGAGGCTTTCATAAACTACCTCACAGCGTTGGACTCAAGGAAGCTGGATACGATGAGGACACAAGCATTACTTGTCCACAACCTTGGCATCAAAGGTCAGAGGATTCTGCGAACGCTCAGCATGGTGGACTCGTACGAGGACGCCGTGGAGCTAATGGCTAACCGCTTCACCACTCCAGACAACATGACAGTACGGAGGATTCGGTTTTGCCAGAGACACGAGGGAGTCGGTGAGCCCATTCAAAATTTATCGCTGACCTTAGGCAGTTAGCCATTGTGTGCCGGTTTGGGCCGTTACAGGACGAGATGGTATGGGACCAGTTAGCCGAGCACATGTGTAGACAAATGACGTGGCATTAGCTGGGGCAGTTGAGTTAGCTTTGCAGCTAGAGGCCGTGGATCAGCTAACCTTGGAGCTAAATTAGATTAGATTAGATTAGATTCAACTTTGTCATTACACATCAAATCAAACCCTATAAATCATGGACAAAAAGCCCATTAGGTGGCATCACTGTAATGTTTTAAAAAAATACAACCTATTGAGTTTTGAGAGCTTCATTGACCTCTGTCTTCTGAAATTAACGTTCAAATGTTTCCATAAATCAGCACCCGAGCCACTTGCTGGTTTTGTCCAAAGACAGGACAGCAGCAGAGCCACCAGGAGTTCTGTTAACAATAACTGTAAAATATTCCACCGCAGAACCACATTTGGACAAACAGCTTTCTCTATAAAGGGCAGTCACATCTGGAACACAATGCCAAATGAAATTAAAATAATAACAGACTTTAAAACATTCACTAAAAATGTTAAAAACTGGCTGAAAAATAAACAAGAATGTACTCATGTATGAATTAATTGTCTGCAAAGTGAGAGTGAATGAAGGGAAGGAATAAATGTGTTTGTTTATAGTGAGTGACGGAGGGAGGAAGGCCTGAAATAGGCAAATGTGAGTTATGTTATATGTGTTAAATGTGAGTCAGGCTGTTATATTTGTGTATTTATAATATTTATGTTAAATGTGAGTCAGGCTGTTATATTTGAGTATTTATAATATTTATAATATTTATAATTGTGTATTTATAATTTTTCTGCATTGATGTATGTGGTTATTGTGTATATTTTATTTTTTTTTCCCATCTTTACTTGATTCTTTTTTCTAAAGCCCATCCAGGGACAAGAGTTGCAAATTAGCTAACAGCTATACACTCTATGTGCAACACATCAGATTGATTGTCTTTGATTAATTGTCTATGTTTATTGCACTGTCCCTGTCAAATAAACTAATCTACTACTACTACTACATGTATGAATACAAGGTAACGAAACACAGTTTAGCATCCAATCAGAAGGCAAGTGCACGATAATTTGTCACATCTTAATTATGATCTGCCCTGTCTGACTCCTGGGGGCGGAGTTAGGGGTTCGCAGCCCCCCGAGCTTCCTCTACCTGCTGTGGAAAAAATTATTAAACCTGCTGCCTCTGTGTTCCCCCCAATCGAGCGGTCCGCGATGCCAGGCCAGCGTCGTCGGACGAAGAGGGCCCCTGCAGTGCTGGAAAGCCTGGATCCGGTCCTGCAGCCACGTCATGGACGGAGGAGAAGAGCGGACTGCGGCCCGGAGCCTGAGCCGATGGAGAAGCGTCCCCGGGTCTCCTCGCCGGAGCAGTCCGAGCCAGTGGGTCGAGGGTCCCCTGCCCCCACGCTATACGGGTCATCGGCGTGGACAGCAACGTGGGAGGAACCTCAGGCTGTAAATGACATCCTGCCAACTGCGGAGCCTGACGCAGCTGAGTCCGAGCCTGCTGACGAGAGTCGCCGCCCTGAACCTGGATTGTCGGAGTCCTGGGTGGCAACAGAACCCGAGTGCAGGCAAGTGCTCCCTCTTTTGTCTCTGTCCCCTGTTTTGGAGCATTTTTGCCTGCCTCTCGGGGAGGCGAGTGAGGAGCAGCCGTCTGCTGCGCCCGAGCTCGTCTCGCTGGGTTCTGTTGCTACCGGTGATTCTGATCCCGGTTTTCCTGTTTCTGAGCCTTGTTGCAGTGTCGCCGGCGTGGAACGGGTCAGAGTCACTGGGTTGGAGGTCCCAGGTTCGGGGGTGGAGATCGCCAGCGGAGCTGCACCGACCCAGTCGGGTTCCGTCGTGGAGGCTGCTGTGGCCCAATCGGGGTCCGACGTGGGTGCACCGGAGGCCCAATCGGGGTCCACCGCGGGTGTGGTTCCGGCCCAATTGGGGTCCAACGTGGGTGCACCAGAGGCTCAATTGGGGTCCACTACGGGTGCGGATCTGGCCCAATCGGGGTCCAACGTGGGTGCACCGGAGGCTCGATCGGGGTCCACCGCAGGTGCGGTTCTGGCCCAATCGGGGCCCGACGTGGGTGCAGCTGGGACCCAATCGGGGTCCAGCGGAGGTGCAGCGCCAGCGTGGTCCACGGACGGGGAGGAGCTGCAGACCTTTCTCCGTCAAGTGGATTTCAGGCTGACCCTGCTCATCTGTCCCCTCTGACTCACCGCCCCTGTGCATCATCGCCGGGGGCCGTGGGGGCTCCTGTTCGCTCGCCCCGGCTCTCCCGAGTTTTGTCCTCGTCAGGGAGGCTGCCACGGGTTATTTTTCCCCAGGTCTGGTGGCTGAGGGACACAGGTCGGCCGCCGGAGGAACTGTTTCGCCGGTTCGGCGCCTCGGGTCGGCCACCCGACCTGTTGTGTGTGTCTTTGGGATACCTGGTTCGACCATCGGAGGAGCGGACGTGCTGGGCATTGGACTCTGGTGAGCCGCCTGGTCATGTTCCGCCTCCTGTGACCACCCGCCAGCTGTTGGACGCGGGGAGACCACTTGAACTGTTCCTGTGGCGCTTGGTCTCCGCCGGTCGGCATAAACTGTTGGGGGGTAGTGGTCTCTGGGTTAATCCATCAGTGATTGTTCTGGGTTTTTTTTCCCTGTCCTGGCTGTTCTGTGTATTTTGTGTTTTGATTATGTCTTGCAGTTGCCTTAGTATGTGTTTTTGTTCTACTGTTGCCTTGTTTTTTTTTTCTCCGTGTATCTTGTCTGATTTTTGAATATTTGTTTTTTTTGTCATAGTCTAGTGTTTAATATTTCTGACCCAGTAGTTCTGGTTTTTTGTTCTTCCCCATGTGCATTTTCTTGAGTTAATCTGTGTAGTTTTTCTGGTTATTGTCCTGTTTTGAATATTTGGTATGTTGTCATTGCCTTGCGTTTAATATTTCTGATCCGGTAGTCTGGTTTTTTGTTTCCTCATGTGCATTTTTTGATTTTGTCTGAGTAGTTGCTCTTGTCATTGTCCTGTATGTTTTTTTTTCTTTTTTTCTTGTCTCTGTTTTGTCTTTGGGTTTGGTCTCTCGCCCTCCGTTCCTACCCCCGGCCACCCACCCTGGGGGGTGGGGGGGGCAGGGGGTAGGGCATTCCCTTGGGGCGTTCTGAGCCCGCCCGTGGGGGGAGGGTACTGTTATGACCCGAGCGCTAGTTCTGATCGGGCTCAGGCCAAGTTTAACTCGCTGCCGGCCTTGACAGCTGTGGGTTGTATTCTGGCCTCACCGGGCTCTTATTGTGAAGGTGCTCGGTGGGGCTTCCGCCTATCAAGGCTGGTCAGCTGTGTGTCATTACTGCTCGTTAGTGTTCGCCTTTAAAAGCGAGCACTAGCAACAGTAATGTCGCAGGAGTATTGTCTACACTTTGTCTACATCTCGTCAGACCTTGTCTTGTCAACGTTCCTTGTCAGTGCATCGTCAGACCTTCATGTCAGGTTCGTTATCCCTAGTTATGTCACAGTTTAGCTCGTAGTGTCTGGGGGTAGCCCTGCGAGCCCAAGTATTAATTTGTGTGTGTTTGTGCCGAGAGCGGCTCACACACTTGTCCTGTCTCGTCTTGTATAAATAAACCATCATCACAAAACTCACTGGTGGACTCTTGGCATCTCATGATGATCCGCGAGGATCACCGCATGACAAACTTCACTCATATGCCAATCCTTTTTCCTCATTAGCAGACTAGTGTCTACTTCTATTACCGGAAACAGCCAAGGGGGAACATTACTCACTGGACTGGTGTTAGCTATATCAATAGTGTGCAGCTCATACATTCTGGTCCTTCTTTCAGTTGTCCACCCAAACCCATGTCCCTGGAAATTAGAGTATTCCTAGCACTTACCGCCACAGACTTGATTATGTTTTCCTCATAGCTTTGTGACGTTTTCCTCATAGCTCTGCGACATTCACCTCATAGCTTTGTGATGTCCTCCATAGCTTAGTGACGTCTTACTCATAGCTCTGTGATGTTTTCCTCTTATTGCTTGTGACGTTGTCCTCATTGCTTGTGACGTTGTCCTCATTGCTTTGTGACAATCTCCTCATAGCTTTGTGACGTTTTCCTCAGAGCTTTATGACATAATCCTCATAGCCTTGTGACGTTAACCTCTTCGCTTTGTGACCTTTTCTTTTAGCTTTATGATGGTTTCCTCATAGCTTTGTGACGTTTTGACTTCACAGTTCACATCATAACAGTCAGCAGCATTCCAGGTTTTGTTGTAATCACCCTTTATATCACTCTTCTTTTTCTTCTTCTAGATCTGATTGCCGGCTGGCAACCAGCCTGCAGGTGCACCATTTCCAACCACCGGAATGGAGTGTGGACAAGAGAATGGCAGGGAAAAAAAATAAAAAATACATTCTTTTAATTAGTCCAGTTGCACTTAAATATCTAAAATATCTAGCTACTATGGAGATGAAATAACCAGACCGACTTTCCGAGCAGACGAACTTTATTTCACTCTAACATCTTCCAGAATCAGAACATTGAACATTAAACATTTGTTGCAGGGACTCTCTCTTTTATATCTCAAAACTCACACCTCCCTCCTACCTGAGGTCCTGCACCATTCACTCCCTCAAGACAATTCCCCTTACCCCCCAGCCCTTTGATCTCTATGCTCTCTCTCAGTCTGACAGAAAATCTACTGAACTCTACAGCATGGGTCCCCCACACTACATATATTTCTTTGACTGAAGTTCCTAACATGTTTTCCAAAGCAAAACCCAAATTAGCCCTCTACATTACTGCAATCAGATGTTTCCTTTGTTCCTGGTATCCTTGACATTCCAACAAAACATGCTGAACTGTTTCCAGAGAACCACAATGTGCACAGCTGCCAGTTGGGTGTTTACCTATTCTATGTAGCGTCTGGTTCAAAGTAATGTTGTGGAGATGTGAAAATGACGAGGCAGAGTCTATCTCACGAGTCAGGTTTATTCACATCATCCATCATCAGCAAAGCAGAAAGAGAGAAAAAACACAGAAGCATTCGTCCTTTATATACCAGGACTCCCCAGTTCACAGTCACATTGCATTTCAATCACAAGTAACAATGCATCCCAGTTCACAGTCACATTGCATTTCAATCACAAGTAACAATGCATTTACTCTTTGATCCTATAACCTCCTTTTCATAGTCTTTGGCACACCCGGAAATCCCCCAAGGCAGTCTCTTGCATACCAAAGGCTAAACTTTCACATCCTTTTGTTATCTCCAAGGAGACTCAGTTCTTTGTTCTAATCTGAGATGTGAGGCCTAAAGTGATACATATGTGTCCCACATGACTCCCCCCTCACCCCCAAACATCTAAGATGGAACAACAGAGTAACAGTCTGCATGTCATGATAAAATCATTACACATCAACCCACGTGCTGCTTGGGCCTCAGCCTCCTCCCGTATCTGCTGTAAGCGGGCTTCACCACTCCTGCGGCGCCATCATGCGGAGGGGCTGCTGTCTGGGGGTGAAAACTGTTCGTCAGTCCCTGTGGGTGTTCTGGGGAATTTGTTCGAGGGGGTCTGCCGTGCCGAGGAGCCCTGGCCAACAGCACATCCTCGTCCGCCACAACAAAGGCGGGTTTGAGCCTGTTAATGCCAATCTTTTCCTTCCTGCCCCCCAAATCTAGCAAGAAATGCTTGTCCCCTGTTTCCAGCACTCTAAATGGTCCATCATAAGGTGGCTGCAGCGGTGGGCGATGAGCATCGTGTCTGACAAAAACAAACGCCGCGTTTTTCAAAGTCTTAGGTACAAAAACGTGCGGAAAACTGTGGTGAACGGGACCGGGCAGCGTGCCCGATTCCGTGCCATGCTGCAACAGCTGAGACGGGGAGCTATCTGGCGCAGGATTATCTGGGAGAAACTCCTCGGGCAGCCGAAGTGGCTGCGCAAAAACTAGTTCAGCCGGGGAGGCTTCTAAGTCCTCTTTAGGTGCAGAACGCAACCCCAATAAAACCCACGGTAGCTTGTCTACCCAATTTGCATCCGTCAGTGACGCCCTGAGGGCCGCTTTCAATGACCTATGAAAACGCTCGCATAACTCGTTAGCCTGCAGATTGTACGCGGTTGTGCAGTGAATGGTGACACCCAGGCTGCGGGCCATTGTTGACCAAAGTTCGGAGACAAATTGAGGGCCTCTGTCAGACGTAATGTCCGACGGGACTCCAAAACGCGCCACCCACGCAGTTAAAAACGCGCGCACCACCTCCTCGGCTGTGGTTGACGCCAGTGGAACCACTTCCGTCCAGCGCGTGGTGCGGTCCACCATTGTCAGAAGGTGTGTGCACCCCTGTGATGAGGGAGGGGGCCTACGAGGTCCACGTGAACATGATCGAACCTCTTAGCCGGGATGTGAAAAGGCTCCAAGGGAGCTCTCGTGTGCTTGTGTACCTTGGCTCGTTGACACGCCCACTCCTTAACTTGTTTGCGCAGGCTCGGCCATACAAATTTCTCTCCTACCATTTTGACCGACGCGCGCACTCCTGGGTGAGCCAGAGAATGAATCGAGTCAAAAACGCGGCGGCGCCACGCGGCCGGTACCACTGGATGCGGTCGTCCAGTGGAGACGTCGCAGATTAGGGGGGGCATACCGTCTTGCAGCACCCTGCTCTCCAGCCTTAACCCTGTTGGTCCAGACTGGAGCGCGCGCACTTCCGCGTCGCTAGCCTGATCCGCGGCCATGGCTGCGTAATCTATCCCTACGCGGACTGGGGCCGCCACGGCGCGTGAGAGGCAGTCTGCCACTACATTAAGTTTACCCGCCACATGCTGAATATCGGTAGTAAACTCTGCTGTCTCTGCTGCCGGCCTGACCATGGTTCTGAAACCTTGGCCATCGCGAAAGTCAGCGGCTTGTGGTCAACGAACGCAGTGAAACGGTGTCCTTCCAGCCAGAACTGGAAGTGGCGAATGGCCAAATGGAGAGCTAACAACTCCCTGTCAAACGCGTTGTATTTACGTTCACTATCGCGCGAAGTCCTGCTGAAATAGGCGAGCGGCTGCCAAGCCCCGGCTACGTGCTGCTCCACGACCGCCCCTATAGCCACATCTGACGCGTCAGTAGTGAGTGCTATGCGGGCCGTTGGGTCCGGATGCGCCAACAACGCAGCATTGGCCAGGGCTGCCTTGACTTCCGAGAACGCTCGCTCTTGCTCAGGGGACCATTCAATTTTATTCGCGGGTTTTTGTTTTTTGAGTGTGGCGTACAGTGGTTGGATGAGCTGCGCTGCGCGGGGGGAGGAAACGATTATAAAAATTCACCATTCCCAAAAACTCCTGTAACGCCCTGACCGTTTGTGGCTGGGGAAAATTTGTTACCGCGCACACTTTGTCAGGTAGCGGGACCGCTCCTTCTGGGGAGATGCGATGCCCCAAAAAATCAATCTGCGCCACCCCGAACTGACACTTCGCTGGGTTGATTATTAAACCATGCTCTCCCAACCTCTGGAAAACTGCCATGAGGTCGTTTTCATGTTCGTCTTCGGACGCGCTGGCTACTAAGATGTCATCCAGGTAGACGAATACGAAAGGGAGATCGCGCAACACCGCGTCCATCATGCGTTGGAACGTCTGCGCAGCGTTTTTAAGCCCAAATGGCATGCGCAAAAACTCGAATAGACCAAACGGAGTTATTACCGCTGTTTTGGGTATGTCCTCAGCACGCACTGGGACTTGGTGGTAACTGCGGACCAAGTCTATCTTAATCACGCTATGATTAATCACGCTCTCTGATCCTGCTTTTTGATCACACGCATTGCCTGTTTGCTGACTAGACACAGGGCTCGCTCCAGCCACAGTGCTGGAGTGAGCTTCGTGCTGGAGGATGAAATAAACACCCTTTTAAACTTCAGTTCGCCGTGTCCTGCCTGCACTTATTCCGTGCTTCCACACTGGGTTCCCTTATTTCATCCGCCACACTGGTGCGCAAAGCGCACGCTTTGAGCGATATTGTGCTTTATCATAGCGTGATTAATACATATGTCAGCTTTATCAGGCATGCGCTATAGCGTGCGATCACAGACTTGTCTCATGCGCGCGCTTTGAGCGATATTGTGCTATTATCACAGTGTGATTAATACATATGTCAGCTTTATCAGGCATGCGCTATAGCGCGTGATCACAGACACTCAAGAGTGACGGAAATGTGGCTGCCAATCCACGCCAACGGCCTCTCCGGCCACCACCGAGCATTTAAACATTTTTACACATTCATACCCAGTGTTATGGGCACTGGAGGCAATGCGGGTGAAGTGTCTTGCCCAAGGACACAACGGCAGGATATCTGGGGAGAGCATGATGCGAACCGCCAACCATCGGGTTATGAGACGACCTGCTCTACCTGCTGAGCCGCCGCCGCCCCACTTTTTCCTCCACTTTCCCTCTTTAGGAAAGCTATGGAGGCTTACCCGGCTCTCTTTATTTCCCTTTGATTGGAAATTACATCCAAAAGCCACGCAATGTGGCATTTTCACTGACAAATGGCAGTAGTTCGTAGCTTCGCTTCTTGGCTTGTATAAGACAGAAAAAACGGCTGCAACCCTTCTACGTCACTACCCAGAATGCATTGCGACATAAACAAAAATGGCGATTTACATCGTAATAAAGTTTTTTAAAAATATATAAAACTGGGAATTATTTTCAAAAAAATTATATTATAGTTATGTTACTAACATAAAAATAAAGCATATAGAGCTAACATGCCAATATAATCAGAGTTCCTTTTAAGGGCATTTCACCCATCTCTACTTGGATCGCTGATACTGGAGAAGTTTGAAATACACCACAACAAATCCTAAGAGCCTTTACTCTAGTATGTCCAATTGGTTCAGGTGACAATCAGCAGCCGACATGAACGCAACACACCCATAGTCTAGTGTCGCCCTCATTAGTCCTCGATACACTCTCAACAGAGAGGCCCTAGAGGCCCCCCAGTCCCATTCTGCCTGACATCTCAAAATATTATTTATTTTCTGACATTTTCCTTTATTTTTTTTTTTCTCAATGTGCTGCTTCCAGGTTCCAAGGTTGTCATAGCCAGGAGCGGCACTGGGGTTAAGCTCCCAGTGCTCATAAAATGCTCCTTATGGCATGCGTCTCAAAAAGCCTCTGACAACTAAGTCCAACTCTTAGCCTGCCCATGTGGTTCAGTCTCTAAGCCCGGCGGAACTGCTTTTACTAATAGGAGAAGGAGCAAGGGCGGATCTCTGGCGCCTTAAAACCAGATGCTTCGAGTAGATGGGCTACCTTCCCAGGTTGACGAGCCACCATCTAGGGGATGGTAAACCCTGATTTCAAACCTCCGCTGCCTTGCGGCACACCCGGTCACGGGAAAGGCTTCAGGAGTCAACCCTGAGGAAAAATCCGGAGTCGGAGCCCCTAAGGCAGTTCTCTGTTGTGCTCAACATCGTTCTGGCAGCTCCTGCGACGGCGCTGGTGCCAAACTGTAGCAGCCCTGCTGTTCCTTTGGATTCATCAGTGACGTGGAGAGGGGGGACATGCTGCATGGGCAACATCTTGTCCTCCATATCTTCCTGCCCAGGCTTGAATCCTACCAACGCCCAACGCTGGAAGGTAGAACACTGGATCACTGGAGAGGACACTCCAGCTTCGCCTTTGGCGTAGACAAAACACGGGGAATGACAGTTACCGGTTATAAGCCACCGCTCAATTGGCGTAGAGTGTGGCGCCAGGGGTTGTTCCTGACGGTGGGAGGGATCATCGGATCTCACTGGACAGCTACCGCCCGCCTCAAGCTGGGCAGCCCTCAGCCAATAAGGTGTTGTCCTGCCACAGCTTGCTTTCCTCATTGGGTGCATGGGGATGAGGAGAAGTCCGAACGGCAGGCTGAGAACCTTTGCACCAGGCAAGACAAAAAAACAAAACAGACCAACTCTAAAACTGGCAACTTGGAACGTCCGCACTATGATGACAGGACTCGCTGCTAACCTCAAGGACATCAACAACACCAGGAAGACTGCCATCATCAATAATGAGCTGAAGAGACTGGAAGTGGATATCGCCACTCTCCAGGAAACACGGTTGGCTGACGCAGGCACACTGAGAGAGAAGGACTACACGTTCTACTGGCAGGGAAAGGGCAGTGACGAACACAGGGAACACGGAGTGGGCTTCGCAGAGAAGAACACCTTGCTGAAGATGGTGGAACCGGGCAGCAATGGCTCTGCACGACTCCTCACCCTCCGCCTCAACACCACTCAAGGCCCAGTGACCCTCGTCAGTGTGTATGCCCCAACACTGACAGCCACACCAGAAGCAAAAGACGAGTTCTACGAGAATCTCGCAACAACTGTCAGGATCATCCCCAACTCTGAACAACTCATTCTCCTTGGAGACTTCAATGCCAGAGTGGGTGCTGACCACGACTCCTGGCCCTCCTGTCTTGGACCATTTGGCGTGGGCAGAATAAACGACAACGGACAGCGGCTGCTCGAGTTTTACACATATCACGATCTGTGCATCACAAGCCCCAACACAAGGTTTCCTGGCGACATCTGCGCTCAAAGCACTGGTACCAGCTGGACTTGATCCTGACCAGGCGCACCTCACTGAAGAACGTGCTAATCACCCGTTCATTCCAGAGTGCAGATTGCGACACAGACCATTCATTGGTGTGTTGCAAGGTCAAGCTACAGCTGAAGAAATTCCATCGTTCTAGACAGCCTGGAAAGGCACGGATTGACACCAGCAAGTTGGCCCAACCAGAACTTGTTGAGCAGTTTGCCTCCACCTTTGAGAAGGAACTTGGTGTACCACAAGAAAGAGAATCTGCAAAGCAGAAGTGGGAAGAGCTGCGAAACACCATCCACCGCACAACCTTGGCTACCTTTGGGAGGAAGACCTCGAAGTCACAGGACTGGTTTGATGCCAAGTTGACCGAGATGACCCCCGTCATTGAAGCCAAGGACTCAGCACTTGCTGAGTACAAGAAGTACCCAAACGAGAAGAATTTCCAGCTTCTCAGGGCTGCGAGAAGCAAAGTTCAGCAGACTGCTCGGCGCTGTGCCAACGAGTACTGGACTCAGCTCAGCCAAAACATTCAAACCGCTGCTATAACAGGGAACATCCGTGGTATGTACGATGGCATCAAGAAAGCACTTGGACCGGCTCAGAGCAAGACGGCCCCCCTCAAATCCTCCACTGGGGAGATGATCACAGAAAAGAACAAGCAGATGGAGAGATGGGTGGAACACTACTCCGACCTCTACTCCAGACAGAACACCGTGACACCGTCAGCCCTTGATGCCATCAAGTGCCTGCCATCCATGGACGAACTTGATGCCGAGCCAACCATCGATGAACTCAGCAAGGCCATTGAAAGCTTGGCCGCTGGCAAGGCACCCGGCAACGACGGCATACCCCCCGACCTGATCAAGCACTGCAAGACCGCCCTACTGCTGCCATTGCATGACGTCCTCTGCCAGTGCTGGAAGGAAGGTGCCATACCACAGGACATGAGGGACGCCAAGATCATCACCCTCTACAAAAACAAAGGGGAGAGAAGCGACTGCAACAGCTACAGGGGCATCTCCCTCCTCAGCGTTGTTGGCAAAGTCTACGCACGAGTTGTTCTTGTTCGTCTACAGAAGCTTGCCGAACATGTCTACCTCGAGTCTCAGTGTGGCCTCCGCGCTGAGCAATCGACAGTAGACATGATATTCTCCATCCGCCAACTCCAGGAGAAATGCAGAGAACAGACCATGCCCCTGTACGTCGCCTTCATCGACCTCACCAAAGCGTTCGATCTGGTCAGCAGAGGGGGCCTTTTCAAGATCCTGCCAAAGATAAGATGCCCAACAAAGTTGCAAAGCCTCATCGAATCGTTTCACACCAACATGAAGGGGATAGTGCAGCACGACGGCAACGTCTCAGAGCCATTCAACATATGCAGCGGAATGAAACAGGGCTGTGTACTTGCGCCAACCCTCTTTGGGATTTTCTTTGCTATGCTCCTG
Organism: Pholidichthys leucotaenia; assembly: GCA_020510985.1. Taxonomy (NCBI): domain Eukaryota; kingdom Metazoa; phylum Chordata; class Actinopteri; order Cichliformes; family Pholidichthyidae; genus Pholidichthys; species Pholidichthys leucotaenia. Next base: position 253,450,221 of record CM035842.1, on the reverse strand, counting down.
AGGCATGCCTTCAGCACAGCAACAGAGGGAATCTACCTGCACACAAGATCTGATGGCAGGCTTTTCAACCTCACCCGCCTGAAAGCCAGAACCAAAGTACGCGAGGCTCTAATCAGAGACATGCTGTTCGCAGACGACGCTGCAGTCGCAACCCACTCACAGCAGGAGCTTCAGACCCTGATGGACCGCTTCTCCCAGGCATGCAAGGATTTCGGGCTTACCATCAGCCTGAAGAAGACTAACATCTTGGCGCAAGGCACGGAAGCACCACCAACCATCACCATCGACGGCTACGAGCTGGAGGTCGTGAATCAGTTCACACGTACCTGGGGTCCACGATCAGCAATAACCTCTCCCTTGATACAGAGATCGACAAGAGGATTGGAAAATCAGCCTTCACACTCGCTCGCCTCACCACACGAGTGTGGGAGAATCCCAAACTCTCTGTCAAGACAAAGATGGCAGTATACAATGCCTGCGTCATCAGCACACTGCTCTATGGGAGTGAGACGTGGACAACATACGCCCGGCAGGAAAAGAGACTGAACTCCTTCCACTTGCGCTGCATTCGCCACATCCTGGACATATCCTGGCAGGACAAAGTGCCCAACACAGAAGTTCTGTCCCGCGCCGGCCTTCCCTCCATGTTCACTCTACTCAGGCAGCGCAGGCTCCGCTGGCTAGGCCATGTTCACCGTATGGAGGATGGCAGAATGCCCAAAGACATCCTCTACGGAGAACTGGCGACTGGCAGGAGAGACATTGGCCGCCCACAGCTGCGCTTTAGAGACGTCTGCAAGAGAGACATGAAGGCCCTGGAGATCAACATGGAGCGCTGGGAGGACCTTGCAACGGACCGCTCCAAATGGAGAGGCACCCTGACCAGACAGCTCAAGGCGGGTGGAGACTGACTGCTGCAGCAGATGAAAAAAGGACCCGCAGGAAGAACCGCCACAGACCCAGCAGCACGGAGACCACCCACAAGTGCAACCTGTGTGACAGGGACTGCCATTCGCGCATCGGCCTGTTCAACCACAGGCGGTGCTGTTCCAGCAGAGTAGACATTTAGGATTCTCTTCCATGGTCATCATAGACCGACGGAGGCCGACGATGCTTCCAGATTAGTTTTTCATCAAATAACACACCTATATACCGAACTACTTGTACTTGCTCTAACTTTTGGCCATAAAGTTTAAAAGAAATTTCTTTGTGACTTTTAGAGAAGCAAATCACTTGTGTCTCAAAGACACAAGTGATTTGACACAAGTGGCCTTCCCTATTCCCCTATTGATTCCCTCATAAACATCATTAATCATAATATTAAACAGTACAGGGCTACACACGCTGCCTTGGAGAGTACCATTTTCAACTTGATATATTTTAGAGTACTCTGTACCAACTCTAACCTCAATCGTTCGATCATACAGGAAATCTAACACCCAATTGTATAACTTGCCTTCAATACCAAATTGATTTAATTTAATCAGCAACCCTACCTTCCACAGCATGTCATACGCTTTTCCTACATTAAAGAAGACAGCTGTCACATTTTCACTGTTTACCTGGGCCTTCCTAATTTCAGATTTAAGGTGCAAAATGTAATCCATGTGGGCTATATTAATCATAGATCCCATAACCTACATATGTTTAAGCATGTGAGAGTGTTTAGTGATTACATATGTAAAGCGACTTCACACCTCAGAACAGGACAAAGGGTCTCAACCGCCAGTGAAGATCAAAGAGCATCCCAGGCGCTGCGGTGGAGACCGGATGGGTTGCCCTGACCCCCCAGGGCCAGGTGGAGGAGTACGAAGACAAAAGAGGGGATTAAGATAGTGAGGGATGTCAGCTTTTGATATGCATGTCTTTTGTTATGTGCGAGTATAAGTTCGTAGAGCCGAAGGTGTTCGCTCTCTTTTCTTCTTCTGCTGCTGCACCTAGATGAGACTTGTTAGAGGAGCTGATAATAAACTTTGGTTTATGAATCACATTGCCTCGTTCTTTCAAGCTCCTCTACACTGGTGACCCTGACGCGAGAATGGACCAGAGGCGTTCCCCCGCGATCGACTCATCTGTGGTGACCCAGGCAGATGCCGGCGCCCATGCAGACAGGGGAACAGATGGACGACGTTCCCCCACGGCAGAAGTGATAGAGAGGGCTCAACCGAGCACCAGTGCCGCGGAGAGAGCCGAAGCAAGGCACTCTCACCCTGCGGACACATCAGTGACGGTCCACACAAACGCCGTCACCGTCAAGCTGCCGGACTTCTGGCAGGAAGACCCCGCCTCGTGGTTTCAGCAAGCTGAAGCCCAGTTTGCACTTGCGGGCATCACGGCTGACGATACAAAGTTCTATCACATCGTCGCCAAACTCGACGCCGCCACTTCGAGATGTGCACGGAGCATAATCCAGCGGCCGCCGGCCCAGGACAAATATGAAAAACTGAAAGCAACCATCGTGGCAAATTACGTCCCCTCAGCCGAGGAGAGAGCCGAGAGGATCCTGGCGGTCTACGGCCACAGAGGAGGCAGACCCAAGGCCCTCATGGAGGACTTCCTGCAACTTAAAGAAGAGGACAATGACAACTTCCTCTTCCATTTCATATTCCTCAGTACGCTGCCGCCACACATGAGAGGGACGCTTGCCAACATGCGATGCAGCACCCAGCAAGACTTCCGCACGCTGGCTCACGAAGCTCAACGGCTCGTCAACGCCTGCAAGGAGCAGACACCCACAGCAGCATCCGCAGAACTCAACGCTGATGTCCGGAGCCACGAGGAGCCACAAATCACCGAGCAGAATCAGCCCGCGGTGACAGCGACACAGCCAGGACGCAACAGACGGAGCGACGTGTGTTATTACCACCACCGCTTTGCCGAGAAGGCTTACAAATGCGTCCCCCCCTGCAAATTCACGATTTCGGGAAAACGCCGAAGCCGAGAGCCGTTAACAGCGGCGGTTCTCGGCGAAAAAAGCAAGCTTTTATATGTGACGGACGGACACACCGGCAAGCAGTTCCTTATCGACACGGGAGCTCAACTAAGTTTTGTCATGCCCTCCCAAGCAGATCGGGCCATGGGCCCCCGGGGCAATGGAGCGGTGGCAGCCAACGGCTCCATCATCGACACTTTTGGCGAAAAGAGCCTGCCCCTCTGCATCCACGGCCGCAACTACAGATGGACATTTGTTGTAGCGGCGGTGAGTTTTAACTTGTTGGGCGCAGATTTTTTGTGTGCACATGGGTTATTAGTTGATCTAGCGAACAGACGCTTGGTTATTGCACTGTCCTTTACTTCTATTCCCTGCTCAGCTCGACTTTCTCCACCACCCGTGCAGGCTAGCATCACCACAGCAGGAGGTAAGTTTGATCAACTCCTCACCCAATTTCCAGCACTCACAATTCCCAAATTCTCAGCCACAGTGGCTAAACACGGGGTCGAACACTTTATTCCCACAACGGGCCCACCCGTATTCGCCAAAGCTCGGCGCTTAGACGCGGCCAAGCTCACCATAGCTCGGGACGAGTTTACCACCCTCGAAAAATTGGGCATTATTAGACGCTCAAAAAGCCCCTGGGCGTCACCACTTCACATGGTCCCGAAATCCGACGGTTCTTGGAGACCGTGCGGAGATTACCGCAGATTAAACAATGCAACAGCGCATGACCGCTACCCAATTCCTCACATTCAAGACTTTTCACTACATCTGGCGGGTGCGCGCATTTTTTCAAAAATAGACCTGGTCCGCGGTTATCATCAAGTCCCAGTTCGAGCAGAGGACATTCCTAAAACGGCTGTAATAACCCCCTTCGGTCTTTTTGAATTTTTGCGGATGCCTTTCGGCCTCAAAGGCGCTGCTCAAACCTTTCAGCGGATGATGGACGCAGTATTACGCGACCTCCCTTTCGTGTCCGTCTACCTCGTCGATATGCTGGTAGCCAGCTCGTCTGAGGAAGAACACGAGCGGCATCTCACTATGGTTTTTCAGAGACTAGAAGAGCATGGGTTAATAATCAATCCAGCCAAATGCAAATTCGGCGTGTCACAAATTGATTTTTTAGGACACAGAGTTTCTCCGAAGGGGGCAGTCCCACTTCCAGACAAAGTTCACGCAGTAAAAAGTTTCCCACGGCCACAAACGGTCTAATCGCTGCAGGAATTTTTGGGCATGGTTAATTTTTACAACCGCTTCCTCCCCCACGCAGCTCAGCTCATGCAGCCCCTATATGACGCGCTCAGAAAACAAAAACCTTCCAACGCGGTCGAATGGACCCCGGAGCGCGAACGCGCCTTCGCGGAAGTAAAAAGCGCCCTAGCTAATGCCACATTGTTAGTTCACCCCGATCCCTCGGCCCGCATTGCGCTAACCACAGATGCTTCAGACCTGGCCATAGGGGCAGTTGTAGAACAACACGTCGGCAGAATCTGGCAACCTTTGGCATTCTTCAGCAAATCGCTAAACCAAACTGAGCGTAAATACAGCACTTTTGACAGAAAGCTACTAGCGCTCCATTTATCCATCCGCCACTTCCAGTTCTGGTTAGAGGGGCGGCGTTTTACGGCTTTTGTAGACCACAAACCGCTCACCTTTGCTATGGCTAAAATTTCTGAACCGTGGTCAGGCAGGCAACAAAGACAGCTAGCTGCGATTTCAGAGTTCACCACAGACATTCGACATGTGGCAGGCAAACTTAACGTGGTAGCAGACTGCCTCTCTCGCGCTGTGACATCGCCAGAGCGCGAGGAGACAGATTATACTACCTCAGCCGCAGAACTCTTCGCCAATGCGGACACATACACAGATCTTTAAAGGCCGCCCTCAGAGCCTCACTAATGGATACAAATTGGGTAAATAAACTTCCCTGGGTTTTATTGGGGTTGCGTGCTGTGCCCAAAGAGGATCTAGACGCCTCCCCAGCAGAATTAGTTTTTGCACAACCTCTCAGGCTCCCAGGTGAATTTTTACCAGAGAACCCAGAGCCAGGGCATTTTCCAGCCCCGAGGTTTTTAGGCAGCAACGGACCGGACTCTCTCCCCGGACCGGCACATCACTCTTTTCCACGGGTTTTTGTCCCCCAAGCTTTAAAAAACACTGAATTCGTTTTTGTTAGGCATGAAGCTTTAAAACCAACCTTCCGCCCACCATACGATGGGCCATTCAGAGTGCTGGAACCTGGTGATAAACATTTTGTGCTTGATTTTGGGGATAGAAAAGAAACAGTCAGCATTGACAGACTTAAACCTACCTTCTTGTTGAGAGATGAGCCTGCACGGTTGGCGAGAGCACCTCGGCGGGGTAGACCCCCCAAGAGAAAAGACTCAGCCCCCCTGCAGGGAACAAATAATCACTCTCCTTCCCAAGCTGCAGATTCCTTACAGGAAGGTCCCACCAGGACGCCCAAGCGGACCCACAGCAGATTCGGGAGAAGATTAAAACCCAGACGGCACAGGGACTGACGCAAACTACTCAACAGTTGTTTACTAATTGTGCTGTAACAGTTTAGGACTGACTTGTGATATTACTATGCTGTTATGATTACCACTGAACTCTCTTAGGAGCATGGCTGCTGGAAAGTTTCTTCTGTGTCAAGAGGTGTAGCAGTTAGTATGTCATAATAATTATCTTAAACTGTGAATTTTTCTATTGTCCTTTTCTTAGTCGTTTGGGGGGGGGGGGCTGTGGGCTATATTAATCATAGATCCCATAACCTACATATGTTTAAGCATGTGAGAGTGTTTAGTGATTACATATGTAAAGCGACTTCACACCTCAGAACAGGACAAAGGGTCTCAACCGCCAGTGAAGATCAAAGAGCATCCCAGGTGCTGCGGTGGAGACCGGATGGGTTGCCCTGACCCCCCAGGGCCAGGTGGAGGAGTACGAAGACAAAAGAGGGGATTAAGATAGTGAGGGATGTCAGCTTTTGATATGCATGTCTTTTGTTATGTGCGAGTATAAGTTCGTAGAGCCGAAGGTGTTCGCTCTCTTTTCTTCTTCTGCTGCTGCACCTAGATGAGACTCGTTAGAGGAGCTGATAATAAACTTTGGTTTATGAATCACATTGCCTCGTTCTTTCAAGCTCCTCTACAATCCATAGTATTTCTCCCTTTTCAGAACCCACTTTGAAAAGGACAAAGACTTTCCCTCACTTCCAAAATGTAATTCAGCCTTTCAGTCACCATTCGTTCCATTGTTTTCCCTAACTGTGAGGTAATAGCTACTGGCCTATAATTATTGGGATCTGATGAATCTTTCCCTGGCTTTAACACTGGAACTATAACTGATTTTTTCAATGCCCTAGGAATCTTTCCAGTTTCCCAAACTTTATTAAACAGTTTTAGTACTGATTGAAGTGCACTGTCCTCCATGTGTGACAACATCATATAACATACGCCATCCTTCCCTGGTGAAGACTGCTTCGATTTAAGAATAGCCCTTTTCAATTCCGATAGAGTGAATGGCCAATTTATCATAGCTCTTGAAGTATTCTTCCTTAGGTTCACATGTTGGCGTTTGGATAAAGTGCTTTCCCTGCTTTGTCTAATTGTGTTGGGTAGGTTTTCTGCCCTATGAGTCTTCACTAAAGTTTGTGCCAAAAGCTCTGCTTTGCCTATATTAGTAATAGCTTTTTCCCCATTATTGTTTAGCACTGGTATTTTGTACTCACTCCTAATACCACTCATTTTCTTAATCATTCCCCAAATATCTGATAGCTGTGTTTCTCTTCCTATAGTATTACAATGCTGTCTCCAAAATAAACGCTTAGCTGTCTTAACTGTTTTCCGGAAGATTGCCTGACATCCTTTGTACTCAATCACTGCTTCCAGAGTATGACGCTTTTTCACTTGTCTGAATGCCCTATTTCTATTTTTAATAGCTTTATTACAATTATCATCCTACCAAGGAAGATTCTTTAAGTGTCTGTAACCTGTACTTTTTGGTATTGTTTGATTTGCCGACTCAATTATAATTACACTGACACTTTTATTAAATTCTTCCCCATCAAGAATGTCCTCACTATTTAGCTGCTCACACCTAGTCTTTCACAGATATTTAAATTTACCCCAATCTGCCTTACCCAGTTTCCATCTTGTGCCAGATTGCATCTCTTCTTCTCCCGCTTCTAGACCAATTTTAACTCTTATTGGGTAATGATCACTCCCATTAGCTGACTGACTTAACACTTCCCAAGATGTGATTCCTGCAATGTAATTTGAAAACAAAGTTAGGTCTAACACACTTTCTGTGACTGGAATATAGCTAACTCTAGTACCCTTCCCATCATTCATGCATATTAAGTCCCTATCCTCTAAAAAATCCTAAATTACTGAGCCATTTATGTCTATATTTCTGCTACCCCACAGTGTATTATGTGCATTAAAATCCCCACACCAAACCACCTTACCCTGTGCTTGTCTATGAACAGTGTTCAAAGTGTCAACTGTCAATCTGTTACATGGATTAGAGTAATTAATAATTGTAACTTCATCTTTTACTGCCCACATTTTTAGCATTATTGATTCATGTTTTTTTCCTATTTCCATTATTTTGCAATTTGTTCCATTACACACAAAGGTTGCGACACCTCCTCCTCTACCAGATTCCCTGTCGTTCCTTTTTAATGTGTATCCTTGAATGACAAAAATCAATTGAGGTTTTCACCATGTTTCCTGTATACAGACTACCTGGGGTTTGTCTTGCATTTCAGATATAAACTTTTTGAATTCTTGGCCATTTTATATTAGACTTCTTGCATTTCAGTGCAAAATTGTGATGACCATTATCACCCACTAGTCTGCGAACTTAGAGAGCCCCCACCAAGAAAATGTCAAGAACATTTTATTACGCTGTCACAAGTATGGAAATAAAAGAGAGATAATGAAAAATGAAGTTTGAGAGGCTAGTAGGGAATGGGATTTAACTGGGATTCTGGGAACAGATGGAGATGGAGAGGCACTAAGAATCGTGATAAGGGCTCTTTTCTCTTTTTTAAATAACAGAGGATTAAATCATAGAATTTAGGGGTCGGGCTCAGATGACATAATGTTACACGCTCTTGTACAGTAGATGCCGATATGCACCTTTCAGTTGTTTGCTATCTGCCAGTAACCGAGAGAAGAAGAAGAAGAAGAAGATCTCATTATTCTTCTTTTAGCTGTAGTCCGTATCTGTGTCTCATCTCATTAATCTTCTTCCTCTTTTAGACTTGATTGGTGGTTGATCCACCAGCCCATGATGTCTGTGAACTCAAAAAATCCCCCACTTAACAAGTCCTCAACTGCTTCTCACTGTAGCCCCTTAATGAAAAGATATTTTTCTGCTGCTTTCACAATGATTTTGAGTTTTCTCTTTTGTTGGAAGTCTGTGCAGTGTGTGTGTTTATCACATCTACCACGATAAAATTGTTTTCCTTAACAACCAGAGTATCTTCCTTAATTCTACTGTATGCACTGCAAGCCTGCACATTTTCCCTGTTAGAGTCCACTCCCACTTTTTTAGCTGGCACCTTTTTCACAGCTTCCGCATATGTTTATCCTTGCGAGACTTTTACCTGCTGAATTTCTGCTGCTCTTTTGCTGGCTTTTAATTTGGCTCTGCTTTCGCACTTGCCATATTCATGTTCCCCGGAACATCTTGCACATCGCTCTCTACCTTTGCATATCGCTGCAACATGGCCAAACTTTTGACATTTGAAACATCTGCGTGGAGGTAGAACATAAAGTCTGACTTCATAGCTCATGTAGCCAAGATACACCTTACTTGGCAGTCTTGTTTCATCAAATGTTAACATTACCGACAGACTATCACATTTTTTTGCCATTTCTATTAGTTTTCAACCTTTGTACATCTGTCACTTTTGCTCCAGATATGTTTTTCTTTATTTCATCAGTTGAGACAGCCGTTGAAATGCCCAATATCACTCCTCTCATTGCCTTATTTCCTTCCAGTACTGAACACTGCACATTTTTCCCCTCCATCTTCGTAACTTTGAGTGCTTTTCATTGCTGAACACTGTCTTTATATGTAACTAAGAACGAACCACTACGAAGAATTATTGCATTTACAGCTTCTCCAAGTAAGTTATTAATTGCATTTGTGAGCTTAATTGGGTTCCACTCACAAAATGATGTCCCTTCCTGAGTTAGTTTAATGATTACAGACCTTCTGATTATTCCGGGAGTGATCATCTTCTGATTCATCAGCACTTGATAACACACTTGGTTGCATCTCCTTTCATCTACGATTGCCTTTTTCAGACTTCACCGAATTCCAAACTTCCTCTTTCCCACGTCCTACCTCCATTCCTCCTAGATCACACCCTGCTGTATCACCCTCCAATCAGACGCAGATACGAGATTAAAGAAGAAGAAGAACATCACAAAGCGATGAGGAAAATGTCACAAAGCTATGAGGAAAACCTCACAAAGCTATGAGGAAAGCGTGACAAAGCTATAGGAGGAAAACCTCATAAAACTATGAGGTGTTCGAGTGCCTCATGACATGACCCTAGTCACCGCAAAAAGGTTGAAAGCGTCCGACCCTCCCATTCCTACCGATATGCCCCCTATGAAAGGAAAATGGGGAATTCTGCTACAAATAGCCCAAGAATACAGAAGACATCACAGGGAAGCCAGCAGGGGTCATGAAATTATCAGAAGGCCAACATTCCTGTGGTCAGAAAAGATGGAAGCAGACATGGCTGGTGAATCATAGAACTGAATGCAAAGCAATATTGAAAGCATATACTGTGAAATGTGATATCCTGTAATCAGTAAAGCAAATGTATACTCATTGATTAAGAAATGCATATAATGAGTGTAATCAAACTGTGTGATTGTATGTACATTTTCACTGCACAAAAGAGGGTTTATGTGGGGTCAGACTGTGAAATGTTGGGAAAAAACCTGTTTACTGGAAATGTATGTGATAATGAGGAAGTGAAAGATGGTTGGAACAGCAAGTTGGGGTATTTTTGGATGGAAAATGCTGAGACATGCAAGCCAGACAGTCATGAGATGAGCGCCTGATTCAGGCACATGGCTTTGCTGGAATTGGGGGGTTGAAACATGTGCAGAATGAGGGAATTGTGATATAAAAAGTAACATTAAGCCAATCATAAGAGGCCAAGAAGCCTAGGGAGAGATTGTGAGCCAATCAGAACTAAGTGGTGACACAGTATTTAAACCGAGCCCTGAGTCCCCAAAATGTTCATTTTCGGCGGACTTCCAGGACCTCATCATCCCACAGCAGCAAGTTGAAGACGGGGACCGCCAAGAGAAAGTGGACCATTTGTCATCTCTCATCTCTTCAACTTTTAACAGCTTTAAAATCTGCTGCTGTAAACAGAGAAAATAGCACTTTGGAGGAAAAAGGGGAAGTAACGAAAATCATCGCTGGCTGCTCTCCCAGCCTGGGGCTGCGAGTCATCTCCGCAGAGAAGCAAGAGGAAGCCGGGGCTGCAAGATTTCTCCGGACTGAAGACTCCACTTCGGGGGCTCGACTCACCCTCCTCCCCGGCCGATGGCTTCGCAGACCATGGGTGGAAGAAGAGAAGGGAAGCTTTGAGCGTCCGCTGTTCAGCCTCGACTGCTTCTTCCCTTTTCCCCGTGAAAGGGGAGCCACGACGCAGAAGACCAGCTATTAATCATCTCTTATTCTCCAATCTCACCATCAAGGCTTTTTAGACATTTATCCACAAATTAATTAGATGTTTTTACCAGGTTTTATCATCCAAAAGGTAATTTTTATCTTGGACTGTGTTAGATTTCTAATCTTTTTAACAGTTTTCACATTTTGAGTAAACTGTGGTGATTTCTGAATTTTATTGGGTTTTGAAACTTTTTATTTTTGATCAAAAGACTGATTTTACCACTTTCAACTTTTTGAATCAAGGCTTTTCAGTCAGGGTTTTGGTTTGATTTTTAATTTTCATCATTTTTGGTTTATTGACTGTTTCATGCAAGTATATCCTGTTTTGGCTGAGCTTTGCGGACTTTCAATAAATACCACAGCATATTAAAAGACAGTATGGGAGTTTGTGAGATCACTGATTCAGTGTCCACTTTTCTTGGGTGATTTTTCAAGAAGGTATTTTTCTACAAGAGGTGTTGCATTTTTGAGTTTTTAAAGGTTACTCTTTTTGGTGTTTTAAAGGCGACGGACACTGACATTTTTTTATTGAACCAATCAACTGATTGTATGAAAATATTCCATTCTTCCCATTCCCCTGATTTAATATGTGTCACCATCCTACATAAATGAAATTATTTAGTCATAGTCCATCTTTCACTCAGTGATGCTGCAGTACCGCCATCTGCCGATAGGTGCGTGCAGCCTTCACGTCAATTCGGTATGAAAAAAAATTGCAGAACGAGAGCAAAGTGATTCGGACAGCGATTATTTTCTAGAGTTTGACGACCTCAATATAAATGATTACAAATGATTACATTGACAATGAAGATGTTTTGGGTGGTGTGTGGGCTGTCAGCCTTATTTGTTCGAGGGAGAGGAGGAAGACGCAACACGGACGGGAAAAGAACACGTTTACGATCGGCTGTAAGATATTTCTAGGTAAAAGATGCTTACAAATATTTTTCTTTGGCGACATGCATGGTCACACACTTAATTTTAAAAATAAAACTACCCATTGGTCACTCGCTGCATCTTCTCAGCTGCTGATTAGCACCTGCTGGTCTGTGCGCAGCTGAAGCTGATGAGACAGATGAAGCGGCCATCATCGTCCACACGAGTGAGTTTATAAACAATATTTATTCATTTGATTTAATTTCCCAGATGAATTATGAAGAAACCATTCAATACATTCAATAATCAATGCAAACGGAATAATCAATGCCAACCCCATATTTTTCAGGCGATACAGATTCATAGTGTTGGGGATTTTTTTGGAGAAGAAGTGAGGGTTATGTTGCCTGCCTGTGCGGTGAGCCTCATCAGAGAAACATTCCCATCTCATCACTACAAGGGATTTTGCCTACCAAGATTAGATTTGTGAATAATGTTATTTAAATAAAGTTTTGTAAAATCATATATTGAGTTATTATTAGTATATTGAGTTTATGAAATATAAATTGATCAAACAGGCACAACCACCTCCCTATACAGCACTGAATATTTCATATTTGATGAGTATGAACACTCTAATATGCTAATATTTGATAAGTTGGTAAGGCAATGCAAACCATGGCTTGGAATTCATTTAAGATGTTTAGTAAACATTTGCAGTGAATATTAAAAATAAAAAAACGTACCCTGTTTACTTCTCGTGTTCTGACAGTTGATTGTCACTGACCCCGTTCTCAGAGTCACACTTGGAAATCGAGGCATATATAGTTGGAATAGCCGTTTTCTTTATCAGAAATCTTTTGGCAAATTTCATTTCAAATTGACATAATGTCTGGCCCAGGAAACACGCACGCAGGCTCAGGATAGATTTAACAGCTTTATTCAACAAGCAGGTGTGTGTGAATGGATTTATGGGGATGTGCTGACGAGGGGCAGGTGTGCGCCCAGCTGAATCCGCTGAGGAGCGGCGAGTCGTGACACAAATTGCATCTTATTCTCGAAATCGCTGTCAACGAAATCTCTACTGCACATTTTTGGTGTTTTACCGACATAAGTCCATTTTTTTTTGCGTTTTCTGAACGAATTTCACCCATGCCATTCTGATTTTCACAGGGACGGGACATTCAAAAACACTCACAGCATGCTCCTCTGGTATAACGTCGCACCCGTACACAACACAACGACAAACCATAATTAATTCGATTCCTGAAATCCTAATGTTAATAAATAATCTATTTGTAATCCAAAAGTATTCCGAGAAATATCTGTAATCGCCGATTTTAAAACGTAAACATCAAATAAAAAAAAGCAATGTCCGCCGACTGTGTGCCACACCGAAATGACGTCACACAGTCAGTGGCCATTTTAGCCGCTGTTCTTGGCTGGGTCAGACAGTTCTCCACAACAGCGTACTTCAAGAGCGCATTGTCACCTTATGCGACATACGTTGACACCAAAACATGTGGGGTTCCAATTAGCTCGTCTCAGACAACAATTTGAGATATGATTTAGCGATTTTGAGTTTTCGTCTGTCCGTCACCTTTAAAATAGACCCCCTATAAACCAATTTTCCTGGTTTTAAACATTTGCCCAGATTACCAAGAGCAATGTAAGACCATGAGAGGCTGTCGTTAATACCGGGGGTGTATTCCAGGTATCTGACTGGATAGGTCAGTCAGTCAGAGGTCTGGTTTACAGGTAGTGGGGGTCCCTGGTAGAAGGCAGACAGTAACAGCTGGGTTCACTCTCAAACATCACCAAGCACACAAAACACACGTGACAGAATTTCCTATGAGGAAAATTCCTCTAGGAACTGCAAGCTGGTGAACCTAACTTCAATCCTGAGGTACAAGGTCAAAAGGGTCTTCGACACGGTGGCGTCCCTGGGTGGGCCCCGAAAGAGCACCGGGGTCCACAAGCTGTTGGGTTTGAGAAGCCTGAGCATCTAAGAAGAGTCCAGCAATCAAGAGAGACTGCTGTGCTGTTCAAGAGACCCTGATCTGAGGCGCAGGTAGGTGGCGACCTGCCTGGGTCCTGCTACAGTGGTAACCTATGAGGGAGCACCACAACAGGTACCAACCTATCAAGAAATTGATAGGCAACATGGGGGCTTCAGGCTGCAGAGTCCTGTCAAGAAGCTGACAGGGCTAGGAGCATCGACTCAGCCAGGCCTCACGAGGTCTGGGAGAAGGTGCAGTGACCTGGGTCTCTCCCCTCATCCCTGTGCCCCGAAGCGCTAAGGGGAGGCTTTGAAGGGAAGACACAAGGCGACCTACAAGGAAGATGGAAGAAGGGTTCGACATGCAGGGGGACGAGGGAAGCCTTAACCCTGCCAAAGAGAAGAAAGAAGATGTGCAAGACAGTGCCTCTGGGGGCTTTGTGCCAGCAGAGGCCTCCAGGGAAATTGCAGAGGAGGTGAGTCCCTCTGGGGCAGATCAAGAGTCGAGGCCCCAGGAGGGAGCATCAGAGGTGAAAGAAGAATCGGCAGTGAAGAAGCATGCTCCAAAAATCCATTTTAAAGTAGGGGTTATGCTGCATACAGGTGACCCGCCCACCTGGAGCAGTAAAGTCCTGCAAGAAATGAGCAAAAGCTACAAGCAAGCTGACATCCACTTCACCCCTGAGACATTAGGAGAAGACATCAGCGCTGAGGTAAGAAGCAGAGGCCAGCAACTCCTACCATCAAACTATCGGGGCATCCCTCTGCTGGTGGTAAGGTGCCCGCCAGCTACTAGCTGTAAAAAAGAAGTTGGGCAGTGGCTGGAATGGTGGGTGAAGCGGCTAGAGTGGCTAGAGGAAGAACAGTATGAAGTGGTGAAGCTGTACAGCTCTAGTCAAGATCTCGACCCCCTGGTCAAAATGGTGGCCAGGGAAATGTAAGTGTCTGCAGGTCTCATCAGGGAAGAAACTTCAGCGGCGAAAAGGTATGAAGACTACGCTACCCAGCTAGGAGAACTGCGGCAGTATGAAGAAAGGTGTAAGGCTCACCGACAACCACAGCTTCTCCAACAGCTTGAGGGCAGCGACAGTGACACGAATTATTCAAGTTTGGTGAGGTTGAACCAACGCTACCTCTCAAGGCAGCATGAAGAAGATGGTGAGCAGTCAGAGGACCAACACTCTCCATTAGACAGTAACGAAGAAAAATGAATGACGCCGAGAGCGACCTCTGAGGACGAAGAGGGCGCAACAGACACGTTAGTAAGAACAACTGAGCGGTTAGCTGCCTCGTTGGAGACACTACAGAGGCAGTTGACCCCACAGCACAGTCGAATAGACGAAGAGGAAGAAAGACATCAAAGACCCAGAGCAGCCTGGCAGGGGGACCAAGACCCCCAACCTCCCTCAGTGAAGGAAAGGCCAGCAATTGACCCAGCACTCTTAGAGGGACTCAGGGCTCTGGTAAGAAGCAAAGAACGGCAGCGCCCCCGTCCAACAAGTCCAGTGCTGTATCCAGCAGGAACACCGAGTACACCGACAACAGTGGTGAGAGGTAAGGAAAATGCACAAGCACTAAGTGGGGCTCAGTCATCAAAGTTTCATCATAAGCCTCACCCCCTTCAAGCTCAAAACCCTCTCCCCAACGAAGGCACAAGCAGAAGGTTTGAAAGAAACCCCCACACGAAAGTTGCATCCTATTTAGAAGGCTTGAAGAATCCACTCCCCCCTGTCCCCTGTAAGGCTCAACTGATCATGTCAAAGGGGAAGACCAGGGCTTTTCGGTTGGTGGCCAGGCCCTGGCGATTGGATGCAGATGTGTTAGTGGTATTCACTGACCATGAGCTGAAGATAAGAAATACTCCCTTCAGAAAAGAGCTACATGTGAAAATTGGTGTGTCATGGTCCAAGCGCCGATTTTGTCCGTGCTCGGGCCATACATCATCTCTGCCGGCTTTGACAGTAGTGTTTACCTTCTGGCTCCCCGAGCTCTTATTGTGACAGTGCTCGGAGGGGCTTCCTGCTGTCAAAGCCTAACAGCTGTGCTGCATTTACGGCTTGTTGGCGGCCAGCATTTATACGGACGCTGACAGCAGTACAATGCAGCAATCTCATCTATCATTTCTTTGTGCCAGACGTTGAGTGAGCGGTTCTCGTCTCAGACGTCATCCTTTCCATGTTCCTGGTCTAGACCGTAAGTAGCTGGGTGTAGCCTTATGGTCCCATGTGTCTTGTATAGTGTGTTTTTGCCCACAGCGGCTTATTGCTTTGTATTTGTGTCTTGTGTTCGTGTTTTAAAACATCATTGCAAAACTCACTGGCGACTTTGGCGTCTTATGGTGGCTCGCGAGGGCCACTGCGTGACATGGTGAAGATTATCAAAAGGAAGTCCAGGCAGTCAGAAGAGACTGGTTTGTTCAAAGGCGAGAAGAATCAGCCATAGAAGTGGTGAGTGGGGGCGACCTACCCTACCACATGATCCTGCTGGTACCCATGGAAGAATACAAGAAAGGAAAAAAGGTTGAAGTTCATCGAGCACTCATGACTTCAAGAATAGTTAGAGCCCTCAACCGAGCCTCCGAACTCGCGCAAAGAAGAGTAGTGCTGGCACTGCATGGGTTAATCACAGGCTCTCACCATTGGGGTGAGGCAGAGAGGGCAGTAACCGCAGCAGTGAAAGACTACATGAACTGGACTGGAGACTGGGGCTTGGTGAACGAAATAGTCATGGTAATCTCACCAGAACAAGACAAAGAGCTACGCCTGAGAGAAGAAGCTGCCTGCAAGGTAAAGAGAGAGAAGAACTCTGGCAGCCCAGAAGCACAGCTGGCTCAGGCTCAAAGGAGTGAAGGTACGGAAAATGTGTGAAAGAGTGGGGTAGAAAGTCAACAAAGCGGCTCATCACACCAAAGAGCTACCACCAGCTCGCTGCAAGTAAGGGCATCAGCCTCAAGGGGTAGAGAGCTGCTTAGAGCCACAGACAGACCCCATCGACAGAACACAGTGGGGGTGTGGATAGAACACAATCCAGAAAGTGACCTTGAAGAATCTCAAGGCAGTCCTGACAGGTATTATGATGAAGAGGTATGCAGAAGGGGCGGGAGACAATGACTGGAAGATTCAGAAGAAGGTCCTGATTCCCTGGAAAGGGAGCAGGAACAATTTGGGCAAAACAACCCCGAAAGTGATGACGAAAGTGTTCTATCCCTAGAACAACCACAGCAACCTATGCAGCAGTTAAGAGTTGGCAGCCGCAGGTGTGAGAAGAAACTAACTAACTAACTAACTAACCTGCACTTATATAGCGCTTTTCTAGTCACAAAGACCACTCAAAGCGCTTTCACTAATACTAACCCTCTATTCTAAGGGCCTATAGGAAACAGATATCTTGGGACAATTTAGAACAGCCAATTAACCTAACATGCATGTCTTTGGATTGTGGGAGGAAACCGGAGCCCCCGGAGTAAACCCACGCAGCACAGGGAGAACATGCAAACTCCACACAGAAAGGTTCCAACCCCTGCCAACCTGGGGATTTGAACCAAGAGGACCCACGGGTAGATATTGAAAAAGTCTCAGCCAAAATAGCCCATGACTTTAATATAGGCCCCACTGAAACAAAAGACCAGCGTAAGGCATACATGCCAGAAGTTGGACAAGCTGAAGTTGAGGTCCCAGTGAGTTGGGGTCAGCAACAAGACACATTCAAAACCCTGCCAGTAACAGCTACATATGGTGAGTGGGCGAATCTGTTAATGACGCCATCCTCTGCCAAAGTAGACAAAGCAAGAGATCTCACCAAACCATTCAAAAAAGCTTTCTTTGAAATAACACATGATGTCATGCTGAGAAGAATGAAGAAAGCTGCCAGAAAACATGCAAAAGAAGTGTTAGAAGAAGAAGAAGTCTCTGCAGACGATGAGGAGGAAGAACCCACTCCAAGGCAAACATGGCAGGTAAAACAAAAGTTGCAAAACACAAACCCCACTGTTATGACAATGTCACAACTGCAGAGAGAAGGGGCCTATAGATACATTAAGGTTCTAAACACAATAGTACCCCCACCAAAAGCAAATCAAGCAGTGGTAGACTACCTGAAAAGTGTTTGGGAGGTAGTGGAAGGTAGTACCCACAATGAGTTAGCCAAGAAGCTCTGGTTAAGCCATGTGACCAACAGTAGGGTGCCCTTAGATGACTCAGAACCAGCCAAAACTTACTATTTGAGAATGGTGCTAGAAGATGATAAAGATGAAGATAGCATGGTGGCAAAGATGAAGCAACAGCTGGATGCGGGCAGCACCCTCACACATGTCTGGCACCTGGTCAAAAGAGATGCACCACAGACGAGGTGGGTACAGGTTTTGAGGAAGATCACCGAAGGTAGGAGAGGAGAGGTGACATTCCGGCTTCCGTCACTTCCTTGTGGTAACGTATCGTCACTTCCTGTTTTGCTGTCTGCCTGTGTGATTTGTCTGTGTGGTTGCTCTCCAGCCACTAGCTATGGCTACTAGCCCTCTTTCCTCTCCTCCTCTGGTGTGCTCTCTCTGTCAGATGTTTAGCTACACCTCTGCCTCTTTTAGTGATAACGGTAAATGTAATAAATGTTGTCTTTTTGAGGCGCTCGAGGCGAGGTTGTCTGATTTGGAATCCCGGCTCCGCTGCATTGAAACACCGTCTGCGCCAGTTAATCTTGACGGACGCCCATTAGCTGCAGCGGAGCTAGCTAGCTTAGGCCCCACTGTCAGCGGTCCCTCGGCTCTCCTCAGCAGCGAGGAGACTGGGTGGGTGACGGTGAGAAGGAAGCCTAGTCGCAAAGCCCCGGTTCACCACCAACCTGTTCACGTTTCTAATCGTTTTTCCCCGCTCAGCGACACACCCACTGAGGAAAAAACTCTGATCATTGGCGACTCTGTAGTCAGAAACGTGAACCTAGAGACTCCAGCGGCCATAGTCAAATCCATTCCTGGGGCCAGAGCAGGCGACATCGAGTCAAATTTAAAAATGCTGGCTAAAAGTAACTGTAAATATTCCACAATTGTTATTCACGCCGGCATTAATGACATCCGTCTCCGGCAGTCGGAAGTCACGAAACTTAATGTAGAATCGGTGTGTGACTTTGCAAAAACGATGTCTGCCACTGTAGTATTCTCTGGGCCCCTCCCCAATCTGACCAGTGATGACATGTTTAGCCGCTCGTCATCCTTAAACCGCTGGCTGTCTGTGTGGTGTCCTAAAAATGACGTGGGCTACATTGACAATTGGAGCTCTTTTTGGGGAAAACCTGGTCTTATGAGACGAGACAGCATTCATCCCACTTTGGATGGTGCGTCTCATTTATCTAACAATCTGGCATCTTTTTTATCCAAATTTCCAAAACCCTGACTACTCAGAGTTGGGACCAGGAAGCAGAGTTGCAGTTTTACACGCCTCTCTGCAGCTCCTCTTCATCCGCCACCCCTCAGCTTAGCCCCTGTCTTCCCCATCAGAGAATCGTTGTCTGCTCCCTCCAAAGTGAATAAAAATATAATGTATAAGCATCCCAAAGTGATAAAGCAAAATATTGGTAAAACTCAAATTAAACATAAAGCCTCTAAATTGAATGATTTGGCCTCTGTTCCTCCTCATAATTTAAAAATTAAATGTGGTTTATTAAATATTAGGTCTCTACATCCCAAGTCTCTGTTAGTCCATGAACTGTTAATTGATCATCAGATTGATTTAATTTCCCTTACAGAGACTTGGTTAGGGCAAGAGGATTATGTTGGTTTAAATGAATCAACTCCCTCTGGTTATTTAAACTGTCAAAATCCCAGAAGTTCTGGTCGTGGAGGAGGAGTAGCAACAATTTACCATTCCAAATTACTAGTTAATGTAAAGCAAAAAACATGTTATAATTCCTTTGAGGGGCCTGGTCCTCAGTATTGGGCACTTTAGCAATTTTAGGTTAAACCCAATTTTATTTGCCATAGTTTATCGTCCCCCATCAACCTACTCAGAATTGTTATCCGAATTTGCTGATTTCTTAGCTGGTTTAGTGCTGAAATCTGATAGAATAATTATAGTAGGGGACTTTAATATACATGTGGATGTAGATAGTGACTGCCTTAATGTGGCTTTTAATTCAATATTAGACTCGATTGGGTTTTCTCAGAAAGTAGGAAATTCTACTCATTACCTCCACCATACATTGGACCTTGTTCTGACATATGGCATAGAAATAGAAAATCTTGTTGTGTCTCCTCATAACCCTGTACTGTCAGACCATTGTCTGTTAACCTTTGATTTTACTATTTCTGACTATTTGGCTCCTAAAGAAAAATATTATTACAGTAGATGCCTCTCAGATGATGCTGTTTCCAAATTTATGCAGATTGTTTCCTCTATGCCATGTGTCAACACAACGGAAATAAGCTATAGACAGCTTGCTCCTTCTGTAATTGATAGCATGGGGGATAGTGTTTCAGCTTCTCTGCATCAGGCTCTAGACTTGATGGCCCCCTTAAAAAAGAAAAAGTCTAATCAGAGATTTCTAACTCTTTGGTTCAACACAGAAACTCGTAGCTTAAAACAGAAGACTCGTCAATTAGAAAGAAAATGGCGCTCTACTAATTTAGATGAAATCTATTTAGCTTGGAGAAATCATCTTTTAATTTATAAAAAATCTCTTAGAAAAGCTAGAACGAGTTATTACTCTGCATTAATAGAAGAGAACAAGAATAATCCCAGGTTTCTTTTCAGTACTGTAGCCAGGTTGACAAAGAGTCAGGACTCTGTCAATCCTAGCATTCCCTTAGAGCTTACTAGTCAGGACTTTATGAACTTTTTCAATAATAAAATTTCATCCATCAGAGATAAAATCAATCAGATTCTTCCCACAGTTAACTTAAATACTGTAACTACTACAACTCCTTCTATTGATGTCTGTCTTGATGAGTTTACTCCAATCGACCTTTGTGAGTTAGACAAAATAGTTTCCTCATCCAAACCTTCAACTTGTCTTTTAGACCCTATTCCTACCAGGTTATTTAAAGAAGTCTTCCCACTTATTGGTAGCTTTATTCTTCATATAATCAATTCTTCATTAACTTTAGGCCATGTACCGCAGGCTTTTAAAACGGCTGTAATTAAACCCTTACTCAAAAAGCCAACGCTAGATCCAGGAGCTTTAGCTAACTATAGACCAATCTCTAATCTCCCTTTCATTTCAAAAATCTTAGAAAGAGTTGTTGCTACGCAATTATTTGACCACCTGCAGGGAAATGGTTTACTTGAAGAGTTTCAATCTGGGTTTAGAATCCATCATAGTACTGAAACAGCCTTAGCGAAGGTCACTAACGACCTCCTTATTGCATCTGATAATGGACTAGTTTCTGTACTTGTCCTTTTAGACCTTAGTGCAGCTTTTGATACTATCGATCATAATATTCTACTTGATAGATTAGAACACTATGTTGGACTTAATGGAACTTCGTTGCAGTGGTTTAGATCTTATTTATCTGATAGGTTCCAGTTTGTTCATGTAAATAATGAGTTTTCTTTCAACTCAAAGCTTAGTCATGGAGTTCCACAGGGATCTGTGCTAGGCCCTACTCTTTTTAGTTTATATATGCTTCCGTTAGGCAACATTATTAGAAAGCACTGTATACATTTTCATTGTTATGCAGATGACATACAATTATACCTGTCAATGAAGCCAGATGATAGTAATCAATTAGCCAAGTTAGAAGCCTGTCTTAAGGAAATCAAAGCTTGGATGACTTGTAATTTCCTGCTATTAAATTCAGATAAGACTGAAGTCATTCTTGTTGGTCCAAAAAACCTTAGAAATTCCTTTCCAAATCAAACTTTCAGTTTGGATTCAGTTACTCTTTCTCTTAATAGCTCTGTGAGGAACCTTGGAGTTATTTTTGATCAGGATTTGTCCTTCAATTCACATATTAAATTTGTTTCTAAGACTGCCTTCTATCATTTGCGTAATATTGCCAAGATTAGGAGCATCTTGTCTCAGAGTGATGCTGAGAAGCTGATCCACGCTTTTGTTAGCTCGAGATTAGATTATTGTAATTCTTTATTATCAGGCTGTCCTAAAACATCTTTAAAAAGTCTTCAGCTGATCCAAAATGCTGCAGCAAGAGTTTTAACAGGTACTAGAAAGAGAGATCATATCTCTCCGGTTCTGGCCTCCCTTCATTGGCTTCCCATAGAGTTTAGAATTAAGTTTAAAATCCTTCTTCTTACTTACAAAGCTCTAAACAATCAGGCTCCTTTTTATTTAAAAGATCTGATACTACCGTATTATCCTAACAGAGCACTACGCTCCCAAAATGCAGGATTACTTGTAATACCTAGAATCTCCAAAAGTACAATGGGAGGCAGAGCCTTCAGTTAGCAAGCTCCTCTCCTGTGGAATCAGCTGCCAATCTGGATTCGAGAGTCAGACTCGATCTCTGTTTTTAAGAATAGGGCTAAAACCTACCTTTTTGATATAGCCTACAATTAGGGAGGGATCATGTGTTTCTGAACCCTCCCTTAGTTATGCTGCTAATAGGTTTAGTCAGCCGGGGGACCTCCAGTAATGCACTGGGCCTCACTCCTTTCCTCACTCTCTATGAAATATTTTTTTTTGCTGGTCATTAACATTTGTTTGTTCTCTCCCATAGACTGAGTCCCCATCGTGCTGTTTGCTCTCTACACGTCTGTTCTTTTCTTCTTCTCTATCCCCTCACCCTCCAGCCAGTCGCAGCAGATGACTGCCCCTCCCTGAGCCTGGTTCTGCTGGAGGTTTCTTCCTGTTAAAAGGGAGTTTTTCCTCTCCACCGTCGCCAAGTGCTTGCTCACAGGGGATCGCCTGATTGCTGGGGTCTTTCTGCAACTGTGGGGGTTCCCCCCTACAGTTGATAGTGCTATGAGATGACTGTTGTTGTGAAATGGCGCTATATAAATAAAGTTGAATTGAATTGAATTGAATTCCACAAACTCTTGCCCTCCTCTGTCACTGAAGAACAACTAGATGGGAAGGTGTCACAATGGGACTTGGAAGGCAAGTTCTATGAGAAGAAAAGAAGACATGGTGAACAGCAACAAAACCCAAAAACAAACCACCTGAAAGAGCTCCCCCGCTCCAACAATCACAAGGGCCAAGGCCCAAGCCGCTGTCAGTAACTGCACAAACTGCTTCAGCTACAGGCCCCAAAGGTGAAGTAAAGAAGAAAAGTAATTACTTGCCACCAGAAGAATATCAGAAATTGACTCCAGAACAGAAAAGAGCCCACTGAGAGCAGCATCAGAAGACCCTCTCGGGGGCCAAAAAGTAATGGCAGCTCGGGGGCCGGTCATTTTAAACAATGTCTACCAAGATGAAGAAGTGTTTTACACCAACATCAATGGGGTCTGCTACTTGGTAGATACAGGAGCAGAAGTGTCGATGACCTGCCAACCCCTACAAATAAAAGGGCACCTAACAGTGATACTTGCGGATGGGCGGACGACAAAAATGCCATATGGGGTATGGAATGACATCGTGTTTGTGAGAGGGCCCCACAACTTGATCTCCTACAAAGACCTAAAGGATCTGCAGGATCCTGAAGGCCGGAAGAAAAGACTGAGAGCAAGAATACAGCACCTGCAGTCCATCAAGGTCAAAATAGACTTCAGTAATCTCTTGCTGTATCTGAGTAATCTGACAGACAAAAAATGGTACAAGCCAGTAAATGTGCCTGCAGTGAGAGAGCAAAAAGTGGAGGAGAGTGATCTCTCCCCGCAAGGTAAAGAAGAATTAAAGCGAATCCTTCATACTGCAAATGTGGCCTATTTCAGAAATGATTGTGGGGACATGGGTGCAAAATACACCCACACAATAGAAGGGGGGATTCATCCTGCAGTAAAACAATATCCTCTGAACCCTGCAGCTGTTGAAGAAATGGACAAAATAGTGAGGGAGTTAAATGCTTTAGGCATAATCAGGAAAGAGTCAAATCCCCCAACCAACAGTCCCATTCAAGCAGTAAGAAAACCGGATTCAGCTGGAGGAGGCTGGCGGCCAGTTATTAACTTCAAAGCCCTCAACAGAAGAACAGTTGCCAATAAAGCAAGTTTGATAAAGCCACAAGGCACCCTGAAGACTCTCCAGGTGAGAAAATACACATCCTGCATCGATTTGGCAAACGGGTTCTTCTCGCTGAGATTAGCTAAAGAATCACAATGTAAAACAGCATTCACCCACAAAGGCCAATCTTATGTATGGCAGCGCCTCCCCCAGGGATACAAGAATTCACCAAATGTGTTCCAGGCAGCAGTGATGGATATACTGCAAGGTTTAGAGGCCACAGTCTAACATCGATGATGTATTCATTGCAGATAACACAGAAGAAGAACACCTGAGAAAACTACAAACAGTCATTGACAGACTCACAACAGCAGGGTTAAAACTTAACCTCACAAAGTGTCAGTTTGCCTGCTTCCAAGTAGACTACCTGGGGTTCCAAATTTCATCTGAACTGGGGCTCTCGGGTGGTTACAGAGAGAAGTTGGAAAAAATCAGGTCCCCCACAACAGAAAATGAGTTGCAGAAGATTTTGAGGCTCTGTAATTATGTCAGAGATCATGTTCCTGGCTATCAGAAATATGCTAGGCCTCTCTCTATGCTAAGCTAAAGAAAACTGACAGATCTCCAAATGCAAAGAAAAAATGGGACTGGTCAGCATCAGATCAACAACGTCTGGAAGGTTTGAAGAAAGCCATTCAAAATGCAGTAACCCTAGAACCCCAAAGCTTCACCACTCGCTTAGTTGCCGAAGTAAGTTGTGATGAAGATGATGTGATTGTCACTGTGGCCAATGAAAATGGTGGACTAGTGGCCCTCTGCAGCTACACCCTGTCATCGGTGGAAAAGAAATATCCACTAGAAGAGAAAGAACTGGCAGTTGTTGCCAAATACCGGAGTCATCTTAAAGAGTTAGCCCAGGGGCAAGGCATCAAGGTAGTCACACAAAGTCAGGTGCACAGGTATCTGACAAAAGCCACAGTAGAAAGCACAAAAGCCACAAATGCAAGGTAGGGGCAATGGGAAGATCTGCTACAAGACCCAGACCTAGAAATAGGTCCTGCACGACCAGTCAGTAAGAAGACAGCAAAACCTGACAAAGACAAAGAGCATCCATCAAGATGGACACTTTACACAGATGGGTCTAGAAAAGGGCCAGATGACAAAGCGTACTGGGGCTTTATCCTAAAAGAGGGAGAGAAAGAAAGATGGATAATAAAGGGTAAAGTACTCGGTACAGCACCAACAGGAGAGGTCACAGCAGTCCTGGAAGGGCTGTTAGAGTTGGAAAAGAGGAAGGTAAAAAAGGCAACACTGATCACCAATAGTGATTATTGTGCACGAGCACTGCAAGATTTAACTATTTGGCAAGAAAATGGATTTGAGGGAGCAAAAGGAAAGCCGGTGGCGCATCAAGACTTGTGGAAGAAGATTGCAGAAATCAGACTGAATATGGAGCTAGAGGTAGTGCACCAGAAGGCTCACAAGAAGACAGGTCCTCACTGGCAAGGTAACGATGAAGTTTATCGTTATGTGCAGATGAGGAGAATCATCCTTGTAGGTCAGGAAAACTGGGAAGACACACCCAAAGGAAGGGTAATCCCAGAAGGTTCCGTGCAGGGAGTAGTGGCTGCAGTGCATGAGTCACTGGGCCACGCAGGTACAATCCCTACACGAAGAGAGCTGGAGAAATTGCAGCTCTGGGTCCCTACACATCGCATCCGTCAAGTCCTCAAGAACTGTGAAGTATGTGGAAAACACAGCACAGATAGGAGAGGGCAGAGGGTGGATTGCCTGACAATAAAGAGCACTGTGCCATGGGGTTCAGTATGCATGGATGTGGCTGGGCCAGTGGGGGTAAACGGCAAGAAGGGTGAAAAATACATCCTAGTCTTAGTTGACTCCATGTCTGGTTACACAATTGCAAAGGCTGTGCGAAAAGCAAATGGCAACAGTGTGGTTACAGTGTTGGAAGAAACCTGTAAATGCTTGGGGGTGCCAAAAGAACTGAGAACAGACAATGGCACTCACTTTCGCAATGCACAGGTAGATCAGTGGTGTCAGCGGTTTGGGGTAATAAGAGTTTATCCCCCCCATACACCCCACAAGCAAATGGGGTGGTGGAAAGAACAATAGGGCTGGTGAAGAGTTGGATTGGAAAGAATGAAAACTCCAGAGAATGGAGTACAAAGCTGTTGGAAATGGCTCAACAACTGAATGACAGACACCACACAGGTAGCCCCCCCCTCTCAAGAGCTAAACCAACACCCCTTCACATCTCAGGAAGTGGGGCGGAGCCCTGAAGATAAAAAGGAGTCACAGCAGCCTAAGGTGCCTTTTCAGGTGGATCAACGAGCGTGGAGCAGAGCACACCAGCCTACAACCGCTGCAGTTAAGCCGAAGTAAGACCGAGCTGACATTGTTAAGCAAGTGTTGGACAGCAACACTGTCCTTTTGGAAGAGCACGGGATCCAAGGAGTGGAGTAGTTGAAACCAATCTCTGTATAAGAGAAAACCAGAAGCTGAAAATGTCCGACAATACCTCCAGAATACACGCATTCATCGAACTGGCAACGGTGAAGGGCTTGATCATCATGTGAAGAACATCATATGCGTTTTGGATGGCCAGAGCCCTAGATTTGTTGCAATATGCCAAAAAAGTTTATTTATCACCAGAAACAGAAACCCTAACCTGGACCCAAGCAAGAAATTTGTGTGTGATATGTCTGAAGCCCTCCCTTCTTGACATATCTTGGGAAGGCCAAGCTTATAGAAAACCACCGAAGATTTCCGTCTGCACCGCTGGGCTTCATGGTATGACTTGGAAGACAGTCCAGGTCCTGGGTGGCCATGTTTGTGGCCAGTGTCGCCTGGAAACCTTACCCAGGGTGGTGTTCATGATGCAATGGGGTCATCGAGACGGTGCCAGTATATCACCTCATGGGTGCACCTGTCAGTGGGATGGGCGATATCTTCAACTGTGCATCGTCTGTAAGAGCGCCATGGGTCGAGGGAATCTTCTGATGGCAGTAAAGGCAGAGGGTTGGCAAGTCAGGAAGATGGTGAGTCCGTTGCAAGCGCTTTCACCGGGCCTTGAGCAGGTGTATGGAGAACAGATGATGGTGCTTACTACTGCCCCAGGCCAAGCATCTGCACCCAGCTCGCCTGCGACACCCTCGGCGCCCTGCTGCCCCCTATTTCCATCAGTTTCGCTGCCCCCAGGGTTGTGCTCTACCAGCGCAAGCGTCCCCTTGACCGACCTCACTGTAGGTCCAACCCCCCTGGATGCAGCAATACAGCTTGGATGGCCCTACAACCCTTATGCTACACCAGCGCAGACACCACCCTTGGGTACTCTACAATATCCTCAGGTTTTCAGGGTGTATTGTGACCCAGGGGATCCTGACTATACACCGCTTCCAGTACACCTTTCTGAGGCACAGCAGGAGCAAGCACGTAACCATGGCTTCGAGGGGCCATGGCAGCTCACTACATGGGCTACATTGATCAAAGAAGTTATTGATAACCCCTACCTCCCCATACAAGAGCTTGATCCAGTCCCCAAAGAAAAGGGTGTCCGGAAGACGGCGCTGTATGCCTGGATAACGTCGCTTGATGCCGCGATGCCCACAGGGGTCAAGACTCAAGCAAAAACTGCCACTTACACAGTAACCTCTGAAGATTGGGTAAGGGGGGGTCAGGTACAGATACCCGGTACTTGGGTTGGCCGGGCCCCAGAGCCAACTCGGCCAGAAGATACTCGGAGGGTAAACGTAACAGTGTCTATGGTATCTGTACCATTGAAGGGCATCTACTCAGTGGGTGCTGAAATCAAAGTCTTCGATGAGCCTGAATGGCAAAGGAGCTCTAAGGCCACTGAGGGTAAGGGTCGGCTTGGAAGACTCCTGGCGAAGGCTAAGAAATGGCCCTTATTCCAGAAAAGAAGACGAGATTTGTCATCTCCACCCCCTGAATAGATTGCACATGCATAAGCACAAATTACATTTCAGAACACTTACAACATAATCATACACATCCATCGGCTTCCGTCGGTCTATGATGACCATGGAAGAGAATCCTAGATGTCTACTCTGCTGGAACAGCACCGCCTGTGGCTGAACAGGCCGATGCGCAAATAGCAGTCCCTGTCACACAGGTCGCACTTGTGGATGGTCTCCGTGCTGCTGGGTCTGTGGCGGTTCTTCCTGCAGGTCCTTTTTTCATCTGCTGCAGCAGTCAGTTTCTCTTCTCCCGCCTTGAGCTGTCTGGTCAGGGTGCCTCTCCATTTGGAGCGGTCCATTGCGAGGTCCTCCCAGCACTCTGTGTTGATCCCACAGGGCCTTCATACTGTATCTCTCTTGCAGACGTCTCTGAATCGCAGCTGTGGGCGGCCAGCGTCTCTCCTGCCAGTCGCCAGTTCTCCATAGAGGACGTCTTTGGGGATTCTGCCATCCTCCATACGGTGAGCATGGCCTAGCCAGCGGAGCCTGCACTGCCTGAGTAGAGTAAACATGGAGGGAAGGCCGGCGCGGGACAGGACTTCTGTGTTGGGCACTTTGTCCAGCCAGGATAAGTCCAGGATGCGGCGAATGAAGCGCAAGTGGAAGGAATTCAGTCTCTTTTCCCGCAGGGCGTATGTTGTCCACATCTCACTCCCATAGAGCAGTGTGCTGATGATGCAGGCATTGTACACTGCCATCTTTGTCTTGACAGAGAGTTTGGGATTCTCCCACACTTGTGTGGTGAGGTGAGCGAGTGTGAAGGCTGATTTTCCAATCCTCTTGTCGATCACTGTATCAAGGGAGAGGTTGCTGCTGATCGTGGACCCCAGGTACGTGAACTGATTCACAACCTGGGGTCATGGTAATGGTTGGTGGTGCTTCCATGCCTTGTGCCAAGATGTTAGTCTTCTTCAGGCTGATGGTAAGCCCGAAGTCCATGCATGCCTGGGAGAAGCGGTCCATCAGGGTCTGAAGCTCCTATTGTGTGTGGGTTGCGACTGCAGTGTCGTCTGCGAACAGCATATCTCTGATTAGAGCCTCACGTACTTTGGTTCGGGCTTTCAGGCGGGCGGGGTTGAAAAGCCTGCCGTCAGATCTTGTATGGAGGTAGATTCCCTCTGTCGCTGTGCTGAAGGCATGCCTCAGGAGCATAGCAAAGAAAATCCCAAAGAGGGTTGGCGCAAGTACACAGCCCCGTTTCACTCCACTGTGTATATTAAATGGCTCTGAGACGTTGCCGTCGTACTGCACCATTCCCTGCATGTTGGTGTGAAACGATTCGATGAGGCTTTGCAACTTTGGTGGGCATCCTATCTTTGGCAGGATCTTGAAAAGGCCCTCTCTGCTGACCAGATCGAACGCTTTGGTGAGGTCAATGAAGGCGACGTACAGGGGCATGTTCTGTTCTCTGCACTTCTCCTGGAGTTGGCGGATGGAGAATATCATGTCCACCGTCGATCGCCCAGCACTCAAGCCACACTGAGACTCGGGGTAGACATGTTTGGCAAGCTTCTGTAGACGAACGAGAACAACTTGTGCGTAGACTTTGCCAACAATACTGAGAAGGAAGATGCCCCTGTAGTTGTTGCAGTCGCTTCTCTCCCCTTTGTTTTTGTAGAGGGTGATGATCTTGGCGTCCCTCATGTCCTGTGGTACAGCACCTTCCTTCCAGCACTGGCACAGGACGTCATGCAATGGCAGCAGTAGGGCGGTCTTGCAATGCTTGATCAGGTCGGGAGGTATGCCGTCGTTTCCAGGTGCCTTGCCAGCGGCCAAGCTATCAATGGCCTTGCTGAGTTCGTCGATGGTTGGCTCAGCATCAATTTCATCCATGGATGGCCGGCAATCGATGGCATCTAGGGCTGACGGTGTCACGGTGTTCTGTCTGGAGTAGAGGTCGGAGTAGTGCTCCACCATCTCTCCATCTGCTTGTTCTTTTCTGTGATCATCTCCCCAGTGGAGGATTTGAGGAGCTGAGTCCAGTACTCGTTGGCACAGCGCCGAGCAGTCTGCTGAACTTTGCTTCTCGCAGCCCTGAGAATCTGGAGATTCTTCTCGTTTGGGTACTTCTTGTACTCAGCAAGTGCTGAGCACTTGGCTTCAATGACGGGGTCATCTCGGTCAACTTGGCATCAAACCAGTCCTGTGACTTCGAGGTCTTCCTCCCAAAGGTAGCCAAGGCTGTGCGGTGGATGGTGTTTCGCAGCTCTTCCCACTTCTGCTTTGCAGATTCTCCTTCTTGTAGTTCACCAAGTTCCTTCACAAAGGTGGAGGCAAACTGCTCAACAAGTTCTGGTTGGGCCATCTTGCTGGTGTCAATCCGTGCCTTTCCAGGCGGTCTGGCGTAGTGGAATTTCTTCAGCTGCAGCTTGACCTTGCAACACACCAATGAATGGTCTGTGTCGCAATCTGCACTCTGGAACGAGTGGGTGATAGCACGTTCTTCAGTAAGGTGCGCCTGGTCAGGATCAAGTCCAGCTGGTGCCAGTGCTTTGGACGCGGATGTCGCCAGGAAACCTTGTGTTGGGGCTTGGTCTTGAAGAACGAGTTTGTGATGCACAGATCATGATGTGTGCAGAACTCGAGCAGCCGCTGTCCGTTGTTGTTCATTCTGCCCACGCCAAATGGTCCAAGACAGGAGGGCCAGGAGTCGTGGTCAGAACCCACTCTGGCATTGAAGTCTCCAAGGAGAATAAGTTGTTCAGAGTTGGGGATGATCCTGACAGTTGTTGCGAGATTCTCGTAGAAGTCGTCTTTTGCCTCTGGTGTGGCTGTCAGTGTTGGGGCATACACACTGATGAGGGTGACTGGGCATGGAGTGGTGTTAAGTCGGAGGGTGAGGAGTTGTCCAGAGCCATTGCTGCCCGGTTCCACTATCTTCAGCAAGGTGTTCTTCACTGTGAAGCCCACTCTGTGTTCGTCGCTGCCCTTTCCCTGCCAGTAGAATGTGTAGTCCTTCTCTCTCAGTGTGCCTGTGTCAGCCAACCGTGTTTCCTGGAGAGTGGCGATATCCACTTCCAGTCTCTTCAGCTCATTATTGATGATGGCAGTCTTCCTGGTGTCGCTGATGTCCTTGAGGTTAGCAGCGAGTCCTGTCATCATAGTGTAGACGTTCCAAGTTCCCAGTTTTAGAGTTGGTCTCTTTTGTTTTGTTGTCTTGCCTGGTGCAAAGGTTCTTAGCCTGCCGTTCGGACTTCACCTCTTCCCCATGCACCCAGTGAGGAAAGCAGGCTGTGGCGGGACAACACCTTATTGGCTGGGGGCTGCCTAGCTTGAGGCGGGCGGTAGCGGTCCAGTGAAATCAGATGATCCCTCCCACCGTCGGGAACAACCCCTGGCGCCACGCTCTACGCCAGTTGAGTGGTGGCTTATAACCGGTAACTGTCATTCCCCGTGTTTTGTCTACGCCGAAGGGGAAGCTGGAGTGTCCTCTCCAGTGGTCCGGTGTTCTACCTTCCAGCGTTGGGCGTTGGTAGGATTCAAGCCTGGGCAGGAAGATATGGAAGACAAGATGTTGCCCATACAGCATGTCCCCCCTCTCCACGTCACTGATGAATCCAAAGGAACAGCAGGGCTGCTACAGTTTGGCACCAGTGCAGTCGCAGGAGCTGCCAGAACGATGTTGAGCACAACAGAGAACTGCCTTAGGGACTCCGACTCCAGATTTTTCCTCAGGGTTGACTCCCAAAGCCTTTCCCGTGACCGGGTATGCTGCAAGGCAACGGAGGTTTGAAATCAGGGTTTACCATCCCCTAGATGGGCTACCTTCTCAGGTTAATGGGCCACCATCTACCCGAAGCATCTGGTTTTAAGGTGCCAGAAATCCACCCTCGCCCCTTCTCCTATTAGTAAAAGCAGTTCCACCGGGCTTAGAAACTAAACCACACGGGCAGGCTATGAGTTGGACTTAGTTGTCAGAGGCTTTTTGAGATGCATGCCATAAGAAGCATTTTATAAGCACTGGGAGCTTAACCTCAGTGCCGCTCCTGGCTATGACAACCTTGGAACAACATCATACACATACTGCATTACATACATATCACCCATTGGTTTGCACATAAACCTATACACTTTTCAAGTTTCACATACACATCATACAGATGAAAGTCAACATATATTTACAGAAGTTTCACACACAATTAGACATAAACACACACACACACACACACACATATATATATATATATATATATATATATCATTCGCTCACTCTCTCTCATACGATACGTGTGTGTGTGTGTGTGTGTGTAAGTGTACATACATACGTAGATGTAAATAAAGTGTACATAAATATGTTTTTAGAACTCTTATTTTTATAACAAGATACGTAACTCAAGATGAAGATGATTTACGTACTGCACAGGTTAATGAGAGCTTTACTGCTCCTCAGGTGACGCCTCATCGTCAGGTGCTAGAGGCGCAGGATTGTCGAGGGCAGCTGCAGGAGGTGGCGTAGTGGCTCGACGGGAAGACTATTTCACACAAAAAGGGACAAGAGAACAGCAAAAAGTTCCACGCTGCCAGACTAGCGATAAAGAACAATGAATGCGGTCTTCCTTCGGTGGGTATGGGCGCTCTGCAGGGATAGAAGCTGGGTAAAACGTCTCGGCCAATCAGCTTGCGAGGTAAAACGTCTCGGCCAATCAGCTTGCGAGATTCCTGAGCAGTGAAGAGGTGGGCGGAGAGGAGTGGAGCGGTGGTCAGAGAGGTGGATTTTGAGTTGAGCGGCTGTCCGTGTTGATACCTGATGTTCTAATGTAGTCTCCCTGCCTTCTGCTAGCGCCCGCCCATTTTTTCTCAATTTTGAATTTTTGATGAATATTTCTGAAAAATCCGCGATGCACTGAGGGCGCGAAAGGTGAAGCGCGAAGTAGCGAGGGATCACTGTATTCTTTTTATTTTTTATTTTTATGTTTGTTTTGAGCTGCACTGGGTTATGCCGACCGAGGGGTGACAACACCCCCTCGGAGATGAAAAGGAGAAGTGATGACATCACCAGTGAAGCATAAAAGCTAAGTCTGTCATCATGGGTGCTCACTTGGATAAGGGGCATCACTGAATACAGGCTTCAGCGTCCTCTAAATTATGTATGGGTCGGAAAAGGAAGATCTCAACAGGACGCGCAACAACATCTGAGCTCCCTAAGAAGAAACCCAAAATAGGGGAGCCTCAACAAATGAGTAAGAAGAAGCTCTGCCTAATTATCTTGCTCAAGTTTATGGCCATAACCTTCGGTATGGTAGTGCTGGTTACCATACTATACTGGCTGGGTTATGAACCATGGGCCCTCACCCACACTAGGGCTCAGTTTGTTACCACCAAGAGGTTTCAACAAACCTGCTGGGCAGCAGAAAGAAGAAGAGTTTACATCGTTCTGCTCAGCAATGACACTCAGTTCAACTTAACCGAGATGCAACAGCAGATAACCAACCTCAGCTTTGAAGAATGGAGAGAAAAATGGAACGACACTTTGTGGTTCGAAGACCAACTCAACATCACAGGTGCACAACCTGGAAGATGGGCCATTGAAGAATTGCAAGATCTCACAGGAGAAGGGGGGCCTATTAAGGTTGCTCATCCTCACAAAGAAGTAACAAATAAAAGTCCGGAGCAACTGGATAAAGCCAGAACTGTATTCTTCAGCATGGTACTGTACCTGGAGCTGCAAACCCGTACCAGGTAAGAACAACACTGGATACTGGGAGGCTGAAGTGGTCCATGGACCGGCCCATTATCGCAACGAGATCTGCATAGGGATTTTCCCGAATTATGGGCCATTCTGGGGTTATTATAACCTTACCTGTCCAGGTACAGAGACACTTAAGAAGAGAGTGAAAAGAGCCATTCTAGTCACTACTCACAATAGTACAGCAGCCAACATGACACATCTAACACCTTTACCTCAAGTCGCCACAACTCCAACCCCAGGGAAGTCGCATTCCAGTAAAACAACTACAAAACCACCCTCACCAGAAATAACTTTGAAATTTACAGAAGAAATTGTGAACGACTTCAAGCCTGTTTCTAAAGCTCAAAAAGACTACAGCCGGGAGTTGGTCACCTACTGCATGCAAGAGAAAAGAAGTAAATTAGCCCCATGTTTCTGGAACATCAACGGCAAATGCCCTAGTGGTAAGCATTACATGGTTATCGCTCGAGTGTACAAACCTTTCATCTGGTTAATACCTGGCATGTCCCTCAAGACGGTACCAACAGCAAACCATGAAGACTGGCTAAATGGCACCTTGCCCTGGCTGTGGATGTTTGACTTAAACTATTTTCAAGCTACATTTGCACCTGGTATGCCTGTTAGGCCGCAAGGCCTAGGTGAAGTTCGCAAACCTCTGTTTTATGTGCAAAGGTTGCCAACTCCAGATGACCTGTTGAAAGTCCCCCAAGGAGACTTCAAAAAGATTGATGAATGTGTGGTAAACACGATATACGACACACTCAATGATACTGAATGGGTAGCTGATAAAAAATCGCCCAGATGCCCCTGTGGGAAGTATGGACCGGCATCTGGGGTGCATGGATGTATGATTGTACATCACTGAAGAAGAAAACAGTCAAAGGTATTTTGCAGTCATGGCATGAACAATGGAAATGGGATGAATGGCAGACATGGTGGGGAATGGAAGAAGAGGAAGTGAAGAAATGGGTCCTGCCATGTTTCACCAAAACCACAAATTATTGGGTGAAGTATCAGTTTCTGGCAACAGTGTACTTGAAGTATCGAAACATCTGGCCTTGGTCGTTCACCTCTATTAATTACATCAGTCCAACACCATGGAAGATGATCTGCGACAAAAGTAAGACCACCTGTACAATCAGCTTATCAAGAGGGGATTGTGGGCAAGTCCCTTATTGGAAGAAGGAATGTGAAGAATATTATGGGGGAGAATTTGAAACTTATGGTTTGCAGACAGTCTGGAAGAAGATTAATGGACACTGGAGTAGAGTGCCCCCTGAAAAGGTGGGGTGCACCAAAGCACTTATGGGGCATTCCATGCACAAAAGGAAGCAGATTCTAGGTCAAATCATCCCTCAAGTCGTAGATGACCCACAGTTCTATGTTGCAGAGAGCTATGCATTCAGGAAAAGCCTCTGTGAAGGAAAAGAAGAAATTGGTTATGAATGGCTGGGAAAGAATGGCATCTATAACAATGGCACCTGTCACTCTCCTGCTGAGCATTGGCTTTGTTGTGGCACGGGTAGGAATAAACATGAATGTACTTTCCTGGAAATGGCGGGAAAGACAATTAAAGGGACTGTGACTATGGTTCTACAAGGAGCAGCTGAAATAGTTGAAGAAGGGCTAAAAGTCGTCTCTACCTGGCTGGGAACACTGCTCAGCTGGGTATGGCCCTATCTGTTGCTTGGATTAGGCCTGCTAATAGCAGGGATAATCCTGCTGGTAGTCATCAAGGGTGGCGCCCGAGCTGCCGTATCATCCATCTTTCGTCGAAAGAGGGCGCCGAAGAGAGGAGGGGTGGGGAAACTCCTCCCACTAAAAGAGGAAGTATAGTTATAAAACTTCCGCACCACGCAGTTGCAGACCTCATTTGGATTCGGGCTGACGACCATTGAACACACAACTTCCCCCCGCTCCTCAGATTTAGCATCAGAATCAACTGGCACAGCGCAGCCTACTGCAACATGACTACAGAAGGAACAACAGTAGATGATTCCTACACTGCAGTGGACGGCTCATACAGAGTGAGTACAGCACCTTCACCTGCTTGGGTCACTGAACTGACAAAGGCCAAAATACAATTCTGGGTACTGCAAGCCATCTGGGCATGTTTCTGCTGTACTGGAGCCTGGTCTAAGGGGCACATCCTGAGAATGGTGACAACCTTGGCTGCAGTTATCCGCATCACCTTGGTCAACATCATATTTGGCAAATATGATCACACTCTGACTCTGTTCATCATCTACGTATATGTTGGGTCGTATTACACCACAGTGTGATCCCGAAGGTCTTGCCCGCGCCGTAGTGATCCTCTTTTGAGTTGCTATCGACATACTTTCCATCTTCTACTCTGCTTGTGTCATAGTGAATGTGACTTGGGTGGGGCTGATGGCAGCCGCATTGCTGGCTCGTCAAATATGGCTGGTGATGAAACTGAAAAAAGAGTGGCCGCAGCATCTGGGTCAGTAGGCTGGCAGCTGTTGCCTTTTGGGGAGTAATTTGGGGGGGGGTCCTGACAGTGATATGGTGGATGGATCTCATCTGTGCCTCAGCCATGATAGCATGGATGATGTCCTATGCAGCGTTCTTCCCCACAAAGGTTGAGGGCTACATAAAAGAAATCGCTATACTCAACACAGCACTGAAGCCTATGCAGTCTGTAACTGATGTAAAGATCTGTGATTCAGCATAAAAGGGGAGGGTAAAACCTCCTGAAGATTTGGCTTACAGCTAACTAGCAAGCCTGCTATTCTGCCTAACAAACACTCCAATTACAAGATGTGCTCTATGCTTCACCTGTCTGTTGCAGGATGGGAGAGTTGCCTGCCTGTTCTGTCATACTCCCCTGGCTGAAATCAAGTTCCTATGGGACATTGTTGGAACTCTGTGGTGCCACAATTGCTGTCCAGGTCCCACAACAATTCCACCGGTGCCCATGAGTGGTCTCTTCAGTCAAGAAAAGGACATCGCTATACCCCTGATTGTACCTGAAGTGAGGTGGCCCATACAGACAACAGGGAAGTTGCTTCACGACTCATCAAATCAGGGGCTCAGACCACAGTGGAAACCTATCAAGTACAACAATGGCTTCTACTAACCGCTGTATCAGATAGTATGGGAGCTTCCAGATGGATCTGTGGCGTTTTCAACCCATCTCATGCATAATGATGCATGGCTGGCCTGCATCCAAGCTGCGCCAGCACTGCCTCAAGCTAATGACACCCTGTACAATGATGCTATGGATGCTCTTTCACAGCTGACGCAGGCCATAGGCGGAGGGCCGGCACCTCCACCTTCCTCGGGGTCCCAGTCCTCTGTGGCGCAGGTTCCTGCAACGGCCGTGACTGCCACTCCGGGAGTCGCACCTCTTTCCATTGCATCCCCATGGGTTGATCAGCCAAACTCCACAAAGCTTGCTTCGCCGGAAGGTCGTTCACCGACTCCAGGCCAGCTTCTTATAATAGATGAGGCTGGAGATGAGCCACCTGAGGAGGTACCTCTGCAGGGATCAAGTACGGCTTCATCTCACAGGCGTCACACCTCACCAGCAGCAGCACGTCACAGCTCAACTCCACGAGAAGATGTCATTTCTCTAACAGCAGATGATGAGGATGTTCTTTTGGACACCACTCCACAGATTTGTAAGGGTGAAAGCCAGCACGATTCCCCAACCAAGGGGTGTTTGAGTGCCCCATGACATGACCTTAGTCACTGCAAAAAGGCTGAAAACGGCCGACCATCCCATTCCTACCGATATGCCCCCTATGAAAGGAAAATGGGGAATTCTGCTACAAACAGCCCAAGAATACAGAAGACATCACAGGGAAGCCAGCAGGGGTCATGAAATTATCAGAAGGCCAACACTCCTGTGGTCAGAAAAGATGGAAGCAGACATGGCTGGTGAATCATAGAAATGAATGCAAAGCAGTATTGAAAGCATATACTGTGAAATGTGATATCCTGTAATCAGTAAAGCAAATGTATACTCATTGATTAAGAAATGCATATAATGAGTGTAATCAAACTGTGTGATTGCATGTACATTTTAACTGCACAAAAGAGGGTTTATGTGGGGTCAGATTGTGAAATGTTGGGGGGAAAACACTGTTTACTGGAAATGTATGTGATAATGAGGAAGTGAAAGATGGTTGGAACAGCAAGTTGGGGTATTTTTGAATGGAAAATGCTGAGACATGCAAGCCAGACAGTCATGAGATGAGACCCTGACTCAGGCACATGGCTTTACTGGAATTGGGGGGTTGAAACATGTGCAGAATGAGGGAATTGTGATATAAAAAGTAACATTAAGCCACTCATAAGAGGCCAAGAAGCCTAGGGTGAGATTGCGAGCCAATCACAACTAAG
The DNA here is from genome assembly GCA_020510985.1 of Pholidichthys leucotaenia. Classification (NCBI taxonomy): domain Eukaryota; kingdom Metazoa; phylum Chordata; class Actinopteri; order Cichliformes; family Pholidichthyidae; genus Pholidichthys; species Pholidichthys leucotaenia. The sequence continues at coordinate 253,412,599 of CM035842.1, read as the reverse complement.
TGGTGAAACAGTATTTAAACAGAGCCCTGAGTCCCCAAAATGTTCATTTTCGGCGGACTTCCAGGACCCCATCATCCCACAGCAGCAAGTTGAAGACGGGGACCGCCAGGAGAAAGTGGACCATTTGTCATCTCTCATCTCTTCAACTTTTAACAGCTTTCAAATCTACTGCTGTAAACAGAGAAAATAGCACTTTGGAGGAAAAAGGGGAAGTAAAGAAAATCATCGCTGGCTGCTCTCCCAGCCTGGGGCTGTGCGTCATCTCCGCAGAGAAGCAAGAGGAAGCCGGGGCTGCAAGATTTCTCCGGACTGAAGACTCCACTTCGGGGGCTTGACTCAGCCTCCTCCCCGGCCGATGGCTTCACAGACCACGGGTGGAAGAAGAGAAGAGAAGCTTTGAGTGTCCACTGTTCAGCCTCGCCTGCTTCTTCCCTTTTCCCCGTGAAAGGGGAGCCACGATGCAGAAGACCAGCTATTAATCATCTCTTATTCCCCAATCTCACCATCAAGGCTTTTTAGACATTTATCCACAAATTAATTAGATGTTTTTACCAGGTTTTGTCATCCAAAAGGTAATTTTTTATATTGGACTGTGTTAGATTTCTAATCTTTTTAACAGTTTTCACATTTTGAGTAAACTGTGGTGATTTCTGAATTTTATTGGGTTTTGAAACTTTTTATTTTTGATCAAATGACTGATTTTACCACTTTCAACTTTTTGAATCAAGGTTTTTCAATCAGGGTTTTGGTTTGATTTTTAATTGTCATCATTTTTGATTTATTGACTGTTTCATGCAAGTATATCCTGTTTTGGCTGAGCTTTGCGGACTTTCAATAAATACCACAGCATATTAAAAGACAGTACGGGAGTTTGTGAGATCACTGATTCAGTGTCCACTTTTCTTGGGTGGTTTTTCAAGAAGGTATTTTTCTACAAGAGGTGTTGCATTTTTGAGTTTTTAAAGGTTACTCTTTTTGGTGTTTTAAAATAGACCCCCTATAAACCAATTTTCCTGGTTTTAAACATTTGCCCAGATTACCAAGAGCAATGTAAGACCATGAGAGGCTGTCGTTAATACCGGGGGTGTATTCCAGGTATCTGACTGGATAGGTCAGTCAGTCAGAGGTCTGGTTTACAGGTAGTGGGGGTCCCCTGGTAGAAGGTTGACAGTAACAGCTGGGTTCACTCTCAAACGTCACCAAGCACACAAAACACACGTGACAGAATTTCCTATGAGGAAAATTCCTCTAGGAACTGCAAGCTGGTGAACCTAACTTCAATCCTGAGGTACAAGGTCAAAAGGGTCTTCGACAGAGGGAAAACGTCACAAAGCTATGAGGAAAACATCACAAAGCTATAAGAGGACAACCTCACAAACCTATAAGAGGAAAACCTCAAAAAGCTATGAGGAAAAGATAAATGGAGTCGTGGTTATATGCCTGGATGAAAGAAGAGGCACCTCGGGAGCCACAGCATGAAAAGGTGGCAACTCTCTTCTGAAGAAGAAGGCGGCGATTCGACCAGAACACGAAGTCAACTAGGAGGAATGGAGGTGGGGAGTGAGAAAGAGGAAGTTTGGAGCACAGTGGAGTCTAAACGAAAGAAAAGTAGACGTCAAGAAACTCAATCAAGACCGTTATCAAGGGCTGAGGAATCAGAGGATCAATGATCGCGGAATGAACAGAAGAAGTGTAAAGTAATCATTAAACTTACTCAGGAAGGGGCATCAATTCGTGAGTGGAACCCAATTATGCTCACACATGCAATTAATGGGTTCTTGAAGAAGTTTTAAATGCAAGGGCTCTTCGTAGTGGTTCGTTGCTGGTTGCATGTAAAGATAGTGTTCAACAAGGAAAAGCAATCACAGTCACTCAGCTAGAGGGAAAAAATGTGCAGTGTTCAGTACTGGAAGGAAACAAGGCAATGAGAGGAGTGATATTGGACATTTCAACAGCTGTCTGAACTGATGAAATAATGAGGAACTTAACTGGAGCAAAAGTGACAGAGGTACGGAGATTGAAAGCTAATAGAATGGTGGAAAATGTGATAGTCAGTAATGTTTAAATTTGATGAAACAAGCCTGCCAAGTAAGGTGTATATTGGCTACATGAGCTATGAAGTCAGACTTTATGTTGTTCCTCCACTCAGATGTTTCAAATGTCAAAAGTTTGGTCATGTAGCAGCGATATGCAAAGGTAGACAACAATGTGTAAGATGCTCCGGTGATCATGAATATGGCAAGTGTGAAAGAGGAGCCAAATTAAAGTGCTGTAACTGCAGTGGTGAACATAGCTCTGCATATCAAGGTTGTGAAACCAGCAAAAGAGTGACAGAAATTCAGCAGATAAAAGTCTCCCAGGGATTAACATATGCAGAAGCTGAGAAAAAGGTGCCAGCTTAAAAGGTGGGAGTGGACTCTAACAGGGAAAGTGTGCAGACTTGCAATGCATGCAGTAGAATTAAGGAAGATACTGTTGTTTTGAAGTAAAATAATTTTGTCTAATTTGTGGTACGTATATGTGATAAACTGCACTGCACAGACTTCCAAGAAAAGAGAAAAAATCAAAATCACTGTGAAAGCAGCAGATAAATATCTTGGCATTAAGGGTCTATAGGGAAGCAGTTGAAGACTTGCTAAGTGGGGGACCTTCAAGTTCACAGACATCATGGGCTGGTGGACCAACCGCCAACCAAGTCTAAACGAAGAACAAGAACAATGAGATGAGACACAGATACAGACTACAGCTAGAAGAAGAATAAAGAGATGAGACGCAGATACGAGATTAAGAAGAACATCACAAAGCTATGATGAAAACGTCATAAAGTTATGAGGAAAATGTCACAAAGCGATGAGAACAAAGCTATGAGGAAAACATAAGGAAAACGTCACAAAGCTATGAGAAAAACCTCACAAAGCTATGAGGACAAAGCTATGAGGAAAATGTCACAAAATGAAGAGGACAAAGCTATGAGGAAAATGTCACAAAGTGATGAGGAAAACATCATAAAGCTATGAGGAAAATGTCACAAACGTATGAAGAAAATGTCACAAAGCTGTGAGGACAAAGCTTATGAGGAAAACGTGAGGAAAACGTCACAAAGCTATGAGAAAAACTTCACAAAGCTATGAGGACAAAGCTATGAGGAAAATGTCACAAAGCTATGAGCAGAGTAAAGTATGTGGCAGTAACGCACCTGTAAGCTGGTTGCCAACCGCCAATCAAATCTAAAAGAAGAAGAAGCTATGAGGAAAAAGGAGGACCGGGAGCTCTTCAGCTGCTCCTAGGACACAGTCCAAGGACAGATAATTTTTTCACACATAAGTTGTTCAGAACTCGTGAAAAGAACTCCTTATACAAAAATATCATCATCATCATAGGAGTGGGCGACAATGACTGTTTCATTCAGGTATGATCAGATTCCTCCACACAGCTCTGTCCTTAGCCTTCCGCTGCCAGGAACTCCTGTCTATGTCAAACTTCTTCAGGTTTCTTTTTACAGTGTCTTTAAATCTGAGCCTTGGTCTACCCTGATTGCGTTTGCCCTCGCATAACTGGGAGTAGAGTAACTGCAGAGGGAGATGCTGGTGGTCCATCCTCTCAACATGTCCGAGCCATCTCAGGTTCATCTGTATTAGCATGTCCTCCACTGATGGTAGACCAGCTCGTTTCAACACTTCTATGTTGGTTATCTTGTCTTTCCATGAGATGTTCATTATGGCTCGAAGGTGTCTCATCACGTATGCGTGGAGTTTCTTCACCTGCACTCTGTAGACAGTCCAAGTTTCAGCACTGTACAATAGAGTAACCAGTACTGTCGCTCTGTACACTTTGCATTTCACACGGATAGACACATGTCGATTGTTCCACAGTCTCTCCCTCAAGTTTCCAAACACAGTGCTCGCTCTTCCCATTCTGAGAGATAGTTCATCCTCCAGCCTAGCATCCTCTGAAACAGTACTCCCTAGGTACTTGAAAGTCTTGTGCTTGACTAGTGGCTCTGTACCAATGTTGATCTCTTCTGGTAGTGATGTTGATAATTGGAACTTTGGTGGTTGATAAAGGCACTCTGTCTTCTTGATGTTGAGTTGGAGGCTGAATTGGCTAGCTGCTCTTGCAAATTTCTCCAATAAAGATTGCATATCTCCCACGCTGTGTGCAACTAGAGCACTGTTGTCGGCAAAGAGCATTTCTCTTACTACCTTTATCGATGTCTTACTCTTGGCTTTAAACTGTGCCACATTGAACAAGTCTGCTTCTTTCCTTGTTTGAATGTATACTCCTTCTGAAGTGTCTTTGAAGGCCACCTCAAGCATGGCTGCCAGATATAGTGAGAAGAATGTAGGTGCCAGCACACACCCTTGTTTCACCCCGTTGCTTACTGAAAAGTCTTTAGATACTGAACCACTCATTGCCACGTTTGCTTGCATACCTGTATGGAGTGCCTCGATCAGGCTGACAAACTTCCCTGTACAACCATATTTCTTGAGTACCTGCCAAAGTGCTTGTTGCGAAACAGTATCGAAAGCTTTACTGAAGTCTATGAAGACTACATAAAGCGGCATGTTCTGTTCGATACACTTTTCTTGAACCTGTTTCAAACAGAAAATCATGTCCATTGTGCTTCTTCCACTTCTAAAGCCGCACTGGGTTTCCGGTAGTACATTCTGTGAGATGTGTTCACTGAGTCTGTTAAGTAGTACACGTGAGAGAATCTTACCAACAGTGGCAAGCAGTGATATACCTCGGTAATTTCCACAATCTTTCCTGTCACCTTTCTTGAACAAAGGCACAATATTTGCATCCTTCCAGTCTTGAGATACTTTCTGGGTATCCCATATCTCTTGGATGAGCTTGTGCAGGCAGTCGGTCAGCTGAACACCACCAAATTTCCACACTTCTGCTGGAATTCCATCCCTTCCTGGAGCTTTACCATCCTGTGTTGTCCTGATAACTGCCATTAGTTCATCAAAATTTGGTGGTTCATCCAGACTTGATGCAGCTGTTCGCTGCACTAGAGCTTCTTTATAGCCTCTTCAGTGAGATCTCCAGGGTTGTTTAGTAGTTGGTCAAAGTGGTCTGCAAATCTGTCCAGGATCTCGTCTTTCTCCTGCAAAACCGTTTCACCATCCATAGCCTTTAGTTGGATCAATCCTCTTGGTTTAGGGCCGTAGATTTCTGTCAAACCTGTGAAGAATGTTTTCATGTCCTTCCTGTCTGCTGCAGTTTGAAGTTTCTCTGCTTTTTCATCCCACCAGTTGGACTTCATCTCTCTGGTGTACTTCTGTAGCTCACTCTGAGCCTTTGAGTATTTCTTCTTCTTCGACCTTGTGTTACACTGTAGGTTTTCCTGCCTAGCTGTATTCCTTGCTTCTAGTAGTTTCTCCAGGTGTTCATCATGCTCATCAAACTAATCTTGATGTTTCCTCTCAGGGTAGCCTAATACATCACTCGCAGTCTGATACACCGTATCCTTCAGTGTTGCCCATTTCTCTTCTATGTCATTCTCTAAGTTGTTGCTGTCCTAGTCTTTCAAGTTTTCATCCATTTCCTGTGTAAGTTCTTCCTGCTTCTTTTGGCCTTTCAGGGCGCTAGTGTTTAGCTTCCGTGGTGGCTTCGCACCCATCCTGCAGTGCTGTTTTCGTCTCCAAATCCTGAATCTAGATCTCAGCATAACATGATCAGTGCCACAGTCTGCGCCTCTCATTGCTCTGGTGTCCAATACATCCCTTCTGTCTCTCTGCCTGACTATGATGTAGTCTAATAAGTGCTTTCTAATAACTCCTTTCTAACTGCAAAGCCCACTCCTGCTTCTCTCCTTTCTTGAGTTGATCTCCCACTCCAAAAGAAGATGTACCCATGGTTGTCACGTCTGGCTCTCACGAGCCAGCATAAGACACCACAGACCAGTAAAGTTGCACTTAGGTTTATTAACAGTTCAAGGCAAGGACAAGGTAGCTAGCCACGTGGGCTGAGCAGCAAGATTAATCATTAACAAAACACAGATCAATGATTGATGACGGCTGAGACGAGGAACGCTCGCTCACCGTCAGATAAGGGAAAGGCAAGGAACACGAACGATTACTACAATGATAAACACACATCAGCGGAGAATCATGGATTAACACAAGGAGACGTATGATGACACGAACGTTGACAAGAATGCTTGACACGAATGCTTGACAAGACAGCCGCAAGATGCAGCCGCTGGCGCTGACATTTAAAGCTGGCTGCTAACGACCGCAAATGCAGCACAGCTACTCAGGCCCTGACAGCAGGGAACTCCCGAGCGTTTGACCAATCAGAGCCCAGGGAGCCAGAATGGCAACACTGCTGTCAAAGCCTGACTGGAATGATGTGTAGCCCGAGCGCGGACAAAATAGCGCTCGGGATATGACAGGACCCCCCACCCCCCTCAAGGCGAACTCCCGGTCGCCGTAAACATCCACACCCCCCCACCCCAGGGCGGGTGGATGGGGAAGCAGGTAGAGGGGGGACAGGGTCAACCTCACAGAGAAAGAAGACACAATAACTTACAACACAAATCACAATGAAGACAAGGCAGGGGCAGAAAAACAAACGGGATAAGATCACAGGGGAGGGGGAAAAACAAATTTAAAAAAACTGTACAAGAACGCATATCACAAAGAAAAAAAACAGCTTAACAATGTACAAATATCGTGACAAAAACTGGATTACTGGACCGTTACAGAGGAAAAAAAACTCAACTCATGAATTGGCAGCAAACCAACGGAAAGAAAGGTTCTAAACCAAACACTGATGTGACAGAACAGTGGCCTTGAGTGCACATGAGCAAAAAATGGGAAAATGAACATAAGCAAAAGACCCATAAAGTACTTCACGTAGGACACAAAAATGTCAGATCAAATGTTAGAAGTACAGTGGGGTAAAAATGTTTTTAGTCAGCCACCTATTGTGCAAGTTCTCCCACTTAAAAGATGAGAGAGGTCTCCAATTTTCATCATAGGTATACCTCAACTATGAGAGACAAAATAAGAAAAAAAATCCAGAAAATCACATTGAAGGATTTTTTTTTTTATTTAAGTTTTTGTAAAGGGTATACAGGTCATTACAGCATTGCATTGTTTACATTTTCATCACATGTTCCCTTATTTTTTGCTATTTGACAACATTGGTAGGATAATTATTACAACACCCCTTTTTTTTCTTTTTTGTAAAGTGAAAGAAAAAGTGAAATTAAAGAGAATAAAATAAAACAAACAAACAGAACAGCAAAAAACAAACAAACAGAAAATTAAGTAATTAAAAGTAAAAGAGCATCTGAGTAGCGTTGGAACAAAGAGCGGGACCACTATTGAAATGGTATTTGTCAAAGATTAGATCTAATGGAAGACACATATGCGATCCAGGGTTGCCAAAAGTTCATGAACCCATCCATGTCCTGTCTCAGTGCGAATGTCAACTTTTCCATCGAGTAAATGTCTTGAATCACGTTAATCCAATCTTCAGGTGTAGGACAGTCCTTCAGCATCCATTTTTTAGTTAGGGCTTTTTTACTTGCCAATATTAAAACATTGAATAGGTATTTATCTCCTCGTCTTTCCAGTGAGTCCGGTAGTAAACCCAAATACAAAGTTACAAAAGAAAAGGGAACTGTTATTTTGAATATTTTCCCCAATATTGTCTGTACATTGGTCCAATATTGGTGGATAACTGGGCATGACCAAAACACATGAAAATGATTTGCCGTCTTTTCACCACACAAGCGCCAACAGTTCAACCCCTTATGGGTAAATTTGTTTTGTGCAGGTTTTCTGAAAAATCTTACCAAATTTTTCCATCCAAATTCTCTCCACTGCAGGGATGATGTACTTTTCCATTGCTGTTTATTTAGCTTTTCCCATATTTCCAATTGTAAAGTGAAATTCCCCTCTTTTTCCCATCTCTCTTTTATATATGATGTGTTGTCTCCTTTTAAGTCTTGAAGACCTTGGTATATTTTAGAAATGTATCTGATCCCTGGGATCCCTTTATATGCCATTAAGAAGACCTTCAGAACACCTGACTGGGCCCTTTCCAAATCCTCCTTTTTAAGTATATTGTTTATGTGGTGTCTAAGCTGAAAGAACCTGTAAAGATCTTGATTTATTAGACCTTGTTTTTTCAAATCTTCAAAACTTCTTAAAGTTTGCCCCTTAAAAAAATCATAATATTTTATCAGCCCTTTCTCTTTCCACTCTTTAAATCTAGTGTCTGTTTTATTGGGGGTAAAGTCTTGATCATAGGCAATCCATTGCAGAAGTCGATAGGGCTCTTTAGCTTGATTCTCTCTGATTATCTTAAACCAAATTTTTAGCGGGGTCTCTATCCACGGGTTAGTGTTATTCAAGAGTTTAGGTAAGGCATTGTTCCCTATTATCGCCTGTAGGGGGATGTCACTTGTTATTTGGCATTCGATCTCCTTCCATTGTGCAGTGTAGACTGGGTTACATATCTCTATTAAAGTTTTAATTTGTGCGGCTTTAAAATAGTCCCTGATATTTGGCAGCGTGAGCCCACCTTTGTCTTTGTTTAGGCTCTATATCTGATTCTAGGTCTCTTGCCCTGCCATATGAATCTTGAGATCCTTCTGTCCAGCTCCTGCCATGTTTTTTTGGGAGGTTCTACCGGTATTGTTTGGAAAAGGTATAGAAGACGTGGAAGTATATTCATTTTGACTGCTTCAATTCTTTGTGCAGTACCTAAGAATGGTATCATATTCCATCTTGCTAGGTCAGATTTAATTTTTGTCACCAGTGGATCATAGTTTAGTGTTATAATTTTGTTGAGTTGTTTCGGGATATTGACCCCCAAATATTTCATAGATTCCAACTCCCAGTTAGTTTTGAGTTCACTTAGTGAATAATGATTTGGGTCATAGTTGAATGTTAAAACTTGGGTTTTATGCATGTTTAATTTGTACCCCGATAAATCTCCATAGTCTGAGAAAACTGAGATTAGTTCTGGTAAAGAAGTGTCCGGTTGCCCTAGGTATATTAAAATGTCATCAGCAAAGAGTGCTATTTTATGTTCCTTTTGACCAAGTGTAATACCTTGAATTTCTTGATTTTGTCTTATCCATTGGCTCAGAGGTTCTATGAAGATTGCAAAGAGCAGTGGAGACAGGGGGCAGCCCTGACGACATCCTCTTTCCAGCTCAAAAGATGATGATAAATTACCGTTAATCCTTATTTTAGCTGTTGGTTTTTTATATAATGCCTGTATAGTTCTAATGAAGTTGTTATGAAAATTGAAACTGGGTAAGATTCTATATAGGAAAGACCAGTCAACCGAATCGAATGCTTTTTCAGCATCTAGTCCCAATATGACTGCATTTAAGTTATATTTTTTTATATGATGAATTGTGTGTAAAGTGCGTCTAATGTTGTCTTGTGTCTGTCTTTGTCTTATAAAACCTGTTTGGTCTAAGTGAATTAAGTCTGTCAGTATGTTTTCTAACCTTTTGGCAAGGATAATGGTAAAAAGCTTATAGTCCTGATTTAACACACTGATTGGTCTGTAGTTGGAGCATTCTAGTTTATCCTTTCCAGGTTTAGGTATAACTGCAGTGACCCCTTCTCTCCAGGAGGGGGGGATTTCCCCTGTGTGGAGGACATAGTTAAATGTTTTCAGGAGGAGAGGAGATAGTTGCTGTTTAAAGGTTTTGTACCATTCTGCTGTATAGCCATCTGCTCCTGGGGTTTGTTAGCTTTAAGTTTCATAATTGCTTTTTCCAATTCTTTAAGTTGTATTTCTGACAGTAGTGTTTTATTTTGTGATTCCGTAAGTTGGGGAAGGTTTAATGTGTTTAGGAATGTCTCAGATGCGTTTTTATGTTTTTTGTGGGAGTATAAGTTCTTATAGTAATTCTCGAAGCTTTTAAGAATATCCTGAATTCTGAATTTTATTTCCTTTGATACTGGGTCTCTGATTTTGTAGATTGCTCTTTCTGTTTGTTGTTTCCTCAATTTATAGGCTAGTACTATTGCCGATTTACTGCCTGCTTCATAGTGTTTTTGTTTCAGAAATGTAAGTTTCTTCTGGATTTCTATTGTGTAGATCTCATTTATTTGATTTTTAATTTCTTTAATCTTGAGCGAGCCATTAGAATGGGTGTTGTCTTTGTGTTCTTTTTCTAGGTTCTTGAGTTCTGACTCTAGTGTGTTTAGTTTTTCTTGTCTCAGTTTCTTTTGGGTTGCCAGTTTTGCAATAATTTTTCCCCTTATTACAGCTTTGCACGCATCCCACAGTATTAAAGGGGATACTTCTCCATTATCGTTTTCTTCCAAATATCTGAGAATATCTGATTCCAATTCATCTTTCAGTGGTCCTTTCAGGACATTTGAATTCATCCTCCAGGAAAATGTATTATTTGTGTATTTTTGGATGTTTAGGTCCATATAGATCGGACTGTGGTCAGAGAGATCCATCAGTCCTATTTTACATGTTTTTACTCTTCCAATGTCTCTATTAAACATAAAAAAGTAATCAATCCTTGAGTAAGATGAATGTGGCGTTGAATAAAAAGTATAATCTTTTACATTGGGGTTGAATTCCCTCCATACGTCACAGATTCCCATTTCTTTTAATAGCATCTGAGTTTTCCTACTTTGAGTGTTATTTTGATGTGAAGAATTACCTGTTGCATTCCAGTATGGATTCAGTCTTAGATTGAAGTCTCCACCACATATCACTAAACCTTGGGCTTTAGTTATCATTAGGTCGAATACATTTTTATAAAATTTCCATTTAGCCCCTAGTGGTGCATATACATTCAGCAGGGTGATATCTTCTCCCTCTAGCCGCCCAATTACCAAACTGTACCTCCCTTCTTTATCTTTGTGTTCTGAATTTTTTTCAAATGTAATTTTGGTTGATATAAATGTCGCTACTCCTCCCTGACTTATATGAAGATGAAGAGATCATTTTAAACCCTTGTCTATTGAGTTTAGTGTGTTTCACGTCTGTTAGGTGGGTTTCTTGTAAAAATATTATTTCTGCTTTGTCTTTTTTCATTTTGCGTAGAATCTTGGATCTTTTAACTGGATTCAGGATCCCTTTTACATTATATGAGGCTATTTTGGTTACACCCTGTTTCTCCATTGTATTTTCTTATTTAGTATAACAGTGTGGTGGCCCTCTTTTTTGCTACTCAGAAACTGAAAGAACATTAAGAACATAAAAAACATTAAGAACATAGTGTACGAAACTTTAAAACAAAAAACTGTCAAAAAAACTTCCTGAGCTGGGGTCTCTTTAAAGACCCTGTAAGAGCCCTGATGGAGTGTAGGCTCTGAAGGAAATTCCTCAAACTCTGTTACGTGTTGAGGGCCCTCTCTTACCCCTGTAAGTTGTCCCATGTTTTTAACGTGAATTTCAGATCCCAATCCGAATTTGTAATGATTTTTTTTTTTATGCCTATACCCTAAGAGATTGTGTGCACCCTCCCACCCCCCTCACAGCAAACATTCACTCTAATTGTATTCTAATCTCATTCTAATTCTAACAAACTCCATTTGTTTCTAATGCTATAACTGCTCCATGAAAGGTTTTACCACATGCTGATTCTGCATCTCCTTTAATGTTTGTTACCTAGTAGGAGGGGGGATGGAAGTGCAGAATGACTGAAAAGAAAAAAGACAAAAAGGTCACTATTCCTTCCTGGAACTGGAAAGCTTATCTTTGTAGCTCTGGGGCTGGGTTTCCCGCTGCTGGCCCGTGGATTCTGAAGGTCTCTGAGTGGACCACGTTTGAGCCCTGATCCTCTGGCTCAGGTCCAGCGGGTTTAAACACCGATACCGGGAGCCTTCTTCTCGCCATGTCAATTGTTGCTTCTTCCGCCGAATTATAGAGACATGACTCTTCACCGTAAAAGACCCTTTACTTCGCAGGAAATGGCGTCTGAAAGCGTAGATTCTGTTCCCGTAGAACCTTTTTGGCGTCGTGATATTCCCGTCGCTTTTTAAGAACCTCAAGGGCGTAATCGTGCTCCACGAAGACTTTTCTCTCTTGATGCATAAATCCTTTTTTCTGCCAAGCCCGTCTTACAACCTCTTGTTTTATTTTGAAATTGGAGAATCTTACCACCACCGAACGTGGGGGCGCTTCTGCCGCTGGCTTTGCGGCTAATGTACGATGGGCCTTTTCTATCTTCAAATCGGTGGTTTGTGGAATATCCAACTTCTCTCTCAATAAGGATTCCACGCATTCCGCCATTGTGTTGAAACTATTTTCAGCTCCTTCTTTCAGACCGTGAATTCTGATGTTATCTCGTCTCTGTCTTCCTTCTTGGTCGGTTAGCTTAGCCTCCAGCCTTGACTGTTTTTTGTGTAAATCCAGCATAGAATCTTCAAGCACTTTTATTCTTTCTTCAGCTTCCAAGATTCGGTTTTCGGCCTGGTCCATTCTGCTGTTCATCCTTTTTAATTCCTCTCTGAATTCATGAAATTCGGCACGAAATCGTCGTAATTCATCAAATAGCGATTTCAAGCTAACCTTCTTGTTAGCTAGGTTTAGCTCCTCGTCTTCTGAACGGAGGTCCTCCGGTTCAGATTCTGCGGCCGCTGCGCGTCCTGGCCTGGGGAATGTCAGTTTCTTCTGTTTTTGGTTAGGCATGGTGTTTTTGTCTTTTGATTTTTATTCTTCCAAAAATCCGTTAAGTCTGATTTTGAAGATGTTTTCCTTGGATTGGGTCTGAGAGCTTCAGCGTTAAGTTGCTATTACCATGGCGTCCAGACCGGAAGGCCACATTGAAGGATTTTTAATGTATTAATTGGTAAATTCCTCGGTAAGATAAGTATTTGGTCAATAACAAAAGTTCATCTCAATACTTTGTTATATACCCTTTGTTGGCAATGACAGAGGTCAAACGTTTTCTGTAAGTTTTCACAAGGTTTTCACACACTGTTGCTGGTATTTTGGCCCATTCCTCCATGCAGATCTCCTCTAGAGCAGTGATGTTTTGGGGCTGTCACCGGGCAACACAGACTTTCAACTCCCTCCAAAGATTTTCTATGGGGTTGAGATCTGGAGACTGGCTAAGCCACTCCAGGACCTTGAAATGCTTCTTACGAAGCCACTCCTTCGTTGCCCGGGCGGTGTGTTTGGGATCATTGTCATGCTGAAAGACCCAGCCACGTTTCATCTTCAATGCCCTTGCTCGTGGAAGGTTTTCACTCAAAATCTCACAATACATGGCCCCATTCATTCTTTCCTTTACACAGATCAGTCGTCCTGGTCCCTTTGCAGAAAAACAGCCCCAAAGTATGATGTTTCCACCCCCATGCTTCACAGTAGGTATGGTGTTTTTTCTTCTCCAAACACGACAAGTTGAGTTTTTACCAAAAAGTTCTATTTTGGTTTCATCTGACCATATGACATTCTCCCAATCCTCTTCTGGATCATCCAAATGCTCTCTAGCAAACTTCAGACGGGCCTGGACATGTACTGGCTTAAGCAGGGGGACACGTCTGGCACTGCAGGATTTGAGTCCCTGGCGGCGTAGTGTGTTTCTGATGTAGCCTTTGTTACTTTGGTCCCAGCTCTCTGCAGGTCATTCACTAGGTCCCCCCATGTGGTTCTGGGATTTTTGCTCACCATTCTCGTGATCATTTTGACCCCAAGGGGTGAGATCTTGCGTGGATCCCCAGATCGAGGGAGATTATCAGTGGTCTTGTATGTCTTCCATTTTCTAATAATTGCTCCCACAGTTGATTTCTTCACACCAAGCTGCTTACCTATTGCAGATTCAGTCTTCCCAGCCTGGTGCAGGTCTACAATTTTGTTTCTGGTGTCCTTTGACAGCTCTTTGGTCTTGGCCATAGTGGAGTTTGGAGTCTGACTGTTTGAGGTTGTGGACAGGTGTCTTTTATACTGATAACAAGTTCAAACAGGTGCCATTAATACAGGTAACAAGTGGAGGACAGAGGAACCTCTTAAAGAAGAAGTTACAGGTCTGTGAGAACCAGAAATCTTGCTTGTTTGTAGGTGACCAAATACTTATTTTACTGAGGAATTTACCAGTTAATTCATTAAAAATCCTTCAATGTGATTTTCTGGATTTTTTTTTCTCATTTTGTCTCTCATAGTTGAGGTATACCTATGATGAAAATTGGAGACCTCTCTCATCTTTTAAGTGGGAGAACTTGCACAATTGGTGGCTGACTAAATACTTTTTTGCCCCACTGTATATCCAAACATAAGGTTTCTGCTAGAGTCCCTGTCAATTAGTTCTCACATCAGAAAGCCAGTAAATACTGCCGATGGTTCAGTTTTGAGCTTACATACATGAAGAAAATAAAGGAAAAATCAAAAAATAGCTCAGGAGAGTTCTTACCTTAAAACAGACAGAGTACAACAGTTCTACCAGAATTAGGCAGCTGAGAATTCCAAACGCTGCACTTCCAAATTCTAATATTACGAGTGATTAGGAAAAAAAAAAACGTGGGAAAAAAGGGCAGAATTTGAACAGGTTCATTCTCTTGGTGTTAGAATCAGGTCAACTTGACCCTATTTGGCAGAATAAAGACCTAATGTAGATGTTACAGCGAGAGTATAGCAATGGTCAGCAAGAAAACAATCATAATGATATTATGTCTAAAGAAAAAAAAATATACTCTAAGGATTCCTTGATCAGAGACGCCATGAACAGACAACATTCTACTAACTCAAAAATGTGTGAATTGCCCTGACAAGGGTACATATATTCATAAAACACAAAATAGGGGTAATATAAACGGGGGCTGCACGGTGGTGCAGTGGTTAGCACTGTGGCAGCACACTTTTACCCTCGGCCGGGGGATCGCGGGGACCATGAGATCGTGGGTTCGATCCCTGCCGCCGGCCAACAGTGATCTGTGTGGAGTTTGCATGTTCTCCCCGTGTTTGCGTGGGTTTACTCCGGGATTTCTCCGGTTTCCTCCCACATGCCAAAAACATGCAGGTTAGGGAGTTAAGGGGCGCTTGCGCATGCAGCGACCGGCAGCTGGTGGCTTGTCACCAGACTGCAAAAACAAATCTACCTACGGGTTCAAAATAAGTAATAAAAAAAAATAAACGATGTACAAAATAACCATAGAACCAAAAAATAGAGGAAAAGTGCTAACAAAATCAAATACACTCGGTTGTCTTCAAAACCAAAAGGTCAAACAAGAGGAAAAAAAACTCGATATATAAGCAGGACTGAATGGGGGAAAAAAAACCAATGATCAAGTCACACATCGGAGTACACCATAATCCTGCCTGTGGAGTATTTCAATCCAAAAAACCCTCAAAATCACAGAAACTACTGAGGGGCAAAAGAAGGGGGAAGAAGCACATCAGGATGACAGTCATAATACACAGTTCAGGAGGCCTCCCAGCCCCCAGCATCCAGACCGCTAACAGGGGCAGCGGGACGTGTTCTGACTGCCTACCCGAATCCTGGGCCGAGGATGACCATGCCTCCGGCGGCCGGACCAGGGCGCCAAATGAACAGTTCTGTTTATCAGGAGGCCGGCCCTGGAAGAACAGGCTTCCAGGTGGTCGACCCGGATCCACCTGCCAACCAGATGACTGGAGAGAGATCGGCAACGGTCTTCCAACAGCGGGGGAAAGCCAGGGAGAACCAGGCCAACTATGATTAATCCCCGCGGTTCTAGATGCGGGGGAGGAAGAAACATGATGAGGGTAGGGAATTAATTTGGGGTTATTCAGCAGTGGATCTGCAGCACCATCTCCGGATCCCAACCAAACAGACGCTGGCAGGGCCGGACCCAATCCGGTAGGGAGTCCAGACTGGACCGACGCTGCACCCACGGTGGGCCCAGATTGGGCCAGAACCCCTCCGGGGATGGACACAGACTGAGCCGATGCTGCAGCCGCGCCGGACCCCGATTGGGTCAGAACCACCCCGGTGACAAACTCTAATTCAGCCGATGCTGCACCCGCGTCAGACCTCGATTGGGGCTGAACCACTTCGGTGACGAACTCTAATTCCGCTGACGCTGCACCCGCGTCGGACCCCGATTGGGTCTGGACCACCCCAGTGACGAACTCTGATTCAGCCAACGCTACACCCGCGTCGGACCCTGATTGGGTCAGAACCACTTCGACGAAGAATTCTGATTTGGTCGACGCTGCACCCGCGTCGGACCCCAATTGGGTCAGGGTCACACCAGTACTGACCTCCAACCCCGAACCCGGAACCTCCGGCACAGCGATAGGGGTCTGCTCTGCACCGGCGATCTTGGGGGAGGGCTCAGAAGAAAAAGAAGAACCGGGATCAGGAACACCGGCAGGGCCAGAACCCGGCGAGACAAAGCTCGGATGCAGTTGACGGCTGCACCTGGCTCGCCTCACCAAGAGACAGGCAAAAATGCTCAATAATAGAAAAAACAAAGACAACACTGAGCACTTGCCTGATCTCAAGTTCGGACACCTTCCAGGACTCCGACGATCCGGGCTCAGACGGGAGGAGGTCGTCCTCTGGCTCCCACTCGGCTGCGTCGGACTCCGCAGCCTGCATGATGGCTTCAGCAGCCTGAGGACCCTCTGGCGCCGATATCCACACTGGTAATCCATACGGCGTGGTGGTGGTGGGGCCCCTGGCCCGCTGGGTCGGACTGCTCATCTGTGGAGACCCGGGGACGCTCCGTCGTTGGCGCAGGCTCCAAACAGTAGTCCGATCCCCTCCTCTGTCCTTGATGTGGCTGCGGGGCTGGAATCTTCTGCTCCAGGACCGCAGGCCCCCTCCTCATCTGATGACGCTCGACTGACGTCGAAGAAAGCTCAACGGGGGAAGACACAGAGGCAGCGGGTTTAGTAATTATCTCAGCAGGTGGTGGGGGCTCGGGGGGCTGCGAACCCCGAACCTCCTCCCCAGGAGTCAGACAAGACAAATCACTGTCAAGGGGAAAAAAGTGAACTTATACTCGCCTGTCTCCCGGGGAAAGGATGGTGCCTGCTGCAGGGAATGTTGCTCCTTCCTCCTCCCGTCTGATGGTGGCAGAGGGCTCCTTGGAAGGACGGGGGGAGGGGGGCACTTGAGATAGGATCGATGTGGGGCTCGCCAGAGCAGAACTCCTCATACAACCAGCAGCTGGAGAAGACGTCGGAAAGGAGGGGGCGACAGCCAAGATGGGCCGGGAACAACGCGCTGACAGACCAGCAAAGGAAGACGGCCCGGGGAGGGAGGCTGCGGGGGTTCCCTCCTGATGAGACGCTGAAGAGACAGCTGTCTGGTTGAAGGGGTTAGTCCAGCGACCCGGAGCAGGATCCGGAAGGGACTCTTGCTGAGAATGACTCTGGCCGCGACGCCGACGTCTTCGACGGCCCACAGGTGGTGTGAACTCCTGGACTGGATCGAGGAAGGGATCAGGATCCCAAAGCGGGCAGCGGGGATTCCGTCTCCTCCGCCTCTGGGCTTCTTCTTCCTCGTACCTCCGGAGTATCTGGCATTGGGTGGCGATGTCAAGTCTCCTCGCGTCGACTTCTGGGTGGTCGTCATAGCGGGGAGGCAGTTGGTCGAGCACATACTCAGCCTGGTCTAGGTACCCGCGTACATCGGGCTGATAGCCGAGGAGGGGAGGGGCAATGAGGGTATCAGGATTAAGATCGAGGTCGGAGGTGGCGATGAGGATTTCATCCACTTGCTCCAGCAACTCGGTCAGCTGGTTGCTGGAACCCCGAGTGCGACCCCTCCGCGACGGCATAATTCCAGTACACAGTGCCCAGACAGGAAAGAGCAGAGTTCTCCTGAATGCAACTTACTGTGAACAGCGTCTCCTTCTGGCGGCTGTCTACTATCACATCTGGCCCTCACGAGCTAGCATAAGACGCCACAGACCAGTAAAGTTGCACTTAGTTTTATTAACAGTTCAAGGCAAGGACAAGGTAGCTAGCCGCGTGGGCTGAGCAGCAAGATTAATTATTAACATAACACAGATCAATGATTGATGACGGCTGAGACGAGGAATGCTCGCTCACCGTCAGATAAGGGAAAGGCAAGGAACACGAACAATTACATTACATTATATTTTGTTCGTGCTCGGGATATGACAATGGTCTTCCAAGCTGTCATATCCAGGTAATCTTGTTTCACTAAGTGCAGCTATGTCTACATTGTACCTGTTCATTTCCAGGGCCACAAGCGCGGTCTGTCTTTCTGGGCGTTGTGATGTTGTTCTGTCCAACAGAGTGCATACATTCCATTCTGCTACATACAAGGTTGCCGTTTTCCTCTTCTTTTGTCTTCCTGCTCCAGCGTGGACCTTGTAAGCCCGGGCGACGTCCGAGCCGGTATGAGTTGCTTTCTGATTGACCATTTCATGAAACTGCTTGCAAAGTATTTGAGTACTGCTAGCTTTTGCTGGACTAGCAGCACATTCTTGGCAGATAAAGGTATTATCAGTGGCAAAGACAAGCCAAGACAAACTGACTCCAGTATATGTTGCAGTGACTGACCAGATGGTAGGTTTGTTTATCTCTGCTCTTTGTGTAGTGCATGTCACAATGTACCGACTGGCACAGTCCACCACAGACCTTGTGACAGATGTGTTTATCTGCCAGGATGTCCAGTCTCACCCTGTGTAACTGGGAGTGGTCCACCACAGACCTGTGACAGATATTGTTTTTAGTTCTGCCAGGATGCCCTGTTTCACCCTCCACGCCCTCGGAAGGGCGGGGATGCCGGTTGAGTTGCCAACGGCCCAACCCATGAGACCGGTTTTCATGGTTATCCGGTAGCATAACATGGATAACATCTGGAGTCGCTGAGTGCTCTCCAGGGAATGATTTTAAAGCCTGTGAATTGTGATGCACAGAATTGCATGAGAGGTGAAATTTCTATGCTCTAAGTGAACTGTGCCTATTAGACCTTGATTCGGTGCCCTGAAGATTTCATTCCTCCTGGGAAGATAAGGCAGAAGGGAGTTTTGGCTTCTCTAACCCAAACAATTAACAAACAATTGCTGTTGCGCAGCAACCTGAACTCTTCAAGGACAGCGTGATCATGTGTCTAAATGGAACTTTACCATCTGGCATGCACTGAAGAGAGATGGACTCTGGGGACATGCTTATCTACGTTTAGATTACATGAACATAACATCTAGCCGTTGCCCAGGAGATGTCCTTTGTTGTGCACCAGCAACTGATACATTCACACTGCATTCATACTGATCACATAACTGATACACACACTGGTCTGTCTTGCTTGTTTTGTTAATGTGTGATCTGTATTTTGTCTGCTAATTGTGCAACTGAGGGTTTTTTTTCTATGTGATCACAATTTTGCTCATTCGAGCACTATTTTGAAAACTTTGTTTTTTTCTCTCAGCCCAATGTGTTCCCTCCCCCTCCCCCTTCCCCTCTTTACCCCCCCACTGCTGACAGGCGCCTTGTATGGCTGCCGCGTCATTAGGGAGCGCTTATCAAGCGCGCCTAATGACAGATCAAATTCCTCGTGTGTGTAAACATGCTTGGCAATAAAGTTCATTCTGCTTCTGATTCTGAGCAAGCAAGCCAATGCCTGACCTGACACAAAAAAAAAAAAATAAATAAAAGGGGTTGTAAGTCTCAGTTAAAAGCTGCCAATTTCTGACCAAAAAAGTGGAATTTTATGGGTAAAAAGGTGCAACTTAAGCAAAAAGACAAAAAAAGGTGTTACTCAAATCTTAGATCTGCAGTGTTTTTAGGTTGTAAACTGAGGGAACTTGTGCTTCTATTTTATCCAGCAGCAGGAAGACGGACAGGAAATGGCAGGAGAAGACACTCTGCAGCATGGCGGACAAAATGCTGAACTGCACGTGCCGCCCTGCTGGCTGGATCCAGAACTACAACTACGGTGGCTGGACGGGACAAAGCAGGATCATTAAGCAGATGATGGACACACCTGGTTTTAGCTCTTCCAGCACATGTCATCAAAGCAGCTTCAGTCTGCTGCTTCCAGCCAGATAAAGAGCTGCTGCTTCCTCATAAGGCTGACTCACATGAAAACACTTCTGACCACATTCTGCTGAAACTGCCATCTGATCAACAGCTGATCTCATCTAACTACTAACTAACTAACCTGCACTTATATAGCGCTTTTCTAGTCACAAAGACCATCTCTGCTTCGCCTCCTGAAATGTCGCGGTGTGAGCAAACACAGATTTCATCTGTTCCTCTTTATTATCTTCAATATTTCATCCATCAAACCCATGTAGAAATTCTTTCATCTGCAGCTCTTTTCACAAGTTTAACAGAGAAATTTACATTTCTCCTTTTCTGTGCTGAATTTAGAAGGAAAACAGCCCAGACTAACTTGATCTTTGACATCAGAATTCAGCTCCAGACAGTTCTGATCTCTATCTGATTTAACTCTGAACAGCTCCTCGCACAGGGGTCTGCAACATGTGGCTCCTTGGGCGGTGCGGTGGCGCAGTGGTCATTCTTGGCCATGGGATCCCTGGTTCAATCCCAGCCCCTGACCAAAAGTGATCTGTGTGGAGTTTGCATGTTCCCTCTGTATCTGCGTGGGTTTACTCCGGGATTTCTCCGGTTTCCTCCCACAGACCAAAAACATGCAGGTTAGGTTAATTGGAGACTCTAAAGTGGCCCTAGGTGTGAATGTGTGTGTGAATGGTTAAGGGATAGCGCCATACCGTGGCTGCTTCATCCATCCATCCAGGTGGATGCTCTCAATTTCCTCTCTGGGATCAATAAAGTATTCAAAATCAAATCAAAAAAATTTTTTAAAAAGCCACAGGTGGCTCTTTGGCCCCGATTCTGTGGCTCCTGTGGTTCTGAAAACTCACACATTTAACACAAACAGAATCAAGTCACTAATATACAAGAAAAAGCTGCAAATTAGAGAAGAAAATCTCTGAAATATGACAGAAAATTGACAAACATTTATCAGAACAAAACTGAATTTACAAGAAAAAAAATCCAAAATATGAAACAGAAAAAACTGAAATTTACATGAAAAGCT
Source organism: Pholidichthys leucotaenia (assembly GCA_020510985.1). NCBI lineage: Eukaryota > Metazoa > Chordata > Actinopteri > Cichliformes > Pholidichthyidae > Pholidichthys > Pholidichthys leucotaenia. The sequence continues at coordinate 253,391,631 of CM035842.1, read as the reverse complement.
TCTAAATCTAAAAAAATGAGAAAAGGTGAGACATTTACGAAAAAAATTAACCAGATTAATAAAAATAATTGGAATAAAAAATCACAAATTTATGTGGAAAAATGCTGCAAATTTACAGATAAGAAGCTGCAAATTATAGAGGAGAAGGTCAGAAATTTGAGAGAAACTGATGCACATTTCCAAGAAAAAACTGCAGATTAATGAGGAAAAACTTGGCAAACTTCTGTGAAATAAATTGTTTCTTTTTGAGAAAACACAAATTAACCAGAAAAAAGCCTCAAATTTAGAAGAAAAAGTAGCAAATTTAAGAGGAAAAAGTTGCAAATTTACATCAGAAAAAATTGTTGGTTTTCAGCAAATGAGTTGCAAGTTTATTTCATATTTGGAAGGAAAAAAATCAGAAGTTCAGAGGTGAAAAGCCTCAAATTTATGAGTTAAGTTGCAAATTTAAGTGAAAACTTTCAAATTTATCTTTAAAAAAGGTGTAAATGAATGTGAAGTGTAACTTGACAAAGGAATGAGTGTAAAAAGCCATTTGTGAGAGAGCAATGCTGCAGTTTTACTGGGCTTGTTTTGCTCTGTTGAGGCTCACATCAGTTTTGTGTCTCCATGCAGGTTTTTTTTTAGATTAGATTAGATTAGATTAGATTCAACTTTATTGTCATTACACATGTATGAATACAAGGTAACGAAACACAGTTTAGCATCCAATCAGAAGTGCAAAGGACAGCAGTGCAGTATATACGGTAATTAACAGTATGTGCAATTTAAGCAAATATATGCAAATATATGCAGCAGTGCAGAAAGTTAAGAGTACTGTTATGTGCAAATAATGTGCAATAAGTTAGATATAGTTATGTAGTTATGCAGTTATGTACAGGTGAGGATGGTAAGAGATGATGGTAAGAGAGTCAGCGGGGAACTAAGTTCAATAACGTGACAGCTGTTGGAAAGAAACTGTTCCTAAACCTGCTGGTTCTAGTCCGAAGGCTTCTGAAACGTCTTCTGGAGGGGAGAAGCTAGAACAGTCCATGAGCAGGATGGTTGGAGTCCCTAAGAATGCTGTGTGCCCGGCGCAGACATCTTTTCCTGTAGACGTCCTCTATAACTGGAAGTGGAGTCCCTGTGATGCGTTGGGCGGTTTTCACCACCCGCTGCAGCGCCTTGCGGTCAGCGACAGAGCAGCTCCCATACCAGACTGTGATACAGTTGGTCAGGGTGCTCTCTATCACGCAGCGGTAGAAGTTGCCCAGGATGTCAGTTGACAGATGGTTCTTCTTCAGTGTCCTCAAGAAGAAGAGGCGCTGATGGGCCTTCTTGATCAGGCTGGTGGTGTTAACTGAACAGGACAGGTCCTCCGAGATGTGGGTCCCCAGGAATTTGAAGCTGGGGACACGTTCAACAGCTATGCCATTGATATGGATGGGGTCATGTGTCTCTTCCCTCTCCTTCCTGTAGTCCACTATGAGCTCCTTGGTTTTGCTGGTGTTAAGGAGCAGGTTATTGTCAGCGCACCAAGTAGCCAAGTGCTCAACCTCTGCCCTGTAATCTGACTCGTCGTTGTCCCTGATGAGTGCAATCACCGTGGTGTCATCTGCGAACTTTATGATGGAATTGGATCCATACATAGGCCTGCAGTCATGGGTGTAGAGGGAGTAGAGGAATGGGCTGAGCACACAGCCCTGTGGTACACCAGTGTTGAGTGTGATGACGGAAGAACGGTTGGGGCCTGACCTAACATGCTGGGGTCTGTTGGTCAGAAAATCCATGATCCAGTTGCAGGTGGAGGTACTGATTCCCAGGTCCCCAAGTTTAGTGAGCAACTTGGAGGGGATAACTGTGTTGAATGCTGAGCTGAAGTCAACAAACAGCATTCTTGCATAGGTGTTCTTGTCATCCAGGTGTGAGAGTACATAGTGCAGCGCTGTAGAAACCGCATCCTCTGTACTCCTGTTGCTCCGGTAGGCGAACTGATGAGGGTCCAGTGTAGGGGGCAGGCCTTTTTTGAGCTGTGCCAAGACCAGTCGCTCAAAGCACTTCATGACTATGGGCGTCAGTGCCACAGGGCGATAGTCATTTAGGCACGATGGTGTTGAATGTTTCGGCACTGGTACTATTGAAGTGGTCTTGAAGCACGCTGGTACCACGGCCTGGGCCAGGGACAGATTGAAGATGTCTGTGAAGACCCCTGCCAGCTGCTCAGCGCATGCCCTCAGCACACGCCCAGGAATGCCATCAGGGCCAGCAGCCTTACGTACGTTGACATGACTCAGTGCGTTACGGACGTCGGTGTGGGTGAGTGTGAGGTGGTGGAGGTCATCAGAGGGTGGGAAATTGATGTTCTTTTCGTTGTTGTCCTTGTCAAAACGAGCATAGAAGTCATTTAGCTCATTGAGAAAGGGCACAGTCATGGCTATAGGTATGGAGTTGCTGGGCTTATAATCAGAGATAGCTTGAATGCCCTGCCACATACGTCGGGGGTCAGAGTCCCCAAAACGTTCCTCCACCTTCAGCTTGTAGCTGTGTTTGGCCTTCTTGATGCCCCTCTTCAGATCTGCCCTGGATGAACTGTAGGCCTGTGCATCACCAGATCTAAAGGCATTGTTACGTGCTTTTAGCAGAAGCCGCATTTCTCTGTTCATCCACGGCTTCTGATTTGGGTACGTGGTGATCTGTCTTTCCGTGGTGACACTGTCAATAGTGGTGTTGATATGGTCCAGGACTGAGTGGGTGTAAGAGTTGATGTTTATGTGGGAGCCACAGGTAGCCTGAGAGGTGAACATACTCCAGTCTGTGTTCCTAAACTTCTCCTGGAGTACAGAGTCAACCCTCTCTGGCCACACTTTGATGGTTCCTCACTGATGGGTTCACCCGGTTGATGAGCGGTACATACTTGGGGGTAAGGAACAAGGATAAATGATCAGACTGACCTAGGTGGGGGAGGGGAGTTGCTGTGTAGGCTCCCACAATATTGGTGTAAACATGGTCCAATGTTTTGTCCCCTCTTGTGTGACAGGAGACATGCTGGTAGAATTTAGGAAGCACTGTCTTGAGGTTAGAGTGATTAAAATCACCCGCCACAATAAATTCTGCCTCTGGGTGTGCAGTTTGTTGTTTGCTAATAGCTGCATTCAGTTCTTTCATAGCAAGCTTAGCATTAGCATCCGGAGAAATGTAAGCGGCTGTTATGATGGTACAAGTGAACTCGCGTGGCAGATAGAAAGGTCTACATTTAACCATGAGAAACTCCAGGTTAGCTGAGCAGTGTCTCTCAACAGTGACAGAGTTCGTGCACCAAGCCTTGTTAATATAAATGCACCCCCCCCCCCCCCCCACTTGTCTTACCGGAGTCAACTGCTGCTCTGTCTGCCCGGAGCGTGTGTAGCCCGGCTAGCTCGATAGCATTGTCGGGTATTCCACTGTGAAGCCATGTTTCCGTAAAAATCATGATATTGCAGTTCATAAGTCTCTTATTGTTGGTGATCTGAAGCCGTAGTTCACTCATTTTGCTCGCCAGAGACGGTACATTAGCAAGGAAAATACTGGGTAGCGATAGCCGGTGCAGTGTTAGCTTTAGCTTAGCTCTTAGCCCACCGCGTTTACCCCTCCTTTGTTTACGATCTTTACGCCGCCTGCGAGCACTTCCGGTCGGCCGGGAAGCCTGCCGAGCGTCGGGAGTTCTCCAGAGCTCCGGGATGAGATGTAGATTCAGACGTAGGTTGCTGATAAAAAGGTCGTTATCGTTGCTTTGTAAACCAATATTCAAAAGCTCATCTCGGGTGTAAGATGTAAAAGCAGAGCTGTTCTGAACGAACATACCCGAAATGAGCAGAAATAACACTGCTAGTCCCCAGAATCTGGTAGGACGCTGAACCTCGCGTTGTGCACGCGCCGCCATCTTGCGTTATTTTAGGTTATTGGGACCAAATGAGCTTCAAATGACTCTTTTCATGGGAGAGGCTGCTGACGGCTGATCTGGGCTGAACCTCCAAGACCTGCAGTGGCTGCAGAAAAGAGTGGATGTGCTGCTACTGCTGCTGCACTGACGGCAGCTGGGTCACATGATCAGATGGAAGCAGACGCTGCAGAGCCACCAGACTGCAACCATTAATCCACAGCAATGATGTGGAATAATCCCAGGCTGTTCAGCATCAGTCCAGAGTCTCAACCAACACACCAACCACACGCTGACAGGAGGAAAGTGGAAGTCAAAATCCTCCCTTCTAGCACCAATCAGGGTATTGTGTAAGGTGACGAGCAATTAACAACAAATTCTGATCAGCAACAGCTGCCTGATTCACGTCAAAACTTCCTAAATAAGTGACTTTTGCATTACGAGTGTGCATGTGCGGACTATGTGAGTTCAAAGTTCACGGCTACCAAACATTCCGCTAGCCGCCTTGATTTTGTACAGAGACAGTACTGTCACACCTGAACAATTGCCGTTTAAAGTGCTTCAAGCTCTCAATCGTCGTTATGCCAGGTGCACATTGTACCGTAGTGAAGTGTGGGAATGGCATATAGCATCTAAAGCGTGGAAAAGCAAACTGCCAGCATACATGTGTGTAACTTTGGGACCAGCGTGTGCACATGCCCGCCGCCATTCACATTATATACATTCCCCACAGAGTTGAAGGATCCGGATGGACGTAATTGTTGGATTAATGCAGTAAGTCTATATTATAACATAATTAAATAGTGTTGTGTATTGTTCAAGTTCTAGCCTAATTGACACAAGTCTAAACCCTGAAGTAGTAGGTACGGAAAGGCAGGCCTGGATCTAGGATATAGTTCTTTGTATATTGGTAATGAAGCTTGATCTACACACACATGTAATTAAGGCCATTGATAAGTAGGCTGGTATAAAATAAAATTGCAAATCATTGAAAACGTGTGGTACTATAGTAGTATCGACCTATAGATCTAAGTAAGCAGGCTATGCCTTGTAGTGAAATTTACTCAAAATGACAAAACCAAAGTTGAGCTGTCAAACCACTCGCTTACCTTCTTTGTAGTCGTTTTGGAGTCTCGCAAGTAAGGGTGCTTGGTCCTTTGGCAACAAAAAATCTGCTATGTCCGCATACATACAGGGGGCCATTTTGACCAATTTCTGAAAGGTGGCCGCGAATGCAAGTGCAACTAGTTCATCCTTGCGTTTGCGGGTACAACCGGGAAGACCCCTACGTATACAATATGCTTGTAGATGAGGAACTTTCCATAAATTAAATGTATCGATAGAGCAGTTTGGTAGCCACATTCCCATGATGCTTTGCGCGAGCCGAAATGCGAAAGTCGCTCATTACGTAAAGTCACACATTTAAAGGAAAAAAGACTAAAAAGCTACAAAATTGATTAGAAAATTGTAAATTAAATGACAACAACGATGCAAATGTTCCAGAAAAGTGACTTTAAAATTGGAAGTTTATGATGATAAAGCCTGAGAAGCTGCTAGAAAACCTGCAGATCTAAGAAAGATGAGATTTTAGTAAATTCTGAAATATCAGATTGATGAGGAACAAAGTTCTTTTGCTGGTTCTGACAGCAGTTTATCATCTGAGGAGAACCTGAAGCAGCAGTGGAGAAAAGCCTTGAAGTTGACTGTGGGAGTGACTGGAGTGAGAATCAAAGCTCCAGACGTTCATGTGAGCCGACTGTTGGAACAACGAACAAGAAGTGAGCCACCCTGACTGTTCCATCAGCAGCAGAATTCAGGCTGACCTTTGGGTCGCATTAGCAGAAAACCTCTGAAGTTATCACTCTTCTTCTCCTATGACATCATTTCTGTTGTGTATTGAATGTCTCAGGCTACCGTACTAGTTCATGTGCACTGCATTATGGGAAATGAAGCTCTAGGTTAGCGACTGACTAGTAACCACAGTGTGTCAATAGTCTTGATGCTCCAACGACCTGTTAATTGAAAAAGTGTTCTACAAATGGTATCTCTGGCCCCTGCCTTTATCTTTGTATGTATAAGGACACAACAAAGAATAGGGGACAAGGACTGGTAGCCTGCCGTGGGGTTTTCCTCATCAAAAGGACTCATCAGAAGAAAACGTGATCCTTGGGCCTGGCAGTTAACTCATCCCTGCTAATGCTAGCCCTGCTGGAAGTCATCTGTGGTGCAGATAGACGGTCTTTTCTCATGAGAGGGGAAAAGAAAAAGAAATAAAATGTCAAGTCCACTGACTGGAGCCTTTGGAGAGTTTGAAGACACAGTCGAACAGTGGAACTCCTACACAGAAAGGTCTGGATGTTTTGTGGTGGCCAGCGGTGTTGCTGATGAAAAGAAAGCAGCAACTTTTCTTAGCATGAAGGCTGCTAAAACCTATGGGCTGCTGAGGAGCTTCATTCAACCTGCAACCTCAGGCTCCAAAAGCTAGAAAGAGATTGTGGAGATACTGTCAGCACGCTGGTAATAGCAGAACGCTTCAGATCCATAAACGTTATCAAGAAGAGGGAGAATCCATTGGACAAGATGTAGCTGTGCTGAAAAAGCTGACTGAACACTGTGAGCTTGATGCAGCTCTAAATGACACTATTGGTGATAGAGGAGTGTGTGGTATGACCAACGAAGCGATACAGAAGCACTTATTAAGCGAAGCAAACCTGACACTTCAAAAAGCAATAGAAACTGCAGTCTCACTGGAATTAGCAGCTGAGGAGGCCCAGCAGTTAGGAGCTGCTGTCCGTGTGCACAATGTGGAAGCTGCAGCTGGAAAGGAAAAGGGAAACGGCTACTGCTGCAGGATGTCAGGCCATTTTCCATCAGAGTGTTGGTGCAAAGACTTACAATGCAGAAAATGTGAGAATAAAGGGCACATTGAAAGAGCTTGTAAAAGCAAGAAAGAAAAAGTATTTCCAAGCACAGGAGAGAGAAGGGGTATACTTTAAATCATTCTATTGTCTAATTTTGACAGGCACCACGCCCTCTTGACCTGACCTGACCCTGACTCCGCCCCCGTGACCTCACATAATGAGGTTGTCAATTAAAATGCTCTGAACTTCTCATCAAATAGAGTGAAATTGACAGCTTTGTTTTTAATCTATTGTCCATATATACTGTGGTTCCAAGGTTGTCATAGCCAGGAGTGGCACTGGGGTTAAGCTCCCAGTGCTCATAAAATGCTCCTTATGGCATGCGTCTTGAAAAGCCTCTGACAACTAAGTCCAACTCCTAGCCTGCCTGTGTGGTTTAGTCTCTAAGCCTGGCGGAACTGCTTTTACTAATAGGAGAAGGGGTGACGGCGGATCTCTGGCGCCTTAAAACCAAATGCTTCGGGTAGATGGTGGCTCGTCAACCTGGGAAGGTAGCCCATCTAGGGGAAGGTAAACCCTGATTTCAAACCTCCGCTGCCTTGCGGCACACCCGGTCACGGGAAAGGCTTAGGGAGTCAACCCTGAGGAAAAATCCGGAGTCGGAGCCCCTAAGGCAGTTCTCTGTTGTGCTCAACATCGTTCTGGCCGCTCCTGTGATGGCGCTGGTACCAAACTGTAGCAGCCCTGCTGTTCCTTTGGATTCATCAGTGACGTGGAGAGGGGGGACATGCTGCATGGGCAACATCTTGTCCTCCATATCTTCCTGCCCAGGCTTGAATCCTACCAACGCCCAACGCTGGAAGGTAGAACAGCGGATCACTGGAGAGGACACTCCAGCTTCGCTTTTGGCGTAGACAAAACATGGGGAATGACAGTTACCGGTTATAAGCCACCGCTCAATTGGCGTAGAGCGCGGCGCCAGGGGTTGTTCCCGACAGTGGGAGGGATCATCGGATCTCACTGGACAGCTACCATCTGCCTCAAGCTGGGCAGCCCCCAGCCAATAAGGTGTTGTCCCGCCACAGCTTGCTTTCCTCATTGGGTGCATGGGGATGAGGAGAAGTCCGAACAGCAGGCTGAGAACCTTCGCACCAGGCAAGACAAAAAAACAAAAGAGACCAACTCTAAAACTGGGAACTTGGAACGTCCGCACTATGATGACAGGACTCACTGCTAACCTCAAGGACATCAACGACACCAGGAAGACTGCCATCATCAATAATGAGCTGAAGAGACTGGGAGTGGATATCGCCACTCTCCAGGAAACACGGTTGGCTGACGCAGGCACACTGAGAGAGAAGGACTACACGTTCTACTGGCAGGGAAAGGGCAGTGACGAACACAGGGAACACGGAGTGGGCTTCGCAGTGAAGAACACCTTGCTGAAGATGGTGGAACCGGGCAGCAATGGCTCTGCATGACTCCTCACCCTCCGCCTCAACACCACTCAAGGCCCAGTCACCCTCGTCAGTGTGTATGCCCCAACACTGACAGCCACACCAGAGGCAAAAGACGAGTTCTATGAGAATCTCGCAACAACTGCCAGGATCATCCCCAACTCTGAACAACTCATTCTCCTTGGAGACTTCAATGGCAGAGTGGGTGCTGACCACGACTCCTGGCCCTCCTGTCTTGGACCATTTGGCGTGGGAAGAATGAATGACAACGGACAGCGGCTGCTCAAGTTCTGCACATATCACGATCTGTGCATCACAAACTCGTTCTTCAAGACCAAGCCCCAACACAAGGTTTCCTGGCGACATCCGCGCTCAAAGCACTGGCACCAGCTGGACTTGATCCTGACCAGGCGCACCTCACTGAAGAACGTGCTAATCACCCGTTCGTTCCAGAGTGCAGATTGCGACACAGACCATTCATTGGTGTGTTGCAAGGTCAAGCTGCAGCTGAAGAAATTCCATCATGCTAGACAGCCTGGAAAGGCATGGATTGACACCAGCAAGATGGCCCAACCAGAACTTGTTGAGCAGTTTGCCTCCACCTTTGAGAAGGAACTTGGTGTACCACAAGAAGGAGAATCTGCAAAGCAGAAGTGGGAAGAGCTGTGAAACACCATCTACCGCACAGCCTTGGCTACCTTTGGGAGGAAGACCTCGAAGTCAAAGGACTGGTGTGATGCCAAGTTGACCGAGATGACCCCCGTCATTGAAGCCAAGCGCTCAGCACTTGCTGAGTACAAGAAGTACCCAAACGAGAAGAATCTCCAGATTCTCAGGGCTGCGAGAAGCAAAGTTCAGCAGACTGCTCGGCGCTGTGCCAACGAGTACTGGACTCAGCTCAGCCAAGACATTCAAACAGCTGCCATAACAGGGAACATCCGTAGTATGTATGATGGCATCAAGAAAGCACTTGGTCCGACTCAGAGCAAGACAGCCCCCCTCAAATCCTCCACTGGGGAGATGATCACAGAAAAGAACAAGCAGATGGAGAGATAGGTGGAACACTACTCCGGCCTCTACTCCAGACAGAACACCGTGACACCATCAGCCCTTGATGCCATCGACTGCCTGCCATCCATGGATGAACTTGACGCCGAGCCAACCATCGACGAACTCAGCATGGCCATTGATAGCTTGGCCGCTGGCAAGGCACCCGACAACAACGGCATACCCCCCGACCTGATCAAGCACTGCAAGACAGCCTTACTGCTGCCATTGCATGACATCCTCTGCCAGTGCTGGAAGGAAGGTGCCGTACCACAGGACATGAGGGACGCCAAGATCATCACCCTCTACAAAAACAAAGGGGAGAGAAGCGACTGCAACAACTACAGGGGCATCTCCCTCCTCAGCGTTGTTGGCAAAGTCTACGCACGAGTTGTTCTCGTTCGTCTACAGAAGCTTGCCGAACGTGTCTACCCTGAGTCTCAGTGTGGCTTCCGCGCTGAGCGATTGACGGTAGTCATGATATTCTCCATCCGCCAACTCCAGGAGAAATGCAGAGAACAGAACATGCCCCTGTACGTCGCCTTCATCGACCTCACCAAAGCGTTCGATCTGGTCAGCAGAGAGGGTCTTTTCAAGATCCTGCCAAAAATAGGATGCCCAACAAAGTTGCAAAGCCTCATCGAATCGTTTCACACCAACATGCAGGGGATAGTGCAGCACGACGGCAACGTCTCAGAGCCATTCAACATACGCAGCGGAGTGAAACAGGGCTGTGTACTTGCGCCAACCCTCTTTGGGATTTTCTTTGCTATGCTCCTGAGGCATGCCTTCAGCGCAGCAACAGAGGGAATCTACCTGCACACAAGATCTGACAGCAGGCTTTTCAACCTTGCCCGCCTGAAAGCCAGAACCAAAGTACGCGAGGCTCTAATCAGAGACATGCTGTTCGCAGACGATGCTGCAGTCGCAACCCACACACAGCAGGAGCTTCAGACCCTGATGGACCGCTTCTCCCAGGCATGCAAGGACTTCCAGCTTACCATCAGCCTGAAGAAGACTAACGTCTTGGTGCAAGGCATGGAAGCACCACCAACCATCACCATCGACGACTACGAGCTGGAGGTCGTGAATCAGTTCACGTACCTGGGGTCCACGATCAGCAGCAACCTCTCCCTTGATACAGAGATCGACAAGAGGATTGGAAAATCAGCCTTCACACTCGCTCACCTCACCACACGAGTGTGGGAGAATCCCAAACTCTCTGTCAAGACGAAGATGGCAGTGTACAACGCCTGCGTCATCAGCACACTGCTCTATGGGAGTAAGACGTGGACAACATACGCCCGGCAGGAAAAGAGACTGAACTCCTTCCACTTGCGCTGCATTCGGCACATCCTGGACATATCCTGGCAGGACAAAGTGCCCAACACAGAAGTTCTGTCCCGCGCCGGCCTTCCCTCCATGTCCACTCTACTCAGGCAGCGCAGGCTCCGCTGGCTAGGCCACGTTCACCGTATGGAGGATGGCAGAATCCCCAAAGACGTCCTCTACGGAGAACTGGCGACTGGCAGGAGAGACATTGGCTGCCCACAGCTGCGCTTTAGAGACGTCTGCAAGAGAGACATGAAGGCCCTGGAGATCAACACAGAGCGCTAGGAGGACCTTGCAACGGACCGCTCCAAATGGAGAGGCACCCTGACCAGACAGCTCAAGGCGGGTGAAGAGAGACTGACTGCTGCAGCAGATGAAAAAAGGACCCGCAGGAAGAACCGCCACAGACCCAGCAGCACAAAGACCACCCACAAGTGCGACCTGTGTGACAGGGACTGGCATTCGCGCATCGGCCTGTTCAGCCACAGATGGTGCTGTTCCAGCAGAGTAGACGTTAAGGATTCTCTTCCATGGTCATCATAGACTGACGGAGGCCGACGAGTTATCTAAACAGATATCAATTGAAGGAGCTGTAGTAGTTAATGTACTTAAGTTTACGGTGGGAAGAATCTGACTGATTTTATCTCTAATAGATAAAAATTTTATGATTGAAAAAGTTCAAAAAGTCCTGACTAGAAAGCTCAAGGGGGGTGCGAGGATTGACAGAGTCCTGACTCTCTGTCAGCCTGGCTATAGTGTTGAAAAGAAACCTGGGGTTATTCTTATTCTCTTCTATTAATGCAGAGTAGTAACTTGTTCTAGCTTTTCTAAGAGATTTTTTACAAATTAAGAGATGATTTCTCCATGCTAAATAGAATTCATCTAGATTAGTAGAACGCCATTTTCTTTCTAATTGATGAGCCTTCTGTTTTAAGCTACGAGTTTCTGAGTTAAACCAAGGGGTTAAAAATCTCTGGTTAGACTTTTTCTTTTTTAAATGGGCCACTAAATCTAGAGTCTGATGCAGAGAGGCTGTAACACCATCCACCATGCTATCAATTACGGAAGGAGCAAGCTCTCCATTTTTCACTTCCGTTGTGCTGACCCATGGTATAGAGGAGACAATCTGCAAAAATTTGATAACAACGTTATCTGAAAGACATCTGCTGTAGTAATATTTTTCTTTAGGAGTCAAATAATCAGAAATAGTGAAATCGAAAGTTAACAGACAATGGTCTGACAGTACAGGATTATGAGGAGACACTACCAGATTTTCTATTTCTATACCATAAGTTACAAGTCAGTCCCCCTCATGGATCGTCGCCTTATCGTGGTGGGGGGGTTTACGTTCCCCAGTGATCCCAGGAGCTATGTTGTCCAGGGCAATTTGCCTCTGATAGAGTCACCCAAGACAAACTGGTCTTGAGTGAAGGGCCAGACTAAGAACGATCCAACAGACTCTCATGATAAATTCTAGATCAAGGATTCAGTGTACCCCACCCAGTATGGGGTTACGGGGGCTCCACCCTGGAGCCAGGCCTGGGGGAGGGGCTCAATGGCTAGCGTCTGGTGGCTGGGTTTCCACCCATGGGACCCGGCCGGGCTCAGCCCGAAGGAGTTACATGAGTCCGCCCTCCAGTGGGCTCACCACCTGCAGGAGGGATCATGGGGGTCCGGTGCTATGTGGATTAGGTGGCAGTCAAAGGCGGAGACCTTGGCGGACTGATCCCAAGCTTTCTAAACTGGCTTTTGGTACGTGGAATGTCACCTCTCTGGTGGGGAAGGAGCCTGAGCTGGTGTACGAGGTTGAGCGATACTAGCTAGATATAGTCGGCCTCACCTCAACACACAGCTCCGGTTCTGGAACTAGTCTCCTGGAGAGGGGCTGGAGCTTGGCCTTTTCTGGAGTCGCCCCGGGCGAGAGGCGACGAGTAGGGGTGGGTATTCTTGTATTCCCCCACCTTGCTGCCTCTATATTGGAGTTTTCCCCGGTGGATGAAAGGGTTGCTTCCCCGTGCCTTCGGGTTGGGAAACGGGACCCACTCTTTTTGGAGTCTGTTACTGGGGTGCTGGAGGGTGCTCCTCTTGGAGACTCCATTGTCCTACTGGGAGACTTCAATGCGCACGTGGGCAACGACAGTGAAACCTGGAGGGGGGTGATTGGGAGGAACGGCCTGCCCGGTCTGACCCTGAGTGGTGTTCAGTTATTGGACTTCTGTGCTAACCACAGTCCTTTTTTTTTTTTTTTTTTGTTACTTATTTGTACCCATAGGTAGACTTGGTTTGCAGTCTGGTGACAAGCCACCGGCTGCTGGTCGCTGCGTGCACGAGCGCCCTAAACCTACATGTTTTTGGTATGCGGGAGGAAACCGGAGAAATCCCAGAGTAAACCCGCGCAACACGGGGAGAACATGCAAACTCCACACAGCTCACTGTTGGTCGGGGGCTGGGATCGAACCCACGATCTCATGATCCCCGCGGTCCCCCGGCGGAGGGTAAAACTGTGCTGCCACAGTGCTAAACCACTGCGCCACCGTGCAGCCTATAGCCAGTTTGTCCATAATGAACACCATGTTCAAGCATAAGGGTGTCCATATGTGCACATGGCACCAGGACACCCTAGGTCGCAGGTCGATGATCGATTTTGTTATCGTGTCATCAGACCTGTGACCGTATGTCTTGGACACTCGGGTAAAGAGAGGTGCAGAGCTGTCAAGTGATCACCACCTTGTGGTGAGTTGGATCCGATGGCAGGGGAGGAAGCCATTCAGACCTGGTAGACCCAAACGTATAGTGAGGGTGTGCTGGGAGCATCTGGCTGAGGCCCCTGTCCTGGAGGTCTTCAACTCCCACCTCCGGAAGAACTTCAACCACATTCCGGGGGAGTCTGGAGACATGGAGTCTGAATGGGCCACATTCTCCACCTCTGTTATTGAAGTGGCGGCCCAGAGCTGCGGCCGCAAGGTGGTCGGTGCATCTCGTGGTGGCAACCCCCGAACCAAGTGGTGGACACCAGTGGTGAGGGGGGCCATTAAGCTGAAGAAGGAGTCCTATCAAGCTTGGTTGGCTTGTGGGACTCCCAAAGCAGCTGAGCTGTACCGGCAGGCAAAGCGGAGTGCAGCTCGGGTGGTTGCTGAAGTAAAAACCCGGGTATGGGAGGAGTTCAGTGAGGCCATGGAACAAGACTTTCGGTCGGCCTCGAAGAGATTCTGGCAAACTGTCCAGCGGCTCAGGAGGGGGAAGCAGCTCCCTGTCCACACTGTGTATGGTGCGGATAGGACGCTGTTGACTTCGACTGGGGATATCGTCGGACGGTGAAAGGAACACTTTGAGGATCTCCTCAATCCCACTGATACGCCTTCCACAGAGGAAGCAGGGTTTGTGGACGAGGGGGATGACTCGCCTATCACAGGGGCTGAGGTCACCAAGGTGGTTAAAAATCTCCTTGGTGGCCAGGCCCCGGGGGTGGACAAGATTCACCCTGAGTACCTTAAGGCCCTGGATGTTGTTGGGCTGTCATGGTTGACACGCCTCTGCAACATTGTGTGGAGGTTGGGGGCAGTGCCTTTGGCATGGCAAACCGGGGTGGTGGTTCCTCTCTTCAAAAAAGGGGACCGGAGGGTGTGCTCCAACTTTAGAGGGATCACACTCCTCAGCCTCCCTGGGAAGGTCTATGCCAAGGTACTGGAGAGGAGAGCCCGGCCATTGGTCGAACCTAGGATTCAGGAGGAGCATTGTGGTTTTCGTCCTGGCCGTGGCACATCGGACCAGCTCTTTACCCTCTCGAGAATTCTCGAGGGTTTGTGGGAGTTTGCCCAACCATTTTACATGTGTTTTGTGGACTTGGAGAAGGCATTTGACCGCGTCCCTCGTGGTTTTTTGAGGGGGGTGCTTCGGGAGTATGGGGTATCGGGCTTGTTGTTATGAGCTATTCGGTCTTTTTACGACCGTTGAGAGAGTTTGGTTCATATTGCCAACGCTCGATCGGACTCATTCCCAGTGAGAGTTGGATTCTGCCAGGGCTGCCCTTTGTCACCAATCCTGTTCATAATTTTTATGGACAGGATTTCTAGGCGCAGCCAGGGGATGGAGGGTGTCATGCTTGGTGACCACAGGATCTCATCTCTTTTGTTTGCAGATGATGTTGTCCTGTTGGCTTCATCCAGCAATGACCTACAGCTCTTGCTGGAACAGTTTGCCACTGAGTGTGAAGCGGCTGGGATGAGAATCAGCACCTTCAAGTCCGAGTCCATGGTCCTCAGCCGGAAAAAGGTGGATTGTCCTCTCTGGGTTGAGGACAGGCTCCTGCCCCAAGTGGAGGAGTTTTAAGTATCTTGGGGTCTTATTCACGAGTGAGGGGAAAATGGAGCGAGATATTGACAGACGGATCGGAGCAGCATCTGCAGTGATGTGGACATTGTACCGGCCTGTTGTGGTGAAGAGGAAGCTTATTTCTAAGGCAAAGCTGTTGATTTACCTGTCAATCTACGTTCCTACTCTCACCTATGGTCATGAGCTTTGGGTAATGTCCGAAAGAATGATATTGTGGATAGAAGCGGCTGAAATGAGCTTTCTCCGTAGAATTGCTAGACTCACCCTCAGAGATAGTTTGAGGAGCTCAGTCATCCGGGAGAGGCTCAGAGTAGAACCGCTGCTCCTCCACATTGAAAGGAGTCAGTTGAGGTGATATGGGCATCTGATTAGGATGCCTCCTGGACACCTCCCACTTGAGGTGTTTCAGGCATGTCCCACTGGGAGGAGACCCCGGGGCAGACCCAGGACTCGGTGGAGAGACTATGTCTCCCAGCTGGTCTGGGAACACCTTGGTATCCTCTCTGAAGAGCTGGAGCAGGTGACTGGGGAGAGGAAAGTCTGGGCTTCTCTGCTTGAACTGCTGCCTCCGCAACCCGGACCTCCGGAAAAGCGGTAGAAGATGGATGGATGGATGCAAGTCAGAACAAGGTGCAATGTGTGGTGGAGATAATGGATAGAATTTTCTACTTTCTTGGAAAACCCCATTGAGTCTGATAGGATATTTTCAGGTTTCATTGATTATTCTATATGATTTTAATGCTGTATTATTCTATTTTATATTATAATTATATCTGGTGCATATAATGAGCCAATGTCTGAGTCACTGTGATATTCTTCATTGTCTCAGAGCTTGAAAAGACTGTCTGTCTTCAGTGTAAGATTAGGTTGAGCAAGATTGTAAATAATGACGAAGGTTTCATTGTTTTATCACACCAAGCTGTACTGTGCTGTTAGGATGACCAGGTCGTGTAAAGATTATAGCAGAATGTTCATTGCTGACCACAGATAAAGGAGCAGTCACTTGGAGAGTAGGCTCCAGCCAGTCTAGCTTAGATAAGAGACTGAGGTATAAAAAAGCAACATCCTTGAACACATGTTAGGGAGTTGGTGCTGTGAAGCTCTGAGGCAAGTTTTGCTGTTACTGATTACCTCCTTTCTGATCAGAAGGAAAATAAATGACTCAAAACTTGGAAAACCGCCTATTGATTACTGATTCAGCCTCAGTCAATTCATTTTTGATCTAACATTATTGGCGCCCGACGTGGGACCCATATAAGGTGGTCCATGGTGTTTTCCGACGGACCTGGACTTGGACTTGGACAAGTGCACAGTCAAAGGAGAGATGAGACCCATACTTCTGGGAAGCGCTGAAAAAAACGTTGAATTTCCCTCTTCAAAAGCCCTGGTGACGTCGGGGAGCGACGTGGAGCTCTGACGGGTCTACCGGAACTCAGAGGCGGATTCCGGGTGTGAGTAATTTATTCCAGTTTTTGTTATTGTTGTTATGGCCAGTGAGTGATTGCCTAGACCACTAGGTGGAAGACTGAAAGAAAGAGACTTACAGCCTAATTGATAAGTTATTTTACTCACGGTGCTGGTATCGCAATAATCCCCTGGGAAGATGGAGTTTTCCTTTCCAAGCGGTGATCGATATTTCAAGATCCGGGGTAATTCTTAGAAATTCGCTGTTTTCCGACTCTCGAGTAAGTTCTAGATGGAGGTCTAGAAGCCAGTACTGGGTTTAAATGGGAAAGATTTGTGTCCTCATTCCTGTCCGGAAGAGTCACGTGATCCCAGAGAAGTTAATTTTTTGGGGTAAGATTTGTGCCTCTTGGGACTGCTCCTGCTTATGATCCAGTTTTGGACTTTCAGCATTAGTGGGGAGGCTACGTGAACCCCGAAAAAGGAAAAGATTTGTTTTCACGGAAGATTCGTGCCCTTATCAAGGTCTGCTTTATTGCCCATTGGCTCCGTTACGGTGAGCTATTGCAAGATGCCGAGGGAGGTTTAACTTTGGGCTTTAGGCACACAGCAGGGGGGTTGACGTGACCATTGAAATAGTTTATTTTGTGAGTTTGTTGAAGCGTTAGAAGGAAAAAAAAAAGAGTTACTGTGTTCTGAGTTTGTTTTGTGTGTGTTACATGAAATCCGCTCTGGTGTGAAACACAGAGAGGCTGAGTTCCCACGGAGGAAGAGTGAATAGGGTGTGAAATTGATGTCAGTGGGTTTTTTTTCTCTCCCTAATATTTGTGGAGCATAAAAGGGTTGGTTAGTTAATTATCTTTTGGGAATTGTTTAAAATTATAGGTATTTGAAAATAGTAGCCTTGAGCAGAAACAGTGGACTGGTGTTGTGCTTTATGGCAGTGTAAGAGAGAGAGAGAAAAAAAGGAGCTTCACGCTGCGAGTGGCGGTGTGAGGATTGCCATATTTGATTTTTTTCCACTGAGGTTGCCAGATCTGGAGATTAATTGAAGTAATTCTCATGTTGTCTTGGGCTTTGGCATAAACCTAAAAGTAAGATAAGATAAGCCTTTATTAGTCCCACAATGGGGAAATTCCAGGATTGCAACAGCACAGGGACAGCAACACTCAGAGCAACAATCAGAAGGCAAGAAAAAAAAAACTTTGTTGAAAAACTTTGTTAAAAGTCTTTGTTGTATGACCTTGTGGAGATAACACAAAGGAAAACATGTCTGGGCCCTGTCTGTGTGTGTAATGTCTGTCTCTATGTGTAATATCTGTTTGTGATTCTGTGTATATGTGTCCTTGAGAGAAGGAGAAAAAGAATCAGAGAGAGCTTGAAAAAAAAATAGAAAAGCTGTGTAGCCACTGATTTATGTGTGAAAACTTTTATGTGTGAAAACGGGCTGCACGGTGGCGCAGTGGTTTAGCACTGTGGCAGCACAGTTTTACCCTCGGCCGGGGGATCGCGGGGATCATGAGATCGTGGGTTCGATCCCAGCCCCCGACCAACAGTGAGCTGTGTGGAGTTTGCATGTTCTCCCCGTGTTGCGTGGGTTTACACCGGGATTTCTCCGGTTTCCTCCCGCATACCAAAAACATGTAGGTTTAGGGCGCTTGCGCACGCAGCGACCAGCAGCCGGTGGCTTGTCACCAGACTGCAAACCAAATCTACTTACGGGTACAAATAAGTAACAAAAAAAAAAAAACTTGGTAAAAAGAGAAGAGAAAGAAAGGTGAAAAAAAACTTTCAAACATGGGTTGCTGTTATAGCAAAAAGATAAAACAGCCACAAAGCGTCCAGACAGGAAGAAATAATGCCTCATTTTACTGTAAGGGTTGCAGAACACAGCGAGATGAGAATGAAATTTATGTTTTGGCAGGAGAAGGTAAATTTATGGACAAAAAGGACATAAATAGTACAAGGTTTCTGGCAAAATGGAGAAAGAAATTTAATTTCAGTGGGGAACTTGAGGTTAAGGATTGTGAGATTTTAATTTCCGCCATTAGATTAGCAGCAGATAGCAGTAGGCAAAAAGAGTTAAAATATGGACTTTTTGAGGCTGAACAGTGGCTTCAGATTGCCAGGCAACGGCAAGCTGATTTGAATAGGAAAGACCAGACCTTAAAAGACTTGGATGTTTGTAATAAGAAAGGTTTGACTAATGCACATTTTTTTCTCAAAATTCCGAGGTGACGAAGGAGATAATGGCCGGAGCAGGTGGCGTGGAGACAACCTGACCCCTCCCTCTCTGCATCCGGACCTTGAGACGGTGACCACCCCAGTGGCACCAACTGCAGACCTGGCTTACCCTCCTCCACGGCTGGGCACTCGCCTCCCCGCCCACCTCCTCCTTCCTTTCAATGCAGGCCGGACATCAAACCTAGGGTTCAGCTTTGTCATCTGACAAAAAAGTTAAGTAATTATGCACCTTCAAATTATGCCATTTCAACAGCACACACATCCTCACCCTTTGATAAACACATTAAGGAAGAGGAACATGCAATAGAATTAGGACAATTTCCTATGGTTAAATTACTGTATACAACCCGGCTTATGTTGGTCCAGCGGCTGAAGGTGCTGAAGCCAATAGCCAAAACATTCTTTAAAATATTCCCACTGTGCTAGTTAACCACCAACTGATGCAGCATTAGCTCAGCAGGTGAAAGAATTAAATGAACATATTAGGAACAAGTGGAGATTAAAACATGATTTGACAGCTATTCAGAATGCCACTTAACATAAAACAGAAAGTGTTGAAGCCTATAGGTGTAGGTTGCAAGATGTTTTTTTTTTTTGGACAATCATTCAGGTTTGGAAAATCCTACTGCAGATACAGGTTCAGAACTCTATTGACAACATTTGAAAAGTGTATTCCTACAGAACATGCATCAAAATTTAGCACAGCATGTACGCAAACACCTGGTAACATATCGCACATGTTCATTTGCTGATGTGTTGATATATGCAAAACACGCAGAACAACTGAGCTGACCCTCAGGGGGAGGCATTTGCTTCCCCCACTTCTGTATTTCCCCAGGGTCCCCAGCGTGGAGGAGGGAGGAGAGGCCTTGATGCTGGGTCTGAAAACCACATTCAGGAGGCCAGAGGGAGGGGACTACGCCCTGCTCAGCAGCCACAACAGCGACAATAACAACGACAACCGGATTCATCACATCCCGACATGTGACTGACCGAACCAAAGCTAAGTACAGCTACTGACAATGACATTGGATATACAGTATTTCATTTACCTGACTTTGACCTAATCATGACACTAAAGGGTTTATCAGAGGTTACTCTAGAAGTTCAGGGAACTTCTTTGAAATTTCTTCATGATACTGGGGATCACAAAATCAGAACACACAGTGATCATTAAATTAGCAAATGGGAAGCTAAAAAAAAGAAATGTCTTTCTGAAATTGTAACAGCAAAAGATGTTACAGGGGACAGTGCAGAAGGTTCATTCATTTTGTCACAAGTGTGTCTAGTTAACTTATTAGGAAGGGATCTGCTCACAACTCTCAATATCGCAATAATTCCGACAGAAGGTGGTATGAGGGCATCACATTTCCCACATGCATCAGAAATTCATATTTTGCAAGATTTTGCAGGACCATCTCATGGTCGCTTCGTTTGGTACCGGCCGGACCAATATGAGTGGCTGAGAGCTTGGAAGCCAAAATAATGCAATATTTCAAAACACAGGTTCCTACAACTGTGCAGGCCACAAATCAATATCATTGCAATATGTATGACAAATATCCGAGTGGCTCAGATGACAAATTTGAGAAAACCCATCCATCCATCCATCTTCTACCACTTTTCCGGAGGTCCGGGTCGCGGAGGCAGCAGTTCAAGCAGAGAAGCCCAGACTTCCCTCTCCCCAGCCACCTGTTCCAGCTCTTCAGAGGGGATACCAAGGCGTTCCCAGACCAGCTGGGAGACATAGTCTCTCCACCGAGTCCTGGGTCTGCCCCGGGGTCTCCTCCCAGTGGGACGTACCTGAAACACCTCAAGTGGGAGGCGTCCAGGAGGCATCCTAATCAGATGCCCATACCACCTCAACTGACTCCTTTCAATGTGGAGGAGCAGCGGTTCTACTCTGAGCCTCTCCCGGATGACTGAGCTCCTCACCCTATCTCTGAGGGTGAGTCCAGCAATCCTACGGAGAAAGCTCATTTCAGCTGCCTGTATCCGCGATCTCGTTCTTTCGGTCATTACCCAAAGCTCGTGACCATAGGTGAGAGTAGGAACGTAGATTGACTGGTAAATCGACAGCTTTGCCTTAGAACTAAGCTCCCTCTTCACCACAACAGACTGGTACAACGTCCGCATCACTGCAGATGCTGCTCCAATCCGTCTGTCGATCTCTCGCTCCATTTTCCCCTCACTCGTGAACAAGACCCCAAGATACTTAAACTCCTCCACTTGGGGCAGGAGCCTGTCCCCAACCCGGAGAGGACAATCCACCTTTTTCCGGCTGAGGACCATGGACTCGGACTTGGAGGTGCTGATTCTCATCCCAGCCGCTTCACACTCAGCAGAAAACCGTCCCAGCAAGAGCTGTAGGTCATTGCTGGATGAAGCCAACAGGACAACATCATCTGCAAACAACAGAGATGAGATCCTGTGGTCACCAAGCATGACACCCTCCATTCCCTGGCTGCGCCTAGAAATCCTGTCCATAAAAATTATGAACAGGATCGGTGACAAAGGGCAGCCCTGGCGGAGTCCAACTCTCACTGGGAATGACTCCGACCGAGTGTTGGCAATACGAACCAAACTCTCACAACGGTCGTACAGAGACCGATTAGCTCTTAACAACAAGCCCGATACCCCATACTCTCGAAGCACCCCCCACAAAAATCCACGAGGGACGCGGTCAAATGCCTTCTCCAAGTCCACAAAACACATGTAAACTGGTTGGGCAAACTCCCACGAACCCTCAAGAATTCTTGAGGATTCTTGAGGGTCCGTGGGAGTTTGCCCAACCAGTTTACAAATTTGAGAAAACATTTTTTGCAAACTCATCCTCCAGAACAATTATTGCAAATTTGTACTGGTCACCAAAGGGCTATGCAGAAGCATCTGTGAGGTTATCAGATAAAAATAAAGGTCACTTTAAACACTAGGAGTCACCACACATTACATTGAGCAAGCCTAAACACATGCAATGGAAGGACGTAGGCTTAATGAATAATACAGAATTGGAAATAATAAATGTAAAATCTCATTTTAGGCCTTATCAGAGACAATATCTTTTATGCCCAGGAGCCATGAAATGATTGTTGTTGAGATATAGTGCTATATAAATAAAGTTGAATTGAATTGAATTCAAGAAGGCATTAAACCTGGTATACAGGGATTGATAGATGCAGGGGTTACTGTAAGTATTAACTTTTTTATTAAATCACTGCTAATCTACTGATACATAGAATGACAAATACATACACCATTTCATCTCAATTTATGGTTAATCACCATCACTGATTCAATTTTTCTCTTTTATGACTTAATTAGATGATTGATTTCTTTTTTGAAATAAAAGGTATTATCCTCACATGCTCCCCAGGAAATGAAACATTCCAGCGGTGCTCGGGAGTGGCAGCGAGGCCGATGGCGGACTTTCATCATTAAAAGGCAAGTTAGGATCTTTTGCAATATAATGCTTTAGCATGAAATGCACCGGAACTTGGCGAGCTGCCCAGTGAGGTTTTAGAAGCCAAAGTGTTTCATCTCTGATGCTTTTTAAGCATCAAAGGGGGAATGATGGGATATTTTCAGGTTTCATTGATTATTCTATATGATTTTAATGCTGTATTATTCTATTTTATATTATGATTATATCTGGTGCATATAATGAGCCAATGTCTGAGTCACTGTGATGTTCTTCATTGTCTCAGAGCTTGAAAAGACTGTCTGTCTTCAGTGTAAGATTAGGTTGAGCAAGATTGTAAATAATGACGAAGGTTTCATTGTTTTATCACACCAAGCTGTACTGTACTGTTAGGATGACCAGGTCATGTAAAGATCATTGCAGAATGTTCATTGCTGACCACAGATAAAGGAGCAGTCACTTGGAGAGTTGGCTCCAGCAAGTCTAGCTTAGATAAGAGACTGAGGTATAAAAAAGCAACATCCTTGAACACATGTTAGGGAGTTGGTGCGGTGAAGCTCTGAGGCAAGTTTTGCTGTTACTGATTACCTCCTTTCTGATCAGAAGGAGAATAAATGACTCAGAACTTGGAAAACCGCCTATTGATTATTGATTCAGCCTCAGTCAATTCATTTTTGATCTAACAGAGTCTAATATTGAATTGAATGCCTTATTAAGACAGTCACTCTCTACATCAACATGTATATTAAAATCCCCTACAATAATTATTCTATCTGATTTCAGCACTAAATCAGCTAAAAATTCAGCAAATTCGGATAAAAACTCTGAGTAGGCCGAGGGAGGATGGTAAACTATGGCAAAGAAAATTGGGTTCAAGTCAAGATAGCCAACATGCCCCACACTGAGGACCAGGGCCTCAACGGAATTAAAACATGATTTTTGCTTTACATTAACTCATAATTTAGAATGGAAAATTGCCGCCACTCCACTTCCACGACCAGAACTTCTGGGATTATGATAGTTTAGATAACCAGAGGGAGTTGATTCATTGAAACCAACATAATCACCTTGCCCAAGCCAAGTCTCTGTGAGGGATATTAAATTGATCTGATGATCAATTAATAGATCATGAACTAGTAGAGACTTGGGAGTTAGAGACCTAATATTTAATAAACCACATTTAATTTTTAAATTTTGGGGAGGAACAGAGGCCAAATTATTAAATTTAGAGACTTGAGGTTTGATTTGAGTTTTACCAACATTTTGTTTAAACACTTTGGGATGTTTAGACATTATATTTTTATTAACTTTGGGGGGAGCAGAGAAAGGTTCTCTAAGGGAGAAGAAAGGGGCAAAGTTGGGGGGTGGTGGATGAGGAGGAGCTGCAGAAAGACGTGTATTTATCAAGTTGTGTTGTATTTGTCTTGGGTTATAATATTTTGGGTAACAGGAGACAGACACAATCTCTGTAGGGTTATAAATTGAAGACTGATCCAAACAGTGAGGATTATTTGGATTAATGGGATTAATATGAGAAGTGGAAAAAAAAAAAGGGCTGGTTGGCAGACGCAGGAACTTCGTAGTGAGTTAACGCACTGCATTAAAAAACGCTGAATGGAATAGAATAGATTGTCCCTTAAAACACGTGAACCAAGTCTATTTAGATGGATGCCATCAGGTCAAGTGATGGGGGGTTCCAAAACAGGTTAAAATTGTCAACAAAACAAATGTTAAAAGTCAGACATGTAGAACACAACCAAGTATTAAGACTGAGAGCTCTGCTAAAATAATTGCAACCTCATCTGAAAGGTGCCAAAGGCCCAGAAATAAACAAATGTCTGCCACAGTTCATAAGAGTGGACAGAAGGCTCCTGAAGTCACTCTTTAAGATCTCTCATGCTTCATCTGGGATGTTGTTGCATCCAACATGTACTATGACAGTTTTAACATGGGGGAATTGATTTAATAGGTCAGGGGTAAGAGCCTCAATGTCAGACACTCTAGCCCCAGGAAAAAATTTAGTCACACAGTACCTGCTTCTGACGATCTACAGGTGTCATGTGTGACATTGAATGCATACTGCTGACACAACAGTTTAATTTCAGTCTTACCACGATCCCACCATTGCCTAAGTCACGTAAAATCTTTTTTCTTTTGTCTAAAAGCAGTCCAGAAAAATCTTAAAGCATCTTTGAAACCTTTATCAAATGTTAAAACTGAGTAAAAATGCCAGAATGCACTCTTGGGGGCAAAATTCTTTATAAAAACCTGACACACAACAAGAGCATGATCAGTAAAACCAACTGGTAAAATTTTGCAGGACTTAAAAACATTACAGTGGTGCTTAAAACAATACAATTGATCGAGTCGGGCTAAAGAAATCCTATCCTCTTTGAGGTGAGACCATGTGTACTGTCGGCAGTCAGTGTGCATCCTTCTCCACACATTCACCAGGCCATGAGAATAGACCAGCTGTCTCAGAGCCTGTTGGGAACCTGGATGCGGCTCTGTGTGGTTTCGATCTAAAAACTCATTTTCAGTACAATTAAAAGCCCCACCCAATAATAAAAAAATCCTCTGAGCTGCAACTGTTTAATTTATCATTAACCTTTTGTAAAAAAAAAAAAAAACTATTCCTCTCAGTACCATTGGTTGGAGCATAAATAAGTGTTGATAAAAAGCACCGTAAAATGTTCAAAACGGGCTTTGACTAAAAGACATCTGCCTTTGATAAAATGCTCAACCTCCAAAGAAGTTGGGGAAAACTTCCTGGAGAATAAAAAGCCCACTCCTCCACTAGCTGTGGTGTTGTGACTTAAAATCGGTTCTCCTTCCCACTCTTGACTCCAGTCCGCCTCTATACTTGGATCACTATGCATGTTTCCTGTAAAAACACATCAGTGTGCTTCATTGTTGCTGTTTCAAAAACCAGTGCCCTTTTCTTTGGTTCTCTGGCACCATTTACATTTAAACTCCCCACCTTAAAAAAAATCCATAATTAGAGGAGTATTAAAACCAGAGTAAAAAACAATTACGAAGAAAAGTAAAAGAAAAAACATTATGTTCTTCATCATCATTAAATGCCAATTTGTTTTCTTACGTTATTAATCTGTTTTCTTTAGTCTGTAAATTTCCTGATCTGTAAGGTCTGTTTCAACATTGCTTTTTATGAGCTGCTTGGCAGAGTTATAAAAAGCCTGCTTATCAGGTAAATACTGCTGTATATCCAGCCCCTTCATGCCTTTGGTCTGTTGTAAAAACAATCTGAACATTTTTGCAGGATAAATGATGTCCTCCTGAATAACAGGCAGCTGTGTACTATTGTGTGAAAACACACTGCTGTCAGATAAGCAGGCCTCACTGTCACTGTCAGACAGAGCCCCACTATTCACAGTATTCTGTTGGACCATCAGCCGACCAGCTTTACCACCTGCAGACACAGGTGGAGCTCTGTTTCTGCGGCGCTTGAGAGAAACCTGTCCAGATTCACACACCTCCATATCCTCCACACCAGCTGCAGCACCATCCTCACATAAACCTGATGCTTTGCCTGACCCACCCTGCCCACTTGTTCCTTCACTAGTCATACACAGTTCACCAGCCACCTCAGCTTCTGCACAAAGCTCTCCACTTCTTTTATTTCACTCACCCACAGCTCTCATTTCACCATACAAAGCACCACCTTTGCCCAGCTCACCCGTGACCCCACCTGCCTCAACTGTTTCCCTCAGATCACCTGTTTTCTCACCCACAACACCATCCACCACCTCACACACTTTACTCTCCACCTCACCTGCTTTATCGCCACGTTTTTTTCTCTCATCACTCAAATCATCTTTCTCCTCACCCACAACACTCTACTGTCTGCCACCTCACACACTTTATTTTCCACCTCACACGTTTCTCCAATCCCTTCACCTGCCTCATCCACAGCCTTTTCCCTCTCATCACTCACCACAGTGCTGTTATCATATGGACTCTGTCTGTCCTCCGGCAGCTCCTCAGCTGTAATGTTGGCATCCTCAGCCTGCACAGAGATGCCGTGCTGCTCGATGGCGGTTGGCCCTGGCCCCCATGCGGGCGGATTGGCAGCGGTGGCAGCCGTCCGCTGCTCAGCGCGAGTGGCCCCCCTGCCACTGACAGTCGTCCCAGCCACGTCCCTCGGGGCGGGACCGGCACAGGTAGAACAGGCCTTTACCAGATGTCTCTCTTCACCACACTCAAAACATTTTAACGTGCCGGACGTTGCGAAAAGAACGTAATCAAATCCATCCACCCGCACCCGAAACACACAAACTCCTCCACCTTAGTGCTGGGGATCATCAAGACCTGCCTTAGGTGGGACACGACGTGTCTCAGCAGGGGTGACTTGCAGCAATGATAGAATTTTCCTGATAGGTGACACCACTTTTCCAAACTTTAACAGCTCTTTAACAAGAATGTCATCACTAATAAATGTTGGAACGTTCGAGAGCGTTATTTTTTTCGCCGGCTGTGACAGCGGCATGATTGATTCGAACATCCCATTTATTGTGATTCCGCTCTCAATCAAAGTGTTTACCTGGTGCACCTGTTCCACGAACAAAACAATAGCCGCGTTGATGCGGGCCGCGGATTTTATGGTGTCATGCCCAATAATCTCCCCAACAGCAAGTGCAACCTCCTCCACGCTGTGTAGAGAGCCAACACCAGTTTTGATGCCTTGCTTCCACGTCAGCCTGGAGAAGGCCATCACACCTGAGACGCCAGCCAGTGCCACAGAGCCTGGCCGAAAAAAAAAGAAAAAACAAAAACAAAAAAACTAAACCAGCCAAACACCACTAAATTAACAAACCCAAACTAATATAAACCACCAGTTGTGACAAAAGAACAGAAAAGATAGAAAATATAGCACAAACTCTGTTTTTTTCTCTCTTCCAGTCACACTCTTTTCACGAAGAAGAAGAAGATTGTTCAGAACTCCTTATAAGAACTCCTTTTACAAAGATATAGAGTGAAGAAGACAAAGAAGAGGTTGCCAACCGAGAAGAATTCTGACTTTTGATGCATAGAGTGATGTTTACTGAGTGAAATACATGGCGGTAATGCACCTGTAAGCTGGTTGCCAACTGCCAATCAAATCTAAGAGGAGAAGAAGACGAAGACGAAGACGACAACAGCCCCCACTGTTGGTCGGGGGCTGGGATCGAACCCACGATCTCATGATCCCCGCGATCCCCCGGCCAAGAGTAAACTGTGCTGCTACAGTGCTAAACCACTGCGCCACCGTGCAGCCATGTTGTGCAGCTATGTTGTGCTCAACATCGTTCTGGCAGCTCCTGCAACGGCGCTGGTGCCAAACTGTAGCAGCCCTGCTGTTCCTTTGGATTCATCAGTGACGTGGAGAGGTGGGACATGCTGCATGGGCAACATCTTGTCCTCCATATCTTCCTGCCCAGGCTTGAATCCTACCAACGCCCAACGCTGGAAGGTAGAAAACCGGATCACTGGAGAGGACACTCCAGCTTCGCCTTTGGCGTAGACAAAACACGGGGAATGACAGTTACCGGTTATAAGCCACTGCTCAATTGGCGCAGAGCGTGGCCCACGCCAGGGGTTGTTCCCGACGGTGGGAGGGATCATCAGATCTCACTGGACAGCTACCGCTCGCCTCAAGCTGGGCAGCCCCCAGCCAATAAGGTGTTGTCCCGCCACAGCTTGCTTTCCTCATTGGGTGCATGGGGATAAGGAGAAATCCAAACAGCAAGCTGAGAACCTTCGCACCAGGCAAGACAATAAAACAAAAGAGACCAACTCTAAAACTGGGAACTTGGAACGTCCGCACTATGATGACAGGACTCGCTGCTAACCTCAAGGACATCAACAACACCAGGAAGACTGCCATCATCAATAATGAGCTGAAGAGACTGGGAGTGGATATCGCCACTCTCCAGGAAACGCGGTTAGCTGATACAGGCACACTGAGAGAGAAGGACTACACGTTCTACTGGCAGGGAAAGGGCAGTGATGAACACAGGGAACACGGAGTGGGCTTCGCAGTGAAGAACACTTTGCTGAAGATGGTGGAACCGGGCAGCACTGGCTCTGCACGACTCCTCACCCTCCGCCTGAACACCACTCAAGGCCCAGTCACCCTCATCAGTGTGTATGCCCCAACACAGACAGCCACACCAGAGGCAAAAGACGAGTTCTACGAGAATCTCACAACAACTGTCAGGATCATCCCCAACTCTGAACAACTCATTCTCCTTGGAGACTTCAATGCCAGAGTGGGTGCTGACCACGACTCCTGGCCCTCCTGTCTTGGACCTTTTGGCGTGGGCAGAATGAACGACAACGGACAGCGGCTGCTCGAGTTCTGCACACATCACGATCTGTGCATCACAAACTCGTTCTTCAAGACCAAGCCCCAACACAAGGTTTCCTGGTAACATCCGCGCTCAAAGCACTGGCACCAGCTAGACTTGATCCTGACCAGGCGCACCTCACTGAAGAACGTGCTAATCACCCGTTCGTTCCAGAGTGCAGATTGCGACACAGACCATTCATTGGTGTGTTGCAAGGTCAAGCTGCAGCTGAAGAAATTCCATCGTGCTAGACAACCTGGAAAGGCACGGATTGACACCAGCAAGATGGCCCAACCAGAACTTGTTGAGCAGTTTGCCTCCACCTTTGAGAAGGAACTTGGTGTACCACAAGGAGGAGAATCTGCAAAGCAGAAGTGGGAAGAGCTGCGAAACACCATCTACCGCACAGCCTTGGCTACCTTTGGGAGGAAGACCTCGAAGTCACAGGACTGGTTTGATGCCAAGTTGACCGAGATGACTCCCGTCATTGAAGCCAAGCGCTCAGCACTTGCTGAGTACAAGAAGTACCCAAACGAGAAGAATCTCCAGATTCTCAGGGCTGCGAGAAGCAAAGTTCAGCAGACTGCTCGGCGCTGTGCCAACGAGTACTGGACTCAGCTCAGCCAAGACATTCAAACCGCTGCCATAACAGGGAACATCCGTGGTATGTACGATGGCATCAAGAAAGCACTTGGTCCGGCTCAGAGCAAGACGGCCCCCCTCAAATCTTCCACTGGGGAGATGATCACAGAGAAGAACAAGCAGATGGAGAGATGGGTGGAACACTACTCCGACCTCTACTCTAGACAGAACACCGTGACACCGTCAGCCCTTGATGCCATCGACTGCCTGCCATCCATGGACGAACTTGACGCCGAGCCAACCATCAACGAACTCAGTAAGGTCATTGATAGCTTGGCCGCTGGCAAGGCACCCGGCAACGACGGCATACCCCCTGACCTGATCAAGCACTGCAAGACCGCCCTACTGCTGCCATTGCATGACGTCCTCTGCCAGTGCTGGAAGGAAGGTGCCGTACCACAGGACATGAGGGACGCCAAGATCATCACCCTCTACAAAAACAAAGGGGAGAGAAGCGACTGCAACAACTACAGGGGCATTTCCCTCCTCAGCGTTGTTGGCAAAGTCTACGCACGAGTTGTTCTCGTTCGTCTACAGAAGCTTGCCGAACGTGTCTACCCCGAGTCTCAGTGTGGCTTCCGCACTGAGCGATTGACGGTAGACATGATATTCTCCATCCGCCAACTCCAGGAGAAATGCAGAGAACAGAACATGCCTCTGTACGTCGCCTTCATCGACCTCACCAAAGCGTTCGATCTGGTCAGCAGAGAGGGCCTTTTCAAGATCCTGCCAAACATAGGATGCCCACCAAAGTTGCAAAGCCTCATCGAATCGTTTCACACCAACATGCAGGGGATAGTGCAGCATGATGGCAACGTCTCAGAGCCATTCAACATACGCAGTGGAGTGAAACAGGGCTGTGTACTTGCGCCAACCCTCTTTGGGATTTTCTTTGCTATGCTCCTGAGACATGCCTTCAGCACAGCAACAGAGGGAATCTACCTGCACACAAGATCTGACGGCAGGCTTTTCAACCTTGCCCGCCTGAAAGCCAGAACCAAAGTACGCGAGGCTCTAATCAGAGACATGCTGTTCGCAGACGATGCTGCAGTCGCAACCCACACACAGCAGGAGCTTCAGACCCTGATGGACCGCTTCTCCCAGGCATGCAAGGACTTCGGGCTTACCATCAGCCTGAAGAAGACTAACGTCTTGGCGCAAGGCACGGAAGCACCACCAACCATCACCATTGATGACTACAAGCTGGAGGTCGTGAATCAGTTCACGTACCTGGGGTCCACGATCAGCAACAACCTCTCCCTTGATACAGAGATCAACAAGAGGATTGGAAAATCAGCCTTCACACTCGCTCGCCTCACCACACGAGTGTGGGAGAATCCCAAACTCTCTGTCAAGACGAAGATGGCAGTGTACAACGCCTGCGTCATCAGCACACTGCTCTATGGGAGTGAGACGTGGACAACATACGCCCGGCAGGAAAAGAGACTGAACTCCTTCCACTTGCGCTGCATTCGCCACATCCTGGACATATCCTGGCAGGACAAAGTGCCCAACACAGAAGTTCTGTCCCGCACCGGCCTTCCCTCCATGTTCACTCTACTCAGGCAGCGCAGGCTCCGCTGGCTAGGCCACGTTCACCGTATGGAGGATGGCAGAATCCCCAAAGACGTCCTCTATGGAGAACTGGCAACTGGCAGGAGAGACGTTGGCCGCCCACAGCTGCGCTTTAGAGACGTCTGCAAGAGAGACATGAAGGCCCTGGATATCAACACAGAGCGCTGGGAGGACCTTGCAACGGACCGCTCCAAATGGAGAGGCACCCTGACCAGACAGCTCAAGGCGGGTGAAGAGAGACTGACTGCTGCAGCAGATGAAAAAAGGACCCGCAGGAAGAACCGCCACAGACCCAGCAGCACGGAGACCACCCACAAGTGTGACCTGTGTGACAGGGACTGTCATTCGCGCATCGGCCTGTTCAGCCACAGGCGGTGCTGTTCCAGCAGAGTAGACGTTTAGGATTCTCTTCCATGGTCATCATAGACCGACGGAGGCCAACGACGAAGCTATAAACCCATAGAAGATGCATGCAATATAGTACATTTCAATCATATAAGATGGTTATACAATGATAATGAATGATGATTATAAAATGATAAACATGTATATACAATTTTCTGACATTTCCCTCCTGTTTTATCATTTTCATCACAGGTTTTATTTAGGGATGCCTTTATTCATCAGAAACATGTAACTTCTCTCGATTTTCTACATGCCTGTCATTTGCATCATATTTCAATTATACAGGAGATTACTCACAATCCTCACAGTTCTCTTTGTGATCGCAGTCATCGTCAGTTTTTGAAAGAGCTGCATATTGTCCTTTACACTCAAGTTTCAGCATAGCAGTTTGCAACAGAAAAGTATGATGAGCAATGGCTTGTGTAACCATAGATCTCATACAGGGAATAACACACATGAAGAGCACACTGAATAAGACCAATATCACAATCAATGGGGTCAACCACTTCAAAAGAATTTGCCACCAAGTTCCACTTTGAAACCAATCCCAGGGACTCCAACCCTTATCTTCATCTAAAGTATGTTGTAAGTGTAAAATGTCATTTAAATGGCTAATAACGTGAGAGAGATTCTGATTTAAATCCAGGATGTATGTGCAGCACTCTTGACCAATGATGTGACACACCCCTCCTTGTGCAGCTAATGTTAAATCCAAAGCCATTCTATTTTGCAACGTCATCAATCTAGAGAATTTCTGTTCCTCAGTTAAAGCTGTGAAACCTTGTTCCATTAATACAGTTAGATTTTCCATTGTCCATGCCAATGCATTTATGTGATATGTAGCCAGGTAACTGCCATACATTAGAAAAAGAGTACCCATTACAACTTTGAAATCACTAATCCTTTGTTTCCCAGTCAGCCTACCTACTAGTTGTTGCATGTCTGGGGTTGTACTTCTCCGTGCCCTGGTGTGAATTTCAGTCTGTTCAGGATGGTAATAATGGGAGTATGATGTTTTCATTTTATGTGTGAGGTTTGAACTTATGCTAATGTGTGGGATCAAAATAGCCATGTAGCATCTGCCACACCACCCTGGAGGAACTAATGAATAAACATTAGATCCACAAACCCAGACATGGTTCTCTAAACATCCATACCCATCATCATTTGGCCACATAACGTTAGGATTGTCACTACATTTACCAGTACAATTCTTGCTTTTTAAGGTAAAATTTCCAGCAGCAAGATAAGGAAGATGAAATGCATTTCTACAAACAGAATCATGGTATCTTACTCCACAGGTTGCCTCCTTCACATCATTACACCTTGGTGAAAAACCTAGATTGAAATTATTTTCATTGCAAGCCTTATGAAAACAGATTGGTGAAGTAAACAGTGTAGGATTTACCTTCATCAAGGGCTTTCTAACAGCAAGCAAAGACTTTCCAATTCCAGTAGTACTGAATATTCTTAACTTAGACCCAGTGTAATCAGTAACAGTGACATTCAATTTATTCAGATACCCTTCAGACAAATTCCTTACCAACCAATGTCTAACATCATTACTTGAATTAAGCAGATTGAGACGAGAGGTCGTCGCTATTGTCACTCCGGCTGTCTCCTCCTCGCTCAGTGGAACAGGGATCATGGGGATTGCAGTCTTGTGTGAATGGGGTAGCAATGAACACACATAACAAGAAGTATTGATTCCCAGTCCTCTCACCGAAACCACCATTGTTTGGTACCACAGGTTTTGCGTATAATCCACGTAGTGTCCACTGTCCATGTTTTGCGAGCTCCTTGTCCTGGAATCAGAAATGGTCCCCCACCCCACTGTTATGAAAAGTACGGAACACAGAGTCATCAGTACCTTTGGTGCCATGCCTCCACCTGAGAGAGTACCCATCCGGGCCCCTATCTTCACCAGGTTTGAGACGGCTTTGTCCTTAAAAGGACAAGCCCCCTTTGTAACTGGACTTACTCAGGGAAACAAGTTAGTTCACTTACAGGCACCCGTAGTCTTTTGACGTGTGACAGGTGAATCCAAGATGGTCGTTCAGCAATACGTATGGCAGTGGGAGTGGGAGTGTCCAGTGTTGTCGGTGGTGGTTCTTTATGAAGACATAGTCTCCAGGTTGCAATGGGTTATCCGCTTCTTTCTGTGGAGCAGAGAGAGCTCTTGACAGAATCAATGTGTTCTGAGATGTATTTGTTAGGCGTGATTAGTGGTGAGAGGTCAGGCAATACATAAGGACGGCGAAAAGCACATTCAAAAGGTGACAATCCTGTCTTTGAGTCTGGTATAGGGTTAATCATTAGTTTGATGGTACCATTTTTCTTTTTACAAAACCTGTACTTTGTGGGTGGTAGGCACTATGAAATTTGATCTTACTTCTTACAGCTTGGATTAAGTCTTGAACTGTTTGTGCTGTAAAATGAGTTCCATTATCTGCATAAATTAGTTCTGGAACCCCAACGGCGGGAAAAACATGATTCATTTGCTGCATTTGCTGAGGATGTGGGGTGAATTTCTGTCCACATTGTGAGGGTGTCAATCAACACCAAGCAATATTGTAGCTTCCCATTGCTCCTTGAGCATTATTTTATAAACAAATGATGCACTTTTGGCATGCTTTTGTTACTTATTTTAAAATGTTAGGACAGTTTTCCCAACATCCTCATCATTCCCTCCTGTTGGCACATGAATAGTTCATGTGCCACCAGGGCAGCCCATTTGTATAACGTGGGTGGCAAAACAATTTTTCCATCAGGCAAGCCACATTTAACAGGAGGGAGGTCCATATTATTTTAACAGTCTTTTAAAACATCAACATCAACATTATTAAAAAACAGACGGTTCTTAAAAAATCAATAGCAGTATAATGAGCAGCGATATCAGCCAAGCGATTACTGGTTTTCCTGTGGAGGTGATGAACCCCTGCAGGTTCAAGGTAGCGGTATGCAGGCAGCATGCGTTATAAGCATATGTACTGTCTGTACAGATAGTTGCATTTAGGTTAGTAGCTCATGTAAGTGCTGTAATCAAAGCCAATAGTTCAGCCATTGGAGGTGATGCAGGTTGTGGAATTTTTACTCAATTAGGACCCCAGACAATGTTGTCACAGCATAAGCAGTGGATGTTGACCCATCGGGCTTTTTTAAAGATGAGCCATCAGTAATTAGCCACAAGGAATTTGGTACAAGCTTAATGTGTGGTTGTGATAACAAGGTTATAGTGTACGACAACAGTCTAGCTGGTGACAATTTGGAATGGTTGTCCTGCTGTGAAACCCCCTCCACGGCGTGGGGAATGTGTAGGATAATAGAGGGCCTGATCTTACTATTATCCCATAAATAATAAGAAAGTGGTCTGTATTGCCCAGCATGTATTTGAGTTATAATTGCAGCCATATGCTTATCCTGGGCACTACAGAAAAACAGAAAATGAAATAAAATAAAAATCCTGTCCTAATTTAGCAAGTCTAACACACATAAGCATCAACAAGCTCTTTATATTCAGTCCTCAATTCTAAGTTGGAGGCTGGTGTAACATTTGCATTTTTTTTTCCTCCCCTCAAAATGTCATATGCTGTAGCAATTTTTCTTCATTTTCCCTCCAAGTCATTAGTCTGCTAATAGAAGAAAACAAAGATAATCTCAGGGTTTTTTAAAATTTTTTCAGCACTGTAGCTAGTGTAACGGATGCCAACTAGCACTGTTCGGCGTAGAACGTTAGTAAAAAAAAAAACCTCCCTCCCGAAAAGCCTCATACAGTATCGGTAGCGCTGAGCTATCGGTCGGACCTTTAGCTCAGCGCGATCGTGCTGTGTCTCCCATGCTCGAACTGTGTAGTTGACTGGTAGGTCGCGGGTTCGTGTCCCGAGTGGGGCGAACTGCGCAGGATGATCTCAGTCACACTAGGCTGTCAGTTCTCCAAGTATGGGGGTGCAAATATGGGAGGTGCAAGTATGGGGGGTTCCCCCTATAGCTCAAAGTGCAATGAGGTGTTATGAAATAGCACTTATGTAAATAAAGTTGAATTGAATTCAATCAATCATTTATTGATAATTTTTATGCATTATCTATTTTTCTGAGGGTTACTAATTATTTGCTAATTAATTTCTTTGATACCCCCTGCTTTGATACATGAAGACGCACATTCAGTAAAGTTGCAGGGTATTTGCTTGATTCTTTTACTGAAAGGAAGTGTGCTACTATTTTTAATTTAGATGAAAATGTGTGGGTAGCCCAGTTCCTTCAAAAATAAGAGTTCAATAATCATAGCCTTTTTTGTGACTTTTCTTGAACTAGTTTACAGATTCCATTTAAGAGAAACAAATAACTCTCTGTGCATTTTTGATATGCTTCAGCATTGATGAATAAGATCAGTTTGTCCAGTTGAATACAGATGGGTTGAATTTGAATAAATGAATAAAGATTGTGTCACACTCTCTCAGTCAACGGAAAGGTGGACCTTTTGCCTAATTAGAATTTGATTTAAATTTTTACCAGGAATACCTCATTTTATATATTCCTTGGTAAATTATGGGGTGAATGTAGTTTACCCTGACCCAGCTTGGCCACTGCCGAATCAGGAGAAACACATTCCTCCTTACTGTCACATTTCTGAAATATGATGTTACCACACCATTTGTGGTGAGTAATATCAATATAAAATCATATCAACATTACATTTGTAAAGTCGAAGTCATTTGAATCAGTACACCTTATGTTATCTACAATGTCATACAAAGTCATACTTGGCTTCAAAAAATGTTTATCAACTTAAGGATCCTTTCTCCAAGATCTTTGTCGGATAATCCATAGCCCCTGGCAAATCATATGTGTCACACATCAGTCCTGCACTGTCATGTTTCAGTCAAAGGAAAAAAAAGGTCAGCAATGTGTCAAAATTGCTTTTAAAAATATGCCAACAGTTTATCACGTACGCAACATTAATCAAGACCCCACAAAGTTAGACTGAAAAAATAAAAACCCCAAACCTTGTAAAAATACCCATATTTAGACCACTTTTTTCCACACAGATCAACCACACACATACAGAGGATTGTTATTTTTTCCACAAGGTCAAAGCAGCTCCTTCCATTCTCTACACTGCCATAACACAAAACTAGTCAACTCCTTCTGCTCCAGGCCACCATTTTCAAATACCTATAATTTCAAACATTTCTCAGAAGGATAACAATTAGTCAATCCTTTCATACCAAAAATTACAACAGTTTAAAAACCTGTTCCTTCTGCCTTCGCAGAGAACTCAGAACTCTCATCCCTTTTCCTCACACTGGAGCAGTTTACAGAAACAAAAAACAATCCAAACTGCAGCTGCCTCTGTCTAAGGCTCACACACACAAAAATAAAATAACTGTTTCTCATTGTCCGTTTTAGCGTTATCCAGTTCTGTTGCCACTTAACCCGACCATCTTTAGATCTTATAGTCTAGTATCAATATCTTATAACATAGAATAAACTTATTATTATGATTTTATTTACTTCCTCCTTTTCCCATCCTCTTGGGCTTCTTTTAATAATTTGCTGTATGGACCCTCCTTAGGATCGCGGCATTGATAAGCTGGGGGAGGATTATCTTTTTCATTTAATAATGGTTAAATGCTCGGTTGGTTTTGATATTTATCTTATTGTTTTTATCTTGATTTTAGTTGTAAGTTTTACTGTCAATGCCAAGGCTGCGCATTCATCCACATCCAGTGTGGGTTTGAAAGAATAGTCTTTTTCCAATTTGTTTAGATATTTTTCAGGATCCTTGATCTGATCTTTTTCTTTTAACCGGTCATTGTAATTTTTTTACTGTTTGACGCGCTGTCTGTTCTCTTTTCTGCTGTTTAGTTTTTCGCTTATTCTCTTTCTTCCCCACACAGTTACCCATTTTTTCCCCTTTTTTGCTGGTTTTTTTTTTTTTAAACCCCTTGGTAATTCCACAGGAATTAAAATGTTTTACCAGGAAAAGTGTGAAACGCCATCACATTACCATTACGTCACAACCACGACCTGATATTCTATTTTTAGTTCCAAACTCGGGAATTTCAACCCAACCTTATTTTTGTCCCAGACTGGGGATTTCAACCCACACTTATTTTTGTCCCAGACCAGGGATTTCAACCCAACCAAAACTTTTCATCTCGTTGCAACTACTTCCGCACACTTCATTTACTTATCGCGTTAGTCACTCGTAGTTGGATTTGGAGATTTTTGTAACATATTTAAGAATACATTCCATTTTACATTACTCACTCAAGGCTGGATTTTAGAGGATCTTCAAACGCACTATACTATATCCTTTTCTCTTTAATAATAAAAAAGACGTCACTTACTTTTCTTTCTTTTTATTGAGGAGGATGGGCTTCACTAGACGACGTCTAGAGTCCCGCGCCGTCCAGATTTCCTCAATGGGGAGTCCAATACTGACTGTATGCAGTCAGACCATGCGCATGGGTTTTCAACCTGGAGAGCGTGTCGCCTCTATCCGCCGTCTAGATATCGCCCATCCGGGTCACGGCACCAAGTATGTCAGAATCTGGAAACTCAGAGTGATCGTATGTTGGTTCGTTACCTCAAATAAGATTCATGACACAAGTATATTCCTCATATGAGCTCTTTATTTGCAAGGAGTGCCATACCTTTAACAGAAAATGCAGCACTGGCCATGAAAAACAATCAGGAAGCTTTTATACATTGTCAGTCATACAAACACAAAAACATCTGCTGGATACAGTCATAATATGAGCATGCAAAACATTGGCCTGGACTGAGAACAACATGGCCTTGCAGGTGTGTTCCAGACTCCAAGTTAATCAGTCACAGCACTTCATAAGAAAACAAGATTAATTCTCCCTCACTCCCAGACCCCTTATCATACACACAGTTTTCATTTGGTGAGACACTTTGACTTCTAAGCACATCTTAGTGAAGGACACTCAGTAGGTCCACTTATTACCCAGAAATAATACAGTATGCTATAAACCCATAGAAGATGCATGCAATATACATTTCAATCATATAAGATGGTTATACAATGATAATGAATGATGATTATAAAATGATAAACATGTATATACAATTTTCTGACAACACCTTACTTGGCAGTCTTGTTTCATCAAATTTTAACATGACTGACAGACTATCACATTTTTCGCCATTTCTATTAGCTTTCAGTCTCCGTACCTCCGTCACTTTTGCTCCAGTTAAGTTTTTAATTATTTCATCAGTTGAGACAGCCGTTGAAATGCCCGACATCACTCCTCTCATTGCCTTATTTCCTTCCAGTACTGAACACTGCACATTTTTTCCCTCCAACTTAGTGACTCTGATTGCTTTTCCTTGTTGAACACTATCTTTACATGTAACCAGCAACGAACCACTATGAAGAACCCTTGCATTTAAAACTTCTCCAAGTAACCCATTAATTGCATTTGTGAGCTTAATTGGGTTCCACTCACGAAACGATGCCCCTTACTGAGTAAGTTTAATGGTTACTTTACACTCCTTCTGTTCATTCCGGAATCGTTCATTCTCTGATTCCTCAGCACTTGATAATGGTCTTGACTGAGTTTCTTGACGTCTACATTTGCTTCTTTTAGACACCACCGTGCTCCAAACTTCCTCTTCCCCGCTTCCCATCTCCATTCCTCCTTGATGAATTATATCCACTTTTTCCAGATTTTCAGGAGCTGTCCTCTTTCTCATACTACCGCCATTGGAGATGAGATAATAGTTGCCATAGTTGTAGACTTTTCACTGTTCCTACTAAAAGCAGAGCTGTTACAAGCATTGTGGGCTCACTCAGGCTATGGGGAAGTCACATTAACCCAATCAAAGGTTGATGTACCTGTTGTGTCCATATCTGGGGAAAGCAAGAAGGCGGGGGGGGAGGGGTCACTTGAACGTACTTTATTAATAACAGAACCAACACTCTATGAACACTCCTTACAAGCCAAGGGTCAATGATGAAGAGAGCGAAGCCCTTCCGCCCTTGCCATTTATACCCCTGGTGATTCCACCACCGGAAAGGCGGGTTGTCACTTCCCACTACACCCACGGCCGCCATCTTACTACACCACTATACAACATATCCCCCCACCCCCACCCCCGTAGAAAAACTCCAAGCATGCCGATTGGCCCTGCCAGAATTTGAACACGATTCACACACTAATAATGATTTTTTTACAGTTCTATCCATTCACACACAAAACAACTACCTAGGGGGGCCAGGTGGACTACCGGCTCCCCCTACATGGCCAGGCGGATTATTGTGCTGCCTAAATCCTTACAGTCCAAAATAAAACAGCTGTGTTCCTAAAAACTAAATTAACCCCCAAACATCAATATATACATTTTCAAACACGCAACAAACCATAACAACTTATTTCTATATAAGATCAGAGATCGCTGACGATCCCTGATCGTCACTTCCTGTCGTAACGTATCGTCACTTCCTGTTTTGCTGTCTGTCTGTGTGGTTTGCTCTCCTCACTCTCCTGAGCTTTTGGGTTAGCCACTAGCTATGGTTACTAGCTCTCCTTCCTCTCCTCCTCTGGTGTGCTCTCTCTGTCAGATGTTTAGCTACACCTCTGCCTCTTTAAGTGATAACGATAAATGTAATAAATGTCTTTTTGAGGTGCTCGAGGCGAGGTTGTCTGATTTGCAATCCCGGCTCCGCTGCATTGAAACACCGTCTGCGCCAGTTACTCTTGACGGACGCCCCTTAGCTGCAGCGGAGCTAGCTAGCATAGCTGACCCCGTTATCGGTCGCCCGGCTCTCCTCAGCAGCGAGGAGACTGGGTGGGTGACGGTGAGAAGGAAGCCTAGTCGCAAAGCCCCGGTACATCTCCAACCTGTTCACGTTTCTAATCGTTTTTCCCCACTCAGCAACACACCCGCTGAGGAAAAAACTCTGATCATTGGCGACTCTGTAGTCAGAAACGTGAACCTAGAGACTCCAGCGGCCATAGTCAAATGCATTCCTGGGGCCAGAGCAGGCGACATCGAGTCAAATTTGAAAATGCTGGCTAAAAGTAACTGTAAATACTCCACAATTGTTATTCACGCCGGCATTAATGACATCCGTCTCCAGCAGTCGGAAGTCACGAAACTTAATGTAGAATTGGTGTGTGACTTTGCAAAAACGATGTCTGCCACTGTAGTATTCTCTGGGACCCTCCCCAATCTGACCAGTGATGACATGTTTAGCCGCTCGTCATCCTTGAACCACTGGCTGTCTGTGTGGTGTCCTGCAAATGACGTGGGCTACATTGACAATTGGAGCTCATTTTGGGGAAAACCTGGTCTTATGAGACGAGACAGCATTCATCCCACTTTGGATGGTGCTTCTCATTTATCTAACAATCTGGCATCTTTTTTATCCAAATTTCCAAAACCTTGACTACTCAGAGTTGGGACCAGGAAGCAGAGTCGCAGTCTTACACGACTCTCTGCAGCTCCTCTTCATCCGCCCCCCCTCAACTTAGCCCCTGTCTTCCCCATCAGAGAATCATTGTCTGCTCCCTCCAAAGTAAAAAAAATATAATATATAAGCATCCCAAAGTGATTAAGCAAAATATTGGTAAAACTCAAATTAAACATAAAGCCTCTAAATTGAATGATTTGGCCTCTGTTCCTCCTCATAATTTAAAAATTAAATGTGGTTTATTAAATATTAGGTCTCTAACTCTGTTAGTTCACGATCTGTTAATTGATCATCAGATTGATTTAATATCCCTTACAGAGACTTGGTTAGGGCAAGAGGATTATGTTGGTTTAAATGAATCAACTCCCTCTGGTTATTTAAACTGTCAAAATCCCAGAAGTTCTGGTTGTGGAGGAGGAGTAGCAACAATTTACCATTCCAAATTACTAGTTAATGTAAAGCAAAAAACATGTTATAATTCCTTTGAGGGCCTGGTCCTCAGTATTGGGCACTTTAGCAATTTTAGGTTAAACCCAATTTTATTTGCCATAGTTTATCGTCCCCCATCAACCTACTCAGAATTTTTATCCGAATTTGCTGATTTCTTAGCTGATTTAGTGCTGAAATCTGATAGAATAATTATAGTAGGGGACTTTAATATACATGTGGATGTAGATAGTGACTGCCTTAATGTGGCATTTAATTCAATATTAGACTCGATTGGGTTTTCTCAGAAAGTAGGAAATTCTACTCATTACCTCCACCATACATTGGACCTTGTTCTGACATATGGCATAGAAATAGAAAATCTTGTAGTGTCTCCTCATAACCCTGTACTGTCAGACCATTGTCTGTTAACCTTTGATTTTACTATTTCTGACTATTTGGCTCCTAAAGAAAAATATTATTACAGTAGATGCCTCTCAGATGATGCTGTTGCCAAATTTATGCAGATTGTTTCCTCTATGCCATGTGTCAACACAACGGAAATAAGCTATAGACAGCTTGCTCCTTCTGTAATTGATAACATGGTGGATAGTGTTACAGCTTCTCTGCATCAGACTCTAGACTTGGTGGCCCCCTTAAAAAAGAAAAAGTCTAATCAGAGATTTCTAACTCCTTGGTTCAACACAGAAACTCGTAGCTTAAAACAAGACTCATCAATTAGAAAGAAAAATGGCGCTCCACTAATTTAGATGAAATCTATTTAGCTTGGAGAAATCACCTTTTAATTTATAAAAAATGTCTTAGAAAAGCTAGAATGAGTTATTATTCTGCATTAATAGAAGAGAACAAGAATAATCCTAGGTTTCTTTTCAGCACTGTAGCCAAGTTGACAAAGAGTCAGGACTCAATCCTAGCATTCCCTTAGAGCTTACTAGTCAGGACTTTATGAACTTTTTCAATAATAAAATTTCATCCATCAGAGATAAAATCAATCAGATTCTTCCCACAGT
The DNA here is from genome assembly GCA_020510985.1 of Pholidichthys leucotaenia. NCBI lineage: Eukaryota > Metazoa > Chordata > Actinopteri > Cichliformes > Pholidichthyidae > Pholidichthys > Pholidichthys leucotaenia. Next base: position 253,349,773 of record CM035842.1, on the reverse strand, counting down.
TAACTTAAATACTGTAACTACTACAACTCCTTCAATTGATGTCTGTCTTGAGTTTACTCCAATCGACCTTTGTGAGTTAGACAAAATAGTTTCCTCATCCAAACCTTCAACTTGTCTTTTAGACCCTATTCCTACCAGGTTATTTAAAGAAGTCTTCCCACTTATTGGTAGCTTTATTCTTCATATAATCAATTCTTCATTAAATTTAGGCCATGCACTGCAGGCTTTTAAAACGGCTGTAATTAAACCTTTACTCAAAAAGCCAACGCTAGATCCAGGAGCTTTAGCTAACTATAGACCAATCTCTAATCTCCCTTTCATTTCAAAAATCTTAGAAAGAGTTGTTGCTACGCAATTATTTGACCACCAGCAGGGAAATAGTTTACTTGAAGAGTTTCAATCTGGGTTTAGAATCCATCATAGTACTGAAACAGCCTTAGCGAAGGTCACTAACGGCCTCCTCATCGCATCTAATAATGGACTGGTTTCTGTACTTGTCTTTTTAGACCTTAGTGCAGCTTTTGATACTATCGATCATAATATTCTACTTGATAGATTAGAACACTATGTTGGACTTAATGGAACTTCATTGCAGTGGTTTAGATCTTATTTATCTGATAGGTTCCAGTTTGTTCATGTAAATAATGAGTTTTCTTTCAACTCAAAGCTTAGTCATGGAGTTCCACAAGGATCTGTGCTAGGCCCTACTCTTTTTAGTTTATATATGCTTCCGTTAGGCAACATTATTAGAAAGTACTGTATACATTTTCATTGTTATGCAGATGACACACAATTATACCTGTCAATGAAGCCAGATGATAGTAATCAATTAGCCAAGTTAGAAGCCTGTCTTAAGGAAATCAAAGCTTGGATGACTTGTAATTTCCTGCTATTAAATTCAGATAAGACTGAAGTCATTCTTGTTGGTCCAAAAAACCTTAGAAATACCTTTCCAAATCAAACTTTCAGTTTGGATACGGTTACTCTTTCTCTTAATATCTCAGTGAGGAACCTTGGAATTATTTTTGATAAAGATCTGTCCTTCAATTCACATATTAAATTTGTTTCTAAGACTGCCTTCTATCATTTGCGTAATATTGCCAAGATTAGGAGCATCTTGTCTCAGAGTGATGCTGAGAAACTGATCCACGCTTTTGTTAGCTCGAGATTAGATTATTGTAATTCTTTATTATCAGGCTGTCCTAAAACATTTTTAAAAAGTCTTCAGCTGATCCAAAATGTTGCAGCAAGAGTTTTAACAGGTACTAGAAAGAGAGATTATATCTCTCCGGTTCTGGCCTCCCTTCATTGGCTTCCCATAGAGTTTAGAATTAAGTTTAAAATCCTTCTTCTTACTTACAAAGCTCTAAACAATCAGGCTCCTTTTTATTTAAAAGATCTGATACTACCGTATTATCCTAACAGAGCACTACGCTCCCAAAATGCAGGATTACTTGTAATACCTAGAATCTCCAAAAGTACAATGGGAGGCAGAGCCTTCAGTTATCAAGCTCCTCTCCTGTGGAACCAGCTGCCAATCTGGATTAGGGAGTCAGACGCGATCTCTGTTTTTAAGAATAGGGCTAAAACCTACCTTTTTGATATAGCCTACAATTAGGGAGGGATCATGTGTTTCTGAACCCTCCCTTAGTTATGCTGCTAATAGGTTTAGTCAGCCGGGGGACCTCCAATAATGCACTGGGCCTCACTCCTTTCTTCACTCTCAATGAATTTTTTTTTTTTTTTGCTGGTCATTAACATCTGTTTGTTCTCTCCCATAGATTGAGTCCCCATCGTGCTGTTTGCTCTACATATCTGTTCTTTTCATCTTCTCTGTCCCCTCACCCCCCAGCCAGTCGCAGCAGATGACTGCCCCTCCCTGAGCCTGGTTCTGCTGGAGGTTTCTTCCTGTTAAAAGGGAGTTTTTCCTCTCCACCGTCGCCAAGTACTTGCTCACAGGGGATCGCCTGATTGCTGGGGTCTTTCTGCAACTGTGGGGGTTCCCCCTACAGTTGATAGTGCTATGAGATGACTGTTGTTGTGAAATGGCACTATATAAATAAAGTTGAATTGAATTGAATTGAATATACACCCCTCATGGTGGCCTCCACCCCAACACACCCACCCAACCATCCAGGCACTTCACAGCAAAATGTATTCAATATAGAACAAACAGTGATAGGAATTTTTTTTTTTTTTAAACACAGGCCAACACACCATAAAATGTACATATACCAGTGGGGAAAAAAACAAAAAACAAAAACAAAACAAAACATATCAAACAAATGACTTTAGGTCATAGCCACAAAACACATTAATTATTACCCACAGTCATTATGCCATTATCCCATGTCATTATGAAAAGGGGCACCCTCTGGGTCACCATCCGGTGGATCCCACCTGGAGTGCCTCCGCTTCCTGGCCTCCAAAGATACACTGTGCCGGCGTCTCTTCTCCTCCACTCTCCACAGCTCATTTAGGTGTCTCCACGATGTGTCTGAAAGTCCCAAGTAGCCATCTTCCCGGGCAGCCACCACTCGCAGCCATCCCTGTTTGTCACGCTGTCTTCACCTCTCATGCACTCCTCTCGCCCGAGCCTCCTCTCTGGGTTGGACCTTGTCACCGACCCGCAGGGGAACCTGGCCTGACTTTCTGCATTTTTCACACCAAAACCGGACTTCCTTCCTGGGTCGGGCCGTCTCGCCGACCTGGTCCGAACTTCTCCTGTGATGATGGTGTTTGGCATGCCGTAGGACTGTACCAGTTGGTCCTGCCCCTCTCACTTTTTTCTTGGCCCCAGCAGCCATTCTCTTGGGGGTCCCGCTGTACCGTCCAGTTCCCACATCAAGGGCAACATGGACACTGGCATCAGCACCCTGCTGTGCTAGGTCGTCACAGTACTGATCCTCATCACCTCCCAACCTGCCCGGGCAATCCGTGTCCCAGACCGCATCGTCGTCTTCCATGTGTGTCAATGGCTGGTCCCATAGACGGCAGCCCGACCACTCTTCACCAACGCCACTGGTGATTTTAAAACCCAGGTAGTAGAATAAATTACACCCCATGATATTCTCTCCTCTGGCCGTCACCACCAACCGGACATTCGCCATCACTGTCGACTTGTACTGGGCCGTTAACTCCAGCGAGCCCACAATGGCCAGTTTGTCTCCGCCATAGCCACAGTACGACACTGACAGTGCTCTCACTAGTGTGGGAACAGACTCCTCACGGTAGTCCAACTCAGCACCGAAGCCACCGCTCCCGTATCCACCAACAACGGCACCTCCACTCCTTCCAGCAGCACGTTGCAATAGATATATCCACTAGTGGTCGGGGAGACGGTATGAATAACAACAGGAGCCACGGCAGGGGAATCTGCTCCATGTCTTCGGTCCTCCTGCTCAAAATTCTTGCAGGTTCTGGCAAAGTGATGCAAAAGACCGCATTTTCCACACCGCTTGCCCTTTGCTGGACACTCTCTTGACTTATACCAGTGCCTTGTGGACCTGCAGCCATAACATTTTAATGTACCCGGGGCGGACCTAATTCTCACAATGGCGGCATATTCTTCCTCACTCGTGCCGTCCTCCCTGTTCTAGTCCACAGCCAGTGTTCTCCAACCCAGTTCTCCACGCCTCGACATGTCTCTCTAACGGAGGTCTTCTGACAATTTTTCCATTGCCTCACACTGTTTCGCTATTTCAATAACTGTGGTCAACGTCAGTTCACCCAAATAGGTCAGGAGCCTCGACCGTACCGCAGAACAAAGAACCCGCTCCGCCAACTAATCACGGATCATCTCATCCTCCAGGGCTCCAAAATGGCATTCCCCCACGAGCTGACGTAGGTCTGCAGCGACACGCTGCACCGACACCCCCGTCCACTGGTGTCGCTGCCTGAACTTTATCCGCCGGGCTATGATGTTCTCTGTGGCATGAAAGTACGCGCCATCAGCTCAACCACATCCCCATAATTATCAGCCTCTCCTAACATGCCAAGGATCCTCTGACCCTCCATCCCAAGATTAAGAACCAAGATACAGTGGGGCAAAAAAGTATTTAGTCAGCCACCAATTGTGCAAGTTCTCCCACTTAAAAGATGAGAGAAGTCTCCAATTTTCATCATAGGTATACCTCAACTATGAGAGACAAAATGAGAAAAAAAAAATCCATTAAATCACATTGAAGGATTTTTAATGAATTAATTGGTAAATTCCTTGGTAAAATAAGTATTTGGTCACCTACAAACAAGCAAGATTTCTGGCTCTCACAGACCTGCAACTTCTTCTTTAAGAGGCTCTTCTGTCCTCCACTCGTTACCTGTATTAATGGCACCTGTTTGAACTTGTTATCAGTTAAAAGACACCTGTCCACAACCTCAAACAGTCAGACTCCAAACTCCACTATGGCCAAGACCAAAGAGCTGTCAAAGGACACCAGAAACAAAATTGTAGACCTGCACCAGGCTGGGAAGACTGAAACTGCAATAGGTAAGCAGCTTGGTGTGAAGAAATCAACTGTGGGAGCAATTATTAGAAAATGGAAGACATACAAGACCACTGATAATCTCCCTCGATCTGGGGCTCCACGCAAGATCTCACCTCGTGAGGTCAAAATGATCACGAGAACGGTGAGCAAAAATCCCAGAACCACATGGGGGACCTAGTGAATGACCTGCAGAGAGCTGGGACCAAAGTAACAAAGGCTACATCAGTAACACACTACACCGCCAGGGACTCAAATCCTGCAGTGCCAGACGTGTCCCCCTGCTTAAGCCAGTACATGTCCAGGCCCGTCTGAAGTTTGCTAGAGAGCATTTGGATGATCCAGAAGAGGATTGGGAGAATGCCATATGGTCAGATGAAACCAAAATAGAACTTTTTGGTAAAAACTCAACTTGTCGTGTTTGGAGGAGAAAGAACACCATACCTACTGTGAAGCATGGGGGTGAAAACATACTTTGGGGCTGTTTTTCTGCAAAGGGACCAGGACGACTGATCCGTGTAAAGGAAAGAATGAATGGGGCCATGTATCGTGAGATTTTGAGTGAAAACCTCCTTCCACCAGCAAGGGCATTGAAGATGAAACATGGCTGGGTCTTTCAGCATGACAATGATCCCAAACACACTGCCCGGGCAACGAAGGAGTGGCTTCGTAAGAAGCATTTCAAGGTCCTGGAGTGGCCTAGCCAGTCTCCAGATCTCAACCCCATAGAAAATCTTTGGAGGGAGTTGAAAGTCCGTGTTGCCCAGTGACAGCCCCAAAACATCACTGCTCTAGAGGAGATCTGCATGGAGGAATGGGCCAAAATACCAGCAACAGTGTGTGAAAACCTTGTGAAGACATACAGAAAACGTTTGACCTCTGTCATTGCCAACAAAGGGTATATAACAAAGCATTGAGATGAACTTTTGTGACTGACCAAATACTTATTTTACCGAGAAATTTACCAATTAATTCATTAAAAATCCTTCAATGTGATTTTCTGGATTTTTTTTTCTCATTTTGTCTCTCATAGTTGAGGTATATCTATGATGAAAACTGGAGACCTCTCTCATCTTTTAAGTGGGAGAACTTGCACAACTGGTGGCTGACTAAATACTTTTTTTCCCCACTGTAGCTCTTGGCTTATTGCAGTCCTTGCAGGGAGGCAAGCCCAGCCTGCCCGATTAACGGGAAGGAGTCTCGGTGGCTGCTTCATCCATGAGTCACTGCTGTCCTTTGCAGCACCGCAGGTTCAACATGGCGCTCTTCCCGACGCATGGCTATCTAAAAATTAAAAGTTAATGATAATACCACCATGATTGTGGAGCGGAATGGCGAGATCAATTGCATATCATATGCGTACACATATGCACGCTTTGACTAAAGATAACCGTGACAAAAACCGTCCAAATAACGAAATAAATCATTTTTTATTTACTAACAAATGGGCAACACTGATGCAACAACTGCAGCCAAATGGCTCATTCTGCTGAGTATAATAATGTTGGGTATTTTGTACTTATAATATTGCTAAGATATAAAAGGACGTACTACCAACTAGACCACCGGAGTGGTGGCCTAGTTGATAGAGCATCCACCCCACAACCGGGAGGTTGGGGGTTCAAGTTCCGGCTGGGTCATACCAAAGACCATATAAAAATGGTACTTCCTGCCTTCTAGCTTGGTGCTCAACATAAGAGGGGAAGGAGATGTTTGTGGTTGTGTCTTGCATGGCAGTGACCCCTCTGATTCTTCATGTGATTAACATTGCAGACAAGAGAAATGTAATTTTTTTCTACTGTACATGATTGGCTGTATGGACTAAATGACAACAGAGGTGGCTTCTTCCACAATGGGTCTCAAATATTTGTAAACGTGTCCTGTTATAGTACTGCATGAGTTTATTAACGATAGACCAGGGGTCACCAACAAAAAGTGCAAGAGGTCCGATAAGTCAGTCCTTCTCCCCAGCTGAGGTCCGAATTAGGTCTAGGGATCTTTAGGCATCTCACGATACAATTATGATTCAGGGTCTCCAATTTGATTCTAAAACGATTCTCGATGCATTTTTTTTTTTTTTCAGGATTTTTTCCCTCTCACTGTGTGACAGCTTGGTACTTTTAAAGCCAAGTGTTTGCAATTTCCCATGAATTTACATGAAACATCTTTTAATAATAAGGGGCAGTGCGGTGGAGGAGTGGTTAGCACTGCGGCAGCACAGCAACTCACCCTTGGCCGGGGGATCCTAGGTTCGATCCCAGCCCCCGACCAACAGTGATCTGTGTGGAGTTTGCATGTTCTCCCCGTGTCTGTGTGGGTTTACTCTGAGATTTCTCCGGTTTCCTCCCACATGCCAAAAACATGTAAGTTAGGTTAAATGTCATCAAACTGGGGATTCTAAATCGTCCTGAGGTATAAATGTGAGAGTGAATGGTTGTCTGTCTGTCTATGCTGGCCCTGCGATGGACTGGCGATCTGTCCAGGGTGTACCCTGCCTCTCGCCCAAAGATGCTGGGATAGGCTCCAGCCCCCCCACGACCCGAAAAGGATTAAGCGGAAGAAGATGGATGGATCTTTTAATAAAAGAAATGGAAGAGAAATGTGACAAGTCACATGGACAAATTTACCTCATCATCTTCATCTTTTCATGGACATTCTACGACCACAGCTGTCTCCAGCAGACAATATCATTTTCTTTTACACATTATTTTATTATTCTTATTATTTTATTAAGCTGATGTTTTAGCTGCTCTTAGTTCTGTATTTTTTAAACAAACAAAAAAAAAATCAAATAAATTCTTTGCTCAATTACAAATAAAATGTAATAATTCAATTCAATTCAATTCAATTCAGCTTTATTTATACCGCACCATATCACAACAGAGGCCGTCTCATGGTGCCAGAGTGCAAAGAAAAACCCCACAGTCTCAGAAAAACCCAGCAATCAGACGATCCCCTATGAGCAAGCACTAAGCGACAGTGGAGAGGAAACACTCCCATTTGGCAGGAAGAAACCTCTAGCAGAACCAGGCTCAGGGAGGGGCAGTCATCTGCTGCGACTGGCTGGGGGTGAGGGGTAAGGGAGGATGGAGAGGACAGACATAAAGAACATAACCGTAAGGTGCCAAGTACACTATTGGAGGTCAACCAGCAGTATGGATCAAATAACAACAGAACAAAAGTGGGGACAAAAGACACAAAATCCCTCCTTAAACGTAAGCTATATTAAAAAAAGAAGAATTTTACCCTGTTCTTAAAAACAGACCGAGTCTGACTCCCGGACCCAGAGTGGTAACTGGTTCCAGAGAGAAGGAGCTTGGTAGCACAAGGCTCTGCCTCCCACTGTACTTTTGGAGATTCTGGGCACCACAAGTAAGCCAGCATTTTGGGAGCATAATGCTCTATTAGGATGGTAAGGTAATATCAAATCTTTTATATAATGGGGGGCCTGATTATTAAGAGCTTTGAAAGTAAGAAGAAGGACTTTAAACTTGATTCTAAATTCTATGGGAAGCCAATGAAGGGAGGACAGAACCGGGGAGATATGATCTCTTTTTCTAGAACCAGTTAAAACTCTAGCAACAGCATTTTGAATCAATTGAAGATTTTTTAAGGATACTTTAGGACAACCAGATAATAACGAATTACAATAATCTAATTGAGAGTAGACAAAGGCGTGAATCAGTTTCTCAGCATCATTTAGAGACAAGATGCTCCTGATCTTGGCAATATTGCGCAGATGATAGAATGCAGTCTTACAAACAATTTTAATATGTGAATTAAAGGACAAATCTTGATCAAAATAACTCCAAGGTTCCTCACACAACTATTCAAAGTGAGAATGCCGGCATCTAAATTAAGGGCATAATTTGAGAAGGAATTTCTAGGATGTTTTGGGCCAACAAGAATGACTTCAGTCTTATCTGAGTTTAATAGTAGAAAATTACAAGTCATTCAAGCTTTGATTTCCTGAAGACAGGCATCTTACTTGGCTAATTGATTACAATCATCGGGCTTCATTGACAGGTATAGTTGTGTGTCGTCTGCGTAACAGTGAAAATGTATACAGTGCTTTCTGATGATATTGCCTAACATTATGGGATAAAGCGTGGCTGTCCACCTGCTTCACTGATCTGTATGGAGAACTTGTTTTCTATATAGATCAGTGGCCTGCTTTATCCCACGGAGAATGTCCACTTGAGTTAAGATAAGCCTTTATTAGTCCCACAATGGGGAAATTCCAGGATTGCAACAGCACAGGGATAGCAACACTCAGAGCAACAATCAGAAGGCAAGAAAAAACAAGGGCAGCTAGTATACATATGTACATATAAACATAAATATATAGACACACAGTGCGGAGCATTGAAGCTAGATGGAATAAATATGTGAATATATGTTCACACACATGGTGTGGAGCGTTGTAGCTAAATGGAATAAATATGTAAATATATAAACACACACAGTGTGGAGCATTGTAGCTAGATGGAATAAATATGTAAATATATAAACAGTGCAGAGCATTGTAGCTAGATGGAATAAATATGTAATATATAAATACACACAGTGCGGAGCATTGTAGCTAGACGGAATAAATATGTAAATATACAAACACACAGTGTGGAGCATTGTCGCTCGATGGAATAAATATATAAATATATAAACACACACAGTGTGGAGCATTGTAGCTAGATGGAATGAAACAGCATAACTGTCTACTTAATTATCCTACATGGTATGATTATGTACCCATACATATTGTCACCCTCCGTAGCTACTGGTATTTTCCTAGTTGTATAGAGGAGGCGACCATTGTGTAAGTCTATTGCGTCTTTTTCATTCAATACTATTAGGTTGTCATGTCTTTTTGCTATCTCTGCGAGCATCCCTGCTTAGGTTGTACAGTCTGACAGCCATAGGTAGGAAGGACCTGCAAAACCTCTCGGTTGTGCACCTAGGATGATGTAGTCTGCTGCTAAATGAGCTCCTTAGTGCATTCAGTGTGTCCTGCATAGGGTGGAACTTGGACTCCAGAAGAGATGACAGTTTAGCCACCATCCTTCTCTCTCCCATCTCCTCCACTGGGTCAAGGCGCTGCCCCAGGACAGAGCTAGCTTTCTTGATCAGTTTGTTCAGTCTCTTCCTATCAGCTGCTGTAATGCCACTGCCCCAGCAGACCACTCCAAAAGTGATGGCTGATGCCACCACCATGACATAGAATGTCTTCAGCAGCGCCCTTTGTACACCAAAAGACCTGAGTCTCCTCAGTAGGAACAGCCTGCGCTGTCCCTTCTTGTAGAGTGCGTCAGTATTGTGTGACCAGTCTAGTTTATTGTTCAGATGAACACCCATGTACTTGTAGGATGTCACCATCTCGATGTCTGTTCCCTGTATATTTACTGGTGCTGTGAGGGGTTGTCCTTGCCTGTGGCAGTCCACCACCAGCTACTTAGTTTTCCTCGCGTTGAACTGGAGGCAGTTCCGATGGCACCAGTCCACAAAGTCCTGGATAAGCCCTCTGTACTCAGCTTCATCTCCGGTGGAGATGAGACCAACGATCGCAGAGTCATCAGAGAACTTCTGTAGATGGCAGTGTGTTATGTTGTGTGAGAAGTCCGCAGTATAAAGGGTGAACAGGAAGGGAGCCAAAACCGTTCCCTGGGGGGGCCCCGTGCTACCGATGATCGTGTCGTTCACACAGTCCCGGGTTCTCACAAACTGTGGTCGGTTTGTGAGGTAGTCCAGGATCCATGATGACAGGTGCTGGTCCACCCCTGCGCACAGCAGCTTGTCCTTCAGGATCATCGGTTGGATGGTGTTGAAATCACTGGAGAAGTCAAAGAACATGATCCTCACCGCATTCCTGGGCTTCTCCAGGTGGAACAGAGAACGGTGAAGGAGGAAGATGACCGCATCCTCCACCCCAATGCCATGCTGGTAGGCAAACTGGAGTGGATCCATCGCTGGTCCCACCAGGGGGCGGAGGTGAGCAAGGAGCAGTCTCTCCAGGGTCTTCATCATGTGGGACGTCAGGGCCACTGGTCTGTAGCTGTTCAGATCTTTGGGGTGGGAAGTCTTTGGTACAGGTATCACACAAGATGTTTTCCACAACTGTGGTACCCTCCCCAGCTTCAGGCTCAGGTTGAAGATATACTCCACAATCCCACACAGCTGGTCTGCACAGGACTTGAGGAGCTTTGCACTGATGCCGTCCGGTCCCGACGCCTTCCTCGCCTTGATCTTCCTCAGCTCCGTCCTCACCTGGGTCTTAGTGAGGGTCAGGTTGGGGGGCTGTGTGTTGGGAGTGGGGGGGTGATGGTGGAGTGGGGAGTGGGCAGCAGGACTTGATGTCTTCAGAGGCAGCAGTGGTTGTTGCGCAGTCGGGGGGGAGGGCGGTTGGTCAAACCCATTGAAAAACAGATTCAGATTGTTCGCCCACTCCTTGCCCCCCGTGGCCTGGGGGGAGGTATTCTGGAGCCCAGAGATGGTTTTAAGGTTTCTCCAGACCCCGCCAATGTCGCTCTGTTGCAGCTTGTCCTCCATCTTCTTCCTGAAGCTGTCCTTGCCTTCTCTGATCTTCCTCCTCAGCTCCCTCAGTTCCGCTTCTTTGTTCGGTTAAAACAAAACAGTATAATTTTTCCCCAAATTACATTAAAAATCTTCGGAATCCGGACGGAGGACTCTCGAGGTCTGGATCGAGACCGGAGTCTGCCGGTTAGTGACCCCTACGATAGACTATGAATTACACAATTATACGCAATTACTAGAACTGTTATAATGATGACTTAACAACTTTGATTCCCCAAAGTACCAGATTCACTATTATGAATATAAGTCATAGAAGCTCACACAAATAAGTCTGACAAACAAACAAAGGTTCTTAAACAGTCGCTCATATTAGATGTCCCATTCATTTTCAACAATTTTGTAATTAATATTCACACAATCAAATAAATCTTTGTGTTCAGTCCCTTTTATATTTGTTATGTGTGATTGCCTACATATAGGCTACACCTCTTTGTATTCCACTTTCAAACACATCCTCCATTTGGGCCTGTAAAGCCTAATTGAGCTACCTGTTTTCAGACAAGAATATTTGCTTTCTACAGGCATGCACTCGTAAGATAATAAGATCAGAATTGGTTAGACAAAGCAGTAAATAAATATACATTCAGTGGGGAAAATAAATATTGAACACGTCAACATTTTTATCATTAAACATATTTCTGATGGAGCCATTGACCTGAGATTTTCACCAGATATCAGTAACAACCCAAGTAATAGTAATCCATACATACAAAGAAATCAAGGCAATTGTGTTCACAAAACAAGTTATATTTAATAAAGTGGAATGACACAGGGAATAAGTATTGAACACGCTTGGCGAAATTCATTTAATATTTAGTAGAAAAGTCTTTATTGGTAATAGCAGCTTCCAGACACCACCTGTATGGAGAAACTAGGTGCAGGCATTGTTCAGGAGTGGTTTTAGCCCATTCTTCCACACAAACTGTCTTCAAATCTTGAAGGTTTCGTGGGTGTCTTTCTATAAACTCTTTTCTTCAGTTCATTCCATAGATTTTCAATTGGATTCAAGTCAGGTGACTGACTGGGCCAATCTAGCAGCTTTATTTTCCCTCTCTGGAGCCAGCTGAGAGTTTTCTTGGCTATGTGTTTGGGATCATTGTCTTGCTGAAATATTCACCCTCATTTCATCTTCAGCATCTTGGCAGATGGCAACAGGTTCTTATCAAGGATGTCTCTGTACGTTTGTCCATTCATCTTTCTTTCAATTATATGAAGTCTGCCTGTATCATATGCTGAAAAACACCACCACACCATGATACTCCCACATTCAAACTTCACTGTTGGTATGATGTTTTGGGGCTGATGTGCAGTGCCATTTCTCCTCCAAACATGCTGTGTGTTGTGGCATACAAAAAGTTCAGTTTTGGTCTCATCTGACCAGACTATATTCCCCCAGGATTTTACTGGCTTCCCCAAATGTTGTGCAGCAAACTTTAAACGAGCTTCAACACACTTTTTCTTCAGCAATGGAGTCTTGTGAGGTGAGCAGGCATAGAGCCCATGTCGGTTGAGTGCATTACTTATAGTTTTCTTTGAAACAGCAGTACCTGCTAACTCCAGGTCTTTCTGGAGGTTTCCACAAGTGGTTTTTGGCTCTTGATGCCTCTTTCGATAATTCTTTTGACTCCTCTGTCAGAAATCTTGAAAGAAACTCCAGGTTGTGGCCAGTTTATGGTAAAATGATGCTCTTTCTACTTCCGAATGATGGCTCCAATAGTGCTCAGTGGAACATTCAGCAGTTTAGAAATCCACCTGTAACCACTGGTTGGATGATGTTGAAAGCACTGGAGAAATCAGAGAACATGATACTCACAGTGCACCCAGGCTTCTCCATGTGGGATAGGGAATGATGTAGGAATAAGATCACTGCACCCTCCATCCCGATGCCATGCTGGTAGGCAAACTGAAGTTGGTCCATCGCTGGTCCCATCAGGGGGCGGAGGTGGGTGAGAAGCAGCCTCTCCAGGGTCTTCCATTAGGTGTGATGTGAGGGCCACAGAGCTGGTTTGCACAGGAAACCAGCATCAGCCTCGAGCTGATGCTGTCCGGACCTGCAGCCTTCCTCACTTGCCATGTAGACTTGCTCAACTGCCATGTGACTTGTCCAGCTGCCATGCATCTTTTCATTTTCATACAGTTTGTGCTATCTTAATTGCTGCTAAGTGTCAGGTAATAACACTTCTCACCATTGTAGCATTATAACTATCTGTAGTAATCTTCTCTTCTATCATCATAATGTTGATACCACTGTTTTTGTAGTCTTGTTTCTTTCAGCTTATCATTCATATATTGAACATATTTACTACTTTTTTCTACCTACTGTCTGTGCCTTTCTGCTGCTATACAGACGTGGACAAAATTGTCGGTACCTTTCTGTTAATGAAAGAAAAACCCACAATAGTCACAGAAATAACTTGAATCTGACAAAAGTGGTAATAAATAAAAATTCTATGAAAATTAAACAAAAATCAGACAAAGCTTTTGAATTGTGGTTCAACAGAATTATTTTAAAAAACAAACTCATGAAACAGGCCTGGACAAAAATCATGGTACCCTTAACTTAATATTTTGTTGCACAACCTTTTGAGGCAATCACTGCAATCAAACGATTTCTGTAACTGTCAATGAGACTTCTGCACCTCTCAGCAGGTATTCTGGCCCACTCCTCATCAGCAAACTGCTCCAGTTGTCTCAGGTTTGAAGGGTGCCTTCTCCACACGGCATGTTTCAGCTCCTTCCACACATGTTCAATAGGATTTAGATCAGGGCTCATAGAAGGCCACTTTAGAATAGTCCAGTGTTTTGCTCCTAGCCATTCTTGGGTGTTTTTAGCTGTGTGTTTTGGGTCATTATCCTGTTGCAAGACCCATGACCTGCCACTGAGACCAAGCTGTCTGACACTGGGCAGCACATTTCTCTCTAGAATACCTTGGTAGTCTTGAGATTTCATTGTACCCTGCACATATTCAAGACACCCTGTGCCAGATGCAGCAAAGCAGCCCCAGAACATAACACAATCTCCTCCATGTTTCACAGTAGGGACAGTGTTCTTTTCTTGGTATGCTTCATTTTTGCATCTGTGAACATAGAGCTGATGTGCCTTGCCAAAAAGTTCCAGTTTTGTCACGTTTGTCCATAAGTCATTCTCCCAGAAGCTTTGTGGCTTGTCAACATGCAGTTTGGCAAATTCCAGTCTGGCTTTTTTATGATTTGTTTTCAACAGTGGTGTCCTCCTTGGTCGTCTCCCATGAAGTCCACTTTGGCTCAAACAATGACGGATGGTGCGATCTGACACTGATGTACCTTGACCTTGGAGTTCACCATGAATGTGTTTAGAGGTTGTTCTGGGCTCTTTTGTTACCATTCGCATTATCCGTCTCCTCCTGCGGCCATGTCCAGGGAGGTTGGGTACAGTCCTGTGGATCTTAAATTTCTGAATAATATGTGCAACTAGTCACAGGAACATCAAGCTGCTTGGAGATGGTCTTATAGCCTTTACCTTTAACATGCTTGTCTATAATTTTCTTTCTCATCTCCTGAGACAACTCTCTCCTTTGCTTCCTCTGGTCCATGTTTAGTGTGGTACACTCCATGTCAACAAACAGCACAGTGACTACTTGTCACCCTTTAAATAGGCTGACTGACTGATTGTAAGTTTGTAGACACCTGTGACATTAATTAGAGGACACATCTTGGCTGAACATGTCCCTATGGTCACATTATTTTCAATCTTTTCTAGGGGTACCATCATTTTTGTCCAGGCCTGTTTCATGAGTTTGTTTTTTAAAGTAATTCTGTTGAACCACAATTCAAAAGCATTGTCTGATTTTCAATGGTTAATTTTCATAGAATTTTTATTTATTACCACTTTTGTCAGATTCAAGTTATTTCTGTGACCATTGTGGGTTTTTCTTTCATTAACAGAGGGGTACCAACAATTTTGTCCACGTCTGTAATACCTGCATTTTCCCCCATGGTAAGGACTATCTTATCTAACCTGTCAAGACATGTTTTTGAAAATTGCTAGTTAGCAATTACAGACTTGGAGGCAAAATTATTACATTACACACTTTAAGCATAGCGTACTAATTTAAAAGAAAAAAGTTTCAATCTTAAGTTGCAAATCCATACCCACTGTCATCAGTGGTTCCATGTTTTGGTCTCACCACTGCTATGTAGGTCTGGTATCCACTCTGCAGTCAACCTGGATTCATGGTAGCCAAACAGTGAAAATGGATGTAGGCTGTGGACTGCTGTCACATACACAGCACTTGTCAATAGAGCTGCGTTTCATGCACGTGCATTAAATGTAATCTACGGCCAAAATGTCCACATAGTATGACAGCAAAACTGCAGCAAACTGACATGAACAGCCAAAATTAAATAAAATGAGGAGTTTGTGCCATGAATTGGGTTCAGCATCACTGTTGTGTGTGGTGCCAAAGACTGTCTGGGCAGAGCGTGCACTAAGATGGTTGTTTCAGAGTTCCTATAACAGAGAGTGCCATGGGGGCATTAATTTTTGTTATTTAAAAATAATGTTAATTGGACTACTGCAATTAATTACATTAATGTTTTAACATTCCCAGCAGTGCTTCAAGCAGTGCTTCAAGTTTTCCAAGGCTGGCATAGCCAGCAGCGGCACTGGGGTTAAGCTCCCAGTACTCATAAAATGCTCCTTATGGCGTGCGTCTCGAAAAGCCTCTGACAACTAAGTCCAACTCAGCCTGCCCGTGTGGTTTAGTCTCTAAGCCCGGCGGAACTGTTTTTACTAATAGGAGAAGGGGCGAGGGCGGATCTCTGGCGCCTTAAAACCAGATGCTTCAGGTAGATGGTGGCTCGTCAACCTGGGAAGGTAGCCCATCTAGGGGAAGGTAAACCCTGATTTCAAACCTCCGCTGCCTTGCGGCACACCCGGTCACGGGAAAGGCTTCGGGAGTTAACCCTGAGGAAAAATCGGCCTGTTCAGCCACAGGTGGTGCTGTTCCAGCAGAGTAGACGTTTAGGATTCTCTTCCATGGTCATCATAGACCGACGGAGGCCAACGAGTGCTTCAAATAAATGAAAACAAGTTTCTGTCTTTTTCTAAAATTTAAAAACTTTATTTTAAAAAATCAGTATAAAAGTAGCATATAAAATGTTACAGTGAAGAAATGATGAAGACATACAGTCACGAGAAAAAAAAAAGACAGTTTTCTCCACTCAGTTCAGACTTTTTTCAGTTGGATGTTGTTTGTGGTGTTTCTTGCATGCACAGTCTGTTTTAGTTTAGTTTTTTTCTGTGCTTGTCTAAAAAAACAAAAACAGAAGTTTTAAATAAGTCTACAACATGACATTAAGATTTGGATCTAAGTTTTGACTGGACCACTCCAGAATTCTCCATTTATTTCATCTTTGTGGAAAAGAAGGAATATCAAATACTGATATGCTGATATTTTTTTTTTAAAAAAGAACTAAATATTAAATTGGGTTCAAGATTTAACATATGACATTCACAGTCTAGTAAAAACATGATTGCTAACATACAAAAGCAAATACAACATTAAGTCAGCCAGTTCAAGAAATTTTCTGACTTAAGTTCCATATGTATCTTCACAGATGATTGAAAAGTCATTAAAAAATAACACAATGTTTTAGTGTACATTATGAAATACTAAAACATTTTATCATCCAGTACTACACATTATTTAAAGGATAATATTTTAGAAACTTGCACCTTAAAAAACTTGAATATTGTAAAGTTATTTTTCAGAATAATTCAATTTCAAAAGTTACATTCATATTTTCTGTATCACAGAGTGGGCTATTTCAGACATTTTTGTTTTAAATTTTGTTGATTATGACTAAGTTTGTTGAATAAAATTACTGATTAAATACAAATTTTTTTGAAGTGTATTAATAGGATTACAAAGAAGACACTGACAATTTCTGAAAAACATGGATGGCACATAGATGTTCTATAGCAAAACAGACATTATGTTAAGGAAAGCTTACATTTCACAGTCTTTGTGCTTAACTCAAATGTTTTGCTTGTCATTATAAAATCTGTATACAGTGGTGTGAAAAAGTGTTTGACCCTTCCCGATTTCTCATTTTTTTGTATGTTTGTCACACTTAATTGTTTCAGATCATCAAACAAATTTAAATATGAGACAATGATAACTCAAGTAAACACAAAATGCAGTTTTTAAATGAAGGTGCTTATTATTAAGGAGAAAAAAATTCAAAACCTACACGGCCCTGTGTGAAAAAATAATTGCCCCCTAAACCTAATAACTGGTTGGGCCACCCTTAGCAGCAACAATTGCAATCAAGCATTTGCGATAACTGGCAATGAGTCTCTTACAGCGCTGTGGAGGAATTTTGGCACACTCATCTTTGCAGAGTGGTTGTAATCCAGCCACATCAGAGAGTTTTTGAGCATGAACCACCTTTTTAAGGTCATGCCACAGCATCCCATTCAGATTCAGGTCAGGACTTTGACTAAACCACTCCTAAGTCTTGCTGGTGTGTTTTGGATCATTGTCCTGCTGCCAAACCCAAGTGCGCCTAAGCTTGAGGTCACGAACAGATGGCAAGACATTCTTCTTCAGTATTTTTTGGTAGACAGCAGAATTCACGGCTCCATTTACAACAGCAAGTCTTCCAGGTCCTGAAGAAGCAAAACAGCCCCAGACCATCACACTACCACCACCATATTTTACGTTTGGCATGGTGTTCCTTTGCTGAAATGCTGTGTTACTTTTACACAGGATGTAATGGGACACACACCTTCCAAAAAGCTCAACTTTTGTCTCGTCAGTCCACACAGTATTTTCCCAAAAGTCTTGGGGATCATCAAGATGTTTTCTGGCAAAACTGAGATAAGCCTTCATGTTCTTTTTGCTCCGCAGTGGTTTTTGTCTTGGAACTCTGCCATGCAGGCTATTTTTGCCCAGTCTCTTTCTAATTGTGGAGTCATGAACACTGACCTTAACTGAGGCAAGTGAGGCCTGCAGTTCTTTGGATGTTGTTGTGGTGTCTTTTGTGACCTCTTGGATGAGCTGTCGCTGTGCTCTTCGGTTAATTTTGGTCAGCCAGCCACTCCTGAAAAGGTTCATCACTGTTCCATGTTTTCGCCATTTGTGAATAATGGCTCTCACTGTGGTTCGCTGGAGCCCCAAAGCTTTAGAAATGGCTTTATAACCTTTTCGAGACTGCTAGATCTCAATTACTTTATCATTTGCTCTTGAATTTATTTGGATCACAGCATGATGTCTAGCTTTTGAGGATCTTTTGGTCCACTTCACTTTGTCACCCAGGCCCTATTTAAGTGATTTCTTGATTGAGAACAGGTGTGGCAGTAATCAGGCCTGGCTGTGGTTGAACTCGGCTTTCCAAAGATGTGATAAACCACAGTTAATTTATGTTTTAACTGGGGGCGGGGGGGGGGGGATTACCTTTTCACACAGGGCCATGTAGGCTTGGATTTTTTTTATCATTAATAATTCTCACATTCATTTAAAAACTGCATTTTGTGTTTACTTGTGTTATCTTTGTCTAATATTTAAATCTATTTGATGATCTAAAACATTTAAGTGTAACAAACATGCAAAAAATGAGCAATCAGGAAGGGGGCACAAATACTTTTTCACACCTCTGGATGTGTCTCTGGTTTGTTCTGCTATAGATAAACAAGACTGATGCATTAGCTGGCCATTTATTATGTGACCTTGTAGTGTATCTCAAAGGGAAATGGCTCTATGGTCTGACCATTCACACTCAGGTATGCTCTTTGGAAATCATGGCTGCTGAGTTTGGCCCAAGTTTAATATTTACATTACAGCTTCAGAATTCTACAAAATAATGCAATCACAAAACTGAGAATTGACCCTGGAAGTAAAAACCTAAAAAAGTCACTGCTTCTGTTGATGGGTTCTGATGTGTCGAGTATAATTGGAATGATCGGTGAAACATTTTCCACATGTTTCACAAGAAACCAGGATCTCACCAGTGTGAGTTCTCATGTGACGAGTCAAACCAAAATGAAGAGTGAAACTTTTCCCACATGTTTTACAAGAATAGGGCTTCTCACCTGTGTGAGTTCTCATATGTTTATACAAAGCACTACGCCAAAGAAAAGATTTGCCACATGTTTTACAAGAAAAAGGCTTCTCACTGTTTTATTTATTTGCATCTCATTTCCTTACAAGTGCAATGGGCCCCAGCCAGGGGTCTATGATTACACTTTAAATTAAAAAGCTTTGTATCCAAGGGCTCTCTTTAAGATAGAGACTGTTCCTCTGATTGCTGAGATCTGTATTTCACAGATGCTAGGGCAGCCGGGTATTGCTTGTAGATATTTTTTCAAGTTCTTCTTAACCATCCCAGTTGCTCCCACCACCACAGGTATAATATCTGCATCCTGCAGATTCCAGGTGCTCCTTAGGTCGTTTTTGAGGTCTTGATATTTTGTTATTTTTTCTCTTTCTGCTCTGTTGAGGCCGTAGTCGTTTGGTATAGTTACATCGATTAATTGGGCAGTTTTGCCCTTTTTGTTCAAGATAACTATGTCCGGTTTTATTGCTCCTCCTTCAATGTGTCTTCCAGTTGGGATTTCGTTGTCATAAAAGATGGTAATATCTCCGTTGGAGCTAACTGGCTCTGGATCGTGCTCCCATACTGGTCCTTTTACTTCTATTTTGAATTCTTTGCATATTTTCCAGTGTATATAACGGCAGATCTTATTGTGGCGAGCAGTGTAGTGTCCATCGGCCATGAGGACCTGGCAGCCGGAGAGCAGGTGGCTTACACTCTCCACCGCTACATGACAGAATCGACATTTGTCACTCTGTGACAATCCTGCCATTTTTTTTTAAACCATTCGTTAGAAGTCCCTGGTCTTGTGCTCCAACCACTAGTCTCTCCTCGTCGTACCCCAGATCTCCATTCCTGATCCAGCGCAATGTCTCTTCCCTATCAATATAATCCCTATTGAGTTCCTCCTGGAAACGTCCTGCTCGCTTATGTTGTTTCCATCTTTCTTTTCTTTCCTCCTGTGTCCTTTTGCTGTATTTTTCTCTCGTCTTTCTAGCTATTTTTGTTGCTGGGTTTTGCTGACTGGCTTTCATGTTATCTAATAAATCTGCTGCAAAGGTCTCGGCTTGTTTAGTTATAGATGTGTTAATACTGAGGGTTTCGTGATGTTGGGTGACCTTTTCCATCGTCTCATCATTAGCGCTTTTTAGGTATTGACCAATGCTTATTATTGTTGCCCTGTAGGCCTGGTTCATTTCAATTAGGCCCAGCCCTCCCTCTTTACGTGGCATATATATCCTATCTAGGCATTGGTTTCTGTATGTTACCTTATGAAGGGTTAGGGTCTTCCTGGTCCGAACATCCAACTTATCCAGTTCCCCTTGTGGCCAGTCTATCACCCCAAATCCATATGTGGCAACTGGTACTGCCAACTGGTTTATTGCAGTGATCTTATTTTTAGGTGTTAAATTTGATTTACAGATTTTCTTTAGGCGATGTTGGTATTCTTTTTTGACCATTTCCCTCATTTTTCTGTGTTCAATAGTTGCGTTTTCTTCTATGCCCAGATATTTATATGCCGATTCCCCTGCCAGGTCTTTGATATGCTTATTGTCTTCTATTTGGATATTTTCTGATGCCGTTTTCTTTCCTTTTTTTATTGTACATTTTGCACACTTGTCAAGTCTAAATTCCATGGAGATGTCTTTTGAAAACATGTGAACGGTACTGACAAGTTGATTCAGTTTCTGTTCAGATTCTGCATAGAGCTTGAGGTCGTCCATGTAGAGTAGATGATTCACTCTCTTGCTCCCTTTTTTTGTTCTGCCTTTGCTTAAGTCATACCCGATGTCAAGGTCTGATAAGATTTTGCTTAGGGGGTCGACACAAAGACAGAAGAGCAGTGGCGAAAGGCTGTCCCCCTGAAATATTCCTCGCTGGATCCT
Organism: Pholidichthys leucotaenia; assembly: GCA_020510985.1. Classification (NCBI taxonomy): domain Eukaryota; kingdom Metazoa; phylum Chordata; class Actinopteri; order Cichliformes; family Pholidichthyidae; genus Pholidichthys; species Pholidichthys leucotaenia. Next base: position 253,328,739 of record CM035842.1, on the reverse strand, counting down.
GATGTCTGGAATTGTTATTTGTCCTTCTTTGTGGTTAAGTGTAATTGTAGTTTTCCACTTAGCCATCTGGACCTCCAGAAAAGTTTTAATCTCTGGGCTGATGTTATACAGCTCCAGACAGCGTATTATCCAGGAGTGGGGGATGCTGTCGAATGCCTTTTTGTAGTCGATCCACGCCACGCTTAAATTTCTCTCACGCCTCTTGCAGTCTTCCAGGATGGTTTTATTAATGAGTAGTTGTTCTTTGGCTCCCAGCTTATTTCTTATGCAGCCTTTTTGCTGTGGCTGCAAGTAGTTTTCTGAGTCCAGATGTTCATAAATGGCCTCAGTAATGATTCCTGTCAGCCATTTGTATGTGGTCGGGAGGCAACAGATGGGTCTGTATTTATTGACTTGTTGGGTTTCAAGACTCTTGGGCAGGAGTATGGTGTTTCCATATGTGAGCCACTCTGGTGCTTCTTCCTCTCCCCCAACAAGTCGGTTAAATGCCTCTGCGTAGTGTTTGTGTAGTGTTGTTATTTTTTTGAGCCAGAAGTTTGGTATTTTATCTATTCCAGGGGATTTGAAGTTAAGGTATTTCCTGATTTTTTCTTGAGCTGTTTCTTCTGTGATTTTTAATGAGGGCATCTGTTGTATTCCTTTATTTTTCTCAGCAATGGTTTGAATCCAATTATTATTTTTATGTTGAACTGGGTCCTCAAACAGATTTCTCCAGAATGTTTCCAGTTGGGTTTTCTCAGGAGGTACCTCTACTTCAATAGTTTCATCTATCAACCTCCTGTAGACTTGCTTTGGGTTCTGTGCAAATAATTTATTTATCAGTTTTGAGTTCTCTCTCCGTTGCCTGTTTCTGATTTGAGCTGCTAGGGCCTTGACTTGCGCCTGGTGCTCTGCTATTTTTCCTATTATTTGCTCTTTCCTAATGTTGTATTTTTTTGGGATTCTGTTGATTACTCTCAGTAATTTAGTATTGCAGTTTTGGTTCTGTATGTAGTAAGTCATTTGAGAAATTTCTGCCCTAAATTGATTAATTTTTCCTTGAAGTTTATTTTTCCAAATGGGTGTGGAGATTTTTGTTTTGGTTTGACGTTCAGTTTTTTCTTTATGCTGTGGAGCTAGCTTACTCTGCACATACCACGCTGCACCAAAGTTTATGCAGTTAAGCTCTGTCAAACTGACCCCCTGAGGTACAAGGTCACATAGGCCTCTGTTGACCTTTTGCAGTAGTAATTTGAATTCTTTATTCTCTTTAAGCTTAATTAATTTAGGACGTTCTTTCATTGTCATTTTTTTTGTTTCTTCTATTTTGTTGGCAAGTTCCTCTTCCATTTCTAGTTGATGTTGGCTCATTTCTATTTGGGGGTTGATCTGTTTCCTTATTGGATCCTGGTCTACACTCCCCCTTGTTGCTTCATCAGGATGTTCTGATTCTGAGCCAGAAGTTGCAGGGGATTCACCTGGGTGGCCTGGTGGCACCTCTGTAGGGTGTGTTTGACAAGGTTGTTCCAGAGGTTTTTCAGTTAGTGGTAATGGTAGTGGACACTCAACTGGGCAGATGTTATTCTGTGCCATTTTTCCTATTTCAGTGTGCATGTACTCCAATTGTTGCTCTGTGAAGTACCTTTGGGTGAGGAAGTTGTGTCTCTGGGTTGTGAGTTTGGCTCGGGGTACGCCAGCTTTATCCGGGCAGTGATGGAAAAAGATTCGCTGCCACTCATTGCATCGTTCCCGCTGGTTGCTGTGTTTCATCTTGGCGTACTCGGTTGCCCATATTAAAACCCATCTTTCCTCCATGCTCCACTGACTTTGTTTGTATTCTTGTTGTTCAAATAGGTTGGCATCTTGATAATCTTTTATTGCTTGGGCTTGAGCTTCATATTTGATCTTTTCTATTTCTTCTTGTTGTAAGTATTTTGAGACCTGAGAGACTATAGATGTTAATTTGGAGGTGGTGGTGGCTGCTTTCTTTTCTGGTGGTAGCTCGGATTCTCTGATCTTCTCCTCAAATATATGCTTTTTCCTTCTGCCCCACTTCTCATACCTTGAATAGGCGTAGCAGGACAGAATAACTTTCTTCTCATCAAGGGACCATTTTACAGTTTCTTCTTTTCTTGTATACCGTTTAGTCCTTTTTTGATCTTGTTGGGGCCCAGGACCAGATCTGTGCTGGTCTGATGGGGATCCCGGTTGAGTGTTTGTGACACTCGAAGACGAAGCTGCACCATCGCTCTCAACAGCCCGCCTAGTGCAGAAACGAGCTGAGGGGACCGTTTTATCCTGGTCAGTACCTTTCCAGCATCTTTTTCCTGTATTATTCATTTTTCATATTTGGTTCCTCATCGTCCACGGCTTCTTATTGATTATTCGAAGCTACCCTCGCCATGATTACTCATATTGAGGGGGTACCCCCCATCCGCGACCCGGGGGACGCGCTGGCTAGCCTGAGGGAAAAGGCCACCCTACTCACCAGTGTGAGTTCTCATGTGATGAATCAAACCAGAACGATCAGTGAAACTTTTCCCACAAGATTCACAAAAATAAGGCTTCTCACCCGTGTGAGTTCTCATGTGGCGAGTCAAATCACAACGCGTATTGAAACATTTTCCACGTTTCACAAGAAAAAGGTTTCTTCCCTGTGTGTATTTTCATGTGACTACTTTGCGTACCACTAGTTGCAAAACTTTTCCCACATGTTTTACAAGAAAACGGCTTCTCACCTGTATGGATTTTTATGTGAGTAGTTAATATTCGACGAGTTGTGAAACTTTTCCCACATATTTTACAAGAATACAGCTTCTCACCTCTGTGGGTTTTTATGTGGTAAGTTAGACCACTATTACGTGTAAAACTTTTCCCACAGGTTTTACAAGAAAATGGCTTCTCACCTGTATGGATGTGAATAGTTAATTGTTCCCTCCTTGTGAAACTTTTCCCACATGTCTTACAAGAATAGGGTTTCTCCCCTGTGTGACTTCTCATATGATAAATCAATTCACTATGGTACACACAGCATTTTCCACATGTTTCACAAGAAAAAGCCGTTTCCCCTGTGTGTCTTTTCATGTGACAACCGCCAATGAGTAATGAAACGCTTCCCACATGTAGTACAAGAAAAAGGCTTCTCACTTGTGTGAGTTTTCATGTGTTTATTTAACACGTATCTAAACATGAAACTTTTTCCACATATTTCACAATTGTAGGGTTTATGAATTTTCATGTGACTGTTTAAAAGCCTAGTTTGACAGAAACTTTTTCCACATATTCTACAAGAATATTCCTCGTTACCTGTGTGAATTTTCATGTGCCTGGTAAGATAAGTATTTAGGGTGAAACTTTTCCCACATATTTCACAGCAATACAGCTTCTCATTTGTGTGAGTTTGCATGTGAATTTTCAAACGCTTACTTACAGCAAAATGTTTTCCACATGTTGCACAAGTATATGGCGTCTCAGTTGTATGAATTTTCATGTGAGCTTTCAAACGCTTACTTAAAGCAAAATATTTTCCACATGTTGTACAAGTATATGGCATGGCACCTGTGTGCATTCTCATGTGGATAGATAAAATTCTTCTGTTGACTGATTTTCCACAAATACTGCAACTTGGAAAATCTGGATTCACCACTGTATGGATTGCATGAGGTTTCTTCATTTGGGAATCATTCCTCAAGTTATCAGTCTCCTGCTTCTCTTCTAGCTGGTCTTGATCCCAACTCGTAAGTAATTCTTCCTCTTTAACCTGTGCAGCACCTTGTTCATTTTGCTCCAGACCCGAGTTCTTCTCCTGGTTACAGAGCTGCTGGATAGTAAGTGCTACCTCCTCCTTACAGGCACGTAGCTTTGGGTTTTTGTTACAAGTGTTACAAAAATACGGCTTCTCACCTGTTTCAGCTTTCAAGCGACCAATGAAATGTTTCCCACATGCTACACAACAATATGTCTTCTCACCTTTATGAATTCTCACATGCCGATTAAAATTAGAACGAAAAGCAAAATACTTCCCACATGTTTCACAAAAATGTGCCTTCTCACTTGTATGAACTTTCATGTGCCTTTTCAAATAGCCCTTTCGAGAGAAACATTTCCCACATGTAGTGCATGAAAATGGCTTCTCAGCTGTGTGGCTTCTCATATGGACCTCTAATTTTCTCCTTTCTAATTTTTCCCCACAGATGTTGCAAGCACATAACTCTGGGCATTTGTCACAAGTTTCACACAATTGCAGCTTCTCATGAGTTTTCAAATGACCAATGAAATGTTTGCCACATGATTCACAAGAGTATTGCTTGTCATCTTTGTGACGTTTCATGTGCCTAGCAAGATACTGACTTAGAGTGAAACTGTTTCCACATAGTTCACAGGAATGCAGCTTCTCAGTTGTGTGTGTTTTCACATGATTTGTCAGCTGATCACTTTGAGAGAAACATTTCCCACATGTAGTGCATGAAAATGGCTTCTCACCTGTGTGGCTTCTCATATGGATCTCTAATTTTCTCCTTTCAAACTTTTTCCCACAAATGTTGCAAGCATTTGACTTTGCTACTGTTGAGATTTTCTGATGGTTCTTCATTTTTTGCTTCATCAAGTTGCTATCAGTATATTTTATCGATGCATCAGTCTCCTGCTTCAGTTCAAGCTGCTCTTCCTCTTGACTGACACATAGATCTTTATCTTCCTCTTTAACCAGTGAAATATCATGTTCTTCCTGGTCTAGATTGGAGCTTTTCTCTTGATTGCAGATTTGTTGGACAGTGAGAACCACCTGCTCCTCCTTAAAATTATGTAGCTGTGGGGCACCTGAAGGTACAAAGAGACATGAGAAGAAAGCTTCTAATAAAAACTTTAAAATTCTCCAGTATAATCCAAAATGCTGAAGCGAGACTACTAACAGACATTAAAAAGAGGGATCACATTTCTTCCATATTAGCCTCCCTCCATTTGCTCCCTGTAAAAGTCAGAATTTAAATGAAGTCTTTCACTGACATATAATGTTCTATTGTCTTGAAGACCTTGTAGCATCATCGTCTCCTCAAACCAAGACAGAAGATCACTTCTCTCTATTTTACAGGAATTTCACTTTACTCCTTATACAAGAATACCACTTTTCTGCATTCTACAGGAATATCACTGGCTTTCAAATCGACTCAGCCAGGCGTCATCCAGGCCTGACCAAAGATGTTTGTTTTCCCAGGACCCCAATGTAAACAGTTGCCTCTTGCAGAGATTGTAAGGATCAGAATTTACTTTTAAAGGCTCAAAGGAACATAAACTCAGGAGACCAGACCTCCAACGTAAACACTGCATTTGGATAACGTACCCTTTCACAGGAAACCAATGCTCTTAAAAGGGTCATAAACGGCTTAAGACAGGTTTATAACCCCCCCGATGCTGTCCAGATTTCCTCCCAGATCCCATGGACCTAAAAGAAATCATCTACAGCTCAACAGTACCTCCTAGCGGATACCTACGAAATGTGTTTCAGTATGTAGGATGACTTTTTTAATTTGTTCTAAACATTAAGTTTCTTTCAGCTTATCCTCTTCTCCCCTGGATCCTAAGGACACTGAAAATCATCCCTTTTATCACTAACCATAGTTTGCTGTACTACATTAAGCTTTGATCTAAATATGAATGCATGTATTATAATTATGTATAAGAAATGTTATATTCATGAATGTTATTTAAACAAATGTAATATTGGAGTAATGGTATAAATGCATGATCACCAAATATTAGCCAAGTCACTTAATTTAGTTAGATTTAATATTGAGCACCTAATTTCATAAGAACTGACTGAGTGTTGATTTTTCTCTGCAATTTCATGGGATGGTGTCTTCGTTTGATTGGCTGCTCTCAAACAAAGAAATGTTCTCACATTGGATGGCAGCCATTTCAAACTGCTTTTGATAAAGTCGATTGGTCAGTCTTGTGATCGACATCACAAGTTTATGACTAGGCGGGTCATTTTAAAAGCAGTGGAAGATGCCCTGCATGTAAGAGTAAGTTAGAGAAAGAAAGTTAAGTTGCAGTTATGTGAGAGAGAACAAGAGACGATCAAAGATAAGAAGTGAGAACAAAAAGAAGATTGAAGAAAGAGATTTTGAGAAAGATTAGGAACTAAGTTAAGATTAAAGAAGCAGAATAGTAATTTAGATCTCAGAGGAAGATTTTATTCCACCGTTTCAAGGTCCTGTGTAGTTTTATTCTATCTAAATTGTTCTTTGTGAAGTTTTTCAAACCCTGTGTTAGTTTCTGGTTACTGAGGAGAAAACCCCTTTTCTTTAGAGCTCGCTTTTCAGAGAATCAAATTCTCAAACTTTTTCCTTCACCTCAGAAGCCATTCTTGTCCTAGTAAATGTTTTTCTCATATTTTTTTTATATATAACTTTTCACGCCGTTAAAGTGGACCTTTAATTAAGTGAACAGAGACTGTTTTTTTGGACTCTCTTTCTGGCCTCATACCTGCCTGATTGAGAAGTGGTTCCTTCAGTTTTTGGGTCTATCCCACTACAAGATTCCGATTCGGCAGGACTTGTTCCAAGGATTTTCACGCCGCCCTGAGACAAACCATCCACGGCTGCCACTGTCTCCTTGAAGGGCCCCCAGCCGAGTTATCACTTCCACGGCTGTGAGGAAGTAACAGCAGCCGCTTCCTCCGACGTCCTAACTCCCAACTCGGCCGGTATCGACCCGCTGAAACGTGGACCTACAGCTGTTTTCCTAAGTGAAACTCCTACTTTTCTTATCTGCTGGGTTCAAAACGTGATGTCCTAACAATTAAATTACAATTAAATATAGCCTGTGTTTCAGGGCTCAATTAGTCTCAGCCACAGGGTAAAGCTGTAAACTGAAGGAAAACTCTTAGTCATTTTTAAGTAACTGCCCGTAAATTTTTGTAGATTAATTCAGAAGTCATTTTTAGATAATTAGCTTATGAATTTTCCCCATAAAATTGCATTGTTTTCAGCCTCATTTACCGTTGAAACATAAGTCTGGTTCTTCCTTGGTTCTACAGAGGTGTAACGCTGGATTTTATGTTCAGGAATCCAATAACAGTTAATGTGATATCTTACGCTGTTATCATTTGAATCTGTTTACCAATCATTTGAACGCCATGCCATGTAACCTGAATGAGTTTAATAAAAGGGTGAATGAGAGAAGTTGAAGTGTTTTCCTTTCGCATACAGTGGGGTAAAAAAGTATTTAGGCAGCCACCAATTGTGCAAGTTCTCCCACTTAAAAGATGAGAGAGGTCTCCAATTTTCATCATAGGTATACCTCAACTATGAGAGACAAAATAAGAAAAAAAAATCCAGAAAATCACATTGAAGGATTTTTAATGAATTAATTGGTAAATTCCTCGGTAAAATAAGTATTTGGTCAATAAAAAAAGTTCATCTCAATACTTTGTTATATACCCTTTGTTGGCAATGACAGAGGTCAAACGTTTTCTGTAAGTCTTCACAAGGTTTTCACACACTGCTGCTGGTATTTTGGCCCATTCCTCCATGCAGATCTCCTCTAGAGCAGTGATGTTTTGGGGCTGTCGCTGGGCAACACAGACTTTCAACTCCCTCCAAAGATTTTCTATGGGGTTGAGATCTGGAGACTGGCTAGGCCACTCCAGGACCTTGAAATGCTTCTTATGAAGCCACTCCTCCGTTGCCCGGGTGGTGTGTTTGGGATCATTGTCATGCTGAAAGACCCAGCCACATTTCATCTTCAATGCCCTTGCTGGTGGAAGGAGGTTTTCACTCAAAATCTCACGATACATGGCCCCATTCATTCTTTCCTTTACACAGATCAGTCGTCCTGGTCCCTTTGCAGAAAAACAGCTCCAAAGTATGATGTTTCCACTCCCATGCTTCACAGTAGGTATGGTGTTCTTTCTCCTCGAAGCACGACAAGTTGAGTTTTTACCAAAAAGTTCTATTTTGGTTTCATCTGACCATATGACATTCTCCCAGTCCTCTTCTGGATCATCCAAATGCTCTTTAGCAAACTTCAGACGGGCCTGGACATGTACTGGCTTAAGCAGGGGGACACGTCTGGCACTGCAGGATTTGAGTCCCTGGCGGCGTAGTGTGTTTCTGATGTAGCCTTTGTTACTTTGGTCCCAGCTCTCTGCAGGTCATTCACTAGGTCCCCCCGTGTGGTTCTGGGATTTTTGCTCACTGTTCTCATGATCATTTTAACCCCATGGGGTGAGATCTTGCGTGGAGCCCCAGATCGAGGGAGATTATCAGTGGTCTTGTATGTCTTCCATTTTCTAATAATTGCTCCCACAGTTGATTTCTTCACACCAAGCTGCTTACCGATTGCAGATTCAGTCTTCCCAGCCTGGTGCAGGTCTACAATTTTGTTTCTGGTGTCCTTTGACAGCTCTTTGGTCTTGGCCATAGTGGAGTTTGGAGTCTGACTGTTTGAGGTTGTGGACTGGTGTCTTTTATACTGATAACGAGTTCAAACAGGTGCCATTAATACAGGTAACAAGTGGAGGACAGAGGAGCCTCTTAAAGAAGAAGTTACAGGTCTGTGACAGCCAGAAATCTTGCTTGTTTGTAGGTGACCAAATACTTATCTTACTGAGGAATTTACCAATTAATTCATTAAAAATCCTTCAATGTGATTTTTTGGATTTTTTTTTCTCATTTTGTCTCTCATAGTTGAGGTATACCTATGGTGAAAATTGGAGACCTCTCTCATCTTTTAAGTGGGAGAACTTGCACAATTGGTGGCTGACTAAATACTTTTTTGCCCCACTATATAGCTGTTTCCTAATCACGGCAGGAAAAGAACTCACTGAAACTTTGAGACTGATTCATTAAGTAACTGAAGGTACAAAATTAAATAAAATTAAAGTTAATATTATTGTCCGTTAGGACTGGTGTCCCTTTTACGAGTGCTTTTATTTTTTTTTGTAACTTAAGATTTTTATTCATTTTTCATTATATATATTGCATTCAGATCACAGTCTACATTTAAAAAAAACAAACAAAGGGGCTAGAGTAAAAAAGAAAAAGAAAAAAAAAAAAAGGGGGGGGGACAAATGTTGGAGCATCAAGTTTTTAGTTTCCATCTCTTAATTCTTCTGGTTTTTCCAGCGTCTTTGGTTATTCTTTCAATATCTGTCTCGTTGTTGCACTTTGTAGTGTGTCCATTTCCGCCATTTTTTTTCCCATAGTCCTTCTTGCATTCTTTGTCGATATGTTAGTTTTTCCATCATACATATGTCCTCAATAATGTCAGTCCATTGCTCTTGGTCAGGAAGAACTTCTGATCGCCATTTTTTTGTGATAGTTTTTTTACATGCAATCAACAAGATTTTAACTAGATATCTGTCCTCAGCCTGTATAACATTGTCTCTTTTAAGATCACATAGGTACATCAAGTTACAGTTCATTGGTATATTATATCCTAATATCCTCTGTATTGTCACATGTATAGATTTCCAGAATGATGAGATTTTGCAGCATTTCCAAAACATATGCGAGTGGTCTGCATTTTGAGCCCCACATCCCCTCCAGCATATAGATTGGGTATTTGTATACTTTCCTTGAATCTGTGGTGTAATGAAAAAGCGAATCAGGTTTTTCCATCCAAATTCCCTCCATGTTCTTGAATTTGTTGACGTGTGTTGTGTTTTCCATATTTCCTGCCAGCTTTCTTCTGTTATGTTTAAATTGAGCTCTTTCTCCCATTTCTCCTTTATATAGTTACTTGAATGATTGTTTGCCATAAGTTTCTGATATAGCTTTGAAATAATTCTTGTTTTATTTCCTGTATATGAGCTTAAAATGAATTGTATAATCTCGCTCACATCTGTTTGGAGGTTATGCCTAATCTTCTTCATATAATAGTCTCTCATCTGCAGATATCTGAAGAATTCCGATCTTTCTAGTTTAAATTTTCTCCTGATGTTTACAAAGCTCCCGAGATCTTTTTTTCCGATATTGCCCTATGCTGTGATTCCCTTGTTCACCAGATTTTTGTATCCCCTATCTTGTTTTGCCGGTTCAAACTGACTGTCAAATGCTACCCATTTCAATAGTTTTATGTCTTCCTTTATATTATACTTTTGTACTATTTTATACCACAGTTCTAAAGTAAATTTAGTGATTGGGTCTATTTGTTTGATTTGCTTATATGCATCTTTATCTCCTATTATGCTTTGTACTGGGAGTCCCTCAATTTCCTTTTCCATTTCTTTCCATTTTGCCTCATATCCCTCGTCGCACCAACATATGATATATCTTATTTGTGCTGAGTAGTAATATTCCTTTAGACTCGGTAGGCCCATGCCTCCTTTCTCTTTTGGTAACTGGAGAGTTTTATATTTCACTCTTGGTTTTTTACCTCCCCAAACAAATCTCGATATCATCCTGTCCCACTTTGAGAATTGGGCATCTGGAATCTCTGTTGGTATAGCCTGGAAGAGGTAAAGTAATCTAGGTTGTATGCTGATTTTGACTGTCTCAATTTTTGAATTCAGATCCATATTTAAGATTGACCATCTATCAATATCTTTTTTTATTTCTTGTTCCAACCTATCATAGTTTGCTTTATAGATTTTGCTTAGATCTTTAGGTATGTTCACTCCAAGGTATTTTATTTCTTTTTGGTTCCAGTTTAGTTTGATCTTATCAGTTATCTGGTTTAGAGGGTTATAGTGGAATGTCAGTATTTGTGTTTTTGTTATGTTTATCTTGTATCCTGATAATTTTCCAAAATTTTCTATCAAGTTCATCATTTCCATTATTGATTCATCTGGTTGTTCAAGGTAAACTATAATATCGTCTGCAAATAGCCCAATCTTGTGTTCCGCCCCCTTTATTGTTACACCTTTTAATTTCTTATTTTGTCGTATCGCTTGAGCCAGTGGCTCTATGAACAGAGCAAACAAGGTGGGCGATAAGCAGCATCCCTGCCTAGTTGATCTTTGTATATTTACTTTGTCTGTTAAGCTACCGTTTATCTTGATTCTTGCCACAGGTTCTTGATACAGCGTCCTTATGCATTGTACTGATTTTTCGTTAAATCCAAAGCGTTCCAGCACACTATATAGGAATTTCCAGTTAACCCTGTCAAATGCTTTTTCTGCGTCTAAACTCATTATTACTGCGCTTTTCTTTTCTTTATGTATTTGATTAATTATATGTATTGTTCTCCTGATATTGTCATGTGTTTGGCGTCCCTCTATGAAACCAGTTTGATCATCTTCTATCAATTCCGTCAAGAATGTCTTTATTCGTTTACATATAATTGTTGTATATATTTTATAATCCACATTTAATAAAGAGATTGGCCTATAGTTTCCGCATTGTTCTCTATCTTTCCCTGGCTTTAAAATGACTGAAATAATGGCTTCGTTCCATGATGGAGGTATTTTGTTGTTGTTCAACGTCCAATTAAATGACTTTAGAAGCTGTGGCGTGAGTTCTTCTATAAACAGTTTATAAAACTCAGATGGGTATCCATCACTACCTGGTGATTTACCGTTTTTAAGTGACTTAATCACATCTCTAATCTCTTGTGTTGTTATTTCTGCTGTTAGCTTTTCATTTTGTTGATTTCCTATTGATGGCAAGTCCAATGTGCATAGAAATTTTTTAATATCTTTAGTATTTGTTTCTTCAGGTTGCGAGTATAGTTCTTGGTAGAAATTATGGAATATTTCTTCGATGTTTTCTGGGTTAACTGTGGTTTTATTTGTGGTGGGGTCTTTAATCTTATATACATTATTCATTGTTTGTTGTTTTCTTAACCGTTTTGCCAGCAGTTTTGTGGCTTTTGGTCCCGTTTCATAATATTTTTGCTTTAGATATCTATTTTTCCTTTCAATTTCATCCATTTGTGTTTCTTTTATCTTTATTTTTTCTTCTTTAATTTCTTGATATATTTTTGGGTCATTTGTGCTTTGATGTTTATGTTCTAATTCCCTCAGTCTCTCACATCTTTGTTCATATGCTTCCAGTTTAGTCTTATTTGCTTTTCCTGTTTCAACAATTAATTTACCTCTTAACACGGCTTTTAGTGCATCCCATAGTATTGTTGGGTCCACTTCTTCATTGTCATTCTCTTGGATATATTCATTTATGTTTACTTTTATTCTTTCTTTCATTTTATCATCATTTAACAGTCCTACATTAAGTTTCCATGTTGTTTGTCGTTTTCTATTGTTTAAATTTATTTCCATGTATATAGGATTATGATCTGATATTTCTGCCCCTCCAATCCAACAATTTCTCACCCTGTGTCTGTCATCTTCATTCATAAGGAAGTAATCTATTCTAGAGTGTACTTTATGGACTGCTGAATAATGTGTATAGTCTTTTTCGAGTGGGTGCAGGTCCCTCCAAATGTCTACCATACCCATTTCTGCCAGTGAGGTTCTTATGAATTTTGTTACATGTTTTTTTGTCTTCTTAACACTTGTTGTATCAATTTCATGATCCATGACAGCATTTAAGTCTCCTCCACAAATTAGGACTCCTTCACTGTGTGTTGCTATGAGATCAAACAGATGTTGAAAAAAACCCTTGTCACTTTCTGGTGGGGCATAGATGTTCACTAATGTGATCTGCATTCCATCTATGCTACCCTTTATTATTACATACCTGCCTTCTTTATCCTGGATTTCCTGTTCACATTCAAATTGTATTTTATTTGAGATTAGTATCATAACCCCCCTTTTAGTTCCTCCCTTAAATGAACTGTAGTAGGAGTTCTTATAGCCAAATCTCTTTAGTTTCACATGTTCTGTCTTGCTCAAATGTGTCTCTTGCATAAATATAATTTCGGCTTTTTCTTTCTTGAATTTTCTTATTATTCTTTCCCTTTTAACAGGTGAGTTCAGACCATTCACGTTTAGTGTTATTATCTTAAGATTTTTACCCATAATCATGTTTTTCCATTTTTTTAACTTGTGCTCCTAGCCCCTTTAACAACAAAAATAACACATATTTATATAAAAACACATTAAAAAATCTCGACCTCCGTACTTTGGGCCTTTCTTCTGCCCACTGGTCCCTGTTGGTGGGTGGAGGGATTGTCCTCACCGAGTGTAGGGCCCTCCCTAGACATGTATTTACTATCCAAGAAATAGTCATTAGTCTAGAAATGTCCAACAAATATCACTTAAACCTCTCCTAGCCGTCTGTTTCTCTTTTACCTTGTCTTCTTGGCCTTCATTTCTTCTGTGTCTTTCTTAATCTTTGTTATAATCTAGGCTTTCAGTTGAAAGCCTTGTAGTCTTTCCTGGGCCCGCTGCGCCACGTCTCCCCCCGTCTTTTGCCGTTCACTCGCCTCCACTCCGGCTGTCGTGATGCGTTCAGGGCCTCCGCTGCTCCTACCGTTTCCTCCGGCACGTACACCTCAAGGCCCCGCTCCATCATGTCCTGCGCTGCCTCTCTGGCTGTGTTGTAGGTTCTTACGCCGTTCTCCCAATGAATCCTCATCTTCGTTAGCGGCGTTTGGAATCTAATTTTTTTTCTTTCAGCGTTTTTTTAATGTTGGCATATTTCTTCCGCTGCTGCACAATTTCTGCCGGGTAGTCATGATCAAAGAATATCTGCTTGTCGCCGATTCGTATCTTTTTTTTCCACGCTCGTGTCAGGATTCTTTCCTTTACATCATATTTCAGAAAGTTTACCACAACTGACCTGGGTGTAGAGCGTGGGTTCGGGTTCTGTGCCGAGGCTCTGTGCGCTCGTTGAATCTGCAGATCCGCTTCGCTGGGCAGTTCCAGCTCTTTTTTTAAGAACTGATCCATGAATTTCGTCATCGAGTTGCCTTCAATGCCCTCCGGGATCCCGAAGATGCGTATATTGCCCCGTCTGGACCTGCTCTCCAAGTCGGTTACTTTCTCCTGCATCCTCTGCATTTGTGCCGTCAGGGTCTGCAGCTGTTCGCTTGCCTCGCTATTCCAATCTTCCAGCTCTGATATTCGGGCCTGCGCTTCTGTCATACACGCCCACTGGGAGCGCAGCTCCTCCATGTTTTCTGCTAGCTTGCGCTCCATTTCTCTTCGGAGGCCCATAATTTCTTCCTTAATCTCTTTTTTCAGCTCCTCCTTAAGAGCCGCTAAATCCTGTTGTAGCTGCCGTTTGAAGTCTCTCAACTCTTTACCCAAACTGGTGATGCCAGTGTTCATGGTATCGAGTTTTGTGTCCTCCATTTTCTCTGCTGCGGTCACCTCGTTTTTTTGGGCCCCGTGTTCAGCGGTTTCTCCTGCGTTGTTGAAGAGGAATTCTTTAATTTTACTCTGCTTTTGTCCTTGTGCCTGGCTCCTTCGTGTTTTCATCCCTTAGTTTATTGATCCGCTTATGTCGAGTTGGCCATTTACCGATGATTTTTAATCCGGCTAGGGAGAGCTCTCTGTTTAAGCGTTATGTCTCTCCGTCATCTTCCCGGAAGTCTACGAGTGCTTTTATTTAATTTAGCGGGTGTAGAAGTGACAGTTTAACTCTGCCCCTTTTCACACCCACTATTAAATAAAATAAATAATTCCTGTACCTTACGACCAATATTTTATTATACAATTTATGCTACAGAGAGATATAATGGCGCTGCCGTGTGATGCCTGTGTAATTGGGAAATGTATATGCAAAAGGAAAAATCATTGAAATCATAAGCTGTTTTTTTTTTTCCTGCAAATATTGATCCACTTTATTCGGTGAGCCTGTGTGTTGTTTGGGAGAGAGAGGCTGAGGCTGCGTCTCCCCCTGTCTGGTCTGCTGTGTTTGTTTACTTAGCCTCCCGCTGAGGCGTCTGGTTGCTGATAGTGGAAAAAGGGGGGTGAGCTGAGTTCACCCACTGTCTAAGGTCAACAGCTGAGTTGATGCATGCAAAAGAAGTTTTAAGCAGTATTATATGCTGGATTAAGAAAATAAAGGCCTAGAGTGACAGAAACGCAAAGAAAACCATCCTGTCTCTCACCAGTTTAACCTTCCGGCGATTATCCCGAAAGGAGTAATTAAACTGGCCAGTTCTGTAATTACCCAAGCGTGGTGACGTCAGATTAAGCTGGACGCGGTTTGATCTGGTCACTGAATAAACCGTTGGGGAAGTAGCGCTAAACTATACCCGGAATTAAAGGGGTAACATTATTTGTGCAAGTTGGAGATTAAACTCTCATTTTGAAAAGCAAGGCGTGGCGTTGTCGATAAGACTCGCGCCCGCATCACGTGTCACGTGAACACGCACAATCGCGCTCGTGACCGGAAGGCGTGCACGAAAAACTGCGCATGAGCAGAGTAAGCATGCAAACGCCATTTTGAAGGCGCTAAGAGGGAATCACCCTAGTCGCCATTTTGAGTGAGACCGGTAGACCCGCCCAGAGCGACGTCACCAGTGTCTCCTCCTCCTGGGAGGGCAGAGATAACTGCCTCCATCGTGTGGTCAACTATCGGAGTTGCATTTCTTGCATGAATACACACTCGGATTAAAGCAGAGCGAATCTATTAAGCTGATTTATAATCAAACAGAGCTTCCAAATTAACTTGAAATCAATCCGAATTATCCGGAACAACCTAAATTTAAACCCAAATCAAAGTTTTATCCCAAGAACCAAAAGGAAAAAGAAACTTGTGGGTTTGAAGTTTGTTTTCATTGGTGGAAGAGCTTTTGACTGCATATATACACAGTGAAAGAACATAGAAGCATAGACTTGGTATTTACTCACGTATGTTAACCACATATTTTAATCTTTTTAGTTAAAAGCATATATTTACACATCTTACGCTAAAAGTCTGCAAACTTTGAAGCTATATATATGTGTTTTGTTTTTAAATATCACTTTGTGTGATTCCTTTCACAGGAAGCCATTCAACTTAGGGACTCAAATAAATGACAATGTTCATTTAGACCCAAGTTAATGTTAGTCCTGTGCATGTTGGTGAAGGATTTAGTGATTTACTAAATATTTAACCAAAATTTTTTTTCCAAAATTAGGAAACCACATTCAGCAGTTAACACTTGAAAGCTTTAGCTTATTTACAGTCAGTGTGTTGCTTTTGATTCATGTTTCCTCCCCAGGAGAAGGAAAACATTTAACCAACTCACTATTTCTCACCAAGATTTGAAATAAGTCAACAGGTGGAAACTTTGACTAGTCTGTAAAACTTTTTTTTCTCCTTTCTTCTCTTTTTAAATAATCATTAACTTTAATCCTAAGGAAGCCTTAGTGACAATATGCAAAGACAATTCATTTGTTTCCTAACTTGTAAATATTAAACCATTGAAAGGCTTTAAATGAAGATAAGCTTTAACAAATAGAACAAAGCCAGTTCTAACTTTAAAACAAAGTGAAGACTTATACTGTAACTCTAAAGCCTTCAAGCATTTAATCTTTTCTATTTTTGTTGCTTTCTTTTTCTTTTGTAAATAAAATCATTACTTTCAAGTGAGATTCAACAAAAAGTCACAACCAAGTTGAGGACTATTCCAAAACTACACTTTGATAACTGAACTGAAAGAAGTCAATCGACACCAATTTTTTTTTTTTTTTTTTTGCTTTTGTCTTGTGAAATACAAATCAAAATACAGTGTCAACAAATAAATTAACATGTATTCCACATTTCTAAAGAATTTCCAAAATATTTGCTTTCCTTCTTACAAGCCTGGAAGTTGAAACAAACTCCAAAAGGAAGCTTGTAATTATCCTCACTGTAAAACGACACTCAAGGTTAACTCTTGATTCACAACTTTAGCTATAATCAGCAAATTGATTTCAAGCTAAGCGTTACACAAACGGTCAAACATGTCGAGTCCACTTGACTAATTAAATGACCTTCAAGTAACATTGGAAGAGTTGGCTTCCGACCTTATACCCGGTTTCTCCAAACAAGTTCAGGATACTCCACCAAAAGATTTGAAGCAAATCACAAAAAAACTTTTGGATGAATGCAAAACTAACCCACCGAAAGCAAAAGAAATCCCCGGTGTGTTAGGAAAGTTTGCACTAGCATTGATTGCAAGGCTAAAACGAGATGAAACCCAGGTACTCTACGCTGAGAAGGAACTGGTGAAACAACAAACAACCATCCTTTCTCTTCAGGAAAAGAACAAATCTCTTGTGAAAAAGCAGGAACAAGCTCGCACAGAGAAAGAAGACACCCAAGCTACGCTTGATCGCTTTCTCTCCCGGCGCCACACGAGTCGGCTGCCTTTTGCAACAGCGGCTCGATTCCGAGTCTTTTTCCCTTCCTCTCTCTTTTTGATCCGTCCTTTTTTTCACTCCATTATATCACGGACACATAGATCGTCCCAAATGTCTCCTGAGCCGGTGGACGGAGCCACTGTTTATAGCAGGATACGATACAGCAGGGAAGAGCTGCTAGCATTCAACCGCCACCCGGTCCCATTGGAAAAACTCGACATACCGAGAGAACTGAGGCGAAAACGCCGCGGCTGCCGGGCTGGAGTAAGGCGGAGGACAAAAAATATAAGGTACAGACCCTCCCTTCCATCTGTTGTCATGGGAAATGTACGCTCTATACTGGGAAAGGCAGATGAGCTAGCGGCTATCTGCCGTTATGATAGCACATATCGCGAGTGCTCTCTCCTTTTGTTTACTGAGACGTGGCTAACTGAACTAGCAGCAGATGCTAACATTGAGCTGGAGGGTTTCCACATGATACGGGCTGACCGAACACCAGACAGTGGCAAAGCTAGGGGCGGTGGAGTGATAATGTATGTTAACAACAACTGGTGCAGACCGGGACATATCACTGTTAAACAACGACACTGCAGCAAAGACATTGAGTTGCTAGCTGTTAGCATGAGGCCTACATATCTCCCGAGAGAACACTCACACGTGATCTGCATTGTTGTTTATGCAAATCCGACGGCGAACGCTGGGACAGCGCGTGACGTCATCCATTCAGTAACCAGCAGGCTGCAGACAGAACACCCAGATGCTCTTCTCCTCATCTCAGGCGATTTCAACCATGTTTCACTGTCTCCCATTCTACCCACGTTCACCCAGTATGTCACATGCCACACTAGAGACAATAAAACACTGGACTTATTCTACGCAAACACTAAGGAGGCATACACCTCATCACAACTCCCCCCACTCGGGAGATCGGATCACAACTTGGTTCATCTCCGGCCGGTGTACAAACCCCTAGTGCACAGACAACGTCCGGCCATGCGCACAGTGGAGTTATGGTCTGAGGAGACAATGGACACTCTAAAAGGCTGTTTTGAAGCCACCGCCTGGAAGCAGCTCTGCGATCCACATGGTGAGGACATCGATGGCCTCATTCACACCTTCACGGGCTACCTCAGCTTCTGTGTGGACAAATCCGTTCCCACCAAGACCATACGGTGTTGCTCAAACAACAAACCCTGGATCAACCCTGAGATTAAAACACTTCTGAGAGAGAAGAAGAGGATCTTCAGGTCGGGGAATAGGGAGATGCTGAAGTCCGTACAGAGGGAGCTGAGGAGAAAGATCAGAGAAGGCAAGGACAGCTTCAGGAAGAAGATGGAGGACAAGTTGCAACAGAGCGGGGTCTGGAGAAACCTCAAAACCATCTCTGGGCTCCAGAATACCTCCCCCCAGGCCACGGGGGGCAGGGAGTGGGCGAACAACCTGAATCTGTTTTTCAGTAGGTTTGACCAACCGCCCTCCCCCCTGACTGCACAACAACCACTGCTGCCTCTAAAGAAATCAAGTCCTACTGCCCACTCCCCACTCCACCAACACCCCCCCACCCCCAACACACAGCCCCCCATCCTGACCCTGACCAGGACCCAGGTGAGGACGGAGCTGAGGAAGATCAAGGCGAGGAAGGCGTCGGGACCGGACGGCATCAGCGCAAAGCTCCTCAAGTCCTGTGCAGACCAGCTGTGTGGGATTGTGACGTACATCTTCAACCTGAGCCTGAAGCTGGGGAGGGTACCACAGCTGTGGAAAACATCTTGTGTGGTACCTGTACCAAAAACTTCCCACCCCAAAGACCTGAACAGCTACAGACTGGTGGCCTTGACGTCCCACTTGATGAAGACCCTGGAGAGACTGCTCCTTGCTCACCTCCGCCCCCTGGTGGAACCAGCGATGGATCCACTCCAGTTCGCCTACCAGCATGGCATTGGGGTGGAGGATGCGGTGATCTTCCTCCTTCACCGTTCTCTGTCCCACCTGGAGAAGCCCGGGAATATGGTGAGGATCATGTTCTTTGACTTCTCCAGTGCTTTCAACACCATCCAACCGATGATCCTGAAGGACAAGCTGCTGCGCGCAGGGGTGGACCAGCACCTGTCATCATGGATCCTGGACTACCTCACGAACCGGCCTCAGTTTGTGAGAACACGGGACTGTGTGTCCGACACGATCATCAGTAGCACGGGGGCCCCCAAGGGAACGGTGCTGGCTCCCTTCCTGTTCACTCTTTATACTGCGGACTTCTCACACAACACAACACACTGCCATCTACAGAAGTTCTCTGATGACTCTGCGATCGTTGGCCTCATCTCCAATGGAGATGAAGCTGAGTACAGAGGGCTTATCCAGGACTTCGTAGACTGGTGCCATCGGAACTGCCTCCAGATCAACGCAAGGAAAACTAAGGAGCTGGTGGTGGACTGCCGCAGGCATGGGCAGCCCCTCACAGCACCAGTAAATATACAGGGAACAGACATCGAGATGGTGACATCCTATAAGTACCTGGGTGTTCATCTGAACAATAAACTAGACTGGTCACACAATACTGACGCACTCTACAAGAAGGGACAGCGCAGGCTGTTCCTGCTGAGGAGACTCAGGTCTTTTGGTGTACAAGGGGCGCTGCTGAAGACATTCTATGACACGGTGGTGGCATCAGCCATCACTTTTGGAGTGGTCTGCTGGGGCAGTGGCATTACAGCAGCCGATAGGAAGAGACTGAACAAACTGATTAAGAAAGCTAGCTCTGTCCTGGGGCAGCGCCTTGATCCGGTGGAGGAGATAGGAGAGAGAAGGACGGTGGCTAAACTGTCATCTCTGCTGGAGTCTGAGTTCCACCCTATGCAGGACGTACTGAATGCACTGAGGAGCTCATTTAGCAGCAGACTACATCATCCCAGGTGCACAACCGAGAGGTTTCGTAGGTCCTTCCTACCAACGGCTGTCAGACTGTACAACCTAAGCAGGGCTGCTCGCAGAGATAGCAAAAAGACGTAACAAACTAATAGTTTTTAAATGCAAAAGATGCAATAGACTTACACAATGGTCCCCTCCGGCATACAACTAGGAAAATACCGGTCGCTATGGAGGGTGAGAATATGTATGGGCACATAATCATACCATGTAGGATAACTAAGTAGAGGGTTATGCTGTTTCATCCCACCTAGCAACAATGCTCTGCACTGTGTGTGTTTATATATTTACATATTTATTCCATCTAGCTACAATGCTCAGCACTGGGTGTGTTCATATTTATATATCTATATATTTATTCCATCTAGCTACAATGCTCCGCACTGTGTTTTTATATATCTATATATTTATTCCATCTAGCTACAATGCTCCGCACTGTGTGTGTTTATATACTTACATATTTATTCCACCTAGCTGCAATGCTCCGTACTGTGGGTGTTTATATATTTACATATTTATTCCATCTAGCTACAATGCTCAGCACTGTGTTTATATATTCATATATTTATTCCATCCAGCTACAATGCTCTGCACTGTGTGTCTGTGTGTGTATATATATATATTTTATAGTAATATGTACATATGTATATTAGCTGCTCTTGCTTGCTTGTTTTTTTTCTTGCCTTCTGACTGTTGCTCTGAGTGTTGCTATCCCTGTGCTGTTGCAATCCTGGAATTTCCCCGTTGTGGGACTAATAAAGGCTTATCTTATCTTATCTTATCAGACGTTGCTAAATCTGGAACAAGCAGAAGAAGAAAAGCAACGACTAGAAAATGACAATACCTCACTTCACCAAGAAAATGAGGAATTGAGAACCGCCCTGCTTTACAAAGAGAATCAACTCAAGGAAGTTGAAGGTCAATTGGACGAAACAAGCTTCGATTATGGGAAATGCAAACTGCTCCTACGAGAAGCACAACAAGGTCTTCAGGACGTCAAAGAAGAGCTGGAAGACCACCGCAAACAAAGGGATCTGAGACCCGAAGCCATGAACAGGCCGGTTCCCTCGACAAAGGGGGGCATCCCCTCATGGGATGGGGACTCCCTCGGCTCACACTCACCTGACCTGTTCAGACCCGAATGGCAACGCGAAAGACATTTGCAAGATCGCTCGCCACGTCACGAAATTTGACCCCTCAACCAGTGGGTCACCTGATACCAGGGCTTATTTGCAAGACATTGACTACTACTTGCATAAATACCCTGATGCTATGGTTGACGATCGCATTTATTTGATTAAGTTGACATCCAACAGGTCGGTATCAAAATGTATAGATCGGCAACCATTTGACATCAAGATGAACCACCGGAAACTCTATGAAGCCATTGAAAAAGAGTTCTCCAATGACTGCTTACTGTCAGGGCTAGCGACAGCCCTAGCTATGAAACAGGGTCGCTTAGAGCCCCCACAGGCATACTACCAGCGACTCCTGCGCGCATATTTCGGATCTCAAAACACGCCTGAGATGGAAGAAGACCACAATTTCAAGGCTCTGTTCATTCAGAATCTCCATCCCACAATTGGACACCACCTTGGAGTCAGGGCTAACCCAAAGACAAACTCGATAAACCAACTAAGAGAGTTCGCACAATATGCATTCCAGAAACAGCGACAAAGCAATCAGAAGCATACTGAGTCTACCGCGGTGTTAGCTGTCAACACCGCATCAGACACCCTGGACCTAGAGGGCGCCCCAAGGCCAGCCCCTGTTCCAGCATCTCGGTCACAAATAAAACGACGACAGTCCTCTAGTCAAGATAAGTCGAGTCATGACCCGGAAAATTTTTTGACACCAAGTTCCAAGCCAACACCTCCAAAACCTGACTACCGTCGGAGACTAAGCTCACCAGGTAAGTCACGAGAATACGGTACGGATACCCGGGATGACAGATATCGATTTTGAGACTCGCATAACCGCGGGAGGTGGTCATCTCCCTCATACCGCCGGAAAAACTTCGACAGGGAAGCAAGACCTCCCCCTGGAAAGTTTAACTCCAAACCCTAGGAGAAGAAAGAAAAGCCCATTTCCAGCCGAGAAGACCTGGAAACTCTCCAACGCATACTTGACGAACTGAAGAGGAAAAAAGAGGCGAAAGAGGACAAGAAGCCAGATGTCCTAGCCATAAATATTGTGACCACCCCAAACGATCCTTTAGGTTTGCCACAAGTCAACCCTGAGGAATCTCCTACTACAAAGGGGAAGGATACCCGAAGACGCAACCGAGCATTCTCCACCCGAAACTCAGGAGGAGCTCCAAAATGCAACGCCACCCAGTGCCATTTTGGTAGTCCAGCTACCCGGGAAACTCCACTCGCCCGAAAGTGGCGACTCTTTAATCTGCGTTGAACCACCGGTCCAAGAATTTCTGTGTGATTTGACCGAGAGAGGGGTTGCATGAAAATTTTTCCTGTCATTGACCCTGAAAGATGTGATGACGCACGAAGCCCTACTGGATACCGCAGTGGACATCACACTCATGTCGCGTGACCTTTTTGAACACCTACGTGTCACTGCTAATTATGCGCACAAAGACTTGAAACTAAGACCTTGCTCCTTAGCTATTCAACCTTACGCACCCTCAAACACGACTGTGTCACACATGTCATTGATAAAAATCTCCATTGGGCCCATGACCTTGATCCATCCGGTCTATGTGTCCAATCTCATCTCAATTCCATTGCTGATAGGCAAGGATCTACTTAATCGCTTTGAGCCTCTGATAGACTTCAAGAATCTCAAGCTATGGGCTCAAGTTCGACAACCTCTTCCAACCACTTTACCTGAAGCAAAGGGATCGCAGTGCTACACTCTTGACACCTTGGATGTTCCAGGAGTCAACCCACTCGCACTGCTGACCCAACAAAGTTTGACGGAAGGTGACCTTGGGGACCGGGATGAAACAGGCACCCCTTCCCATGTCACCACATCTGACAACCCAACCTTAAATGAGCACAGTTCATTCCTTTGCACCCTAAAATCAGGGGCAGCCAACGAAGAGTACTGCCCCCAAGTAGTCAAAGGACTAGTTATCCAAAGCTCGCACGTAGAAGACGTGGTACTGGCTCTCTGGGCTGATAAATCCGCGATCAGCCAGACACTTTTCGACTCTCTACACGAGAAATACCCTGACCTTATGGTCACTAACAAGTCTTTTCGTTTCCCTGCTGGGACCAAATCAAACAAAACATTCATAGCCACAAGTATCTGCGCCCTCCACCTTCAGTGGAATCACAGACTGCTAACGCATCCCTTCTTGGTCGTTCCCAACCTACCACATGCAGTCTACATTGGCAGTGATCTTCTTGTGAGACTCGGAACCCAGGTTGATACCATAAACAATGTCTTATGGTCCCTCACCCCAGTTCGAGACACTCACTCTAAACCAGATCTTGACACTCTAAAGTCAGGCCAGACCATCCCTGAGGCCTGCCTGGTACTGAACACTCAACATTGTCTCATACCTGCTAATGTCACGTGCTACCCGGTCCAACTATGCATTCAAACCGGACAGAAACTTCTGCATCCACAAGCATTTTTCCAACCGGCTCCTTTGCTTGACAATCTAGGCTTAACTCTGGAGGCAATGCCCCTTCTAAGCCTAGACTACAGAACCACCATGTTACCGGTAAACAAACCCCACGGCAGAGACCATCGTCCTGCCCAAGGCCACGCCTCTCGGCTGGCTCATCACCACAGATTTCCACGATTTTGAACTGACTGTTAATGTGCTAGGCGGCCTCCCTGATTCTCTTTGGGCCGACTCTCTTGAACCTACAGTCATTTACACTAAGCCTTCTAAGGCCATCACTCTTGTGTCAATGCCAACCCCTGACAAAGAGTCAGTGGGACGAATCAACTTGACCAACAATGACCAAATGCTTGTCCAAGCCATTGAGCTCCTTCCATCAGAGTCTAATCAGCAGACCAATGACAATCCCAGCGATGCTCCACCGAAATCAGTCCTCACTACCGCTGAAGAGATTGCACAAGTGGTAGCTGATACTGATGCCCTAACCTCTGACGAAGAACGTGAAAAACTTCACCAAGTTCTTCTTAAATACGAACAATCCTTCTCCAAAGACTCCTTGGACTGTGGACGAACCGCAATCCACTCAGTACGCATTCCTAACTACCTGACGCTCCTCCCACCTACGTCAGGCAGTACAAGATTCCCTTGGCCTCGTACGGCCCAGTACAAGAAATAATCGATGACCTACTGGACTGTGGCATAATCAGGCCATGCAACAGTACCTACTCGGCCCCCTTATGGCCTGCCCTAAAGCCCAATGGTAAGTGGAGACTCACCATTGATTACAGAAAATTGAACACTCAAGTTCCTCTCTCTAGGTGGCCTATGACTCAACTGGAGCAAGAACTCCCTAGAGTCAAATACTTCTCAACACTGGACATTGCTTCTGGTTTTTGGACTATTCCTGTCCAAGCTGAAGACCAACACAAACTGGCCTTCACGTTTGCGAATCACCAATACACATTCACCCGATGCCCTTTCGGTTATGCTAACTCTCCTGCAGAGTTCAACATTTTCTTGAACAAAGCATCTCCAGACGCCCGAGACAGAGGTAACCTCATCTATGTTGACGACATTCTCATTCGGAGTCCAACTCTGGACACCCACCTCACTGAAATCGACCATGTCCTTGGCCAGCTCACGCGAGCTGGAGCAAAAATTTCTCTCTCCAAATGCCAATGGTGCAAAACCAAAGTCAACTATGTTGGTCTCTGGGTAGGACCCAAAGGGGTCCTACCACAAACGGCACGAGTTCAAGGTGTGCTAAACATCAAAGCCCCTACCAACATCTCTGAACTCCGGAGCTTCCTAGGGGTATGCAACTACTCGCGTCAGTTCATTGAGGATTATGCAGACTTGGCAAAACCCCTTACAGACCTCCTATGAAAGGACACCCCTTTCATTTGGTCTGAGGCTCAAGAACAGGCTATGCTAGCGTTGAAGCAAAAGTTATGCACAGCACCATGTTTGGCCTATCCCAACTGCGACCAGCCATTCTTCTTACAAGTGGGGTTCTCTGCCAACTGCTTAAGTGCTGGATTATACCAAATCTACAACCACGACAAAGGAGTTGTGGCCTATGCCAGCAAAACCCTCTCTGGTCCGGAACTGAAATACTCGGACTGTGAAAAAGCCCTTCTGGCCACTGTATGGGCAGTCAAGCATTTCTCCAACTATGTGGGAGGCCAGAGAATCACAGCTGAGACTCACCACCAACCAGTGGTTTTCCTTAACAGTCAACGCATCAGAGAAGGCATTGTAACAAATGCCAGAATAGCCTCCTGGTTGATGGCTCTACAAAGCTTTGACGTGGAGGTCTGCTACGCACAAAAGTTGAGAATCCCTCTCGGCACAGACTTGGCTGCCTGCCAACGGTGCTCTGAGGACACTCCAGGACCATCCATACATGCAGAGCCACCTACAGTCACCAAAGACCCAAACCATCACTACTTTGACCAGAACATCTGTCAAGATATGGTCACCGCCTATGTCGATGGTTGTTCTTTTCACCATGAAACTCACATTCGTGCTGGTGTGGGTGTGGCATGGTTGAACAATCAGCCTTGTGAACCCCACAACTATCAACTGGGTTCCCAATCATCTCAGTATGCGGAAATCGCAGGTGTGCTCATTACACTGCAACTTGCCGTAGACCATGGCATTCGCATATTGGTCATCTGCACTGACTCCAACTACGCACGCCTCAGTTTCACTTGTCATTTAGCACTCTGGAAGGCCAAAGGTTTTGTAACCTCCAACCGCAAACTGGTTAAACATCAAGACCTTTTCAAGGCATGTGATCACCTGGCCACCTCCAACAACCTCCAGGTGTACTGGAAAAAGGTCAGAGGTCACTCGCGCACACCAGTTCAGGACAAAGAATGGAATGACCTTGTGGACTCACTTGCAAAACAAGGAGCCATACAAGGCACACCCTGGTCCTTTGACTCTGCTCAGGTGCCGACTTCACTGTCCCACCCACCCACCCCTACAGTCTGCGCAGTCACTAGGGCCCAGACTAACAGGGCCCAAGACACGACACAAACCACAGATCCCCTTGCGGTTGACCCTGTTTTTACTGACGCTGACCTTATCTCTCTTCAAACCCTTGACCCTGCGATCCATAAAATGATACAATATCTCTTGGATCCTGCACTCAATGCACCATCCGACTCGGATCTCTCTGACACTCTGGACTTGAAACCACTTTTTGCCACACGATCGTCCTTGCAGCTGCGAAATGGCATTCTAGTTCATGTTTCCGATGAACTCACTGCGCCTGCGCTTGTGGTCTCTCGTAACCAGAGGGGGGTGATGATTGTTCATGCCCATGATCTCCCAATTGCAGGACACAAAGGCGTCAAAGCGACGTACAACGCGCTCAAACAAGTGGCATATTGGCCATACATGTGAAAGGATGTAGCGGACTACATCAAGGGATGTCTCGTATGTTGCCAGTTTCAACCAACCAACCCGATTCATCGCGCACCCCTACAGAAAAAAGGCATTTCATTCCCATGGTCTGACCTCCAAATTGACTGGGTAGGCCCACTTCCACGGTCAGCCAGAGGAAACAAATACTTCCTCACAGGAAGTATTTGTGCTTTCACCAAATGGGTCGAGTGCCTGCCTGCTCCTAATGACACGGCAGAAACCACGGCCTACTTGTTGATAAACCATGTATTCTCTAGATTTGGTCTGCCAAGCCGAATCAACTCTGACCGCGGTACTCATTTCACCGCCGAAGTCATGCGACAACTGTGGGAAACCTTGGGAGTTAAAGCTAACTTCCATATTAGCCACCACCCACAATCCTCCGGACAGGTTGAAAGAACCCACCAAACTGTGATCAACATACTGAAGAAGTATGTTTCACCACACCAAAAAGACTGGGATGTAAAACTCCCACTGGTCTTAATGGCCATCCGAGCCACACCCCATGAAGCTACAGGGGTGTCACCTTTTGAAATGATGACAGGCCGGCAAATGACTTTGCCCCTGCATTTACTCTACCAACCTGGAGAAGCCAGTGTTGCTACAGCTTACACTACTCACCAGTACATGACTGACCTGACCAAACATCTCCAACAGACTTTTGCCTTTGCCCAAAAACATTTGGACTGATCAGCTGAAGGACACAAAGCCTACTACGATCAGAAAGCCTCGCATGACGAACTCCAAGTGGGAGACAAGGTTTTCTATTATGCTTTCATTCCCCAGACAGGACAGACCAACGTACGAGCAGGAAAACTCACTCGGAAGTTCCTCCCCAGGTGGACAGGTCCACACACGATCACAGATAAACTCTCTCCGGTCGTTTACCAAATCAAAATAAGCAAAGGTCGCCAGGACCCCATCTCCAAATGGGTCCATCGTAATCAAATCAAAGCTTACAAAAACCCCATGGGACTCGTCGGGGACAACACTGTTCCATTAAGTCAGTAAACAAACCTAAAATCTTGTTTGCGCCCGATAGATAACTGTTAGCTGACTATCAGCCTCAGGCACGCTCGGTCGCATTTCTCTCCCCTCAATCAGGTAACTGCATTAAACCTTCAAACAGGAAAGTTAACCCAAACTAACTGACTTCCTTAAAATCTAATTTCAAGAGATCCTGCAAAATTTCATTCAGTATCATTCATTCACTCATTCATTCATCTTCTTCCGCTTAATCCTTTTCGGGTCGTGGGGGGGCTGGAGCCTATCCCAGCGTCTTTGGGCGAGAGGCAGGGTACACCCTGGACAGATCGCCAGTCCATCGCAGGGCCAACACAGAGAGACAGACAACCATTCACTCTCATCAAGTTACTATTTCAAAATACAGTGATCCCTCACTTATCACGTTTAATGGGGACCAGAACCGACCGCGAAAAGTGAAAAACCGCGAAGTAGCGTCACCCCCCCCAAGGGCGTCACAAGCACTATTTTGCACAAAAAGGCACAAGAGAACAGCGAAAAGTGCCACTAAGCAACACGAGCGATAAAGAACAATGAATGCGGTCTTCCTTCGCTGGGTATGGGCGCTCTGCAGGGAGAGAAGCTGGGTAAAACGTCTCGGCCAATCAGCTTGCGAGGTAAAATGTCTCGGCCAATCAGCTTGCGAGATTCCCGAGCGGTGAAGAGGTGGGCGGAGAGGAGTGGAGCGGTGGTCAGAGAGGTGGATTTTGAGTTGTGCGGGCTCTCCGTATTGATACCTGATGTTCTAATGTAGTCTCCCTGCCTTCTGCTAGCGCCCGGGCAACTTTCGTGCCATTTTTTCTCAATTTTGAATTTTTGATGAATATTTTTGAAAAATCCGCGATGCACTGAGGGCGCGAAAGGTGAAACGCGAAGTAGCGAGGGATCACAGTAGTACACACAAAACCTCCAATATCACTAGCTTAAGTCAATAATCACAAAACCTTCTAAAGGTGATAAACACTAATAGCCTAGAGCTCAGTCTCTAACAAAGTTGTTCCACCTCTAAGAATAACTTTCACCTATCACTCAGGTACCTCAAGAAAAGGAAAACAGTCAAGAAGCTCAAGATTAAAATGACTCACTTCTATTCGTTTGCCATCACGATGGTCCTCCTGTTTTTCAGTTTAGCCCTCTACCTAGCACTCTCACCTACTTTCGCCCAGTTAGAACTGGACAGAGCCCAGACAAGAAGTCAACAATCCTTAGGCAGATTCTCAACCACGGCCTCATCATTAGGGTCCCTTGCTAGCCTTAGCACATCTACTGTTAAATCAGTCAACACCGGAACACTGAAACGCCAGATAGTTGAACCACCAACTGTTACAAAAACTTTGCAAGATACTGTGTTGGTTTTGAATGTTTGCTCCAAAGCCTCGTTCAAACTCATCAAGGTCTTGGACTTGTCACTCTTCATGTTAGAGGGTGACCATGCTCACCCACATCTAATGCCTATGTTTCTTCGAAAGGTAGCTAGAAATATTAGATTTTCTGCTAACACTTTGACAATGAGCCTGCTTTCACTGCTTCTTGCCCGTTTCAGATGTCACAAAGTTATTCCTCACTGCCACTCAAAGAACAATGATGACTTTCCATGTTCGCTCAGTCTTCCAGAACAAAGGTCTCAAACACCCTCTGAGTAAGACCTCTGTGGAACCATGGTTTAGTCCTGCTAAACCAATTCAATTCGAACCTCCTTGAATTAACTCAATATTGCTTAACCTAAACATCTACCTCAAATAAGCAATAAATTTTTGTTTTGCATTCTTTGTTTTGATTTTTATTTTTCTTTATTTTTAGAATTTTTGAAGTTATATGCATGCTTATATACAAACATATATTTTTATATATAGTTCTTGCACTCCATTTTGATTTTTGTGCCCATTCAAACTATTTTTAAACAATTATAATAGCTATTTCACCGTAAACCAAAATTCCTACCTCAGGTATGTAAGACTACGCACTTATTTTTGTAAACAGAATTTTTGAGTCGTTTCAAGACATATGCCTTAGCTTACCACTCCAAGTCAACTTTATAATTTACATTTGTCCATATTCAAATTATTTTTGGAAATTCATGGAAGTCCTTCCAGTAAACCAAAGTCAAAGATCTGTACTTAGTAATAGATATTGTTTGCATGCTAGTATGTATGGACATCACAAAACCCTTTTAACCCAGTATTTAGGTCAAGAGTTGCCAAGGAGACGAAGCTGCCATGGGTGTGTACCAACACTGACCGATGCTCACCATTGCTACAAAGGGGGGATCTGTAGCATCATCGTCTCCTCAAACCAAGACAGAAGATCACTTCTCTCCATTTTACAGGAATTTCACTTTACTCCTTATACAGGAATACCACTTTTCTGCATTCTACAGGAATATCACTGGCTTTCATATCGACTCAGCCAGGCCTCATCCGGGCCTGACCAAAGATGTTCGTTTTCCCAGGACCCCAATGTAAACAGTTGCCTCTTGCAGAGATTGTAAGGATCAGAATTTGCTTTTAAAGGCTCAAAGGAACATAAACTCAGGAGACCAGACCTCCAACATGAACACTGCATTTGGATAACGTACCCTTTCACAGGAAACCAATGCTCTTAAAAGGGTCATAAACGGCTTAATCAGACAGGTTTATAACCCCCCCGATGCTGTCCAGATTTCCTCCCAGATCCCATGGACCTAAAAGAAATCATCTACAGCTCAACAGTACCTCCTAGCGGATAGCTACGAAATGTGTTTCAGTATGTAGGATGACTTTTTTAATTTGTTCTAAACATTAAGTTTCTTTCAGCTTATCCTCTTCTCCCCTAGATCCTTAAGACACTGAAAATCATCCCTTTTATCAATAACCATAGTTTGCTGTACTACATTAAGCTTTGATCTAAATATGAATGCATGTATTATAATTATGTATAAGAAGTGTTATATTCATGAGTGTTATTCAAACAAATGTGATATTGGAATAATGGTATAAATGCATGATCACCAAATATTAGCCAAGTCATTTAATTTAGTTAGATTTTATATTGAGCACCTAATTTCATAAGAACTGACTGAGTGTTGATTTTTCTCTGCAATTTCATGGGATGTTGTCTTCGTTTGATTGGCTGCTCTCAAACAAAGAAATGTTCTCACATTGGATGGCAGCCATTTCAAACTGCTTTTGATAAAGTCGATTGGTCAGTCTTGCGATCGACATCACAAGTTTATGACTAGGCGGGTCATTTTAAAAGCAGTGGAAGATGCCCTGCATGTAAGAGTACGTTAGAGAAAGAAAGTTAAGTTGCAGTTATGTGAGAGAGAACAAGAGAAGATCAAAGATAAGAAGTTAGAACAAAAAGAAGATTGAAGAAAGAGATTTTGAGAAAGATTAGGAACTAAGTTAAGATTAAGGAAGCAGAATAGTAATTTAGATCTCAGAGGAAGATTTTATTCCACCGTTTCAAGGTCCTGTGTAGTTTTATTCTATCTAAATTGTTCTTTGTGAAGTTTGTCAAACCCTGTGTTAGTTTCTGGTTACTGAGGAGAAAACCTCTTTTCTTTAGAGCTCGCTTTTTCAGAGAATCAAATTCTCAAACTTTTTCCTTCATCTCAGAAGCCATTCTTGTCCTAGTAAATGTTTTTCTCATATTTTTTTTATATATATAACTTTTCACGCCGTTAAAGTGGACCTTTAATTTTCCTAATTTAAAGTGAACAGAGACTGTTTTTTTGGACTCTCTTTCCGGCCTCATACCTGCCTGACTGAGAAGTGGTTCCTTCAGTTTTTGGGTCTATCCCGCTACAAGATTCCCATTCGGCTGGACTTGTTCCAAGGATTTTCACGCCGCCCTGAGACAAACCATCCACGGCTGCCACTGTCTCCTTGAAGGGCCCCCAGCCGAGTTATCACTTCCACGGCTGTGAGGAAGTAACAGCAGCCGCTTTCTCCGACGTCCTAACTCCCAACTCGGCCGGTATCGACCCGCTGAAACGTGGACCTACAGCTGTTTTTCGTAAGTGAAACTCCTACTTTTCCTATCTGCTGGGTTCAAAACGTGATGTCCTAACAATTAAATTACAATTAAATATAGCCCGTGTTTCAGGGCTCAATTAGTCTCAGCCACAGGGTAAAGCTGTAAACTGAAGGAAAACTCTTAGTCATTTTTAAGTAACTGCCCGTAAATTTTTGTAGATTAATTCAGAAGTCATTTTTAGATAATTAGCTTATGAATTTTCCCCATAAAACTGCGTTGTTTTCAGCCTCATTTAGCGTTGAAACATAAGTCTGGTTCCTCCTTGGTTCTACAGAGGTGTAACGCTGGATTTTATGTTCAGGAATCCAATAACAGTTGATGTGATATCTTACGCTGTTATCATTTGAATCTGTTTACCAATCATTTGAACATGGCCATGCCATGTAACCTGAATGAGTTTAATAAAAGGGTGAATGAGAGAAGTTGAAGTGTTTTCCTTTCGCATATATCTGTTTCCTAATCACGGCAGGAAAAGAACTCACTGAAACTTTGAGACTGATTCATTAAGTAATTGAAGGTATAAAATTAAATAAAATTAAAGTTAATATTATTGTCCGTTAGGACTGGTGCCCCTTTTACGAGTGCTTTTATTTAATTTAGTGGGTGTAGAAGTGACGGTTTAACTCCGCCCCTTTTCACACCCACTATTAAATAAAATAAATAATTCCTGTACCTTACGACCAATATTTTATTATACAATTTATGCTACAACCTGATTGTCCCATATTATCCTAACAGAATAATATGTTCTTGAAATGCATGACTTTTAGGATGCAGTCCGTGCGGACCGAGGTTTGACCCCAAAAGCCTGGAATGTTTTAGAAGTGTGATTGCTTCCAACTGTTCTGCAGAATGGAACAATTTTTCATCTTTGGAACTTTGGAGTTTTACTCATAATATAGTAGTATTGGAAAGAGAATAGAAAGAGGTCAGGGTCTAAGTCCTCCAAGATTTGTCTTTGATACAATGATTTTGATCTGAAAAACCTACACCATTTCTTCTTTCTGTAGTTCCTGCATTTACAAATTTTAGCAATAAACTAAGTGGTAAACGAAATTCGAACTCATCCGAGATTGCTCATAGATACAACTATGGTATTGATTTGAAAAGCCTTCATCATTTCTTTCTGCAGTTGGGAAGGAAGGAAGGAGCTGATTACAGGGTCTGGGTGGTAGGGAAGAATTACCAGATGACTAGCAAAGTACAGCAAAAGTATTGAGGGAAATGAGTAGAAGGGTATGTGGTGTCCTTCTTTCCTCTGTAGTGGACAGAGGAAGGAAAACAAGACTTGGTGGTGGAAGAAGGAGGTACAGGAAAGTATTCAAAGGAAGAGGTTAGTAAAGAAAAAGTGGCATAGTCAGGGAGATGAAGAAAGTAGACCGGAGTAGTTCTAATCTAGGTGCATAGCAAAGAGAGAGGTAGGCAAAGGCAAAGGAAAAGGCATATAGTGAGCTGTATGAGAGGCTAAACACTAAGGAAGGAGAAAAGGACTTGTATCGATTGACTAGACAGAGATTGAGCTGGAAAGGATGTGCAACAGGTTAGGCTGATTAAGGACAGAAATGGTAATGCACTAACAAATTGACCAGTGTGTGATGAGAAGGTGGAAGGAGTACTTTGAAAAGCTAATGAATAAAGAAAATGAGACAGGAGGATGGATGGATGAAGGAAAGATGGTAAACAAAGAAGTCCCAAGGATTAGCAAGGCAGAAGTGAGGGCAGCTTTGAAGAGGATGAAGAATGGAAAGGCAGTTGGTCCAGATGACTTACTTACCTGTGGAGATATGGAGATGTTTAGGAGAGATGGCAATGGATTTTTTAACCCAAATGTTTAACACAGTCTTGGAAAGTGAGAGGATGCCTGAGGGGTGGAGAAGAAGTGTTTTGGTACCAATCTTCAAGAACAAAGGTGACACTCAGAGCTATAGTAACTACACAGGCATAAAGTTGATCTGCCACACCATGAAGTCATGGGAAAGAGTTATTGAAGCCAGGTTAAGAAAAGAGGTCACAAACCGGAGTGGTGGCCTTAAGGTAGAGCATCTGCCCCACAACTGGGAGGTCGGGGTTCAAGTACCGGCCAGCTCATGCCAAAGACCAGATATTTGTATTTGTATTTTGTATACTTTATTACTCCCAGAGGGAAATTCAGGGCATCCACCTGGATGGATGAGGCAGCCACAGTGTGGTGCCAATCCCTTCACCATTCACACACACATTCACACCTAGGGGCACTTTAGAGTTTCCAGTTAACCTAACTTGCATGTTTTTGGCCTCTGGGAGGAAACCGGAGTACCCGGGGTAAACCCACACCGACACAGGGAGAACATGCAAACTCTAGACAGAAGGGTCACGATGGTCAGGGGGTGGAATTGAACCAATTGTCAGAGGTGGAATCGATCCTATGACCTTCTTACAGTGCTGCCACAGTGCTACCCACTGTGCCACTGAGCTGCCCATAAAAAAATGGAACTTCCTGACGCTGAGCTTGGTGCTCAGCAAAAATGGAACGGAGGAGGGATGATGTGTGGCAGTGGCTCAAGAGTTAGAGCGAGTCATCCAATAACCGGAGGGCTGGTGGTTCAAATCCCACTCTCCCCAGCCATCCTGCTGTTGTGTCCCTGGGCAAGACACTTCACCCACCTTGCCTCCAGTGTTCATGACACTGGGTATGAATGTGTATAAATGTTTGGTAGTGGTCTAAGAGGCCACTGGCACAGATTGGCAGCCACATTTCTGCCAGTCTGCCCCAGGTTAGCTGTAGCTACAGTGGTAGCTTACCACTACCAAAGTCTGTCTGGAGTGAATGAATAATGGACTCACTCTAAGCACTTTTGAGAGGTCACTTGACATGTAACTTGCCACATAAATCTAATCTATTCTTATTCTTACTCTTATTATTATTATTGTTATCATCAGAGGGAGTTGCACTGTGTCTTTGTGGATCTAGAGAAAGTATATGATAGGGTGCCAAGAGAGGAAGTGTGGTACTGCATGAGAAAGCCAGGAGTGGCAGAGAAGTATGTGAGGGTGGTGCAGGACATGTATGAGGACAGTGGGACAATGGTGGGGTGCCTTAGGAGTGACAGATGTGTTCAAGGTGGGGGTGGGGTTACATCAGGGTTAGACTCTGAGCCCCTTCTTGTTTGCCATGGTGATGGACAGACTGATGGATGAGGTCAGGCAGAAGTCTCTGTGGACCATGAAGTTTGCAGACAACATTGTGATCTGGAGTGAGAGTAGGGAGGTATGCTCTGGAGAGAAGAGGAATGAAAGTAGTAGAAGCAAGACAGAATACATGAGTGTGAATGAGAAGGAGGCAGGTTTAATGGTGAAGATGGAAGGAGCAGAGGTAGTGAAAGTAGATGAGTTTAAATACCTGGGGTCAACCATCCAAAGCAATGGAAAATGCACAAGAAAGGTGAAGAAGAGAGTGCAGGCAGGGTTGAGTGGGTGGAGACGAGTGTCAGGGGTGATTTGTGACAGAAGGGTAGCAGCAAGAGTAAAAGGGAAGATTTACAAGACGACAGTGAGACTTGCTATGATGCATGGTTTGGAGACAGTGGCGCTGACAAAAAGACAGAAGGTAGACGTGGCAGAGTTGAAGATGCTAAGATTTTCATTGGTGGTGACTAGGAGGGACAATTTTAGAAATGAGTATATCAGAGGGACAGCTCAGGTTGAGTGGTTTGGAGACAAAGTAAGAGATACAAGGCTGAGATGGTTTGGACATGTGCAAAAGAGGGACAGTAGATATACTGGACAAAGGAGGTTGAAGATTTAGCAGTCTGGCAGGAGGAAAAGAGGAAGACCACCGAGAAGATTTATGGATATAATGAAGGAGGAAATGGAGAGGGTTGGTTTCACAGAGGAAGATGCAAGGGATAGGGTGAGGTGGAGGCAGATGATCCACTGTGGAGACCACTAAAGGGAGCAGCCAAAAGCAGAATTATTTCTTGAGTTTTTGCGTTCACAAGGTTGGTGTTGATGTCACTGCTGCCCATCTGCCCGGCAGGGTGACAACAACATCCCTTCAGCCTTTTAGCGGCTGAGGGGTAAAAATGTGGTTAAATTACAGTTAACAAACACACAATGTTTGAGTGAATGGAACCTTAAAGCAGAACAACTTGGGATCTGGGATCTGGATCAACCTATTTCACATGCTTCACAACAATACAGATCACTACCAGTTCATCATTTTAGATTTTTTTTTAGATTTTTTTAGATTTAGTATACTTTATTGATCCCCAGAGGGGAAATTGAGGGTCATCCACCACCTGGATGGATGAAGCAGCCACGATACGGCGCTATCCCTTAACCATTCACACACACATTCACACCTAGGGCCACCTTAGAGTCTCCAATTAACCTAACCTGCATGTTTTTGGCATGTGGGAGGAAACCGGAGAAATCCCGGAGTAAACCCACGCATACACGGGGAGAACATGCAAACTCCACACAGATCACTGTTGGTCGGGGGCTGGGATCGAACCCACAATCCCACGATCCCCACGATCCCCCGGCCAAGGGTAAACTGTGCTGCCGCAGTGCTATTTTAAGACCATTTCTTAAAGACTCACATAGAACATTTAACATTTTTACCAGTTTCATTCTCCCCAAGAGTCTTTGACATCAGAGACTTGCCATTACTTGACCCAGAGTCCACATGCTGGCTTCCTTCTTCATCTTTGTTCTCAGTATCAGCAGAGTAGTCACTGAGGAGCTGTTCACCACTTGCTTTGACTTCATTGTGGTCGATTTCTTCACTTTTAGGAGTCACTGTGAAGGTATCGGCCTCCAGTTTCATTACCAACAACTCTCCCTCATGACTGGCACACACATCCTCCTCTTCCTCTTTAATCTGTGTAGGCTCCAGCTCCTCTTCTTCCTGTGTGATCTGTTGAGGATCTGGTTCCTCCTCTTCCACTTTTATCTGTGGATCTGTTTTTTCATGGTCAGGAGTAGAGTTTCTCTCCTGGTTACAGGGCCCCTGATCTGGCTGAACATCCTCCTTACTAAAGACAGGTTGTTGAGAGAAATCTGGAGGGAAAAAAAGACAAGAAAATAGTGTCTACAGAAAATCTTTTTTTTAATAGTCTGACAATATCTCTTAACATTTTCCAAACATGTTCAATCTGAATATCTAATGGGTTTTTTTTCATAATTTAATTTTTTCTTGTCTCTCAGAGCTCCATGGTAGATAAACAAGACGATGATGAAAACCAGGCAGCAGTCAGAGGAAAAAGGACTGCAGGCAAAATAGAACAAAAACAATATGATGGTTGGTCTTTTGTAAATTTATCTAAGAATCTTACTTATTGGCTTCTATTCTGAAGCAGTATTCCAATATTTCAATTATTTAAAAAAAAAAACCAAACAATTGCTGCTCATATAAGGGGGGGATGAAAAGTTCATTGTGGTTAAATTTGACCAAATGTGGTTTATTTTTCAACATAATCTCCCCTTCGGTCCACACACTTCTTCCATCGGTGTTGCAGCACTGGATCCCTGCGGTTGAAAAATAAACCACATTTGGTCAAATTTGATCACTATGAACTTTTCAGCCCCCCCTCCCCTCGCAAATGTTCAACAAAGGATAAGGAATTTACCTGTTTTGCAATATTTTCCATTACTGTACAGAAATGAAACTGACTTCAAAACTGAGGTGCATACCTAACCAAAACTTTATCCCTCATTAAATACAGTGAACAAGAGCATTTTTCATTGTGTTTAAT
Source organism: Pholidichthys leucotaenia (assembly GCA_020510985.1). Taxonomy (NCBI): domain Eukaryota; kingdom Metazoa; phylum Chordata; class Actinopteri; order Cichliformes; family Pholidichthyidae; genus Pholidichthys; species Pholidichthys leucotaenia. Next base: position 253,291,355 of record CM035842.1, on the reverse strand, counting down.
GGCATTGCTATTCAAAGAGTTTTCTTTAAAGATCCCAATACTAAATGATGGAGAGCAGTTTTCAGCTTTTCAATATAATTACTGTGGCAGAACCAAATTATGAGAAGCCCATCATCCACGAATATACAACCCACAGCTGTAGGTCAGGATCCCAAGGTGAACTTATGTAGTAAGTATGGTGACCCTAGAGAGCTTTACACGTTCTTTAGTAAGAGATCATAGGGAGTGCCAACCTTGACTTTTGACCCCAAACCTGTAGTTAGAAGTAATGGTCTCAGAGTGAACCTGTGTACCAGCTTTGGTGACCCTAGCTTTTATTGTTGCCGAGATATACTTTATAAGGCATTTTGATGTTGAACTTTGTCCTTGAAATCCCAAAACCACAGTTGCACTTCAGGGTCACAGGGTGAACCTGTGTACCAAGTTTGGTGACCCTAGCTTTACTCGTACAGTAATAAGGCATAAGGAATGTGAACCTTGACCTTTAACCCCAAACCCAGTCAGAAGTTTGGATCCCAAGGTGAACCTGTGTACCAAGTTTGGTGACTCTAGCTTTCTTTGTTGTTGAGATATAGTTTATAACATCATGGCGACTTGCCCACTTGCTCTGACAATTGCATGTTTTTTTGTGGTTTTGTTTTGACTGTGCATTTGTCCGATTGTTGTTGAAACTGTAGAAACATCAGCTTAGTATGTGCGCGTTCATTTGGGGACTCCTAGCAATGGAAACTGCACTGCTTCTTGGACTTTTATGCCGAAGGTTACCTGAGCAAACGCTGCAGGAGTGTGACACTTCTAACATGGAGCTACACTGCAGCGTGGGGAAACCTGCAGTTGTCTATGCACGGGACACACTCCTGGCTCTCCAGACTACATCGAGCACTGTCCCAACTTTAGTCCAGCTGCTGGCTCACATACCGAGGGAGCTGGTGAGATCAACGTGCTGGCGGTGGAGGAGACCCAGAGAGACAGGCGCCACTCATTAGAAGTTATGGTCTCAGATAGGCCTTTTACACCAAGATGGTTCCAGTGCTTAACTGGAGCCACAGCTTGACTTGGCACCAGTTCTTTGGTTTTCCACCGGCTAAAGCACCAGTCCCAGGCTCTCAAAAGTGGGGCTAACCTGGCCCCAACTGGTAGCTGGGCCAGCGCTAAGAACCAGTTGACGTTGTTAACATCCACTGCTGTGGGCGTGGTTAACTGGCCAGCTTCAAAACATTACTGACAACCATGTTGCATTCCAAACAGCAGAGCAAGCGATGGATTCCAAAACCAAACAGAATTTGAGCGAAGAGGAGACACATTTCCTGGCTCTGTCCCTGGCTCTATGGACATGAGCAGAAGTACAAGATAAACTGGAGGGGGCCACTCATCTGAACTGTTTTTGGGGAAAGGCCAGCCAGCCGGCACCATCAGTAACTGCCATGGATGAGTCCGTACAACAAACTGCTGCACGGTGGTGCAGTGGTTAGCACTGTGGCAGCACAGTTTACCCTTGGCCGGGGGATCGCGGGGATCGTGAGATCGTGGGTTCGATCCCTGCCCCCGGTCAACAGTGATCTGTGTGGAGTTTGCATGTTCTCCCCGTGTTGCGTGGGTTTACTCCGGGATTTCTCCGGTTTCCTCCCACATGCCAAAAACATGCAGGTTAGGGATAAGGGGCGCTTGCGCATGCAGCGACCAGCAGCTGGTGGCTTGTCACCAGACTGCAAAACAAATCTACCTACGGGTACAAAATAATAAAAAAAAAAAACTGCTCTCAACACTAATGGTAAGTGTATGTCTTTAAAATGCCAAAAGTTAATGAATATATATACTGTATATGTATATCCACTTGTATTGATATGCAACGACCAAAGTGCGGAAATATATAGTATTGTAGAGAGTAAAAGGAAAGGATGTGAAGCGAGGCACAAGCATAGGATGATACAGATTCTTTATTATCCCTCTTACAACATGTACAGCCATGAGAAGTACACACATAGGAAGGGGGCGCATGCGCACGCAGCAACCGGCAGCTGGTGAATTAGTGCGTGTGTGTGTGTGTGTGTGTGCTTTTATGTACATTTATACATTTTTATAAAATCCTCTGTGTCGTTTCTGCCCTGGAGTGTTTGTGGGAATATATGGCGAAGAGCTCCCTGGTATCTACAACATGGATTTCCTCTCCTCTCTCGCACTGCTGCTTTCTGTGCTGTGGCTCTTTGTCTCTGAAGTAAACACGTTCGGCTCCATGGCGAGCAGAATAGCGGGCAGAATACAATATTCCAGGGACGTGTTGCTATGCTTAAACACAGCTGATGCAGCGTCTGTGACTGAGCCTAAGCCGCAACTGCCGGACTTTATTTTGAGAGACGGACACAGCGGTGAAAAGAGAGGCGGCAGAAGGAAGCGTGGAAGACGTGGAGGTGTGAAATTGCGCCTTAGGAGACGTCAGTTTGGTAACATTCCTCTTCCTTCGATAATTTTTGGGAATGCACAGTCTGTGAGAAACAAGGTGGATGAAATTCAAGGAAATGTACGCTACCAGAAGGATTTTTTTTTTTCGGGTTTCCTCTGCTGTTTATTTTTTTTTTTTATTTAAGTTTTTGTAAAGGGTATACAGGTCATTACAGCATTGCATTGTTTACATTTTCATCACATGTTCCCTTATTTTTTGCTATTTGACAACATTGGTAAGATAGTTATTACAACACCCCCTTTTTTTTTTAAAGTGAAAGAAAAAGTGAAATTAAGGAGAATTAAATAAAAAAAACAAACTTATAAACAAACAAACAGAACAGCAAAAAACAAACAAACAGAAAATTAAGTAATTAAAAGTAAAAGAGCAACTGAGTAGCTTTGGAACAAAGAGCGGGACCATTATTGAAATGGTATTTGTCAAAGATTAGATCTAATGGAAGACACATATGCGATCCAGGGTTGCCAAAAGTTCATGAACCCATCCATGTCCTGTCTCAGTGCGAATGTCAACTTTTCCATCGAGTAAATGTCTTGAATCACGTTAATCCAATCTTCAGGTGTAGGACAGTCCTTCAGCATCCATTTTTTAGTTAGGGCTTTTTTACTTGCCAATATTAAAACAATGAATAAGTATTTATCTCCTCGTCTTTCCAGTGAGTCCGGTAGTAAACCCAAATACAAAGTTACAAAAGAAAAGGGAACTGTTATTTTGAATATTTTCCCCAATATTGTCTGTATGTTGGTCCAATATTGGTGGATAACTGGGCATGACCAAAACACATGAAAATGATTTGCAGTCTTTTCACCACACAAGCGCCAACAGTTCAACCCCTTATGGGTACATTTGTTTTGTGCAGGTGTTCTGAAAAATCTTACCAAATTTTTCCATCCAAATTCTCTCCACTGCAGGGGTGAGGTACTTTTCCATTGCAGTTTATTTAGCTTTTCCCATATTTCCAATTGTAAAGTGAAATTCCCCTCTTTTTCCCATCTCTCTTTTATATATGATGTGTTGTCTCCTTTTAAGTCTTGAAGACCTTGGTATATTTTAGAAATGTATCTGATCCCTGGGATCCCTTTATATGCCATTAAGAAGACCTTCAGAACACCTGACTGGGCCCTTTCCAAATCCTCCTTTTTAAGTATATTGTTTATGTGGTGTCTAAGCTGAAAGAACCTGTAAAGATCTTGATTTATTAGACCTTGTTTTTTCAAATCTTCAAAACTTCTTAAAGTTTGCCCCTTAAAAAAATCGTAATATTTTATCAGCCCTTTCTCTTTCCACTCTTTAAATCTAGTGTCTGTTTTATTGGGGGTAAAGTCTTGATCATAGGCAATCCATTGCAGAAGTCGATAGGGCTCTTTGGCTTGATTCTCTCTGACTATCTTAAACCAAATTTTTAGCGGGGTCTCTATCCACGGGTTAGTGTTATTCAAGAGTTTAGTTAAGGCATTGTTCCCTATTACCGCCTGTAGGGGGATGTCACTTGTTATTTGGCATTCCATCTCCTTCCATTGTGCAGTGTAGACTGGGTTACATATCTCTACTAAAGTTTTAATTTGTGCAGCTATAAAATAGTCCCTGATATTTGGCAGCGCGAGCCCACCTTTGTCTTTGTTTAGCTGTAGGGTTCTATATCTGATTCTAGGTCTCTTACCCTGCCATATGAATCTTGAGATCCTTCTGTCCAGTTCCTGCCATGTTTTTTTGGGAGGTTCTACCGGTATTGTTTGGAAAAGGTATAGAAGATGTGGAAGTATATTCATTTTGACTGCTTCAATTCTTTGTGCAGTACCTAAGAATGGTATCATATTCCATCTTGCTAGGTCAGATTTTATTTTTGTCACCAGTGGATCATAGTTTAGTGTTATAATTTTGTTGAGTTGTTTCGGGATATTGACCCCCAGATATTTCATAGATTCCAACTCCCAGTTAGTTTTGAGTTCACTTAGTGAAAAATGATTTGGGTCATAGTTGAATGTTAAAACTTGGGTTTTATGCATGTTTAATTTGTACCCCGATAAATCTCCATAGTCTGAAAAAACTGAGATTAGTTCTGGTAAAGAAGTGTCTGGCTGCCCTAGGTATATTAAAATGTCATCAGCAAAGAGTGCTATTTTATGTTCCTTCTGACCAAGTGTAATACCTTGAATTTCTTGATTTTGTCTTATCCATTGGCTCAGAGGTTCTATGAAGATTGCAAAGAGCAGTGGAGACAGGGGGCAGCCTTGACGACATCCTCTTTCCAGCTCAAAAGATGATGATAAATTACCGTTAATCCTTATTTTAGCTGTTGGTTTTTTATATAATGCCTGTATAGTTCTAACGAAGTTGTTATGAAAATTGAAACTGGATAAGATTCTATATAGGAAAGACCAGTCAACCGAATCGAATGCTTTTTCAGCATCTAATCCCAATATGACTGCATTTAAGTTATATTTTTTTATATGATGAATTATGTGTAAAGTGCGTCGAATGTTGTCTTGTGTCTGTCTTTGTCTTATAAAATCTGTTTGGTCTAAGTGAATTAAGTCTGTCAGTATGTTTTCTAACCTTTTGGCAAGGATAGTGGTAAAAAGCTTATAGTCCTGATTTAATACACTGATTGGTCTGTAGTTGGAGCATTCTAGTTTATCCTTTTCAGGTTTAGGTATAACTGCAATGACCCCTTACCAGAAGGATTTTAAGAACTGCTGCGTCATGGCTTTCACTGAATCTTGGCTTACTGCGCATGACCGAGATGCAGACCTGTGGATTGACGGCTTTGGAGCCCCGCTGCGCTCGGATCGGCAGGAAGAGGTAACGGGGAAGCGTCAGGGGGGCGGTGTATGTTTATACGTTAATAAGCAGTACTGCACATCTGTCACGGTCAGAGAGCGCATCTGTACACCCGATGTGGAGCTGCTGTCTGTGTCACTACGCCCCTTTCATTTGCCTCGCGAGTTTCCCCAAATTTTCATCACAACCGTGTACATTCATCCAAGGGCAGACGCTGACTCCGCCTCCAGAACCATCTTTGATGTGATCCAGCGGCTGCAGTCAATTTCTCCAGAGGCGCCAAACTTCATTCTTGGGGATTTTAACCATGTTTCTTTAAAGAAGACACTTAAAAACTTTCATCAGTATGTCTCCTGCCCAACCAGGCGAAAAAAGACATTGGACCTGTGCTATGGATCCATAGAGAGGGCCTATAAATCACTCCCCCTTCCTCCTTTAGGATCCTCAGATCACAACTGTGTACATTTGCTGCCCACATATAAAACTGCTCTCAGAAGAGGCAAGGTGGAGATGAGAGACATTGATGTGTGGACAGAAGATTCAGAGCACAGCCTCCAGGAATGCTTTGACTGTATAGACTGGGAGATGTTCATAATGGCCTGCGGGGATGATTTGGACTCTCTGGCTGAGCTCACATGCTCATACATGGCTTACTGTCAAAATAAGATTGTTCCACGTAAACGTGTCAAAATATATCCCAACAACAAACCATGGGTTACTAAATCAGTTAAATCCTGCTTACAGAGGAAAGCACTTGCCTTTAAACAGGGGTCTGTTTCTGAGCTACAGGTTGCCACTAAGGAGCTGAAGGCCGAAATTTTAAGAGCAAAACAGAATTATAAATCAGAGTTGGAAAGCAAGATGGCAGCAAATAAACTTGGTTCGGCCTGGGCCAGTATGAAAACTATTGCAGGCCTTCAGAGCACAGAGCGCAGTAATCGTGTGTTTTTAGATGGTTTTAGTTCAGACACAGAGCTGGCTAATGCTCTTAATTGTTTTTATGGTCGTTTTGACTCCTTTGATTTCAGCACAGAAATCCAAGATTTGAAACAGAAACTCAAAGACAATCAGCACTTTAATATTGAGATGCAGAACTCCTGTTAAAAGGGAGTTCTGCGCTGTAAAAGTGAACAAAAGTCAGGGCCCTGATAATATATGTGGGCGCCTGGTAAAGTCCTGTGCACATGAACTGAGTCCTATATTTCATTACATTTTCAATAAGTCCTTACAGACACAACATGTGCCTAAGATCTGGAAAGATGCCGTGGTTGTTCCCGTTCCAAAATCCAGCTGTCCTAAAACGGTAAATGACTTTAGACCAGTTGCTTTGACTTCAATTTTAATGAAAATTTTTGAAAAACTGGTCAGATGTGAGGTCCTAAGGCAGACTGAACATGCATTGGATCCTCTGCAGTTTGCCTATAGGCCTCACAGAGGAGTGGAGGATGCCACTGTCACTATGTTTAACATGCTTTTTAAACATCTGGATTTTAATGGGACACATGCCAGGCTTTTATTTGTGGACTTTTCTTCTGCCTTTAGTACAATCCAACCTCATATTTTAGTTGAAAGGCTCCTGCAACAATTTGATTTGAGCAACAATCTGGTGGGTTGGATTCTGGATTTCTTAACCAACAGGACGCAGAGAGTAAGGGTCAATGGCACATTGTCTGACCTAAAGTGATCTTCTACTGGCTCTCCTCAGGGGTGTGTGTTGTCACCACTACTGTTCATCCTGTACACAAGCATGTGTCGGAGCAGACATGACAACAGACACATTATAAAGTATGCTGATGACTCAGTCATTGTCAGTCTCCTCCAGGATGGTGAGAGTGGCCACGGCCCAGTAGTTGATGACTTTGTTCACTGGTGTGAGGATTCCTACCTGCAGCTGAATACAACAAAAACGAAAGATATGATTATTGACTTTAGGAGGAAAACTCCCAGGCACAAAGTCACCATACTAAAAGGCCAGACCACCGAATGTGTACAATCGTACAAATATCTTGGGACGATTATTGATAGTAAATTAAACTTTGAAGTGAACTGTGAAAGGGTGTGCAAAAAGGGTCAGCAAAATTTGCATTGTTTGAGGAAACTGGCACGCTTCCAAATTGACCGAACCATAATGACTATGTTTTATCGGGCTTTTATTGAATCTGTTTTATCCTTTTCTTTAATGTCATGGTTTGGTCAGATAAAACTGAAACAGAGGAAATCCTTGGATCAGGTAGTTAGATGGTCCAGTCGTTTGCTTGGTGAGTCACAGCTGAGCCTGACATCCCTGTACACCAGACAAGTACAGAGGATGGCTGACTCGATTTTAAATGATGACTCCCACCCTTTGCACTGCAACTTTCAGCTTCTTCCCTCCAGACGGAGGTTTGCTGTCCCAAAAAGCAAAACCCAGCACTACAAAAACAGCTTTGTCCCTGCTGCTGTCAAAGAGTTGAACAAGCTATAAAAATATATTGTACATATTTTATATTTACTTATTTTGTATGATGTGTGCCTGTGTTTGTGTCTATGTTGAATGTAATTAGTGGCTTGTAAATATGGATGTCACCAGACTGCAAAACAAATCTACCTACGGGTACAAATAAAGTAACCTAAACCTGAACCTGATATAACTTATATAGTTATATATATATATATACAGTTGTGTTCAAAATAATAGCAGTCCCACATCACTAGCAAGATAAATCACTGTTTTTGTTAGAGTTTCAACTTCTACACTGCAAGTAAGTTTCTAGAAGGTTTAGTAAAGGTATAGAAAACCAACAGACCCAACAGGCATGACGTGCATGCTGCTTATTCTGTGAAACTGAATCATTAACTGAAAGGGGCATGTTCAAAAAAATAGCAGTGCTGAGTTAGTTAGTTAGTGAGGTCATTGATACTGTGAAAAAAATAGGTGTTAAACAGGTGGCCCTTATTTAAGGATCAAGGCAACTGACGCTGCATATGCTGGCTGTACATTTGTCCTTGAAAAACAGAGTAAAATGGGTCATTCAAGACACCGTTCAGAAGAAGAGCGTTCTTTGAATAAGAAATTAATAAAAGAGGGGAAAACCTATAAAGAAGTGCAGAAAATGATAGGCTGTTCAGCTAAAATGATATCAAACGCTTTAAAATGGCAGCCAAAACCAGAAAGGCGAGGAAGTAAAAGAAAAACTACTATTTGAATGGATCGGAGAATAACCAAACTGGCAAAGGCTCAGCCAATGATCAGCTCCAGGAGGATCAAAGAAGATCTAAGGTTGCCTGTGAGTACTGTAACAATCAGACGACGTCTATGTGAAGCCAAGCTACCAGCAAGAAGCCCCCGCAAAGTCCCATCATTAAAAAAAAGACGTGCTGAAGGGGTTACAATTTGCATTGACTGGCCTAAAAAGGAATGGCGTAATATTTTGCGGACTGATGAGAGTAAGATTGTTCTTTTTGGGTCTAAGGGCCACAGACAGTTTGTCAGACGTCCTGCAAACACTGAATTCATGCCACAGTACACAGTGAAGATGGTGAAGCATGGTGGTTCAACACATTGCTATTATTTTGAACACAACTGTATATATATATATATATATATATATATATATATATACACACACACACACACACACACACACACACACGCTTGTATTGATATGTAACAGCCAAAGTGCGGATATTTTTTTACTCACTCTTCTGTCTATACCATTTTCGGTTAGCTATGCTAACAAGCTAACAGTGCTTTTACCACAACCAGACGCTTCTCCTCACCATAACGAAATGTGCGTTTCAGAAACTAGAACAAAAACTCTTAGCGTGTCAAAGAATACTTTGTTAGATATCCAGTGCAAAATACACTGTTTCTTTTGTATCAATACGGTTTACTGTCGTCTCAAATGACGTTAGTGATGTTGCCATATATCTTGAAATGCTCGTTTGAGAAAACGAGAACAAAAATCTGAGCGTCTTACAGAATACTTTTTTTTATAAAGATATCCAGTGCATGAATTGTGGTATGAATACTGTGCATGAATGAGTGCCTTGCATTGTGTAAATGGGAGATTTTTGTTCCAAAGAAGTTGGAGTTGTCATTTTTACCATTTTGGTAATAGTTCCACAATCTTGGGCCATTTTTTTTTCCCCAAATTTCACTCGTGTTTAATCATGTGTTCTGTAACCGTGTGTTATCTAATCCTTCTCTTACTTTATTGTGCAGTAGCCCGGTGGAGCACCTACAATGTCATTGTACTGTACAGCTGTACAATGACAGTAAAGCCTATTCTATTCCTATTCTTCTATTACATAATCAGACATGAAAGCTTTGGTAATATTGATATCGAATAAAATTGCCTTCTATGTCTGCACATTTGATGGAAGGCTACTGTTGTGAAATGGCGCTATATAAATAAAGTTGAATTGAACTGAATTGAATTGAAAAGGCTTAAAGGGCTGATGACACGATTTTGACATTTTTTAGGATGTTGTGTAAACCCAAAAGTTATTGTTGATGATCAATATAATATTTATAACTGCGCTTGCATAAACTAGTTATCATCAAAAAAATCCCAGTCGCTGACTGGACTGTGGTGCCGCCCACCGAATTAAGGGCGGCACCCCCATGACGTAATAGAGAGAACAGACACCAGTGTTGTTGACTGGAATGACAGCAGATTTGTAGCTCACAGTTTCTCTGGTTTCTTGTTTTAATTTTACGGCTATGCCTTCACGTTGTGTCGCAGGCTTAGATAAACAGCAGGCCATGAAAGACTACATCACACGCTTCAGCTCCAACTGTCATAAGCCTCCTCGTGCGCTCCTTGTGCGCTTTTACTCAGGAGGAGTGCACGAGGAGGGGAAGGATTAATGGATTTACGTACAGCTTTGACCTACTTTCTGTGATTGTATGCTGATTCTCGCCGGTCCTGCCACATCCCCTCTCTCATTATCACCAGCTGATTCCCCCCCCCCCTGCTGATCATGTTTCCCAGTCCTCGCCCAGGTGCTTCTCATCACACCATCACCAGAAGTGCGTGTACTTCGCGGCCATTTGCCAGTCACGCACTGCTGGTCCATAGTATTGTTATCTGTGCTGTTTGTCTGCCAGTATTTTCAGCAGTCTCACGACGTGTTAGTCACTCCATGTTCGCAGTGGTTCTCGTGCACCCTTGAAGAGACGTCGGCTCTTGGACGCACCTGTGGCTAACACGTCTCCTCTCATTCATTCTCTGGGTGATGCTGACATCGCCCAGCGAACATGGAGAGGAGACGTGTTAACCATGGTTGCGCCCCAGGGTCGACATCGCTTCAAGGGGCGCAGCAGAACCACGGCTGTGTGGAGTGGCTAACACGTCATGATAGTGTTGGCACTACTGGCTAGCTGACAACACGGCAGATGATGCATACAAACCATGGAAAGCTGACTGTCAAAGAGAGAGGGCGTGTGTGTTCGGCCCAGCGAATCTTGGACAGTGCCCACCTGAAAGTGGCTCAAAATGCACATAAAACACATGTACAAAACAAAAACAACAAGAACTCAAAATATAATCCATAATAAACCCGATGCCTGAGCAACAGAGAATGCACTGCTATGATTTTATAGAAAAATCGGGTTTAAATAAATTATATTTATGAACAAATAATTTGTTGCAATATCTGTAACAAAAGAATAACACTTGGTGTTCCCGTGCCGTGTGTTTGTCGCCGCTGCTGCAGCGGCCATGTGTGCCTCTCCATTGTCACTCTCTGTGTCTGACTCGCTAGGCACGATGCCCGCTTGGCACGGCTCAAACCTATAAGATCTGATGCCCCCAGATTCTTCGTTATCATCCCATTCTTCGGAACTATAATCGTCTGAAGATTGAACAACACAAACCAATTCCAGAGTACATGTGCTGAAACCATTGTCAATGTTTTCAACCGCTTCCATCCTGTGTGTACAATGGGCAGCCAAGCGCTGTGTTCTCCCGACGACATGACAAAATGGCCGTGGGGTTTTCCAGCCACTGACACAATTGGTGATGTGGCGCTCATGAAAATGTCGGCTATTCGTGTGAAAAAAAGCCTGTTTGACTTAGAACTGCACAGACCAACCTATTTCATCATGTTGTAAGAAAAACATGTCACCAGCACTTTTAGTTGTACACTGCACAAACCAAAACACTTTTTTTGTATTTACAGTTTTATCACAGCTGGACGATGAGGGAGAACCACCCAGACCTGTGGTGTCCAGCTCACCTTCACCAGCACCAAACTTGTCCTCCTCCTGCTCTTCCATTTCTCATCAGACCAGATTAGGTCATATATGTTCAGATCATGACCCATTCACACAAAGGCGGGAGTGAATTAAACCGATTATACACTTCAACGTTGTGATGCCACTAACATAAAATGGATGTTGAATAGATACATTCAGTTTTGGATTGAGGATTCCTGTGTTTTTCAGTGTGTGGTTATTTTATATTGCTTCTTATTTTTGTACTTTAAAACAGGGAAATGGAAGCAGGACACAAACATGGACCTCCTTCTAGACTGCCAGGAGAGGTCAGATGAGAGACAGCAGGAGCAGAGCAGGAGAGAGGAGCAGCTGACGCCCACTTTGCTGCAAAGCATCCAGAAGATGGAGGACAGGACCAATACCCTTCTTGGACTGATGGGACACACTGTGTCTGTGCTTAAGAGACAGTAAAAAAAAGTATCTATCACAGCACTGATATTTTTGGCTGTGGGTACATAATATTTCATATGTATCAGTCTTAAGTTTTTTTTGCACATTTTGTAAATAAAAGCTTTCTTTCCTTAAGTGGTGTCCTAAAAATAATGTGGGCTACATTGACAACTGGAACTCATTTTTGGGGAAAACCTGGTCTTATTAGACGAGACGGCGTCCATCCCACTTTGGATGGTGCGTCTCATTTATCTAACAATCTGGCATCATTTTTATCCAAATTTCCAAAACATTGACAACTCAAGAGTTGGGACCAGGAAGCAGAGTCGCAGTCTTACACGCCTCACTGCAGCTCCTCTTCATCTGCCACCCCTCAACTTAGCCCGTCTTCCCCATCAGAGAATCATTGTCTGCTCCCTCCAAAGTAAATAAAAATATAATGTATAAGTATCCCAAAGTGATTAAACAAAAAGTTGGTAAAACTCAAATTAAACATGAAGCCTCTAAATTGAATGATTTGGCCTCTGTTCCTTCTCATAATTTAAAAATTAAATGCGGTTTGTTAAATATTAGGTCTCTAACTCCCAAGTCTCTGCTAGTCCATGATCTGTTAATTGATCATCAGATTGATTTAATATCCCTTACAGAGACTTGGTTAGGACAAGAGGATTACTGTATGTTGGGTTTAAATGAATCAACTCCCTCGGGTTATTTAAACTGTCAAAATCCCAAAGTTCTGGTCGTGAAGGAGGAGTAGCAACAATTTACCATTCCAAATTACTAGTTAATGTAAAGCAAAAAACATGTTATCATTCCTTTGAAGGCCTGGTCCTCAATATTGGGCATTTTAGCAATTTTAGGCTGAACCTAATTTTATTTTTATTATTTCCCATAGTTTATCGTCCTCCATCAACCTACTCAAGAGTTTTTATCCGAATTTGCCAAATTCTTAGCTGATTTAGTGCTGAAATCTGATTGAATAATTATAGTAGGGAACTTTAATATACAGGTAGATGTAGATAGTGATTGTCTTAATACAGCATTTAATTCAATATTAGACTTGATGGGGTTTTCTCAGAAAGTAGGAAATGCTGCCCATTATCTCCACCATACATTGGACCTTGTTCTGACATATGGCATAGAAATAGAAAATCTGGTAGTGCCTCCTCATAACCCTGTACTGTCAGACCATTGTCTGTTAACCTTTGATTTTACTATTTCTGACTATTTGGCTCCTAAAGAAAAATATTACTACAGCAGATGCCTCTCAGATGATGATGTTACCAAATTTATGCAGATTGTTTCCTCTATGCCATGTGTCAACACAACGGAAAAAAGCTATAGACAGCTTGCTCCTTCTGTAATTGACAGCATGGTAGATAGTGTTACAGCTTCTCTGCATCAGACTCTAGACTTGGTGGACCCTTTAAAAAAGAAAAAGTCTAATCAGAGATTTCTAACTCCTTGGTTCAACACAGAAACTCGTAGCTTAAAACAGAAGACTCGTCAATTAGAAAGAAAATGGCGCTCCACTAATTTAGATGAAATCTATTTAGCTTGGAGAAATCATTTTTTAATTTATAAAAAATCTCTAAGAAAAGCTAGAATGAGTTATTAATCTGCATTAAGAGAATAAGAATAATCCTAGGTTTCTTTTCAGCACTGTAGCCAGGCTGACAAAGAGTCAGGACTCTTGTCAATCCTAGCATTCCCTTAGAGCTTACTAGTCAGGACTTTATGAACTTTTTCAATAATAAAATTTAATCTATCAGAGATAAAATCAGTCAGATTCTTCCCACCGTTAACTTAAATGCAGTAACTACTACAACTCCTTCAATTGAAATCTGCTTGGATGAGTTTACTCCAACTGACCTTTTAAGGCACTTTTCCACTAGTACCCAGTCGGCCTTACTCTACTCTACTCTACTCTACTTGGTTCAGTTCTGTTTCCATTACAGCTGGGTATGCCTGGGGTGGGTGGGATTTTTTTACAGCAAGGCAGTGCCACACTCCAGTGACGTAAAACACGCAATACAATACAGCCTGTCAACTGATGTCAATACAGCCCGTCACTGATGTCAGCACAGCTTCACAAACGATCAGTGGTTGTCGAGCTTAAGAATGTCTGGTTTATTTCCTGTGCAAAAAATTGCTGTGATCTAAGTAAAGGAACCCTATTTCACTGTTTATGGGAATGTAGAAAAATCAGAATGTTTTGGGAAGAGGTGAGGTTAACAATTGAAAAAATAATTTCAAAACAAATCACATTGAACCCTAAACTATTTTTGTTGGGTCTGTATCCAGAAAAACATAACTTTAATAAGAGTGAAAGAACATTCATAGACCTCAGTTTGCTTAATGCCAAAAAATGTATTTCACTACTGTGGAAAAACTCATAGACCAGATGTGACTCAGTGGTTAAGACAGATGTTACCAACCTTCCACTAGAAAGAATAACATACATACTGAAATCAAAGGAAAATGTGTTTGAGAATATATGGAGACCTTTCATTGATTATGTAAAGAAATTAAACATAACGTCTGAAGAAGAAGGTGAATGATATGTGTGGACCTTGCAAATTCTAAGCTGGTGAATGTATATTATGTTTTCGTATGTAATAGATTACCTAGACTAAACAGAGGAGCATTGTTGTTGACTTGTTTTTGTGAACAGTTGTTGTTTTTATTACCCTTTTTTGTTATTTTGTTATTGTTCTTTTTAGTTTTTAAATTACTTTTGTGTTAGTGTCTGTGTGCCGTTTGTAAAAAAAAAAAAAAAAAGGTTCAATAAAAATATTGTGGGAAAAACAAATTGCTCTGATTTGCGTGAAAATCATGGACTATTGAGACATCATGAACATACCTGCTTCAGCTGCACTGAGTCTGAGCTGTTGTCATAGCAAAAAATGATCAGCTGACAACTTGATCGCTAGGTTAATAACTATATTAGCCACAAAATGTATATTCAAAAGTAAACAGTACTGAGTTAGATATAATAAGATATATTTGACAGTTATGATGCATTTTAGGCCAAAACAAACTTGATCTAGGATTAAAAGCAATTAAAATAATGCAGTCACAAGGTTACATGGAAAATGCTTGATTTACTAGATACATATACTGTAGAAATATAGTGTATATTCTCTGCATCAACAATGTACTATATATGCATTCATGTAGTATTGCACTGACAATAAACCTCTGAAGTTTTTGCAGATGTCTCTTTTTTATATGTGAAGGTTACCACCATGTGACATAAATTTCTTAAAAATGAGCCATTATTTTCAAGGTCACCCATTAATGGTTTGTACTATTGACTCTTTTCCCACCAGTGTATTAACAGACAAAAATAGAAATCATGATGCAAACACATAAGTCACTAAATTGTTTATTATCAGCAGCAAATTCCAGATTATTCAGAATGTGCAAAACTCAAACTGTAAGACTGGGTCACTAAGCAGCTGGGATGTGCAGCTCACACTGGTCTCAGATCAGCAGATCTTAGGCCTGCATCTCTGTAAATAGTGACGCAAGGTCCAGTTTGGGGTGGATCGATCGTTTCCCTCTTGCCTAGACAAAAGACAGAAATGGGTGGTGGTTAAATAAAGGAAGTTTAAAACATATTTGGGAAATACACTTGTTGATAAAAGCCAGTGGTGGAATGTGAATGAATGAATCTTTATTTCGGATAGATTAAAAGAAAATAGAATAATATAACAAAGGGGATAAAAAAAATCTAATAAGGTCGAATTAAACAATAACTCCTCTGATTATACAGTTCAACATAGGTTATCTGAAATGGGTGATGGCTGAAGCTGCAGCTTATATTGCCCACCCATATTCCATCCAAGAATTCAAAAGAAAAACAAAACAGGAGCGATTCCAATTCCAATGTGACAATAAAGTACTTCGTTGTTGTATTTAACCACAATTTTCATGTAGCTGCACTGATGTAAAGTTGATTTTACAAGGGCTGGGTTACATTTAAAATCATCTGATTGCTGTGGCCTCAGCATTCAGAATGAATTAATACATTCACTTGAATGGAATATAGTACTGTAACTGAAAGTGTGCATCACTGAGTATGGAGTCGCTCAGTCAAAATATGGAGTTTTTATCAATAAAAGTTTGTCTTGAATGTAAAAGTATCTCTTCTTGCCCTGGCTTCAAGTGTGGGTGGTGTTTTGTACTTTTATTGCTAAAATATAAAAGGATGCACTACAATGGGTCTCAAATATTTGTAATGTGGCCTGTTACTGCATGAGTTTATTGATGATAGACTATAAACTACACATATAAAGTAAATTATATTGATGACTGAACAACAGCCATTCCCCAAAAGATACAGTTATGAACATAACTCACAAAGGATCACACAAGTGATCTGACAAAAAAAAATAAATACATTAACAAGTGGTTTATTTTACAGTTGATGCGCCAGTCTTTTTCAATTATTCTGTAATTAATACTCACACAATCAAATAAATCTCAGTTCATTCCCTTTTATATTAAGTGGAAATTGTGCTAATTTGGTTTTGACACTACCTATAAAAGCAAAGGATTTCAGTACTTTCCACAGTGGCGACGTCCGTTGTTGAGCGGCTGATTCCCTCCTACCTAGACAAATGACAGAAATGGATGGTGGTTAGTTTTTTCAAGCAAGTTCAACACTTATACAGGCACATCTCAAAAATTAGAATATCATGAAAAAGTTCAATATTTTTGTCACTCATTTCAGAAAGTGAAACCCATATATGGATTCATTACAGGGACAGTGATATATTGAAAGTGTTTATTTTAATATTGATGATTATGGCTACAGCCCATATTAACCAACACCTCAGCGGCCAACATTTCTATTTAAAAACTATTTTTTAAAGTTTATGTAATATTCTAATTTTTTGCCAAATTGAATTTGGGGTTTTCAGGGGCTGTAAGCCATAATCATCCAAATTAAAATAAATAAATGCTTGAAATATATCACTGTCTGTGTAATGAATCGATATAATATATGGACTTCTCTTTCTGACGCTTTAGAAAATTATATGAATGACTATAAATCATTGGTTTGAAAAAGCACTTTTATATTATTGAGATTTCGGCTCCTGTGGTCTCACCAGTATCCAATATAAACAGGGAGGCTAAACCTTGACATGTGGAAACACATTCTAGCATTAAATTGCACACAATTTAATGTGCAGCACTAAAGTGCAATACAAAACAAAAACCAGGACTATAACCAGGATTGATATATTTCATCGTTTTGCTCTCGCAAGCGAATATTTAGGAGAAAACAAGCACGAATCAGCAGTTGGTATTAGCTAGCTACTAGCCAAAATTCGTTAGCTAAAACGAGTTAGCCAGCACAAAATGGCATTAAATTGCACACAATTTAATGCGCAGCACTAAAGTGCAATACAAAACAAAAACCAGGACTATAACCAGAATTGATACATTTTCTCGTTTTGCTCTCACAAGCGAATATTTAGGAGAAAACAAGCGCGAATCAGCAGTTGGTATTAGCTAGCTACTAGCCAAAATTCGTTAGCTAAAACGAGTTAGCCAGCACAGAACGGGGCTGTATGGCTCAAAAGTGAGCTTACCACCAACAGGATAAATAAGTGAACAGATGCACAATATTACAAATCACTCACCATCGATGGTTCTCTCACGTTCTTCTTCAGCTTGTCAGTTGTACGGTTCTATTCTGTGCAGTCATCTGTAGGGTCCGGGTCACTCCTCTGACTGTGTATCTGCCAGCAAGCAGAGAAAACTCTGCACCTCTTCGTTGGACCACGGTGTAGATTTCCGCAAAACCTACAACGCTGTCTGTATTAATATCGTATTTACTCCGTGACCGAGTTAGTCCGTGATTGCAAATGGCGGTCGTAAAGATTTCAACGAAGACGGCCGCTTTCGTGACGTTACGCCCTGACCAATCAGCGGCTAGCAGTCTATTGACGTCACATCACACCTCGCTTTCTCTCGTTTATCCCTTGCCCCTTAACTGGCACGAAAATAGTGTCGCTTAAAGCGAGCTGGGTACTGTGGAAAGAGCGAGTAAGTGAATAGAGTAAAAGTAAGTAAAGCTAAGGCGATACTAGTGGAAAAGTGCCTTTAGAGTTAGACAAAATAATTTCTTCATCCAAGCCTTCAACTTGTCTTTTAGACCCTATTCCTACCAGGTTATTTAAAGAAGTCTTCCCACTTATTGGTAGATTTAGTCTTCAAATAATCAATTCTTCGTTAACTTTAGGCCATGTACTGCAGGCTTTTAAATAGCGGTAATGAAACCCTTACTCAAAAAGTCAACGCTGGATCCAGGAGTTTTAGCTAACTATAGACAAATCTCTAATCTCCCTTTCATTTCAAAAATCTTAGAAAGAGTTGTTGCTACAAGAGTTGCAAATTAGCTAATAGCTATACACTCTTTGTGCAACACATCAGATTGATTGTCATTTGATTAATTGTCTATGTTTATTGCACTGTCCCTGTCAAATAAACAAATAATCTAATCTAATCTATGCAATTATTTGACCACCTGCAGGGAAATGGTTTACTTGAAGAGTTTCAGTCTGGGTTTAGAATCCATCATAGTACTGAAACAACCTTAGCGAAGGTCACTAACGACCTCCTCATTGCATCTGATAATGGACTAGTTTCTGTACTTGTCCTTTTAGACCTTAGTGCAGCTTTTGATACTATCGATCATAATATTCTACTTGATAGATTAGAACACTATGTTGGACTTAATGGAACTTCGTTGCAGTGGTTTAGATCTTATTTATCTGATAGGTTCCAGTTTGTTTATGTCAATAATGAGTTTTCTTTCAACTCAAAGCTCAGTCATGGAGTTCCACAGGGATCTGTGTTATGCCCTACTCTTTTTAGTTTATATATGCTTCCGTTAGGCAACATTATTAGAAAGCACTGTATACATTTTCATTGTTATGCAGATGACACATAATTATACCTGTCAATGAAGCCAGATGATAGTAATCAATTAGCCAAGCTAGAAGCCTGTCTTAAGGAAATCAAAGCTTGGATGACTTGCAATTTCCTGCTACTAAATTCAGATAAGACTGTGTCATTCTTGTTGGTCCAAAAAACCTTAGAAATACCTTTCCAAATCAAACTTTTAGTTTGGATGCAGTTACTCTTTCTCTTAATAGCTCTGTGAGGAACCTTGGAGTTATTTTTGATCAAGATCTGTCTTTCAATTCACATATTAAATTCGTTTCTAAGACTGCCTTCTATCATTTGCGTAATATTGCCAAGATTAGGAGCATCTTGTCTCAGAGTGATGCTGAGAAACTGATCCACGCCTTTGTTAGCTCGAGATTAGATTATTGTAACGCTTTGTTATCAGGTTGTCCTAAAACATCTTTAAAAAGTCTTCAGCTGATCCAAAATGCTGCTGCAAGAGTTTTAACAGGTACTAGAAAGAGAGATCATATCTCTCCGGTTCTGGCCTCCCTTCATTGGCTTCCTAGAGAGTTTAGAATTAAATTTAAAATCCTTCTCCTTACTTACAAAGCTCTAAACAATCAGGACCCTTTTTATTTAAAAGATCTGATACTACCGTATTATCCTAACAGAGCACTACACTCCCAAAATGCAGGATTACCTGTAATACCTAGAATCTCCAAAAGTACAATGGGAGGCAGAGCCTTCAGTTATCAAGCTCCTCTCCTGTGGAACCAGCTGCCAATCTGGATTTGGGAGTCAGACTCGATCTCTGTTTTTAAGAATAGGGTTAAAACCTTCCTTTTTGATATAGCCTACAATTAGAGAGGGACCATGTGTTTCTGAACCCTCCCTTAGTAATGCTGCTAATAGGTTCAGACAGCCGTGGGACCTCCAATAATGCACTGGGCTTCACTCCTTTCTTCACTCTCAATGAAATATTTATTTTTTGCTGGTCATTAACATGTTTGTTCTCTCCCATAGATTGAGTCCCTATCGTGCTATTTGCTCTCTACGTGTCTGTTCTTTTCATCTTCTGTATCCCCTCACCCCCCAGCCAGTCACAGCAGATGACTGCCCCTCCCTGAGCCTGGTTCTGCTGGAGGTTTCTTCCTGTTAAAAGGGAGTTTTTCCTCTCCACCATCACCATGTGCTTGATCACAGGGGATCGCCTGATTGCTGGGGTTTTTCTGCAACTGTGGGGGTTTCCCCTATAGTTGAAAGTGCTATGAGTGTTGTTGTGAAATGGCGCTATATAAATAAAGTTGAAATTGAAATTGTTTTTCTGCTTCCACATTAAGCAATTGTTATCCTCACACTGAACATATGCATGAACTGTAAAGCTATTTAGGATAAACAATGCAAATCACTTTAACATTATAGTGATGGAAAGTTAAAGTACAAGTACTGAATTACTGCACTTAAGTTCATTGAAAGAATAATTCCATATTTAATGCTATAGCTGAGGAATATTTTAAAGTCTGATGCTCTACATTTTAATGTTTGATTTAATGTCTGATCATATGGCCTTGGCAATCCCCCAGAGTCGGTGTGAGTGAGACTGGGTTAACAGAAAGCTGATGCAGCTGTCCTACTGTTTATCGTTTGTTTTGGGTTCATCTTGTAAGTTTCCTGTATGACTGAGAGATGTGTTGGCTCCTGGTTCCTGGGACACAGATAATCTTACACCCTGTTTGTGAACAGATGTACTGTGCCTAACTGCCAAGCACGTTCTCTCCAGCTCCCTACAGATAACAGTGCCTTAAAAAGACTGGACAGTGTGTGTAATAGCTAGACTGGTGCGTGAATGGACATTGGGGCTATTCTCTGTATCGTTCTCCTGGCCAGAGAATAAATTTACATAAACTTTTGATCCTGCCTGGTTTCTTGACTGAGCTTTATCACAGGATTTTTCAAACATTTTGGCACATCCGAACAGGGACCAGAGACCGCATTTCTGCCCCCGGCGGCTCCAGCCGAACCCCAGCAGTGCACAGCTGAGTAGAAAAACCTTCCCCCACCGAGTCCAACAACTTGGTTTTCAGGAAGTGAAGAAGGCATACCGGTTTGGACCGGCTGGGAGCTGGGGTCAGTAACGGGGTTAACCCTCCAGGCAGATCAGTGTGAGTAAATTTAATTGTTGTTTTATGTTATGGACACTGGGTTCCAGTCCCGGTGGGTTTTAATACGCATATGTGTGTGTAAAACTGAGTGTTTGATATCGCAAAGCCCTAATATGTTGTGCCACCCAGCCAGACGGCGGCGAGCGGCGGCGGTGATCAGTGAAGTTCGGCTGCGCCGGCGGTGTGCGGCATAACCGGCCAGGCAGACGGCAGCAGGCGGTGGCGAATGACAGGGGTGATCTGCGGAGCTGAGCAGCGCTACTTGGCGGAGGAGCTGTGCAGGAGCTGTTGCGGCGAGTTCAGCAGCGGCCGGGCTAGTTGAGGCCTAGCCGGATTCTCTGTTTACTTCTATCTACAGGTCAGTAAGATGCCACCAAAGAAAGAGGAAATGGAAGAAATCAAAAAAGCTCTGAGCTTTATGTCAGATGAATTGGCCAAATTGACTAACCAACAGGACAAAATAATAGGCCTAATAGAACAGGTACAAGCCCTAAATTTAAAAATTCAAGAAAAAGACAAAAAAAATTATGGACCTGGAGCAACACGGGCGTCTTTTGGAGCAACGCGTCGAGGATCTTGAACAAGGTTCTCGTATTGATGACCTAGTTATAAGTGGACTAGACATCAGATATCAGTCCTACGCCCATGCCACAGTAGGACTGAGTGGTGAAGATGCACCCATGAGTGAGTCAATGTCCTTAGAAAATCAAGTGCTTCAGTTCCTTAATGATAAAGACATTAAGGTAGAAGCCAATGCAATCTCAGCCTGTTATGCTCTACCGAAGAAAGATAACAAAACAAAGAAATCAATTGTGATGCGCTTTGTGAACAGAAGGGTAAAGAATAACATACTGAGGCAGGCAAAAAAGCTAAAGGAAACTCAAGTTTACATAAATGAACACCTGACAAAAAAACCCGCTGAATTAGCACGACAGGCACGGATGCTAAAAAAACAAGATAAGATACAAGCAACCTGGACAAGAAACTGTAGAATTTGGATTAAACTAAATGGATCACCTGAGCAAGCAAAAAGTATTATGATCAGAGATGCTACTGACTTAGATAAATACAGATGAACACTGATTAGAAAATTATGAGCCAATGATAATCCATACTCATACACACGATGAGAATAGTTCTTTTGATACACCATGCCAAAGTACTTTAATAAAAATAACCAAAACAAACAAAAACTTATGACCGACTCAAGTAGACATCAATTATCCCCAGTTGGAGGAAGTCATTTGACACAGAATGAGGAAACTCAAACTCTGAAAACATACCATTATGCTGAACATAAACCACAAGAGATGGAGAATGATATTGATCCTGATAACCACTTTTTCAACAATATTCATAACCACTGTGAATATTACACTGAAAAACAATTCAAAAGTCAAATGCAATTAGATGGTAAACTGTCAATAATACACTTCAATAGCAGAAGTCTTAACAAAAACTTTCCACAGATTCAGGACTATTTAAAACAGCTAGACAGAAAATTCACAGCTATTGCAGTCTCTGAAACTTGGCTTAACAAAGAGCAGGCTCCCCTGATGGCAATAGAGGGATATCAGATGTTTTATATTAACAGAACTCAAAAAAAGGGTGGTGGTGTTGCACTGTATATTGATGACCTGTACAGGTGTAAGCCTGTAAATGAAATGTCCTCAGCACTACCAGGGATTTTGGAATGTGTTACTGTTGAGATTGACCTAGACAAAACAAAAAATCTAATCATAAGCTGCATATATTGAACACCGGGAACTTGCATTGAGACATTCAGAGATAAATTAGTCGAGCTGTACAATAATATTACTAGTAAGAAAATGGTAGCAATTTGTGGAGATTTCAATATTGACTTACTGAATCCTCATCAACAAAATGTAGTTACAGAGTTCATGAACTCTATGTACAGCATGAGTCTATATCCCACAATAACACATCCCAGTAGAATCACAGTTCACTCTGCTACACTTATTGACAACCTGTTTGTCAATGTTTTCGATAAGAAAATAGAAAGTGGATTATTGATAAATGATATAAGTGACCACTTGCCAACCTTTGCACTTATCCATGGCCACACGGGGCCCAACGCAGAAAAAACTTCAAAATCGTTCAGACACAAATTACCAAATGCAATCAGTTCTCTTAAAGAGGACTTGCTGAAGCAAGACTGGACAGAAGTCTATGTATCAGATGTAAATGAAGCCTATGACACATTTATAAACATTGTAACCACTCTTTATGAAAAAAACTGCCCATTAGTAATAAAAAAGCTTAAACACAAATTTGCTAATAAGCCATGGTTAACCAAAGGACTACAAAAGGCGTGTAAAAAGAAAAATTCATTATATAAAGCTTTCCTAAAGAAAAGAACAAAAGAAGCAGAGCAGCGGTATAAAACATACAAAAATAAGTTAACATATATAATAAGATGTAGTAAAAGAGACTATTACAGTAAAGAACTGGAGAAAAACAGAGACAATATTAAAAATACATGGACAATACTCAACAGTATCCTTGGAAATAAAAGCAGAAATACAAGCTACCCAACTAATATTCCGAAAAATAATAAAACGACTCAGAGCGTGAATATCGCTTCACCTGCAGATGAATTTAATAATTTTTTTAACATTGGACCTAAACTGGCCCGAGAAATACCCACTACGGTGCCAACAGGTGATACAATATGCAATAACACTGCTGTAAAAGACTCCATCTTCATAAAGAACACAGACGAAAGAGAGGTCATTGAAATTGTTAAATCGTTCAAAAGTAAAACATCTACTGACTGTGATGGTATCGACATGCTACTAGTCAAAACTGTTATCGAATGCATAGTAAAACCACTGACGTATATCTGCAACCTGTCTCTCCAATCAGGTATATTTCCCAATGCAATGAAAATAGCTAAAGTAATTCCGATATACAAGACGGGCGACAGAGGGGAACTCTCAAACTATAGACCAATTTCACTATTACCACAATTTTCCAAGATACTTGAAAAAATATTCTATGAGAGAATTGACAACTTCATACTGAAGAATGATTTATTATGTGAGCAGCAATATGGGTTCAGACACAAGAGGACAACTGCATATGCCCTAATGGAATTTACAGAAAAAATATCAACAGCCATTGAAAATAAAGA
Organism: Pholidichthys leucotaenia; assembly: GCA_020510985.1. Taxonomy (NCBI): domain Eukaryota; kingdom Metazoa; phylum Chordata; class Actinopteri; order Cichliformes; family Pholidichthyidae; genus Pholidichthys; species Pholidichthys leucotaenia. Next base: position 253,267,218 of record CM035842.1, on the reverse strand, counting down.
GTATTCAGTTGGAGTATTCCTAGATCTTAAAAAAGCATTTGATACAGTAGATCATAATTTATTATTAAAGAAACTACAAAATTCTGGTATTAGAGGTGTAGCACTGTCCTGGTTAAGTAGTTACTTAAAGAATAGATATCAGTATGTATGTGTTAGCAACAAAAACTCAGAGTTGCTGAAGGTCACCTGTGGAGTCCCACAGGGTTCAGTTTTGGGACCATTATTATTCAATATGTATATAAACGATATATGTAAAGTCTCAGAAAAAATGGACTTAATATTGTTTGCCGATGACACTAATCTGCTATGCAGTGGAAACAATTTGGAACAACTTCTGGATACACTCGGGAAGGAATTAGGAAAGCTTAAACTGTGGTTTGATTCAAACAAATTAACGCTCAATTTAAGTAAGACAAAATTTATAGTCTTTAACAACCATCACAACAATCCAGTACCCAAACTCAGTGTAAATGGTGTAGAGATTGAAAGGGTATCTGAAACCAAATTCCTTGGAGTAATAATTGATAACAAACTGTGTTGGAAGTCACATATTAATTATATTAAAGGTAAAGTCTCCAAATCAATTGCAATATTACACAGAGTGAAATATTTGCTGAATCAACCCACACTATACACCTTGTATCATTGATTAATACTCCCATACATGACATATTGTAATGAAGTATGGGGAAATACATATAAAACAAACATATATCCACTCTTTATGCTTCAAAAGAGAGCTATTAGAATAATAAACAAAGCAGCTTACAGGGAACCAACAAACCCACTTTTTCTTAAACAAAAAACTCTCAAGTTGAAAGATCTGGTTGACTTTAAAACCGCAATAATAATGTTCAAAGTGAAGAATTTATCACTGCCTGCAAATATCCAAAAGTTGTTCCAAACAAGGGAGAAACGATATCACTTCAGAGGAACATGTATATTTCAAAAGCCTACAGTGAGAACAACCACCAAGCAACACTGTATTTCAGTGCAAGGAGTCAGATTATGGAACGATTATGGACCTGAATTAAAATCATGTACAACGCTTGGACAATTTAAACAAAAACTAAAGGAAGAAATACTCCAAACATATTTACAAGACGACATGTAAACTCACATAAGGATTGACATATCCAGCCTGTGTTGTGTTGTAGCTTAGTTTTTTTTTTTTTTTTTTTTTTTCCTCTCTGTGACATTCTGTCTTAGATTTGTCTCGAATAGTAACTGCTTAACTTAGCTTAGCTTAGTTTTCTTTTTTTTTTTTCCTCTCAGTCACACTTTGTCTTAGCTTTGTTCTAAATTGTAATCACTCTTGTCTTGTTTACTCTTTTTTCTTTGAATTCTTGGATGGAATATGGGTGGGCAATATAAGCTGCGGCTTCAGCCATCACCCATTTCGGATAACTCACGTGGAATTGTTTAGTAGAAGGAGTCTTTGTCTAATTTGACCTTGTTGTTATACAGTTTCTTTAACCTGTACTGTATTATCCGAAATAAATAAATTCATTCATTCATTCATTCATTCATTTGGGGCGAGATAGAAACTCGGTCAGGTCCCAGTACAGACCGCAATGGGAGTGCACATTTCCCATGCATAAGTGGACCTCGGTAAAACGCGCGGAGAGCCAAGTGAGATCTTAGCTGTCATCACGAGTGAGCGATTGACTGGATCATCAATGTGAGATCTTCTTTATGGCATGGGTGAGCATTGATGAGGGCTAACCTTAAAATACAAGCAAAATAGCGCTGATGTCAAATACCTTAAGGCATAATTTAAAGTAGGCCTAAAATAAGATTAAAACAATTCCTTAAGATATATACGCGGTGAAATAAGCCCGGATTATAGTGAAATAAAATAAATAGAATTAAAAAAAATAGCTGCAGTTTTGTTTGTCTGGTCCTTTTTGAGTTTGCTTGTGTGTTTTCAATGTTTCATGGCTTATTCTGGCAAAGACAGAGAGAAAAAGTAGGTCCCGTGAAGGCAGAAGCCACAAAATGCGGCAGAAGTCGGAGCTGTTGTTGTTTTACTGATCATTGTGAAGTGTGAAAAGACGGCAACATGACTGTTGTTCACGAGGAATGGTAAATTTGTGTTTGGTGGATTTGTAAGTGATTAATATGGGGATACGTGTTTTCATGGCAATACATAGATTACTGCTGAAAGATTGGGTTGCCAGATTTGTTCAAAATAAGTGCTTTTGAGTTTGCTGTTGTCTGGGTTGCCAGATTGGTTTAAAATAAGTGCTCTATCTTTTGCTTTGATGCTCTGTGTGTTTGTGTGCATGTGTGTGAGCGCTGCGGCCTCACAGCTGACTTTGGTGAGTGAGAGAAAGAGCTGTGTGTGTGAGTGTGTGCTGCTGCTGTCTCAAGGCTGGTCTGAGTTTAGGAGAAAGAAAAAAAATGGGTAGCAGAGCTGTAGCAGAAGCACAGAGACGGTAGAAGCAGAAGACATTCAGGTAGGCAGGAAGAAGAGTCATTTTTGCTGTAGTTGTGTGGCACAGCAGGATGAAAATGAGATGTACATACGTGGACAAAATTGTTGGTACCCCACTGTTAATGAAAGAAAAACCCACAATGGTCACAGAAATAACTTGAATCTGACAAAAGTGGTAATAAATAAAAATTCTATGAAAATTAACCAATGAAAATCAGACAATGCTTTTGAATTGTGGTTCGTGGTCAGATTCAAGTTATTTCTGTGACCATTGTGGGTTTTTCTTTCATTAACAGAGAGGTACCAACAATTTTGTCCACGTCTGTATGTGTTGTGTGGTGATGGTAAAATTATGAATTTACCATCACCAGCTACAACGATTTACCAGGACAGATATAACACGAGGTTTCTGGCAAAATCTTCATCTGCCACCCCTCAGCTTAGCCCCTGTCTTTCCCATCAGAGAATCGTTGTCTGCTCCCTCCAAAGTAAATAAAAATATAATGCATAAGCATCCCAAAGTGATGAAGCAAAATATTGGTAAAACTCATATTAAACATAAAGCCTCTAAATTGAATGAATTGGCCTCTGTTCCTCCTCATAATTTAAAAATTAAATGTGGTTTATTAAATATTAGGTCTCTAACTCCCAAGTCTCTGTTAGTCCATGATCTGTTAATTGATCATCAGATTGATTTAATTTCCCTTACAGAGACTTGGTTAGGGCAAGAGGATTATGTTGGTTTAAATGAATCAACTCCCTCTGGTTATTTAAACTGTCAAAAATCCCAGAAGTTCTGGTCGTGGAGGAGGAGTAGCAACAATTTACCATTCCAAATTACTAGTTAATGTAAAGCAAAAAACATGTTATAATTCCTTTGAGGGCCTGGTCCTCAGTATTGGGCACTTTAGCAATTTTAGGTTAAACCCAATTTTATTTGCCATAGTTTATCGTCCCCCATCAACCTACTCAGAATTTTTATCCGAATTTGCTGATTTCTTAGCTGATTTAGTGCTGAAATCTGATAGAATAATTATAGTAGGGGACTTTAATATACATGTGGATGTAGATAGTGACTGCCTTAATGTGGCATTTAATTCAATATTAGACTCGATTGGGTTTTCTCAGAAAGTAGGAAATTCTACTCATTACCTCCACCATACATTGGACCTTGTTCTGACATATGGCATACAAATAGAAAATCTTGTAGTGTCTCCTCATAACCCTGTACTGTCAGACCATTGTCTGTTAACCTTTGATTTTACTATTTCTGACTATTTGGCTCCTAAAGAAAAATATTATTACAGTAGATGCCTCTCAGATGATGCTGTTACCAAATTTATGCAGATTGTTTCCTCTATGCCATGTGTCAACACAACGGAAATAAGCTATAGACAGCTTGCTCCTTCTGTAATTGATAACATGGTGGATAGTGTTTCAGCTTCTCTGCATCAGACTCTAGACTTGGTGGCCCCCTTAAAAAAGAAAAAGTCTAATCAGAGATTTCTAACTCCTTGGTTCAACACAGAAACTCATAGATTAAAACAGAAGACTCGTCAATTATAAAGAAAATGGTGCTCCACTAATTTAGATGAAATCTATTTAGCTTGGAAAAATCATCTTTTAATTTATAAAAAATCTCTTAGAAAAGCTAGAACGAGTTATTACTCGGCATTAATAGAAGAGAACAAGAATAATCCCAGGTTTCTTTTCAGTACTGTAGCCAGGTTGACAAAGAGTCAGGACTCTGTCAATCCTAGCATTCCCTTAGACTCTAATCTAAGGGAATTAGTCAGCATTCCCTGACTAGTAAGCTCTAAGGCTTAGAGCTTACTAGTCAGGCCTTTATGAACTTTTTCAATAATAAAATTTCATCCATCAGAGATAAAATCAATCAGATTCTTCCCACAGTTAACTTAAAGTTTACTCCAATCGACCTTTGTGAGTTAGACAAAATAGTTTCCTCATCCAAACCTTCAACTTGTCTTTTAGACCCTATTCCTACCAGGTTATTTAAAGAAGTCTTCCCACTTATTGGTAGCCTTATTCTTCATATAATCAATTCTTCATTAACTTTAGGCCATGTACCGCAGGCTTTTAAAACGGCTGTAATTAAACCCTTACTCAAAAAGCCAACGCTAGATCCAGGAGCTTTAGCTAACTATAGACCAATCTCTAATCTCCCTTTCATTTCAAAAATCTTAGAAAGAGTTGTTGCTACGCAATTATTTGACCACCTGCAGGGAAATGGTTTACTTGAAGAGTTTCAGTCTGGGTTCAGAATCCATCATAGTACTGAAACAGCCTTAGCGAAGGTCACTAACGACCTCCTCATTGCATCTGATAATGGACTAGTTTCTGTACTTGTCCTTTTAGACCTTAGTGCAGCTTTTGATACTATCGATCATAATATTCTACTTGATAGATTAGAACACTATGTTGGACTTAATGGAACTTCGTTGCAGTGGTTTAGATCTTATTTATCTGATAGGTTCCAGTTTGGTCATGTAAATAATGAGTTTTCTTTCAACTCAAAGTTCAGTCATGGAGTTCCACAGGGATCTGTGCTAGGCCCGACTCTTTTTAGTTTATATATGCTTCCGTTAGGCAACATTATTAGAAAGCACTGTATACATTTTCATTGTTATGCTGATGACACACAATTATACCTGTCAATGAAGCCAGATGATAGTAATCAATTAGCCAAGTTAGGAGCCTGTCTTAAGGAAATCAAAGCTTGGATGACTTGTAATTTCCTGCTATTAAATTCAGATAAGACTGAAGTCATTCTTGTTGGTCCAAAAAACCTTAGAAATTCCTTTCCAAATCAAACTTTCAGTTTGGATGCGGTTACTCTCTCTTAATAGCTCTGTGAGGAACCTTGGAGTTATTTTTGATTAGGATTTGTCCTTCAATTCACATATTAAATTTGTTTCTAAGACTGCCTTCTATCATTTGCGTAATATTGCCAAGATTAGGAGCATCTTGTCTCAGAGTGATGCTGAGAAACTGATCCACGCTTTTGTTAGCTCGAGATTAGATTATTGTAATTCTTTATTATCAGGCTGTCCTAAAACATCTTTAAAAAGTCTTCATCTGATCCAAAATGCTGCAGCAAGAGTTTTAACAGGTACTAGAAAGAGAGATCATATCTCTCCGGTTCTGGCCTCCCTTCATTGGCTTCCCATAGAGTTTAGAATTAAGTTTAAAATCCTTCTTCTTACTTACAAAGCTCTAAACAATCAGGCTCCTTTTTATTTAAAAGATCTGATACTACCGTATTATCCTAACAGAGCACTACGCTCCCAAAATGCAGGATTACTTGTAATACCTAGAATCTCCAAAAGTACAATGGGAGGCAGAGCCTTCAGTTATCAAGCTCCTCTCCTGTGGAATCAGCTGCCAATCTGGATTCGGGAGTCAGACTCGATCTCTGTTTTTAAGAATAGGGCTAAAACCTACCTTTTTGATATAGCCTACAATTAGGGAGGGATCATGTGTTTCTGAACCCTCCCTTAGTTATGCTGCTAATAGGTTTAGTCAGCTGGGGGACCTCCAGTAATGCACTGGGCTTCACTCCTTTTCTCACTCTCAATGAAATATTTTTTTTGCTGGTCATTAACATTTGTTTGTTCTCTCCCATAGATTGAGTCCCCATCGTGCTGTTTGCTCTCTACATGTCTGTTCTTTTCTTCTTCTCTATCCCCTCACCCCCCAGCCAGTCACAGCAGATGACTGCCCCTCCCTGAGCCTGGTTCTGCTGGAGGTTTCTTCCTGTTAAAAGGGAGTTTTTCCTCTCCACCGTCGCCAAGTGCTTGCTCACAGGGGATCGCCTGATTGCTGGGGTCTTTCTGCAACTGTGGGGGTTCCCCCTACAGTTGATAGTGCTATGAGAGGACTGTTGTTGTGAAATAGCGCTATATAAATAAAGTTGAATTGAATTGAATTGAAAATGGAGAAGGAAGTTTCAGTTCACCGGCAAGCTTAAAGTGGCCGATTGTGAGGCCTTGGATTCTGCCATCAGATTGGCCGCAGACAGCAGCAAATGCAGGGAGTTGAAATGTGGACTTACTGAAACGGAGAAGTGGCTTCAAGTTGCAACAAAGCGTCAAGCTGACTTAAACCAGGTGACAGTGAACAGCAAAAAACAGGACTCTCAAAATTCTGACATCTGTAAGAAAAAAAGACTTGTCTAATATGTGTTCTGCATCCTCTACATTTCGAGGGGAGGATAATGATGGGACTTGAAGGGGGCACGTCACACCCCCTCCTCTCTATCCAGACCTCAGCGGGGTGGCTCCTGCTCCTTCTCCTCCTCAATATGACATAAAACTGAAACTTAAGAAAGACTGGGGTTCCAAGGAACAACCACCATGAGGCATCATAGAGCTAAGTATCTATGCACCCTCTTGCTATGCAATTCCACACACACTCCCACATTCTCCTTCAGTCACAAACATAAAATCTTAAAATTATGATGTATATACTGTCACAGAACAGTACCCAATGATTGAACTTTCAAATCCAGCTTATGCAGGCCCACCTGGGGATGGTGGAGACCAACAGGCTACACAACACCAACCTACACTTCTGGTCTATCGACCATGGACTGATGCAGACTTTTCTGAGGCAGTTAATGAAATCCCACATCCCAAGGAGAAACCCACACAGTTTTTTGAAGGAATGACAAAGCTCCTTGAAAGCTTCAAATTAAATGGTCACGAAACAGAACGTACTTATAGAAAGGTTTTAAAGGGTGACTGGAGCTCGAAAGACACCACAGGTCATGTTCTGGCACCAACAGATGCAGAGTTACAACGACGCGTAGCACAATTAAATGAACACATTGGAAACAAGTGGAGCTTGAAACATGATTGGACCAGAATTCAAATTACCACACAGAATAAGGGTGAAGGGGTGGAAGCTTTCAGGAGCAGACTGCAAGACATTTTTGATAATCATTCCGGTCTGGTTAAACCTGCCGGTGACAAAGGGTCAGAACCCTATTGGCAACATTTGAAAAGTGTGTTCTTACAGAATTACATACATTTGGCACAATACATACGCAAACACCTGGTGACATGTCACATGTACATTTGGGGATGTATTAACTTATGCTAAGCACGCAGAAAGACTCAAGAAAGAGAAGGTGAAGAGGGAGGAAAAGAAATCAAAATCACGACCAACCTCTGTTTATGTTCTTAGTGACCCCCTGGGGGAAGCTGAGGCTTCCCCCATCTCTCTCTTTTACCAGGATCTATCACGTGGGGGAGACAGACGAGGACGGGGGGGGGGGGGGGGGTCGCGGAACCGCCAACCCACAGCAGTGGGACTACGACACCTGCCACTGGACAGCGAGGCCACTGGCGGAGGACCGTCTTGGGTGAACTGGGGGGGGAACCACGCACCACCCAGCAACTGCCACAACACCACCAAAACCACGACATGTCACTAGCCGACCCGAAGCTAAGTACAACACATGAAAATGACAGTGACAATGTTACAGCTGACATTTTTCATTTGTCTGACTTTGACTTGATGTTGACAATGCAGTGTTTACCTGAAGTTATTTTGGAGGTTCAGGGCATCCCCATACGGTTTCTCTGTGATACAGGAGCCTGCAGATCTGTTATTTCAGGGACAGACGCTGAAGGTTTCACAAAATCAGATCACAAAGTAACTGTCAAATAAGCAAATAAGCAAACGGTAAACTGAAAACTGAGCACCTCTTCAAACCTATAAAAGTAAAGGATCCTGTCACAGAGGACATCGCAGAAGGTTCAATCATATTATCACAGGCATGTCCCGTTAACCTTTTGGGCAGAGATTTGCTCACAGCTCTCAATATTGTGATAATCCCTACAGAAAACGGTATGAGAGCATCACACTTCCCACACTTGACAGGAGTAAATGTGCTGCAGGATTGTGCTATGCCAAGGTATGTTTACTCATTCCGGTTGGTTCCGGCCGGCCCAACCTCTGCGACTGTGGACCTGGTGGCGAAGACCATACAATATTTTAAATCAGATATCCGCACTACAAAACAGGCCACAGACCAATATCATTGCAGCATGTATGACAGACATCTGAGTGGCCCAGATCAAAAGTATGAGAAAGCATTCCTTGCAAATCCATCCTCCAGACTGGTTATAAAAAACCTATATTGGTCGCCGTGAGGTTATGCTGGAGCATCTGTTGTGTTGTCTGAGGAAGACAATAGACATTTCAAACATTGGGAGGCACCTCACATTGCATTGATTAAACCAAAACACATGCACTGGAAGGATGTAGGCCATTTTGTTACTACAGCAGAGGAATGTAGTCAATCTTGGAAAAACACACCTGATCCAAAAGTTCAATACTCCCAAAAGCTGGACACCTAGTGTCTGCCTTTGAACTGGGTGACCACAGTGCAGAAGGAGGTCAACATTGATGTCCCCAACTCACCAACATGATCACTTTTTCCACTAACAGAAGGAAAGGAAGATGCACTCTGAGAAATTCCAACTTATCCGTGGTCAACAGGAAAGGCAGATGCAGACTTGATGAAAAATGCGGAACTGGTTACAATAAATGCTAAATCACACTATAGGCCTTATCAAAGATAGTATCCTCTATGTCCAGAGGCCCAAGAGGGCATTACACCTGTCATAGAGGAACTGAAAAAAGCAGGTGTCACTGTACCATGTCCAAAATCACCACGAAACACACCTCTGTTTCCTGTGAGAAGGCTGCCCCATCGTCCGGCTGGCGGATGGTGCAGGACCTTCAGGCGGTAAACAAATCAGTTATCCCAAGGGCTGTCTCAGTCCCAGACCCTCACACCTTGTTCAGAATCAGAATCAGAATCAGCTTTATTGGCCAAGTATGCACAACACATACAAGGAATTTGACTTTGGCTAAAAACTTGCTCTCGTTGTTCAGGTGGAGGATTTAAATAAGATTTAAATAAGAATTCAATGACAACAGAGTATGTACAGTAAATTACAGTCTGTCCACGTTTCTATAAAAGGATGCAAATATATATATACAGGAATATATGCAGTTATTTACTCAGACTAACCACACTTGCAGAAATATATGAAAAAATACACAGTCACACAGTATTTAAATGTGAACTCAGATTCAGTGATATAATGTGAATGAAGTAAAAAGCAGTGTGAGAGTTATGTGCAATGTAATAATGGATGAAAAGTCATGAGTACAGCAACAGGTAGGACTAGGTGAATGTTAGGAGTTCATCAGAGTGATGGCTTGAGGAAAGAAACTGTTCCTGTGACGGGTGGTTTTGACCTTCAGTGATCTGTAACGATGACCAGAAGATAGAAGTTCAAACAGTTTGTGGCCGGGGTGTGATGGGTCAGCACAGATGTTTTCCGCCCGTTTCCTGGTTATGGACCGATATAAGTTCTCAATGGAGGGTAGGTCGGTACCAATGATCCTCTCCGCAGACTTAATGATCCGCTGCAGTCTGGTCTTGTCCTGTTTAGTGGCAGATCCAAACCAGACAGTGATGGAAAAGCAGAGGACAGATTGGATGATGGCGGTGTAGAAGACAACCAGAAGCTCCTGAGGCAAATCAAACTTCTTGAGCTGACGCAGAAAAAACAACCCCTGCTGGGCCTTTTTCCGGACAGTGTCTATATGGAAGGACCACTTCAGGTTCCGGGAGATTGTGGTACCCAGAAACTTGAAGGAGTCCACAGTGGACACTGTGCTGTTGAGGATGGTGAGTGGGGGGAATGAAGGGGGGTGTCGCCTGAAATCCACAGTCATCTCCACCGTTTTGGCTGGGTTAAGTTCAAGATGGTTCTGGCTGCACCAGAGGATCAGCTGCTCCACCTCCCGCCTGTATGCAGACTCATCATCATCCCGGATCAAACCAATGACTGTGGTGTCGTCCGCAAACTTCAGGAGCTTCACCGAAGGGTCCTCTGAGGTGCAGTCGTTGGAGTAGAGGGAGAAGAGCAGTGGGGAAAGGACACATCCTTGGGGGGCACCAGTACTAATTTTTCGGGAGCTGGATGTAAATCTCCCTAGCTTCACCTGTTGCCACCTGTCAGTCAGAAAGCTGGAGATCCACTGGCAGGTGGAGGGGGGCACCTTGAGCTGGAGGAGTTTCTGATGAAGAATGCCTGGGATGATGGTGTTGAACGCTGAGCTGAAGTCGACAAACAGGATCCTGGCATACGTCCCTGGGGAGTCGAGGTGTTGCAGGATGTAGCGTAGTCCCATTTCACTGCATCATCCACTGACCTGTTTGACCGGTAGGCAAACTGCAGTGGGTCCATCAGGGGGCCTGTGACGACCTTCAGGTGGTTCAGCACCAATCTTTCCAAGGATTTCATGACCACAGAGGTCAGGGCAACAGGTCTGTAGTCGTTTAATCCTGTAACAGAGGGTTTCTTGGGAACTGGAATGATGATGGAGCGTTTGAAGCAGGAAGGCACTTCATGCAGCTCCAGTGATCTGTTAAAGATCTGGGTGAAGATGAGGGCCAACTCGTTGGAGCAGACTCTCAGGCAGGACGGAGACACACCATCAGGTCCTGCAGCCTTCTTGATCTTTTGTCTCTGAAAGACCCGGCGCACCTCCTCTTCACAGATCGTTAGTGCTGGTGGGAGGTCAGAGCGGAGGAGGGATGGAGTTCCTGGGGCTGCAGATAAACCTTTTGTGTGGGTGGGAGGTGAGAACTGTAGGTTCTTTTCAAACCTACAGTAAAAGCTGTTTAGGTCGTTAGCCAGCTGGAGGTTTTCCACAGGGTGGGGGGATGGTCTCCTGTAGTTGGTGATATTCTGCAGGCCTCTCCAAACAGAAGCAGAGTTGTTGGCTGAGAAGTTTTTTTGTAACTTCTCACTGTAGCTCCTCTTAGCAAGCCTGATCTCCTTCGTCAGCATGTTTCTGGCCCGCTTGTACAGAGTCCAGTCACCAGTCCTGTAGGCCTCCTCCTTGGTCTGACGTAGCTGCTTCAGTTTAGGAATGAACCAGGGTTTATTGTTGTTGTATGTGCAGAAGGTCTTGGTCTGCACACACATGTCCTCGCAGAAACAGATGTATGACGTCACAGTGTCCGTGAGTTCATTTAGGTTAATGGCTGCATCTTCAAAAACACTCCAATCTGTACAGTCAAAGCAGGCTTGTAACTCCAGCTTTGATTCCTCAGTCCATTTCTTCACAGTCCTTACAACAGACTTGGAAGTTTTTAGTTTCTGTCTGTATGTTGGAATAAGATGGAGCAGACAGTGGTCAGAAAAACCCAGAGCTGCACGGGGGACGGCATGATAGGCGTTTCTTAAAACTGTGTAACAGTGGTCAAGTGTATTTGTGTCCCTGGTGGGACATTTAATATGCTGTCTGTATTTAGGAAGCTCATTTGTGAGATTAGCTCTATTGAAATCACCCAGAATGATAAGCAGAGAGTCTGGATGTTTTTCCTCCACGTCTGCTATCTGGTCAGCGAGGTGCTGCAGTGCCTCCGTTGTACAAGCAGCAGGCGGGATATAAATTCCAACCAGAATAAACGAGGAGAACTCTCGCGGTGAATAAAAGGGTTTACAGTTTATGAACAGTGACTCTAGGTTAGGGCTACAAAACTTCTTCAACACTGTGACATCAGTACACCAACCTTCGTTTATGTAGAAGCAGATTCCACCACCTTTAGTCTTTCCAGAGAATTCTCGGCTGCGATCAGCGCGAAACAGTTGGAATCCGTCCAGGCGCACCGCGCTGTCCGGGATGTGTTCACTCAGCCAGGACTCCGTGAAACAAAGGGCGCCAGATCTGCTAAAATCCCGGTTTTTGTGAGTCAGGAGCAGCAGTTCGTCCATTTTGTTCGCCAAAGAGCGGATATTCGCCAGATGGATCGATGGGAGCGGCGTGCGAAATCCTCGTTTCTTCAGCCTGACTAGCGCACCGGCACGTTTACCACGCCGCCTTCGTTTCCGGCCAGCGCCAATAGCCGCTGCTCCCACAGCTAAGATCGACTGAAAAAACTTCAGATCAGCAGCAGAAACTGGCGGAGAAGTTGCATTGGGAGGTAGTCTGAGTGAAAGTAGTTCCTCCCTTGAATAGGTGACTTGGACAGAAGAGCAGAAGTCCAAAAAAACACACAAAATTATCAAAAACATCAGAGAGCAGAAGCCAGTGGCTGCCATCCGCAGCACCATCTTGGATTTTTTTTTTTTTTTTTAAATGACTTACAACCACAAATGAAATTTTTCACAGTGATTGACATCAGCAATGCCTTTTTCAGCATCCCCATTCATCCAGATCATCAATTTTGGCTTGCATTTACGTTTGAAAACAAAAGATACACGTTCACCAAGTTACCACAAGGCTACTGTGAGTCACCAACCATTTTTTCACAGGCAATGTCAGCAAACTTGGCACAGTTTATTCCTCCTCATGGGAGCCAATTGCTCCTATATGTTGATGACATTTTGCTGGCATCACCTGATGAAGAAATGAGCAGGAAAGACACCATTGCCCTATTGAAATTTTTAGCCGAACAAGGTCACAAAGTCAACAAGGAAAAATTGCAGTTGTGGAAAAGAGAAGTTAAATACCTAGGCCACATTTTGTCAGCAGAGGGCAGACATACTGATCCAGCCCATAAACCAAGCTATTCTATCAGCACCAAAGCCCATTACAAAAAGAGATATGATGTCATTTTGGGGAAGCCTAAATTATTGTCACTCCTGGATTGCAGATTATTCATTTGAAGTGCCACCATTGTCTGATCTCATCTACAAAAACCTATGGCCCAGGTGGATGAAACTGAGTGGGCACCTGAGGCAGAGGAGGCATTTGTCAAAATGAAAAAATTTTTGGACAGCACTGACATTCTGGTGCTCCCCGATTACAAGAAGCCATTTATCCAAATGGCTGATGACGTCAGTGCTCCTTCAACCAAGCGGTGCAAAAATGCATCCGGTAGCATACTACTCCATGAGATTTGATCCCGTCGCAAGAGCTCTGCCTCCTTATGTGCAGGCTGCAATAGCCGCATCCATAGCAGTGCAGGAATCAGCAGGGATTGTCCTTTTCCATCCCTTGACCTTGAAGGTCACACATGCAGCATCAGTTCTTCTGTCACAAAGGAAAATATCAGTTCTCTCCCCGTCCAGGCACCTTGCATGCATGACAGTGTTATTGTCACAGCCTCATTTAACCATTGAACGTTGCACGTTAATAAATCCAGGGAGTTTCTTGCCAATCTCAACAGAAGGGGAACTACATGACTGTTCGGCAGAAATTGAGAGTGAAACACTGCCACGTCCCAATTCACAGGACACACCTTTGGAGGACTCCGACCTAACACAGTTTGTTGATGGCTCCTTCAAACGTGACTGTACTGGAAAAAAATGTATCTGGTTTTGCAGTTGTCACCCATGACACTGGTAAAAGCACAAAAACTTCCATCAAATCAGTCTGCATAAACAGCTGAACTGAATGCTCTAACTGAAGCTTGCAAATTAGGCCAAGATAAAAAAAAAAAAAAAACCTCACAGTCTTCACTGACAGTCAATATGCATTTGCAACTATTCATCACTTTGCACAACAGTGGAAGAAGAGGGGTATGATTACATCAACAGGGAAGCCAATCAAGTACAAAGATCTAATTTTGAAATTGCTCTTAAGTGTAAAACTCCCATCTAAATTGTCCATATGCAAGTGTACTGCACACACCAATGGCACAGATCCCATTTCTAAAGGCAATCACTTTGCAGATGAAACCGCTAAGGCTGCTGCACTTGGTCTCACAACAAAAGACACATCACCAGATTCCATTTTGACACTGACAGAAGAATTATCACATGACATCCTCATTGAGGCTAAGAAAAGAGCACCACAAGGTAAAATTTACAGATGGATCAAAAAGGGAGCAGCTTTTGATAGCACTTCTAACCTCTACAAATGTAAAGACAACAAACCAATTTTGCCACACAAATTGTTCCACCAGGTCTCCACTTTGCTACATGGGGTCTCCCATGTATCAAAGGGGGGTATGGTTTCTACACTAAACAAAATTTTTACTGCATATGGGTTCAGCCAGTTTGCCACTCAATTTTGAAAGAAATGCATAATTTGTGCAGAAAACAATGTCCAAGGAAATTTCAGGCCTGAAAAAGGCACCTTCCCAGCATCCACTTATCCATTTCCAAACATCTGCATGGACTTCACTGAGTTGAATAAGTGTGAAGGCAAAAAATATTGTTTGGTTATATGTGACATGTTTTCCAAATGGACAGAAACTTTCCCTTGCACTCACCCAAATGCAGCTACAGTGGCAAAGAAACTGCGGAAATTGTACCTAGATTTGGAATACCTGAAAAGATTTATTCAGATAATGGTACACACTTTGTAAATCAAGTTATATCACACTTAGGTACAGCACTCAACATTAACTTAAAAAATCATTCAGCCTACCATCCACAATCTGCAGGATTGGTGGAGCGCACAAACAGAACCATTAACAAAAGACTCAGGAAAACAATGGCAGAAACGGGGCAAAATTGGATATATTGCCTTCCTTTAGTTTTGTTTTACATGAAGATAGTTACCACTAAAGGGGGGTTGTCCCCATTTGAAATAATGTATGGTAAACCCTAAGCACTCCCACCATTAAAACCATTTAACCCAAGTGATGAGGAGGTGTGCTGAGCTGATTACATGCGAAGAATGCTGACTAACAGAGATGTCATCCATGTTTCTCTCCCCAGGAGGGATAACAGGGGTGCACTCATCTTGGCCAAACCAGGGGACCTGGTCCTTATTAAAGCTATAAGAATTGGGCCAATGCGTCGTGGCAAGGACCACACAAAATTATCCTGGCAACACCAACAGCTGTGAAAGCCGAAGGATGTGACTCTTGGGTGCAATTCATTGTAAACTTTACCCCGTGCAAAACCCTCAACAATAAAGTGATTAATCCTTATTCCATTGGTGAGACTGTTTATCCTCATCTCCGCAGTGACACTATTTCCATTTTAATCCTTATTACAAATCTTGGATCACCAACGGTGCCCACCGAAGAACTCTTTTGCTGATCATGTGGTGAGGGATTGAAGAAGTGGGCACAAAAAAACTTTGAAAAAAAAAAAACATACAGGGGATCCTCAACAAGTGACTGCTTAACTCGTTGACTTTATTATTATCATCATTTTTTGTTTATTCTGTGTTTAACTTCTGTTTGTTTGTTTATCGCAGAGAGACAAAATGCAAGAGACACAAGGTTGGCAACCCAAGGATGAGAATGGTATGGGTGTTTTTTCATCGTCATCATTCTTGTGGTTACATTTTTACTTTGGTTATTCTTAAACATACCACTATCCAATGCCAAAATATGCCAAAAACATGCAGGTTAGGTTAATTGGAGACTCTAAAGTGGCCCTAGGTGTGAATGTGTGTGTGAATGGTTAAGGGATTGCGCCGTATCGTGGCTGCTTCATCCATCCAGGTGGTGGATGACCCTCAATTTCCCCTCTGGGATCAATAAAGTATACTAAATCTAAATCTAAAAAAAAAAATCCATTCATCGTAGCAAAAGATATGTTACATACACACACCATGATTGGCTGGAAGGTCCAGGTCATCATGATCATATTTATGCTGGAAATGTCTGGTGAAGGTATGCTAATTACACAGCTAAATCAGCTAATCGTTCCAACTGTTATGTTTGCTCCTTAATGCTATTATCAGCTGGTCAAATATCTGTTACTGCTATAATAATGGAACGACCACAGACTGTTTCTTACGAGAGGCTATGTACAGAAATAACACAGCAAACATTACTTTGAATCACACCTGTCACACCACTTATCACTCCACTGATCGGAAACATGATGACACACACTGTGAAGGCAAGGTTAATTTCACCAGGAAATTTCTCCTTTTGTCAAAAGGGAAGTGGTGATGTCTCTCTGGGCAGCTTACCACTCTCTAAATGTGCAACGGTGCACAGCACATCTCATCCCTGTACTACCTGCTTGACCAATAAAGTGGGAAAATGTTGTCCTGAAGATCCTCTTTGTCATTCTGGAACTGTCACCTTGCAAGAGCTCTGAGTGTTGCCATTTGCAACTCTCACAAATACGGTACACACATGGTGACAGGAAGATGGCGATTATGTGGCCATTGGGCGTACTCACACATGCCCATGAAGTGGGCAGGAGTGTGTGCCCGTTTTTGCAACTGACCATACCCTCACTATGTTGGCAGGCCAGGTGGACAGGGTAAAGAAAGATGCCTTTTCACCACATGATGCCATTTGGGGCACAGATGTACCGTAGCAATTTAAAATAAAAAGCACATGATCAAAGGTCATTCATTCACGGTTTCCTTGGGTGGGAGTGGGCAAGGACACGTTATGAATTGAAACACTTAAATATAGGCTACAATCATTTGTAAATTTTTCCTTATCTGCTTATTCGGGTATAAGGGAAGAAATGATCGCTATGAAGCTTATGCTAACACAAAATACAATGGTTCTTGATCAATTAACTGCCACCCGTGGGGGCGTATGTGCTATTGTAGGTGATCATTGTTGTACCTTTATCCCTGAAAATGATGCAGATGGTCAGATTATTGCCTCGGTCATACACAACCTCACTGCCTTACAGGCTGCTGCGGCCAAGGATAATGTTACTGATGCACAGAACTTGTTAAGCTGGTTATTCTCCTCATGGAGAAGTCTAATCATGAACTCGATAGTGATCTTTGTAGTGATATTTTTGCTTTTTTCCTGTGTCATTCCTTGCATCCGTAGTATGATGATGAGACTTGTTCATGTTAACTTAGTGATGTACCATGATGCAATTATCGGGGATGATGAGAATGATGAAAAAGAAGTACCAGTCCAAGGTGTCTCTCCATGACTTAAAGCACAGAGTAAAGGTATGGCTGACATGCAGAAAATCGAAAGGAGATGCATGATCACAATGTAAAGTTGAAATGTACTATTTGCAAACACATTTATGAAGCTCTGAAACACTGCTTTTATTATTTACTTTTGTTTTGCCTTTTTTTGTTTATATACAATATTACTCTCATTTTGTTTTTATTACATCTTCACACTTATTACTGTTTCACTTTTTATTTCTACACATTTTATCATATTTTTGTTTTAGTTTTAAACTACCTCTTAAATTGCTGCTAACACATACTAACACATATCCTCACATATATCCTTATTATATCCATATCATATTTTTTATCATAATTCATTATTATCATTTTACTTTTCTTTATGATTTTGTTTTAATTATTTGTTTTTATTGATTTCTTTTACTGCTTTTCTTTATTGATCAAAAGACCTTATTGTTCCATTCTCAAGGGATCAAATGTTCAACAGGTGCCTGGGGGGCAGACAGGGCTGATGGCTGACTTTCCCCATCGATAGCTAGTTAGGGTCTGTTGCATAAAAATGGTGTTGCATGAAGATGCATTGGAGCTTAGCGAGGCTGCCTGATGGGGTTTTAGATGACACACATTCTCACATTTTCTAAAGAACCAGCAGCAAAATACTTTAAATATATGCACTTTTTCTGTGGAAAATGTTCCAAGTTGCCAGCTTCAAAAACGATAAATAATGAGATTATATTCATTTGACAACGTACCATATGACATTCTGTCTGCTCTGGACAAAATCATTTCTGGGGAAAGTACGTTTAACTTGTACACTTTTGAGTCGGTCTCGTTACCCCTACATGAATAAAAACTTGAATCAGTACTTTAACCACAATAAATTACATTCAAGTACATAAGGTGTATACCTTTAACAACTCTGTAGATGTGCCTATAAAATGCATACATACACCATAAATACTTCAAAACAGAGTACACTGAGGACCGATTGTCAGCTGATTTTTTTTTTTTTATTCATGAACGCTTTTCCATTACTTCATATATGTTATATTTTGTAAATGATATGTCAGGCACGAAACGGGTTATTGCTCCCCACTGTTAAAGTACTCAATTAAAGCTGTCCTAATGTCATACCCTTCTACACTAGCATGGTCAGGTAGTGGTTGAACTGGAGGCTGACTGTGATCATGTGTGTCTGGGAGTCTAAAGTTGTCACCATGTTCCTCACAAATATTATCAAGTATGCAAAAGGTGAGCACCATTTTCTTGCTCAGCTCCAGTTTGCAGTCATTCCTTGTCAGGAGGGACCTCCATCGTCCTTTCAAGCCGCCAAAAGCCATTTCCACAACTGAATGTGCACAGCTCATCCGGTAGTTGTAGTTACGTTGTTCAGGGGTGTCTGCCTGTGACCAAAAAGGGTTTCATCAGCCACTTTTGCATGGGGTTGGCTGGGTGGTGAAATCTGGTGTCGTGCCAAAAAGTGATCGCCGTCTGCAGGAACCAGGAGTGCCCACTTGTTAAAGGTGTACTGCCTGGTCTCAGTCCACCTACAATATGTCTAAATGTTTTGAGGTTTTATAGCATTTGAAAAATTATAGTGTTGGCCAAAGTGTTGTAGTTTGGAAAACAACATATAGAATTTATCAGATAGCAATTGATTGCAATATTTATGTGCAAAAACATCACTGTTTGGAGGTACAGAGAATATATATTGATACAGTACATGTATATATATCCAGTAAATCTATGCATTCTTCCATGTAACCTTGTGACTGCATTATTTTAATTGCTTTTAATCAGAAATCAAGTTTGTGTCAGGTTCAAAATGCATCATAAGTGTTATATCTGTTAACCCGTTGAAATATATATTTAATGACTAATATAACCCCATAACAATATGGGACCTGGTGATCATTTTTTGGGCAGCTGATCACTTTTTGGCATGACATAACAGGCGACCTCCACCTTGTAATGCGCTGGAACACCACCTATTACAGAATTGACATAAATATTACGTTTAAAAGTGTAGCCAAAGCTACAGACTTGAGCTAACAATGGCTGATAACTTAAATACTGATAATTACTGGTCTCCTTAAACATAGCCGCTGTTCTGTGCGATTAAGAATAAAACTGTTTTTGGATGGAAATACAGGTTTGGAATAATAAAAGCTGCTGTCAGCGCTGCTTCTTCTCCTCTTTTTACTTCTTCTTCTGTGGTGTTCTGCGGGGTTGCATAAAGACGCTTCACACCACGTAATGACATAGCCCTGACGTAATCCCCGACTACATTCATATCGGTGGAAAACCAACAGGTTCTTATGAGGCACAACAGCTGAACTGGTTAAGCACTGGCACAAGCCCCAGAACCGAACTAGTACTGGCTCTTATTTTGGTGGAAATGAGGCAAGAGTGAACCTGTGTAGCAGCTTTGGTGACCCTAGCTTTCTTTATTGTTGAGATATACTGTACTTTGTAAGGCATTTTGATGTTGACCTTTGTCCTTGAAATCCCAAAACCACAGTCACACTTCAGGGACACAGGGTGAACCTGTGTACCAAGTTTGATGACCCTAGCTTTACTTGTACAGTAATAAGGCATAAGGAATGTGAACCTTGACCTTTGACCCCAAACCCAGTCAGAAGTTAGGATCCCAAGGTGAACCTGTGTATCAAGTTTGGTGACTCTAGCTTTTTTTTTGTTGAGATATAGTTTATAACATCATGGCGACTTGCCCACTTGCTCTGACAATTGCATGTTTTTTGTGGTTTTGTTTGTGTATTTGTCCGATTGTTGTTAAAACTGTAGAAACATCAGCTTAGTATGTGTGCGTTCATTCAGGGACTCCTAGCAATGGAAATCGCACTGCTTTTTGGACTTTAATGCCGAAGGTTACCTGGGCAAACACCGCAGGAGTGTGACGCTTCAAGCATGGAGCTACAATGCAGCGTGGGGAAACCTGCAGTTGTCTATGCATGGGACACACTCCTGGCTCTCCAGACTACATCGAGCACTGCCCCAACTTCAGCCCAGCTGCTGGCTCACATACCAAGGGAGTTGGTGAGATCAACGTGCTGGCGATGGAGGAGACCCAGAGAGACGGGCACCACTAACGACCAGGCCAGGCAGAGAAAACATGGCAGACAGGGGGGAATTAGGAGGAGACTGAGAGCCAGGAAATTCCGACCAGCACTCCCTACTATCTTCATCTTCTTCTAATGGATGCTCCCTTTAGGGGTTGCTACAGCAGATCATCTGTCTCCATCTCACCCATCTCTTGCATTTTCCTCTGTAACACCAACCCTCTCCATATCCTCCTCCACTGCATCCACGAACCTTCTCTGTGGTCTTCTTCTTCTCCTCTTCCATCTTCAACATCCGTTGTCCAATAAATCCACTATCCCTCCTCTGCACATGTCCAAACCATCTCAGCCCTGCCTCTCTTACTTTGTCTCCAAACTCCTCAACCTGAGCTGCTCCTCTGATATACTCATTTCTAATCTTGTCCCTCCTAGTCACTCCCAATAAAAATTTTAGCATCTTCAACTCTTCCACCTCCAGCTCCCCCTCCTTTTTGTCAGTGCCACTGTCTTCAATCCATACATCATAGCAGGTCTCACTACCATCTTGTAAATCTTACCTTTTACTCTTGCTGCTACCTTTCTATCACAAATCATCTCTGACACTCATCTCCACCCACTCAACCCTGACTGCACTCTCTTCTTCACCTCTCTTGTACATGTACATTTTCCACTGCTTTGGATGGTTGACCCCAGGTATTTTAACTCATCTGCTTTCACTACTGCTACTCCTTCAATCTTCACCATTGCACCCACCTCCCTCTTATTCATACTCATATATTCTGTCTTGCTTCTACTGACTTTCATTCCTCTTCTCTCCAGAGCATACCTCCACCTCTCCAGGTTCTCTTCCACCTGCTCCCTACTCTCTCTACAGATCACAATGTTGTCTGCAAACACCATAGTCCACGGAAACTCCTGCATGACCTCATCCGTCACCTCGTCCATCATCATGGCAAACAAGAAGGGGGTCAGGGCCGATCCCTGATGTAATCCCATCCCCACCTTGAATCCATACGTCACTCCTACAGCGCACTTCACCACCATCTCGCTGTCCTCATACATGTCCTGCACCACCCTCACATACTTCCCTGCCACTCCTGACTTTCTCATACAGTACCACATTTCCTCTCTTGGCAGCCTATCATATACTTTCTCTAGATCCACAATGACACAGTGCACCTCCTTCTGACCTTTTCGATACTTCTCCATCAGCACTCTAAAAGCAAACATTGCATCTGTAGTATGCTTTCTTGGCATAAAATCATACTGCTGCCCATTGATTGTCACCTCTCCTCTTAACCTGGCTTCAATAACTCTTTCCCATATCTTCATAGTGTAGCTGATCAACTTTATGCCTCTGTAGTTACTACAGCTCTGAGCATCGCATTTGTTCTGGAAAATTGGTACCAAAACACTTCTCCACTCCTCACTTCTACTCCACCTTCTCAACACACTCTTGTCATTTGTTAATACATTACCATTTCTGTCCTTAATCAACCTAGCCTGCTGTACATCCTTTCCAGCTTGATCTCTTTATCTAGCCAGTCAATACAACTCCTTTTCTCCTTCCTAAGTGTCCAGCCTCTCATACAGCTCACTATCTACCTTATCCTTTGTCACCTCTCTTTCCTGTCTACTTTCTTCATCTCCCTGACTATCCCACTTTTTCTTCACTAACTTTTTCCTTTGGATACTTTCCTGTACCTCCTCATTCCACCACCAAGTCTCCTTGTCTTCCTTCCTCTGTCCACTGGATACACCACATACCTTTCTACCCATTTCCCTCAAAACTTTTGCTGTACTTTCCCAGTCATCTGGTAGTTCTTCCCTACCACCCAGAGCCTGTATCAACTGCTTCCTGAACTCTGTGTGACCGTCTTCCTTCTGTAACTTCTCCCACTTAATCTTTGGCTCTGCCTTCACCGTTTTCCTCTTCTTGCTTTGCAAAGTCATCCTACAGACTACCATCTGATGCCGTCTAGCTACATTCTGCCCTACCACCACCTTGCAGTCTGCAATCTCTTTCAGATTTCTCCTTCTGCATAAGATGTAGTCCACCTGTGTGTACCTTCCTCCACTTTTGTAAGTCACCCTATGTTCCTCTCTCTTCTTGAAGTATGTGTTCACCACAGCCATTTCCATCCTTTTAGCAAAATCCACAACCATCTGTCCTTCCACATTTTTCTCCTTAAGACAATACCTACCCAGGACCTCCTCATCACCTCTGTTCCCTTCCCCTACATGTCCCCTACATGTCCAGGAAGAGGTTAAACCTCTTCCACTCTGTTCAACTCCCCTAAAAATGCCTAAAAATAACATGCCCAAAGTAAATCAAAAGCTGTTCTTCAACCCTTTGCAGCATCTTCATGGGGTTGGTCTCATTTAAAAGAAAACACTCTGAATTTTTTGGCAAAACAGTCATAATCTCTCTAACTGCTCCTGCCACTGAGTAACAATCATCTAAACATACTGAATTTGAAGAAAATAAAGTTCGCCTGGGTGTTTGTTTTAGATACAAATGCTTGCAAATAACATACAGCTGTCAGATACTTGCTGGAAAACAACAGAAATGTAGAACCAAGTGTTTTCAAGTTCAGGTCAAAATTTTTTAACAATACCACAAAAAATGAATATATTACACAGCTTTTTTCTCAGGTTGTAACAAGGCATTCTTGAACTGTGCTAAACTGTGTTCCACAGTTCACTATCTCAGCAGTTTGCACAGTAAAACCAAGGGGTAATAACCCAGACATACACAGCACAGTTCCTGTTTTTTTTTGTTTTTTTTTACAGGCAAAAATAGCCTACAGTGTAAGAAAAAGTATGCTAAAAATTAATACATTTCACTAAAGTATACACAAAAACATCCCCCCTCCAATTTTTCCAGAGCTCACTATCTCACCAGTTTACACAGGTACAGGTCAACTGGACCCCTGACCAAGTGCGCACCCCAAGAGGACCACGGAATCCAATCTGTACATGTACAGGTGCATTCTCCATCCAGTGATTTATAAATGCCGCCCCAGATGAAAACCAGTCTGTGGGACTATAATGTTCTGAATGAGGCTTTAGAAAATTATGAATCACTTTGTAAATCACTGGATTGAAAATGTACAGATTGGATACCGGGGTCCACCTGGGGTGCTCACATTAGTGTGCTCACTTGGTCAGGGGTCCATTTCACCAGATCACATTTACACAGTAAACCCTTGTGCGATCTTAACATTCTGTTTACTCCCCTTGTCCTACGGGTCAAAAATGACCTGCCCTACCAAACCCCAAAATAAAGCAGCTTAATTGAATTTTAAATCCAAAATCTATTTTGCATGATGAAACAACCTGTTCCCCCTCATGGATCGTCACCTTATCGTGGTGGGGGGTTTGCGTGCCCCAGTGATCCCAGGAGCTATGTTGTCCGGGGCAATTTGCCTCTGATAGGGTCTCCCAAGACAAACTGGTCCTGGGTGAAGGGCCAGACTAAGAACGATCCAACAGACTCTCATGAATTGTATATCAAGGATTCAGTGTACCCCGCCCGGTATGGGGTTACCGGGGCCCCACCCTGGAGCCAGGCCTGGGGGAGGGGCTCGAAGGCTAGCGTCTGGTGGCCGGGTTTCCACCCATGGGACCCGGCCGGGCTCAGCCCGAAGGAGTTACATGGGTCCGCCCTCCAGTGGGCTCACCACCTGCAGGAGGGATCATGGGGGTCCGGTGCTATGTGGATCAGGTGGCGGTCAAAGGCGGAGACCTTGGCGGACTGATCCCAAGCTTTCTAAACTGGCTTTTGGTACGTGGAATGTCACCTCTCTGGTGGGGAAGGAGCCTGAGCTGGTGTACGAGGTTGAGAGATACCGGCTAGATATAGTCGGCCTCACCTCAACACACAGCTCTGGTTCCGGAACCAGTCTCCTGGAGAGGGGCTGGAGCTTGGCCTTTTCTGGAGTTGCCCCGGGCGAGAGGCGACGAGCAGGGGTGGGTATTCTTGTATCGCCCCACCTTGCTGCCTCTATATTGGAGTTTTCCCCGGTGGACGAAAGGGTTGCTTCCCTGCGCCTTCGGGTTGGGAAACGGGTCCTGACCATCATTTGTGCCTATGCACCAAATGATGTTTCAGAGTACCCACCCTTTTTGGAGTCTGTGACTGGGGTGCTGGAGGGTGCTCCTCTTGGAGACTCCATTGTCCTACTGGGGGACTTCAATGCGCACGTGGGCAACGACAGTGAAACCTGGAGGGGGGTGATTGGGAGGAACGGCCTGCCCGATCTGAACCCGAGTGGTGTTCAGTTATTGGACTTCTGTGCTAACCACAGTCTGTCCATAACGAACACCATGTTCAAGCATAAGGGTGTCCATATGTGCACCTGGCACCAGGACACCCTAGGTCGCAGGTCGATGATCGATTTTGTTATCGTGTCATCAGACCTGCGACCGTATGTCTTGGACACCCGAGTAAAGAGAGGTGCAGAGCTGTCAACTGATCACCACCTGGTGGTGAGTTGGATCCGATGGCAGGGGAGGAAGCCATTCAGACCTGGTAGACCCAAACGTATAGTGAGGGTGTGCTGGGAGCGTCTGGCTGAGGCCCCTGTCCGGGAGGTCTTCAACTCCCACCTCCGGAAGAACTTCAACCACATTCCGAGGGAGTCTGGAGACATGGAGTCTGAATGGGCCATGTTCTCCACCTCTGTTGTTGAAGCGGCTGCCCAGAGCTGCGGCCGCAAGGTGGTCGGTGCATCTCGTGGTGGCAACCCCCGAACCAAGTGGTGGACACCAGTGGTGAGGGGAGCCATTAAGCTGAAGAAGGAGTCCTATCAAGCTTGGTTGGCTTGTGGGACTCCCGAAGCAGCTGAGGTGTACCGGCAGGCCAAGCGGAGTGCAGTTCGGGTAGTTGCTGAAGCAAAAACCCGGGTATGGGAGGAGTTTGGTGAGGCCATGGAACAAGACTTTCGGTCGGCCTCAAAGAGATTCTGGCAAACTGTCCGGCGGCTCAGGAGGGGAAAGCAGCTCCCCGTCCACACTGTGTATGGTGCGGATGGGATACTGTTGACTTCGACTGGGGACATCGTCGGGCGGTGGAAGGAATACTTCGAGGATCTCCTCAATCCCACTGATACGCCTTCCACAGAGGAAGCAGGGTTTGGGGACGAGGGGGATGACTCGCCTATCACAGGGGCTGAGGTCGCCAAGGTGGTTAAAAATCTCCTTGGTGGCCGGGCCCCAGGGGTGGACGAGATTCGCCCCGAGTACCTCAAGGCCCTGGATGTTGTTGGGTTGTCATGGTTGACACGCCTCTGCAACATTGCGTGGAGGTCGGGGGCAGTGCCTTTGGCATGGCAAACCGGGGTGGTGGTTCCTCTCTTTAAAAAAGGGGACCGGAGGGTGTGCTCCAACTTTAGAGGGATCACACTCCTCAGCCTCCCTGGGAAGGTCTATGCCAAGGTACTGGAGAGGAGAGTCCGGCCGTTGGTCGAACCTCGGATTCAGGAGGAGCAATGTGGTTTTCGTCCTGGCCGTGGCACATCGGACCAGCTCTTTACCCTCTCGAGAATTCTCCAGGGTTCGTGGGAGTTTGCCCAACCAGTTTACATGTGTTTTGTGGACTTGGAGAAGGCATTTGACCGCGTCCCTCGTGGATTTTTGTGGGGGGTGCTTCGGGAGTATGGGGTATCGGGCTTGTTGTTACGAGCTATTCGGTCTCTGTATGACCGTTGTGAGAGTTTGGTTCGTATTGCCAACACTCGGTCGGAGTCATTCCCAGTGAGAGTTGGACTCCGCCAGGGCTGCCCTTTGTCACCGATCCTGTTCATAATTTTTATGGATAGGATTTCTAGGCGCAGCCAGGGAATGGAGGGTGTCATGCTTGGTGACCACAGGATCTCATCTCTGTTGTTTGCAGATGATGTTGTCCTGTTGGCTTCATCCAGCAATGACCTACAGCTCTTGCTGGGACGGTTTGCCGCTGAGTGTGAAGCGGCTGGGATGAGAATCAGCACCTCCAAGTCCGAGTCCATGGTCCTCAGCCGGAAAAAGGTGGATTGTCCTCTCTGGGTTGGGGACAGGCTCCTGCCCCAAGTGGAGGAGTTTAAGTATCTTGGGGTCTTGTTCACGAGTGAGGGGAGAATGGAGCGAGAGATCGACAGACGGATTGGAGCAGCATCTGCAGTGATGCGGACGTTGTATCGGTCTGTTGTGGTGAAGAGGGAGCTTAGTTCTAAGACAAAGCTGTCGATTTATCAGTCAATCTACGTTCCTACTCTCACCTATGGTCACGAGCTTTGGGTAATGACCGAAAGAACGAGATCGCGGATACAAGCGGCTGAAATGAGCTTTCTCCGTAGGATTGCTGGACTCACCCTCAGAGATAGGGTGAGGAGCTCAGTCATCCGGGAGAGGCTCAGAGTAGAACCGCTGCTCCTCCACATTGAAAGGAGTCAGTTGAGGTGGTATGGGCATCTGATTAGGATGCCTCCTGGACGCCTCCCACTTGAGGTGTTTCAGGCACGTCCCACTGGGAGGAGACCCCGGGGCAGACCCAGGACTCGGTGGAGAGACTATGTCTCCCAGCTGGTCTGGGAACGCCTTGGTATCCCCTCTGAAGAGCTGGAGCAGGTGGCTGGGGAGAGGGAAGTCTGGGCTTCTCTGCTTGAACTGCTGCCTCCGTGACCCGGACCTCCGGAAAAGCGGTAGAAGATGGATGGATGGATGGATGGAAACAACCTGTTATTTATCAATTCAACTCAATTTAATTCATTTTTTATCATGTATTTTTTGTTACACAATACAAAAAGACGATCACCAGTGACCATTATTACACTTTTTTTTTAACCACAAACCAACTGTCATAACACTTCTTTTACACAGTAAAATTATATTATAGTATTATATAAATATGAAGTAATTACTTCTGAATTAATTATATTGAAAGGTAAAAAAAAACAGTCAACAGTCTGGAACTTTTTAGTCAACAGTTTATTCTTTTATATTTTTTAGCAAGTGAATTATAAAAATACTTCTCTCATAACACAACAAAACAACAAAATTTTGCTTGACTTTGTGAACAATTTTCAACATCAACTCTATTTAGCACATGTAGGACAGTATGTGCGAACGTGAGAATGGGCTTTGCAGATGTATTTCTCACATGTGCAGCACACAGCTTTTGTCTTGCAGTCTTTCTTCCAGGGGCAGAACTGGCACCTTTTTCTTTTGACTGACCCAGCTGCAGCCTCAGGTGGATCAGGACAAGATTCAGCTCCCTGAACAGCTTCCACAATGACTGCAGAGGCTTCTGTGCAGGGCAGGCGCTTCCTTCTCTCAATGCACAGGGTGACAAGAGCCTTTCCCAACTGCTCAAGGAACATCCTTCTCTTGTTTTTCTTCCCTGACATCCACGTCGGGTTGATCTCCTGCCATATCACAAAGGCATTATATGAGGACACACCAATGATGTTATGGAAGATGACCAGGGGCCAGCATGCAGTCATCCTTCTGCAGCTGTACGTTCCAATAACCTTGTCGAGGTTGTCCACGCCTCCTTTATTGCAGTTATAGTCGAGGATGATGGCTGGCTTCCTGTCCTCACGATCACTGATTTCAGCTGTCTTGTGCAGTGTGCTCAGCAGGGCCACGTTCTTGTTCCATTTTGGAAGATAAGAAACAAGAGTGGTGGTGGGAGTGAAGGCAAACTTTGATGAGAAGACCGCTCTGCCTCTCGTTGCGAGGAGTGCAGGGGGGAGTTCAGGCTTATTCTTCCGAACAGTGCAAACCATGGTCATCTTCCTTTTCAGGAGCTGCTGGCTGAGTTCATAGGAGGTGAAAAAATTGTCACATGTGACATTGTGCCCCCTCAGTCCATCTGTCAATTCAAGCACAACCTGCATCCCCTGGTTCTTCTCTGGTGCTCCACTCGGCAGCTTCCCTGTGTACACTTGCAAATTCCATGCATAGCTGGATTTTGCATCACAGGCCACCCATATTTTGATGCCATATTTTGCTGGCTTGCTTGGCATATACTGCCGGAAAGGACAGCGACCTGTTGATTTACCTGAATTTTTTTTTTTATTTTATTGCGATGTAACATCCTTGATTCATACAGTTTTCTCTGACACTCACACTCAGTGATTGCAATCTCTTTTTTTTTGTAAGTAACATTGCATATATGAAAATAAAAAAAATTACCTTTGAATGGAACCAACTGCTCATCTACTGTGACTTCAGGCCCAGGGTTGTAGAGGTATGGCAGACGCTCAACCCACTTGTCCCAGACCTCTCTGATGGCTGCCAGTTTGTCCGTCACACGCCTTGCTGGTCTTGACTCACAGTTGTCAAATCTCAGCATTCTTGAGAAAGTGTGAAAGATTTTCAGCTGCATTGTGGCATGAAAAATTGCCCTTCCACTCTCTGCATCCCAGAGACGATATGTAGCCTCGCCGCGGGACCTATATACACCTGCTAATATCAAAAGCCCTACGTAGCCGGTCAATCTCATCCATATTTTTCCAGTTTTCTCCATATTTCCGGAAACCCTCCAAATTTGTATTCTCCAGGATGATTTTTTCGATGGCTGGAGTGATGAACAGGAGAAAGGTGGATGAAATATCCTGGACATGGGCAGCTGAATACCTTGTTGGCCCTGGAGTCATCCTTATGATGTTTGGTGCTGCTGTTCTTCCCTGCTTGCTGTCTGAATATGATGGAAGACCATGCAATTTTGCTGTTCTTTGACAAAAATGTTTCTCTGTCAGCTTGAGGGATTTCCTCTTCTTCTTCATCTGAAGATGCATCATCCTCTGGGTTGCATTCCTCCCCATCTTCCTCTTCAGATACATTTTCATCCTCTTGTTCCTCCTGAGCTCCTGAAAATATCTCATCCAGGACCTGTTGGACAGTGAAATGTCTACTCATGGCTTCAGCAAGGAGCCAACTAGGGGTCCTTTGATTCAGGGTACCTTTATATCCTCTATACTGAATTTGTTTTGATTATATCTGAGATTGTTTTTTTGTTTGGGAGCTTGTGTGATGTGAGGGGTTAGCTGCAGATCAAAAGTGCAGGACAAATGCAAGTTCAATTCGTACATCAATCCAGATTCTTTGATGTGTTGTGTATGTGTGGTATGTGTGTAGGTGTGTGTGTGTGTGTGTGTGTTAGAGATTTTGTGTGTGGCCTTTGAACTTTTTTCTGGTGTTTAAATGCTTTCATAATTCACGGGTCAAAAATGACCCATAAGATAATCTTTGTACCCTAGTGGTGTACAGCCCACATGGAAACATAAACAAAAACAAAGTATCACTTTTTCTAATGATGGGGTCCCTTTAGGAAAAGTCATAAAATTTGAAGTTGGAAAAAGATAGTTTAAGGTATTTTTTCTACAGCTAAACATGGTAGTGGGTCACTTTTGACCCGCAAGACAACACAAGAGTAAAACAAAGGCATAATAATCCAGACATACACAGCACAGTTCCTTTTCTTTTACAGGAAAAAATAGCCTACAGTGAAATAAAAATTATACTAAAAAATTATTAAATTTTTCTGCAATATACACAGTAACAAATACCCCCCCACGGCGTACACAAAAACGTCACCATGTGGGACCCTTGTAATTACCAATTGGTCAAAAGTTATTTTTATTACTATTTTTATCGATAAAGAATAATTTAGATTATAGGACTTACCTATCCACAACCACACTGTCGTTGGCGTGGTTCTTCATCACAGTGGCGGAGTCAAAAGAGATTTTACGCACGGGAACGCATGGCATTTTACCGGAAATATAAACACGGAACCAGTGCATGTAGGGTGTCATTGAAGTCAGAAATTGATTGGCTAAACGACACGTCCATCGTCAGATTACTCACCTTCAATTGGCTCGTTGTATTCGCGGTCATTGATGGGCAGATACTTCTTGCTAGGTTTTCGATCATTGGTTATTCAAGGTTTAAAAACCCAAATCAAGGCTCTTGTTGGTCGAATGAGATGTCAATCTCATTCTAAACCAATCAAACACTCCTTTGGCTTTCTGTTTACAGCTGTGTCTGTACTGGAAGACCGGAAATAACAGCTTTTTTTTCATTGCACACCAAGACGCACTAAGACGCAGAGATGTGACCGGCCGCGGAATCTCCCGAGTTTAACCGGTTAAAGTCTGCTCCTGTCACCAATCTCTCCCCCCGGGGAACACTCTCCTCCACTTCATCCAATTTACTCCAGATTTCCTCTTTCTCTTCTACCCGACATCCAACTTGTGGGGCATACACATTGATAACATCCAACATCACATCTTTGACTTCTAGCTTCAAACTCATGATTCTGTGTTACTCCTTCTTTACCTCCTGAACACTTTTCATATACTCTTCCTTCAAGATTACTCCATTTCTCTTCCTATATGAACCAAGGTAAAACAGTTTAGATTCACCTCCAGTGCTCCTATCCTTGCTTCCTTTCCATCTGATTTCTTGAACACACAGTATATCTACCTTTTTTCTCCATCATGTCAGCCAACTCTCTGCCTTCACCAGTCATAGTCCCTACATTTAACATCCTTACTCTCACCTCCACACTTTTACCTTTCCTTTAATCTCTCTCCCTCTAAACCAGTGCTTCTCAATTATTTTTTGCAAAGCCCCCCCTAGGAAAGAGAAAATATTTCGCGCCCCCCCAACTCGCCGCAGTGACTATAAATAAGATCATTATCTATAAAAATTGTATAAGTATACCTAAAATTGTATCCTTTTTAACATTAACAAAAGAAAAAAGCAATATAAATCAACTTTCAACAAATATTAACTTTATTTTGCCACACAGAAACCCTGTTATAGTCTAAAACAGAAAAAAAAAATTAAAGTGCATCAAAGTGCCTGAAATAAAAAATATGTCAATCCTTATTTAAACTAGAAACATTTTTGACCAACTGAACCATTTGATGCTGAGAAAAATAATTCAATCAATAAATAATATTAAATGTAAATTGATCTGGAACATTAACACAGGAGTACCAATATATTTAACATTTTAGTCTGAAGAAAAACGTGGAAAAAGGCAGTATCAACTCCTCTGCAATTGTGTGGGGTTTTTGCACTGCGTAATTTGGTGCGCCACTTTAAATGATGCTGAAAGTTCTCGCTGGTTTACTGATGTAGCATTCACAAAGTGGGATGATTGTTGGCCGTACTCCGCACGTTTTCGCTGAAAAAAATCAAGCAGCTTATCAACGTGTTGAGGATGTAATGTCTGTAGGTGACGTCTTAATTTATTTGGCTTCATGCTGTCCGCTGCCAACACTTTCAGACACAGTGAACACACCGGTCTTTCCTCGTCTCCCACCATAGTCCCAGTGAAGCCAAGCGCTAGATAAGCTTCATCATATTTCCTCGTCTTAGCTTTTGGGAGACTTTCATTTGTCTCTTTACCTCTGTCTCTCTCCGCCTTTCTTTTCGTTACTGTTAAATATTTCTCCATGGTGTCTCTCGAGGGGTTTGTTGACAGCAATTTAAAAAGTTTTAAACTCCCGCACAGACTTTGACAATGAGAGCGCCACTGCACCACCTGCTGCCGTGGATGTGCAATTACACTTTACACGGCAAAAGCAAAGCCTGTTCCCCGGGGTCACACGCGCCCCCCCCCCGGCATCGCCCCACTATTTGAGAAGGACTGCTCTAAACACACCTTCCCCCTCTCCTCCTCCTCCTTAATCTTTGACTAAGAGTAGCCCAATTTCCACCAGCACCCTGTCAGTTAACAACACCTTCACTACAAAAATAGTGAAGGTGTATCCAAACAATAAAATGTACATAACCAAAGACATCAAACAAACCTTGAATCAGAAGAAAGCACCTTTCAGAAAGAAAGACACACTTGAGCTGTGCAGGATAGATAAGGAGCAGAAGGGCAAAATTAAAAAGGCAAAAGATGCACATCAGAGACACTTGGAGAGCATGTTTAAGCAGGGATGAGAATGGGGTTTTGGAAACAAAGAGGAAACTTAGCCGGGGGTCTTGGGGGATGCAGGCCCCCAAGCCGGATCCAAGGCAGAGCCTTGGTGGGCGGTCTGGGGGGGCAACGCCCCCCACAAGCTAACAAAGTCTGGTGTTTTAGAATGCTCAAATGTGGTCTTATATTTAAAGTTAGAAGTAAGTACAAATGCATTTATAGTTTATCTTTTTAATCTGCTGCTGCATCACATGTGTAATCATGTTCAATACTGTTTTGATTCAGTGTCACTTTCCCTGGTACTTTGCATTCCGCTATGAAGTCGGCCATTTTTTCAACCACAAAATAAAGTGAAACACAGTACATATGTATTAAATTTATGATATCTGAATAGTATGTTGATGTAATAATACTAAATTATATTTTACTACTATCTAATATGTTTAGAACTGACACAGAATTACATTTACATAGTTCTAGAACAGACAAAATAATTTAACCAAGTAAAATAAATTATAAATATTAACAAAATTCCATCACCAAGTTCATCACCCATTTATTAAAATATACTGACATCCTGCAAACATTTTGATTTATTAATGTGTGCATTTGTTAGTGTTACTAGGAATATAAAAAAGTTGCATATTAGTATATTTTAACCCCTTGAACTCTTGTGAATTCAGTGGGCGGTCACGTCTCTGCATCTCAGTGCGCACTGAAAAAAAAAAAAAGAAGCTGTATTTCCGGTCTTCCAGTACCTTGTTACAATTTCAGAAAAAAGCTGTGTAATATACATTCATTTTTTGTGGTATTTTTACAAAATTTTGACCTGAGCTTGAAAACACTTGGTTCTACATTTCTGTTGTGTTTTCCAGCCAGTATCTGACAGCTGTATGTTATTTGCAAGCATCTGTATCTAAAAAACACCCAGGCGAACTTTCCTGTTACTCAGTGGCAGGAGCACTTAAAAGAGATTATGACTGTTTTGCCAAAAAGTTCAGAGTATTTTCTTTTAAATGAGACCAACCCCATGAAGATGCTGCAAAGGGTTGAAGAACAGCATTGTGTAATGCTGTGATGCAGTAAGTTGTGATGGCATGCCATCACAACTTACACATGTTATTTCATAACAAATTCATTACGCGAAAATTCTCAAGTACATTACTTAAATGAGAAAAAAAAAATCTTACCTCGGAATGCGTCTTCCGATCACTAATTGCTGTAATCGGGGGCGACTGTGATGAACTTTGATTGATTAGCATCTGAGTTTGACCGTGTCCATCGATCGTTTTGAACGCAGCACCGAGTGAGCAGTTCGATCTCATTGTAGCCACAATTTTGAGATGTTTCTGTTTTGAACAGTGCTCAACTAAGGCAACACAACCACGAGATCCATAACTCAAGAAATCGTTGCAATAAACACACTGGGCTGTCCCTGGTACTTTGCATTTCGCTATGAAGTCGGCCATTTTTTCACCCACAACTTCGGTATTTTTACCGATCTTTACAGTCATTGACACAGTTTTTTCAAGCCATTCCCAACAAAACTTGTTCTTTATCCCTTTGTCGATTTCTAAAATTCTTGCTTTGTTGTCTTTCCTGAGTTTTAGGTTCACCATTTTGACGAAATCGGGAAAACTCAGTTGATTGAACTGATTGAACCGTCCGCCACTTGCATTTCGCTCCGCGTGTTATCCGGATATGACATAGGAAATCTAACAATATCGCCGATTGGTTGCTTCAATAAGTATCAGCCTATCAGTGGCCTTGTTACATTACATTACTGATCTCGCTGGGTAGCGCGTTCTGCGCGGTGGATTTTCACAGCCGATCGAAAATATGACTCGCCGCCAGACCCCCCCCCCCCTAAAATTTTCTCCTCAAATTTAGACGATTCACGAGAATGACCCTAGACATGATCAAATCCGAGGAATTCCTCGGATCCGAGGAGGATTCTCATCCCTATTTAAGTCTGGTGACTCCAGAAGGATGTGGAAAAGCATGAAAAGCATGGCTGGCATGCCAAGCAAGCAATCTAAATCTGTCATCTTGAATGACGAACTGACAACAGTGTCCGAGTTAAACACCTTTTTCAACAGGTTTGAGACCATCGGAATGGAGGAGAGCTGTGAAAAGGTATTGAGGTCAATTTCTGTTCAGCCAGAGGACAGAGTGGAAATCTCAGTAGGACACGTGGCCACAGTGTTCCGACACCTCAAAACACGCAAAGCCTACAGACCTGACAATATTGGTGCCTATCTCCTCGGGACCTATAGTAAAGAGCTAGCACAGGTGTGGCAGCCCATCTTTCACCTGTCATTGGACACCCACACCATCCCCAAGGCCTGGAAAACCTTGCACATCATCCCAGTCCCAAAGAAATCTTGCCCCAAGAAGAGCAATGACTTCTGTCCAGTGGCGCCAACTCCTGTCTTGATGAAGTCATTGGAGAAAATTCTCTCACTTCTGCTTTCCAGCTCCATACAGGATAAAGTGGATCAACTATCAATTTTACCTACAAGAGTAAATGCAGCACTGAAGACGCCATCACTACCCTCACACATCTGGTTTAAAA
Source organism: Pholidichthys leucotaenia (assembly GCA_020510985.1). Lineage (NCBI taxonomy): Eukaryota > Metazoa > Chordata > Actinopteri > Cichliformes > Pholidichthyidae > Pholidichthys > Pholidichthys leucotaenia. Next base: position 253,232,335 of record CM035842.1, on the reverse strand, counting down.
ACATCTGGATTCATCAAAACGGGCAATATGCCAGAGTTCTGTTCAATGACTTTTCTTCCACCTTCAATACAATTAAACCAGATTTACTGCTTGCCAAAATGCATCATCTGGAAATGATGCATGGCAGAGATGGCTACCTACCTGGGGGAGTTAAGCGCATCTCCGTCCACTTCCACCCCTGCTCCAGTTCCGGCTTCTTCAGATGTCCAGGATCACAGCACTCGACACTGGCTTCATCTCGGGGCAAAACCCAAAGCCCCGGTTGGTACTTCTCACACTCAATGCGCACACCGGACCTTGGTTGGTCCAGCTGGCAATCATCGTCGGTCTGCCAGACAGGGTTGCGCCTCTTCTCTTCCCCTGCTCCTGGAAAAAGGATTGGACATCCTTTCTTTGGAGGATTTTCCCCACCTGGACGCTGGCTGTCCGCCTGTGGCCGCCCCTCCTCCTCCTTCCTCTCCTTCAGCGGTGGCTCAGGTCCGCAAACCCCGGACAAAGACTACTGTAGGTGTGCCAAATTACACACCAGCTCCAAATAGAAGAGAGCGCATCACCCCGCCTTCACAACAACAACACCCTCGATAAAATTATTCTCTACGTCAGTATCCAGTAATTGGTGACTCAATTATAAGGAATGTCAGAAACAGGTACTGTACCACTTGATTTTTTTCCTGGGGCTAGAGTCTCTGACATTGAGGCTCTTATCCCTGACCTGCTAAATGAATTTCCCCACGTTCAAACTGTCATAGTACATGTTGGATGCAATAACATCCCAGATGATGTGTCGGAGATTTTAAAGAGTGACCTCAGGAGCCTTCTATCCACTCTTATGAACTGTGGCAGATGTGCGTTTATCTCTGGGCCTTTGGCACCTCTCAGACGAGGCTGCAATTATTTTAGCAGAACTCTTAGTCTTAATACTTGGTTGTGTTTTACTTGTCCTATTTTTAACATTGGTTTTGTAGACAATTTTAACTTGTTTTGGAACTGCCCATCACTTATGAGGCCTGATGGCATCCACCCAAATAGACTTGGTGCACGTGTTTTAAGAGTTCTAATCTGTTCTATTCCATTCAGTGTTTTTTTGGTACAGTGGCTGAAACTTGGTGTGTTTACTCACTCTGAAGCTCCTGGGTCTGTCAATCAGCCTTTTTTTGATTCTGTTTCCACTTCTCATATTAATCCCATTAATCCAAATAATCTCCACTGTTTGGATAAGCCTTCGATTTATAACCCTACAGAGAATGTGTCTGTCTCCTGTTACCCAAAATATTATAACCCAAGAAAAATACAACACAACCTGATAAATACACATCTTTCTGCAGCTCCTCCTCATCCACCACCACCCAACTTTGCCCGTCTTCTCCCTTAGAGAACCTTTCTCTGCTCCCCCCAAAGTTAATAAAAATAGAATGCATAAACATCCCAGAGTGATTAAACAAAATGTTGGTAAAATTCACATCAAACCTCAAGTCTCGAAATTTAATAATTTGGCCTCTGTTCCTCCCCAAAATTTAAAAATTAAATGTGGTTTATTAAATATTAGATCTCTAACTCCCAAGTCTCTTCTAGTCCATGATCTATTAATCGATCATCAGATCGATTTATTATCCCTCACAGAGACTTGGCTTGGGCATGTCACGCCACGCCGCTCATCAACGGCGCCACCTGCTCACACACCTGTCAGTCATCAGCGGCGAGGGATATAAGCCGCCTCGCCCTGAGCTTCGGTCTGAAGCCGTAGACTTCATTTCCCTTTCATGGGCTTCTACCACATTCTCTTCAGCATCCTCGTTACCGGTAAGAAGATCACTTACCTCATCTTTCCAGTCTGCTCCCCTGTGCACAGGTGGATTCCTCGGCGGCGGACTATCCCGTCCCTCGTCTCTCCTCGCTGCTGCACCGAGCCCTGCAGGTGGCTGTCTCCCGGGCTTCCATCCTTGAAGTGCCAGCCATCTGTCCTAAACAAGTAAGCTTCTCTCCCTCGCCTATTCTCCTCCTGTGTTGGTGTGTGCTCATCACCCTGTGTCTGATTCCTCCCATAGGGTTGCCGGCTGAACGGTCTCCTGCCTCTGGGTCCGAAGCAGACGCCACCACCAACACATTAACATTCCGCAGACACGCACCCAAACATCCTTGTTGTTAATAAACGGTTTGAACTACTCTGAGCCTGTGTGTGTGCGTCTCCTGGGCCGAACGTTATGTCAGTACGGCTTTAGCAGAGTGGCTCGGCAGACGGCGGGCTCGCACACCGGTTTACCATCCTCGAGGCTCGGGTGGATCAGATTGTTTATCAGCAACAGGTGGTTCTTAATCAATTATTAGAATTAACTAACCGATTGAACCGCTTGGACCCCCAACAGCCGTTCCCCCCGACTCGCCAGGGTGGCGCGGCTCCTGCTGTTCCAGCGGCCCTCCAGCCGGCTCCAGTGGCACCGGTTCGGCTCACACCGATTCCGACCCCCGCCCGCTTTAGCGGTAAGCTCGGCGGAGCGCGGGGGTTCATTATGCAGTGTGAGTCCGTGTTCCACCGTGTGCCCGGAGATTTTCCCTCGGATCACAGCCGAATTGGTTACATAGGGAATCTTCTGGAGGGGCGTGCGTTAACTTGGACCAACGCCGTAATGGCGAGGCCCAGTTATGCCACCCTCACCTATGACCAATTCGTGAGGCGCTTTCTGGAGGTCTTTGACCACTCTCAAACCGAGACGGTCCAGGTCGATCGGCTTCTCGCTCTCCAGCAGGGAAGCCGGTCGGCAGCGGACCACTCGGTCGACTTCCGGGTAGCGGCGGAGGAATTGGGCTGGGAGGAACGCTCCCTCTGTGGCCTGTTCCTCCGCAGCCTCAATAGTGATCTGAGGGATGAACTGGCTGGTCGGGATATCCCTGGGACGCTAGCGGAGCTGACGTCCTTAGCGGTAAGTTTGGATAACAGGCTGCGCGAGCGCTCCTCGGGGCGGAAGTCTTCTTCTTCTCGCCCTCGTGGAGCCTCGCCGCACCTGTTCCAAGCTCGCCCCCTGGCGGCACCGCCAGCATCGTGCCCCGAGGAGTCGGAGCCGATGGTGACGGGCTGGACCAAACTTTCCCCTGTGGAGAAACAACGCCGCCGTGAGTTGGGCCTCTGCATGTATTGCGGAGGTGACAAACACACCGTGGAGCGTTGTCCACGGAAAGCCAGTCGGTGGGGTCCGGGAGTCACTGTTGGGGGCCTCGCGGACGTCAATCGGTTAGGATCACTCACCCAATTGAAGCTGCCCATCCGTTTCTGCCATAACCCCACTGGGCACCTCACCCACGCACTGGTGGATTCGGGCGCAGAAGGCAGCTTCATTTCACAAAGCCTGGCAACCCGATTGGGCATCCGCTGCCAGGCACTCAACACTCCCATCTCCCTAGTCCACCTCTCCCGTGCCTCCCTTGGGAGAGTGACACATCAAACTGTCCCCGTATCGGTCATCATCTCGGGAAACCACCGGGAGGAGATGACCTTCTACGTCCTCCCTAACTCTGTGTCGCCCGTCATCCTGGGGTATCCCTGGCTCCGTCTTCACAACCCGGTCCTGGATTGGAGATCAGCTGGGGTATCGGCATGGAGTACATTCTGCCTGGGCACCTGCCTCCAGTCCGCTGCCTGCTCGCCGTCCGCTCCTCCCCCCGCGACGGACGCTGCACCCCCGGACCTGTCCCTGGTGCCTCCGGAGTTTCACGACCTGGGTATGGTGTTCAGTAAAGCAAAGGCTATGTCTCTTCCCCCCTCATCGGCCCTACGACTGTGCCATCAACCTCCGCCAGGGGGCTCCGTTACCTTCTGGTCGGCTCTACAGCCTGTCAGCGCCGGAGAAGGAGACGATGAACACATATCTGAAGGAGTCATTAAACGCTGGGATAATCCGCCCATCATCGTCACCCGTGGGGGCAGGGTTCTTCTTCGTGGGAAAAAAGGATGGGTCCCTCCGCCCTTGCATCGACTACCGGGCCCTCAATGATATCACGGAGAAGGACCGTTACACCCTGCCCCTCATGGACACTGCCTTCCACTCCCTCCAGGGGGCGACCTGGTTCACCAAGCTGGATCTACGCAGCGCTTACCACCTCGTCCGGATCCGGGAGGGAGATGAGTGGAAGACAGCCTTCCGTACCCCGAACGGCCACTTTGAGTACCTGGTCATGCCGTTCGGGTTGACCAACGCTCCAGCCGTCTTTCAGCGCCTTATAAATGACGTCCTCCGGGACTTTATTGGCCTTTTCGTGTTCGTCTACCTGGACGATATTCTCATCTTCTCCAAGTCCAGGGACAAGCACCAGGTCCACGTGAGGCGGGTCCTCCAAAGACTGCTGGAGAATCGTCTGTACGTGAAGGCAGAAAAATGTGAATTTTACGCCAGAACTACGTCCTTCCTGGGGTTTATCATCGCCCACGACAAGGTGCTCCCAGACCCAGAGAAGGTGAAAGCGGTGGTGGAGTGGCCAACACCTGCATCTCGGAAGCAAGTGCTGCAACAGTTCGTTGGCTTCGCCAATTTCTACCGCCGCTTTGTCCCCAACTTCAGCTCCATCGTTGGGCCACTGACCCGCCTCACGTCCCCGAAGGTCCCGTTCCGGTGGACCGAAGAGGTCGCTGCCGCCTTTAAGGCGCTGAAGGCGGAGTTCTCCTCCTCCCGGGTCCTTCGCCAGGTCGACCCCGCGCTGCAGTGCATCGTTGAGGTGGACGCCTCGGACACGGGAGTGGGAGCAGTGCTGTCCCAGCGGTCACCGGACGATGGCGCCAAACAACCGTGCGCCTTCTTCTCCCGGCGCTTGTCCCCGGCGGAGAGGAACTACGATGTGGGGGACAGAGAGCTCTTGGCCATCAAGCTCGCCCTGCAGGAGTGGCGCCACTGGCTAGAGGGGGCGAACCTGCCGTTTGTGGTCCTCACGGACCACAAGAACTTGGAATATTTACGATCTGCCAAGCGCCTGAACGCCCGCCAGGCGCGCTGGTCTCTGTTCTTCGCCAGGCTCCAATTTTCTATCACCTTCAGGCCTGGCTCTAAGAACGGCCTGCCTGACGCCCTCTCTAGGCAGTTCACTCCCGTGGAATCGGAGGAGACGCCCCACTCCATCCTGCCCAGGTCGTGCGTCGTGGGAGCCATCTCGTGGGATATCGAGGCCAAGATCCGGAAGGCACAGGAGGTGGAACCTGATCCTGGCGGCGGACCGGAGGGAAGACTGTTCGTCCCATCTGCGGTCCGAGGAGAGGTCATCCACTGGCTCCACACCTCCCGGCTCACCTGTCATCCCGGCACCTCCCGGATGATCAGCCTCCTCCAACGGTCTTTTTGGTGGCCAGGCCTGCGGAGGGATGCAGCCCGCTACGCCCGGGCTTGCCCAGTCTGTGCCACCAGCAAGTCAGGAAATGCCCCTCCAGCGGGTCTGCTCCAGCCTCTGCCCGTCCCCGGCAGGCCCTGGTCGCACATCGCACTGGATTTCGTCACCGGACTCCCCGTTTCCAACTCCTTTAACACCATCCTGACCATCGTGGACCGTTTGTCCAAGGCGGCACACTTCCCCTGCGAGGTCTTCCTACCGCCCTGGAGACGGCGGGCCTCCTCATCCAACACGTGGTCAGGCTGCACGGGATTCCGGTGGACGTGGTCTCGGACCGGGGTCCCCAATTTTCATCCGAGGTTTGGAAGTCCTTTTGCAACGCCATTGGAGCCAAGGTGAGCCTCTCCTCCGGCCATCACCCCCAGTCTAACGGGCAGTGTGAGAGGACCAATCAGGAGCTGGAGGCTGCGCTCCGCTGTGTTGCAAGATCCAAGCCGACGTCATGGAGCAACCATCTCGCCTGGGTGGAGTACGCCCACAACACCGCCCGCTCTTCTGCAACGGGGATGTCCCCCTTCAAGGTGTCCCTGGGTTACGACCCCCCGCTGCTTCCAGCGCAGGAGAGCGAGGTAACTGTCCCGTCAGTTAGGGCGCACCTGAGGCAGTTCCGCTCCACCTGGGCCGCCGCGCGTCATGCGCTTTTACGCACAGCGGAGCGCAACAGGACCGTGGCGGACCGGCACAGACGACCTGCCCCAGCGTACAGAGTTGGGCAACTTGTCTACGTTTCCACCCAGGACGTCACCCTAAAAGGCGAGAGGAGAAAGCTGGCACAGCGCTTCATGGGTCCCTTTCCCATCACCCGGATCATCAACCCGGTGGCTGTGCGCGTGGCTATTCCCCCCTCCCTCCGCATCCATCCCACTTTCCACGTGTCGAAGGTGAAGCTGACAGTTACCGACCCCCTTTGCCCTCCTCCTGCAGCGCAACCCGCACCCCGGATGGTTGGTGGCCATCCGGCCTGGTCCGTCTCCTCCATCCTGGACTCCCGGCGCCGGGGTCGTGGGTTGCAATACTTGGTGGACTGGGAGGGCTATGGGCCCGAGCATCGACAGTGGGTGCCCCCGTCGTTTGTGTTGGACCCATCGCTCATCGCGGACTTCCACCGAGCGCACCCGGATAAGCCATCGCCAGGAGGCGCTGCTAGAGGGGGGAGTACTGTCACGCCGCGCCGCTCATCAACGGCGCCACCTGCTCACACACCTGTCAGTCATCAGCGGCGAGGGATATAAGCCGCCTCGCCCTGAGCTTCGGTCTGAAGCCGTAGACTTCATTTCCCTTTCATGGGCTTCTACCACATTCTCTTCAGCATCCTCGTTACCAGTAAGAAGATCACTTACCTCATCTTTCCAGTCTGCTCCCCTGTGCACAGGTGGATTCCTCGGCGGCGGACTATCCCGTCCCTCCTCTCTCCTCGCTGCTGCACCGAGCCCTGCAGGTGGCTGTCTCCCGGGCTTCCATCCTTGAAGCGCCAGCCATCTGTCCTAAACAAGTAAGCTTCTCTCCCTCGCCTATTCTCCTCCTGTGTTGGTGTGTGCTCATCACCCTGTGTCTGATTCCTCCCATAGGGTTGCCGGCTGAACGGTCTCCTGCCTCTGGGTCCGAAGCAGACGCCACCACCAACACATTAACATTCCGCAGACACGCACCCAAACATCCTTGTTGTTAATAAACGGTTTGAACTACTCTGAGCCTGTGTGTGTGCGTCTCCTGGGCCGAACGTTATGTCAGGGCAAGATGATTATGTTGGTTTGAATGAATCAACTCCCTCTGGTTATTTAAACTGTCATAACCCCATAGGTTCTGGTCGTGGAGGTGGAGTGGCGGCAATTTTCCACTCTAAATTACTAGTTAATGTCAAGCAAAAATCATGTTTTAATTCCTTTGAGGGCCTGGTCCTCAGTGTGGGGCATGTTGGCCATCTTGGCTTGAACCCGATTCTCTTTGCCATAGTTTACCATCCTCCATTGGCCTACTCAGAGTTTCTATCCAAATTTGCTGAATTTTTTTTTTTTTCCACAATATCTTTATTGAACCTTTTTTTTTTTTAACAAACATGATACAAACAATCAAACACTAACACTAAAGTACTACAAAAAAAAAAAATGCACTAAAAACACCAACAACCACCAACAAAATCAAGTCTTCAACAATGCTCCTCTGTTTAGTCTAGACAATCCAATACATTAGTATACATATTATGTTCACCAGTTTGGAATTTACAAGGTCCACACACATCATTCACCTTCTTCTTCAAGAGTTATGTTTAAATTTTTTACATAATCAATAAAAGGTCTCCATATATTCTCAAACACAATTTCCTTTGATTTCAGTATATATGTTATTCTTTCTAATGGAAGGTTTGTTAACATCTGTCTTAACCACTGAGTCACATCTGGTCTATGAGTCTTTTTCCATAATAGTGCAATACATTTTTTGGCATTAAGCAAACTGAGGTCTATGAATGTTCTTTCACTTTTATTAAAATTATGCTTTTCTGGGTACAGACCCAACAAAAACAGTTTAGGATTCAATATGATTTGTTTTGAGATTATTTTTTCAATTGTTACCCTCACCTCTTCCCAAAACATTCTTATTAATCTACATTCCCATAAACAATGAAATAGGGTTCCTTTACTTTCCATGCATTTTGTGCATGTATCTGGTATATTTTTGTTGTATCTATTTAACTCCTCCGGTGTAACATACATCCGCATTAACCATTTGAAATGTATCAATTTAAGGCGTGCATTTATTGATTTGGTTTGAGCTTCTGTACAAGCCAATTCCCATTGTTCCTCTGAAATTTCAATTTGCAGATCTTCTTTCCAGTAGTTTAATCTTTTCAGTGAATTTTCACTTGAAGATAGTGTCAATGAGTTATAAAACTCTGAAATAATACCCTTTCTTTTACTATCTTTCATCATCATTTTTTCCAAGGATGAATAAATAGGTCGAGTGAGAGCTTTATTTTGATTTGATCGAATAAAGTTTCTAAGTTGAAGATATTTAAAAAAATGTGTTCTATTGAGATTAAATTTGATCCTCAGCTCTTCAAAAGACATTATGTTGTCTGCACATGGCAAATATAAATCCTGAATCTTTTGTATCCCTTTTAAATTCCATACTTTAAATACAGCGTCCGCTCTCCCTGGTTTAAAATATTGATTACCCCATATTGGACTAAATTGTGACAATAACTGTGGTTCTTTTAAATAGTTTTTAGCTTCACACCATATTTTGATCATATGCTTTACAAATGGATTTTTAACTTGTTTTTGTAATTTTTTTGCCGAATCTGAGTATATGAATATGGGAAGAGGTAAAGGTAAATTGTATGATTCCATTTCAGTCCAGTGAGGGAGATCATTTGATGAAAAATAATATGTCATAGACCTCAGTTGTGCCGACCAATAATACAACATAAAATTTGGACATTTCAGACCTCCACGATCAAATGGTAAATATAATAAAGACAAACGTAATCTAGCCCTCCTGTTGTTCCATATAAATTCCACTAACTTTTTTTTTATTCTTGAGAATAGATCTAAAGGTGGTGATAAGGGAATGTATTGAAATAAATAAAGTATTTTAGGTAAAATATTACTTTTAAGTATATTGATTCTCCCGATCATCGACATTGGTAGTGACATCCATCTCTGAGTTAACTCATTGATATCTGACATTAAGGCTTCATAGTTGACACTGGCGACTGATTCTAGCTTAGGCATAATTTGGATTCCTAAATATTTAAACTGATTTACAACATTGAATTGATTTACCTCAGGGGCTGGGTAATTTCTCTGGGTCTCATTTAGCATTAATATTGAAGATTTAGTTTTATTTATTTTATATCCTGATATTTCCCCAAAATTCTTTATTAAATTCAACAAGGTTGGAATTGATTTTTTTAGATTCGACATAAACAAAATTATATCATCGGCGTACAGGGAGATTTTATGTTCTGTTGGTCCAACTTTAATTCCATATATTTGTGAATGTAAACGTATCGCTATCGCTAAAGGTTCAATTGCCATAGTAAACAGTAAAGGTGAAAGTGGACAGCCTTGTCGACATCCTCTATTGATTTTTATTGGTTTTGAAATATTGTTATTTGTTAGGATTTCTGCTGTAGCATTATTGTATATTATTTGAACCCATTTTATGAAATTATTTCCAAGTCCAAACCTTTGTAGGACTTCAAAAAGAAAGGGCCATTCAACTCTATCAAAGGCCTTTTCGGCGTCCAATGATAGGAGAGCTGTATCCGGTGCTTCTTTATTAAAATAAATAATATTAAATAGTCTTCTTACATTATGGAAGCCTTGTCTACCCTTTATAAAGCCATTCTGATCTCGATTAATAATATTTGGTAAAATTTCTTGTATTCGTCTTGCTAAAATTTTACAGATTATCTTAAGGTCGGCGTTTAATAGGCTTATTGGTCTCATATTTTCACATTTATTAGAGGGCTTACCTGGTTTTGGCAGCAGTATAATTAAGGCATTATTTATGTATGATGGTAAATTATTATTTTGAAATGCTTCTAAAACCATTTCCAAAAAAGGTTTTATTAATTTATTCTTAAATTTTTTATAAAGGTCAACTGGAAGACCATCTGGTCCTGCACTTTTTCCTATATTATCAATGGCTAGCCCAACTTCTTCTTGACTAATTTTAGACTCCAATATCTCCGTTTTCATTTGGAATACACGGTATAGATAGTTTGTTCAAAAACCCATTTAGTTTTGTTAAATCAGGTTCATTTTTGGTATCATATAATTTTTCATAGTAATCTCTAAAGGCTCTATTAATTTCTAAAGGATCTATAACTACCTGTCCGTTACTTATAATACTGGTTATTGGTGTTTTAATTTCCAATTGTTTAATCTGCCATGCTAATAATTTTCCTGATTTTTCACCTTGTTCATAAAAAGATTGTTTCAATCTTAGAAGACTCGAGGCAGCTCTATTCGCTGATTTTTTGTCGTATTCAGCTCTCAAAATCAGTAATTCATTCTCCAACCTTGGATCTCTTCCTGCATACACTTTTTCCTGAAGACTTTTTATTTTATGTTCCAATTTAGCTCTCTCCTCTCGAGTCTTCTTAGATTTTGATCCTGTATAACTAATAATATGTCCCCTAATAAAAGCTTTGAAAGCCTCCCACTTTACACATGCTGATGTTTGTGTAGTATTGATGTCAAAGAACTCGTCTATCTGTTTTTCTATATACTTGACAAATTCCTCATCCTGAAGCCATTTATGCTGAAATTGCCATCTGCCTGATTCCTTTGTCAATTTTTTATCTACATATATTAGACAACAGGGTGCATGATCAGAGATCACGATGTTATCATAAAAGCAGTTTTGAATCTTGGACCTTAATTCTGTGGAAATCAAAAAATAATCAATACGTGAGAATGTCTTGTAGGTACTGGAATAACAAGAATAGGCTTTAACTTGTGGTTTCATTTCTCTCCATATATCTAACAATCTCAATTCTTTCATAAAATGATTAATAGTCATCCTACATCCAATGTGCGTACAATCCAGTCCTGTTGATCTATCCACACCTGGATTCAATGTACAATTAAAATCCCCTGCTATTATATGTTGCCCTGTAAGTGATGATAAGATGAGAAATAAATTAGCAAAGAACTTCTGATCATCTATATTGGGACCATATAAGTTCACAAGATTTATATTTTCTAATAGCAAAGAACCTTGAATGATTACATATCTTCCAAATTTGTCTCCAATTACATTTTTCACTTGAAAAGGAACTGATTTATGTATGAGAGTCATAACTCCCCTGGCTCGGGATGAAAATGAAGAGGTGAATACACTTCCCTGCCATCTACTCCTAATTCTTTTAACATCCTCCTCTATCAGATGAGTTTCTTGGAAAAACACAATTCTTGAACCCATGTCCTTTATTTTATTCATAACTTGTTTAAGTTTTTTTAAATTTTGTAGACCTCTGCAATTCCATGAAGTTAAATTAAGATTAACACTTTGGTGCATGATCAATAGAGAGTTTGGGATTACCTTGCAGTGTAAACATGCTCATACAGAGAAGCAAAAACATGAGTGGTTGAACATTCATCCTACAAACTACACACAAACAAATTTCCCCTTCCCACACTTGTGGCAAACCCCCCAAAATCAAAAGAAAAATTCTGTCTCCCGATATAGCCATCGACCGTTCCACACCCACGGGGAACAGCCTAAGCCACTCCTTCTTCATCCTCCCAATCACCCTAACTCTACTGCTTTTAATGACGTAACATTAACTCTCCTCTGTAGTTTTCCAACTTAACTCCAAAATTTTTAACAACTTTGTACATCATAGTTTTTTTTTTTTGTTTTGTTTTTGTTTTGTTTTTTTAATATATAATACAATCTATATTTTGTAAACTTACTATTTACTTCAAGTCAGTCAGATGCCTGTGCAAATGCTTAATTATTCTACCTTATATTTTGTTCATGCTTAGCTCCCACCAGTCTCTTCTTCTTCTTTGATCTTTTTGATGAACTCCTGCGCCTCCTCTGGGGTCTTGAAGATGTGGGTTCTGCCCTCATACGTGGTCAGCAGTCTCGCAGGATAGATTACACCATGACGAATCCCAAGGTTGCGCAGCTCCTTACGTACGGGATCAAACTGCTTCCTCAATTGCTGGATTCCTGTGGCCAAATCTGGGTAGAACCGCACCTGCTGGTCCTGGTGTTTAATCTCTCCTTTAGCACGTGCAGCGTTGAAGATCTTCATCCTGTCTCTGTTGCTAAGAAACTTCATAATTAAGGTCCTCGGCGGTCCCTTATCTCTCCGTGGGCCAATGCGATGTGCTTTTTCCAGAACCACTGCTGATTGCAACTCCTCGCTGCCCAGCACCTCCGGAATCCACTTTTCCAGAAAGGAACATACGTCCCGACCTTCTGATTCCTCTGGAAGACCCACCAGCCTCAAATTATTCTGTCTCGACCGAGATTCCAAATCCAAAATATTATCTTCCAGAGATTTATTTTTTTTTTCCAAAGTGCGCACCTTTAATTGAAGACGGGTGACGTCATCTTCAGCACTAGCGAGACGGAGCTCCATCTGCGCCGTTCGTTCTACACAGTCACCCAATTCCTTTCTTATTCCTTCCAACGCTGTCATAATCCCATCAAATCTAGAGGAAAAGTCCGCTCTCATTGAACTCATGGCAGCCATCAGCGCATCTGCGCCTCCCCGCGCAGACATCGCACCGTTGCCAGCCTCCTCCGCCATATATGGAGTTTTGTTTGCTGCGTCACAGACCTGAAAGTCCGTTAATTTGGACTGTTTCGGCGGCTCGCTTTTTCCTTTTCCTGGTTTTCCAGCCTTAGGCTTCGCCGACATATCCTCGCCCAAATGCTGAGATACGTTCTGTCCCAAATGAGAGAGTTATTTGCCGATTTTTTTTCTCCAGGAGCAGAGCAGAGCGAGACACGTCCGTCCTACGTGGCAGCCATAACCGGAAGTCAAATTTGCTGAATTTTTAGCTGATTTAGTGCTGAAATCAGATAGAATAATTATCGTAGGGGACTTTAATATACAGTGGGGCAAAAAAGTATTTAGTCAGCCACCAATTGTGCAAGTTCTACCACTTAAAAGATGAGCGAGGTCTCCAATTTTCATCATAGGTATACCTCAACTATGAGAGACAAAATGAGAAAAAAAAATTCAGAAAATCACATTGTCTGATTTTTAAAGAATTTATTTGCAAATTATGGTGGAAAATAAGTATTTGGTCACCTACAAACAAGCAAAATTTCTGGCTCTCACAGACCTGTAACTTCTTCTTTAAAAGGCTCCTCTGTCCTCCACTTGTTACCTGTATTAATGGCACCTGTTTGAACTTATCAGTATAAAAGACAACTGTCCACAACCTCAAACAGTGAGACTCCAAACTCCACTATGGCCAAGACCACAGAGCTGTCAAAGGACACCAGAAACAAAATTGTAGACCTGCACCAGGCTGGGAAGACTGAATCTGCAATAGGTAAGCAGCTTGGTGTGAAGAAATCAACTGTGGGAGCAATTATTAGAAAATGGAAGACATACAAGACCACTGATAATCTCCCTCCATCTGGGGCTCCATACAAGATTGACCCATGGGGTCAAAATGATCACGAGAACGGTGAGCAAAAATCCCAGAACCACACAGGGGGACCTAGTGAATGACCTGCAGAGAGCTGGGACCAAAGTAACAAAGGCTACCATCAGTAACACACTACGCCGTTAGGGACTCAAATCCTGCAGTGCCAGACGTGTCCCCCTGCTTAAGCCAGTACATGTCCAGGCCCATCTGAAGTTTGCTAGAGAGCATTTGGATGATCCAGAAGAGGACTGGGAGAATGTCATATGGTCAGATGAAACCAAAATAGAACTTTTTGGTAAAAACTCAACTTGTCGTGTTTGGAGGAGAAAGAACACCATACCTACTGTGAAGGATGGGGGTGGAAACATCATGCTTTGGGGCTGTTTTTCTGCAAAGGGACCAGGACGACTGATCCGTGTAAAGGAAAGAATGAATGGGGCCATGTATCGTGAGATTTTGAGTGAAAACCTCCTTCCATCAGCAAGGGCATTGAAGATGAAACGTGGCTGGGTCTTTCAGCATGACAATGATCCCAAACACACTGCCCGGGCAACGAAGGAGTGGCTTCGTAAGAAGCATTTCAAGGTCCTGGAGTGGCCTAGCCAGTCTCCAGATCTCAACCCCATAGAAAATCTTTGGAGGGAGTTGAAAGTCCATATTGCCCAGCGACAGCCCCAAAACATCACTGCTCTAGAGGAGATCTGCATGGAGGAATGGGCCAAAATACCAGCAACAGTGTGTGAAAACCTTGTGAAGACTTACAGAAAACATTTGACCTCTGTCATTGCCAACAAAGGGTATATAACAAAGTACTGAGATGAACTTTTGTTATTGACCAAATACTTATTGTCCACCATAGTTTGCAAATAAATTCTTTAAAAATCAGACAATGTGATTTTCTGGATTTTTTTTTTCTTATTTTGTCTCTCATAGTTGAGGTATACCTATGATGAAAACTGGAGACCTCTCTCATCTTTTAAGTGGTAGAACTTGCACAATTGGTGGCTGACTAAATACTTTTTTACCCCACTGTACATGTTGATGTAGAGAGTGACTGTCTTAATAAGGCATTCAATTCAGTTTTAGACTCAATGAGGTTTTCCCATAAAGCAGAAAATTCTACCCATTATCTCCACCATACATTGGACCTTGTTTTGACTTAATGGTATAGATATATAAAATCTGGTAGTGTCTCCCCATAATCCTGTACTGTCAGACCATTGTCTGTTAACCTTTGATTTCACTATTTATGATTATTTGACTCCTAAAGAAAAATACTACTACAGCAGATGTCTTTCAGATGGCGTTGTTATCAAATTTTTGCAGACTGTCTCCTCTATACCTTGTGTAGCATCATCGTCTCCTCAAACCAAGACAGAAGATCACTTCTCTCCATTTTACAGGAATGTCACTTTATTCCTTCTACAGGAATACCACTCTTCTGCATTCTACAGGAATATCACTGGCTTTCATAGTGACTACACTCATCCCGGTCTGACCCAAAGATGTTTTCCCAGGACCCCAATGTAAACAGTTGCCTCTTGCAGAGATTGTAAGGATCAGAATTTGCTTTTAAAGGCTCAAAGGAACATAAAACTCGGGAGACCAGACCTCCAACGTGAACACTGCATTTGGATAACATCCTCCTTTACAGGAAACCAATGCTCTTAAAAGGGTCATCAACGGCTTAATCAGACAGGTTTATAACCCCCCCCCCCCCCGATGTTTTCCAGATTATCTCTTCCAGATACCATGGACCTAAAAGAAATAATCTACAGCTCAACAGTACCTCCCAGCGGATACCTACGAAATGTGTTTCAGTATATAGGATGACTTTTTAATTTGTTCTTAACATTAAGTTTCTTTCAGCTTATCCTCTTCTCCCCTGGATCCTAAGGACACTGAAAATCATCCCTTTTTTATCACCAACCATGGTTTGCTGTACTACATTAAGCTTTGATCTAAATATGAATGCATGTATTATAATTATGTATAAGAAATGTTATATTCATGAGTGTTATTCAAACAAAAGTAATATTAGAGTAATGGTATAAATGCATGATCACCAAATATTAGCCAAGTCATTTAATTTAGTTAGATCTTATATTGAGCACCTAATTTCATAAGAACTGACTGTTGATTTTTCTCTGCAATTTCATGGGATGGTGTCTTCATTTGATTGGCTGCTCTCAAACAAAGAAATGTTCTCACATTGGATAGCAGCCATTTCAAACTGCTTTTGATAAAGTCAATTGGTCAGTCTTGCGATCAGCATCACAAGTTTATGACCAGGCGGGGTCATTTAAAAAGTAGTAGAAGCTGCCTTGCATGTAAGTTAAGTTGCAGTTATGTGAGGGAGAACAAGAGAAGATCAAAGATGAAAGAAAAGTTAAGTCAGGAGAGCAAAAGAAACACCTACACAGAGACAAGCTATGCAGTTAAAAGGCTAAGTTAGAATTAGAAACACAGAAAAGAAGAAAGAAAGAGATTTTGAGAAAGATTAGGAACTAAGTTAAGATTAAAGAAGCAGAACAGTAATCTTGATCTCAGAGGAAGATTTTATTCCACCGTTTCAAGGTCCCGTGTAGTTTTATTTTATCTAAATTGTTCTGTGTGAAGTTTGTCAAATCCTGCGTTAGTTTTTCTGGTTACTGAGGAGAAATCACCTTTTTACTTTAGAGCTCGCTTTCTCCGAGAATCGAATTCTCAAACTTTTTCCTTCACCTCAGAAGCCATTCTTATCCTAGTAAATGTTTTTCTCATTTTTTTATGACTTTTCACGCCATTAAAGTGGACCTTTAATTTTCCTAATTTAAAGTGAACAGAAACTGTGTTTTTTGGACTCTCTTTCCGGCCTCATACCTGCCTGACTGAGAAGTGGTTCCTTCAGTTTTGGGTCTATCCCGCTACAAGAGACTTTACCTATTCGGCTGGACTCGTTTCCAAGGACTTTTTCACGCTGCTCGGGGACGATTACTCTGCTGCCCTCGTCCTGAACGAGCCCCCGGCTGAGTCAACACTTCTGACGGCTGTGAGGAAGCATCGCAGCAGCCGCTTCCTCCCAATGTCCCGACCCTAAACTCAGCCGGTACCGACCCGCTGAACACGTGGACCTTCAGCTGTCTTGTGAGTGAGGCTCATTTTACTATCTGCTGGGTTAAAACGTGATGTCCGAACAATTAAATTACAATTGAATATAGCCCGTATTTCAGGGCTCAATTAGTCTCTCAGCCACAGGATAAAGTTGTAAACTGAAGGAAGACTCTTAGTCATTTTTAAGTAACTGCCCTTAATTTTTGTAGATTAATTCAGAAGTCATTTTTAGATAATTAGCTTATGAATTTTCTCCATAAAATTGCGTTGCTGTGTTAGACATCTCAGCCATCATTTACCGTTGAAACATAAGTCTGGTTCCTCCTTGGTTCTACAGAGGTGTAACGCTGGATTTTACATTCAGGAATCCAATAACAGTGGATGTGATATCGTACGCTGTTATCATTTGAATCTGTTTATCCATCATTTGAATGCCATATCATGTAACCTGAATGAGTTTAATAAAAGGGTGAATGAGAGAAGTTGAAGAGTTTTCCTTTCACATATATCTGTTTCCTAATCACGGCAGGAAAAGAACTCACTGAAACTTTGAGACTGATTCATTAAGTAATTGAAGGTACAAAATTAATTAACATTAAAGTTAATATTATTGTCCATTGTGACTGGTGCCCCTTTTACGAGTGCTTTTATTTAATTTAGCGGGTGTAGAAGTGAAGGTTTAACTCCACCCCCTTTCACACCCACTATTAAATAAAATAAATAATTCCTGTACCTTATGACAAATATTTTATTATACAATTGCCTTACACTTGGGTCAACACAATGGAAATAAACGATGGAGAGCCTGCTCCTTTCATAATTGATAGCATGGTAGCTATTGTTACAGCCTCTCTGCCTCGGACTCTAGATTTGGTGGCCCCTTTAAAAAAGAAAAAGTCTAACCAGAGATTTCTAACCCCTTGGTTTAACTCAAACTTGTAGCTTAAAACAGAAGACTTGTCAATTGGAAAGGAAACGGCGTTCTACTAATTTAGATCAATTCTATTTAGCGTGGAGAAATCATCTCTTAATTTATAAAAAAATCTCTTAGAAAAGCTACATCAAGTTATTATTCTGCATTAATAGAAGCGAATAAGAATAACCCCAGGTTTCTTTTCAACACTATAGATAGGCTGACAAAGAGTCAGGACTCGGTCAATCCTCACATCCCCCCTAAGCTTTCTAGTCAGGACTTTCTGAACTTTTTCAATCATAAAATTTTATCTATTAGAGATAAAATCAGTCAGATTCTTCCTACCGTAAACTCAAGTACATTAACTACTACAACTCCCTCAATTGATATCTTTAGATAAGTTTACTCCAATTGACCTCTTACCGAGTTGGATAAAATAATCTCAACTAAGCCTTCATCTTGCCTTTTGGACCCTATTCCTACCAGGTTATTTAAAATTGTCTTCCCAATTATTGGTAGCTGTATTCTTCATATAATTAATTCTTCTTTAACTCTGGGTTATGTACCACTGGCATTTAAAAATTGCTGTAATTAAACCCTTATTCAAAAAGCCGACGCTCGATCCAGGAGTTTTGGTTAACTATCAACCAATCTCTAATCTGTCTTTCATTTCAAAAATCTTGGAAAGAGTTGTTGTCGTGCAATTGTTTGACCACTTGCAGGGAGTTGGTTAGTTTGACAAGTTTCAATCTGGGTTCAGAATTCATCAAAGCACTGAAACTGCCTTAGTGAAGGTCACTAATGACCTCCTTATCGCATCTGATAATGGACTTGTTTCTGTTCTTGTCCTTTTAGATCTTAGTGCAGCCTTTGACACTATCGATTATGCCATTCTACTTGATAGATCAGAACACTATGTTGGACTAAATGGAACTCTGCTGCAGTGGTTTAGATCTTATTTGTCCGATAGATTTCAGTTTGTTCACATCAATGATGAATTTTCTTCCAACTCTAAGCTCAGTCACGGAGTTCCACAGGGATCTGTGTTAGGCCCTACTCTTTTTAGTTTATATATGCTTCCGTTAGGCAATATCATGAGAAAGCACTGTATACATTTTCATTGTTACGCAGACGACACACAACTATATCTGTCAATGAAGCCCAATGATTGTAATCAATTAGCCAGCCTGTCTTAAGGATATCAAAGCCTGGATGACTTGTAATTTTCTGCTATTAAACTCAGATAAGACTGAAGTCATTCTTGTTGGCCCAATACACCTTAGAAATTCCTTTCCAAATCATGCTCTTAATTTAGATGCCGCCACTCTCACTCTGAATAGTTCTGTGAGGAACCTTGGAGTTAGTTTTGATCAAGAGCTGTCCGTTAATTCACATATTAAATTTGTTTCTAAGACTGCCTTCTATCATCTGCGCAATATTGCCAAGATTAAGAGCATCTTGTCTCTGAATGATGCTGAGAAACTGATCCACGCCTTTGTCAGCTCTCGATTAGATTATTGTAACTCGTTATTTTCAGGTTGTCCTAAAATATCCTTAAAAATTCTTCAGTTGATCCAAAATGCTGCTGCAAGAGTTCTAACTGGTTCTAAAAAAAAAGAGATCATATCTCCCTGGTTCTGTCCTCCCTTCATTGGCTTCCCACAGAGTTCAGAATTAAGTTTAAAATTCTTCTTCTCACTTTCAAAGCTCTTAATAATCAGGCCCCCTTATATATAAAAGATCTGATATTACCTTACCATCCTAATAGAGCACTACGTTCCCAAAATGCTGGATTACTTGTAATGCCCAGAATCTCCAAAAGTACACTGGGAGGCAGAGCGTTCTGCTATCAAGCTCCTTCTCTGTGGAACCAGTTACCATTCTGGGTCCGGGAGTCAGACTCGGTCTCTATTTTTAAGAACAGGGTAAAGTCCTTCCTTTTTAATATAGCCTACTATTAGGGAGGGATTTTGTGTCTCTTAACCCCGCTTCCGTTTTATGTCTGTCCGCTTCATCCTCTCTATCCCCTCACCCCAAGCCAGTTGCAGCAGATGACTGCCCCTCCCTGAGCCTGGTTCTGCTAGAGGTTTCTTCCTGTAAAATGGGAGTTTTTCCTCTCCACCATCGCTAAGTGCTTGCTCACAGGGGATCGTCTGACTGCTGGGTCTTTTTGAAATTGTGGGGTTTTCTCTGCACTTTATACTGCTATGAGATGACTTCTGTTGTGATGTGGCGCTATATAACTAACTAACTAACTAACTAACCTGCACTTATATAGCGCTTTTCTAGTCACAAAGACCACTCAAAGCGCTTTCATTAATACTAACCCTCTATTCTAAGGGCCTATAGGAAACAGATATCTAGGGACAATTTAGAACAGCCAATTAACCTAACATGCATGTTTTTGGCATGTGGGAGGAAACCGGAGAAATCCCGGAGTAAACCCACGCAACACGGGGAGAACATGCAAACTCCACACAGATCACTGTTGGTCGGGGGCTGGGATCGAACCCACGATCCCACGATCCCCACAATCCCCCGGCCAAGGGTAAACTGTGCTGCCGCAGTGCTAACCACTGCGCCACCGTGCAGCCAAAGCTGAATTGAATTGAAATGAAATTAACTCATATCTCATCCATTGGTACCACTCCTTTAATAGACAGCAACTGGTCAGGGTCAATAACACGTGCTCCTCTCTGCTAAAAACAAGTACGAGTGCCCCACAAGGATGTGTTAGTTCTCCATTTCCTTTCACCATTTACACTAATGACTGTGCCACTCATGTGTCTGACCATTACAGTGTTTCCTCTGGCTTAAAGACCTTGGCACGGTGGCAACACCCCCCCCCCCCCCCCAAGGAGGGGTAAACATACCGGAATATTTTAATTTTATACTATTTATTTCTTTTTTTAAATTTTACACAGTAACGTTGCATATGGAACTTACCATTTGAAGTATTGTACAACCGAGGCTTGAATATTGGGCCACTTGGGGTCCCACCCAGACATCCTGTGTTTAGACTTTTTAGTGGTGTTATCCTTCTCTGCCTGAACATTTTCCTCTCCTTGGCTCCTCTCTTCTGTCTCATCTTGCCCTCTCTGAGCTCTGTCTAATTAGGGTCTGAGCCACTGACAACGTCAGTTGGCAAAAGCCCTATTGTATCTGCTTTGTTATTAGGGCCTGAGCCACTGACAACGTGCTGGCCAATCAAACACAGTGACACCATGGCCATTCAATCAGGTTTTGATACTTTTGGCAGTGTGGGGAGGTGCCAAGTCCTGCTGGAAAATGAAATCAGCTTCTCCAGAAAACTTGTCAGCAGAGGGAAGCATGAAGTGCTCTAAAATTTCCTGGTAGACAACTGCAGTGACTTTGGTCTTGATAAAACACAGTGGACAAACACCAGCAGATGACCTCTGTTCAGATAAAAGTAAATTTTGCATTTGATTTGTAAATCAAAGTCCCAGAATCTGGAGAAAGAGTGGAGAGGCACAGAATCTAAGCTGCTTGAGGTTTAGTCTGAAGTTTCCACAGTCAGTGATGATTTGAGGAACCATGTCATCTGCTGGTGTTGGTCCACTGTGTTTTATCAAGACCACAGTCAATGCAGTCGTCTACCAGGAAATTTTAGAGCACTTCATGCTTCCCTCTGCTGACAAGTTTTATGGAGAAGCTGATTTCATTTTCAAGCAGGACTTGGTACCCCCCCCCCCCACACACACACACACACACACACTGCCAAAAGTATCAAAACCTGGTTCAATGACCATGGCATCACTGTGTTTGATTGGCCAGCAAACTCTCCTGACCTAAACCCCATAGAAATCTATGGAGGATTGTCAAGAGGAAGATGAGAGACACCAGACCCAACAATGCAAACGAGCTGAAGGTCACTATCAAAGCAACCTGGATCTTCATAACACCTCAGCAGAACCACAGGCTGATCACCTCCACGCCACGCCACATTGATACAGTAATTAATTCAAAAGGAGCCCTGACCAAGTATTGAATGTATACATGGACATACTTTTCAGTTGGCCAACATTTCTATTAAAAAACTATTTTTCAAAATTAATTTTATGTAATATTCTAATTTTTTGGGAAACTGAATTTGGGGTTTTCATGGGCTGTAAGCCATAATCATCAAAATTAAAACAAATAAACACTTGAAATATATCCCTCTCTGTGTAATGAATCACTATAATATATGGGTTTGACTTTCTGAAATGAGTGACAAAAAAAATATTGAACTTTTTCATGATATTCTAATTTTTTGAGATGTACCTGTAGGTCATTTTGAGTCAGTGGAACAAATTTATAATTTAGAGGTTCTGATTTTCCTTGTTGTTAGTGGGTCATTAATTGGTGGGACACAGGAAATGGGGCTCATTGCGCATGCAGAGGTTTTCCCGTCAAAAACCATGTGGACCCTGCACAGACGGGAAGAGTGTGCTGCTGCTGTGTGAATCCCCCTGATTAATGCTCGTCTTTCATAGAATAAAGTGTCAGCTGTGAACCCACTGTTTGAGTTATTTCCCTACATAACACAACGCAGATACAGATAACAGTTTCAAGTCTGCTACACAACGTCATCTGCAAATAGCAGAGATGAGATCCTGTCGTCACCAAGCATGATACCTTCTGTTCCCTGGCTGCGTCTAGAAATCCTGTCCATAAAAAATTATGAACAGGATCGGTGACAAAGGGCAGCCCTGGTGGAGTCCAACTCTCACTGGGAATGAGTCCGACTGAGTGTTGGCAATACGAACCAAACTCTTGCAACAGTCGTACAGAGACAGGATAGCTCGTAGCAACAAGCCCGATACCCCATACTTCTGATGCACCCCCCCAAAAAACCACGAGGGACGTGGTCAAATGCCTTCTCCAAGTCCACAAAACACATGTAAACTGGTTGGGCAAACTCCCACGAACCCTTGAGGATTCTCGAGAGGGTAAAGAGCTAGTCCGATGTGCCACGGCCAGGACGAAAACCACATTGCTCCTTCTGGATATTTTTTTTTAATTTGACTTAAGAAGCGTGTATGAGATTAATTTTACTTTGTCTATATCAAATCAAATTAATTGGCAACAGGACATAAACAGGCATCAAAAGAGCATTATAACTGGAGAATGTCTAGAGTCTGGTAGAAACAAACATGGGGAAATCTAGCTACTCTTAGACCCAAATGTTGCCTGTTTATACTTCTTGGGGTGATTTCTGAGGAATAAAAATAACTAAACTTCTGAGCTGCATTTCCTCATCCACTGATATGACTGGTTCAGTTTTAGGCCAAAGCAATGCAGTGCCTGTGCCAAAAAACAAATGTCTGTCTTGAGAAAAAAATGTTGGCAACTTTTTCCAGTCTTGGCACTAGTGGGGAAATCAACAATTTTATTATACACTCTTTGGCTACTCTAATACATACACCTGCTATTACAGGTTTGGATCCCTGTTGCCTCCAGAACTAGTTCTTCATAGCATCGATTCAACAGATATTGTTCCATATTGATTGTTACCGTCACACACTTGCTGCAGATTTGTTGGCCACATGTCTTTTATGCTCCATGAATGAATCCACTCTTTCATGTTGTTTATGCCACATTTTGATCCTACCATCTGAATATTGATGCAAAAATTGAGAGTCAGACCACACGGTGTTTTTCCTGTCTCTCGCTGTCCAATTTTGGTGATCCTGCGTGAACTGTACCTTCAGTTTCTTGTTCTCAGCTGACAGGAGTGCCACCAGCTGAGGTTTTCTGCTGCTGGAGAAGGATCAGTGTGTTGTTCCTTCAGAGATGCTCTTCTTTATACCTCCATTTTAATAAGTGGTTATTTGAGTTATTGTTACCTTTCTGTCAGCTCAAGCCAGCCTGGCCATTTTCCTCCCACCTCTGGAATCAGCAAGGCATTTGGGCCCAGAGAACTGCTGCTCACTGACTATATTCTCTTTATCAGATCATTCTCTGTAAGCTTTAGAGATGGTTGTACGTGATAATCCCAGTTAGTCTACAGTTTCTGAAATACTCACCACCCTGTCTGGCACCACAACATACATGCCATGTTCAAAGTCACTAAAATCACCTTTCTTCCCCATTCTGATGCTCAGCTTCAACTTCAGGAGCTCGTCTTGACCATGTCTACATGCCTACGTGCATTAAGGTGCTGCCACGTGATTGACTAATTACATATTTGTATTAACAAGCAATTAAATAGGTGTAATATGGGTGAGCACGTTTCATTAGCACTGGCACCATAGGCAAGAATTACAAGAAAAAAGTTACAAATTTATAAGAAAAAAAATGTAAAAATTTATGTGAAATTAGTTGCAAATTTACTAGAAAAAAGGTGCAAATTTATGAAAAAAAGGTGAAAATTTAGGAGAAAAAAGTTTACAAGAAAAAACTCTTCATTGCTTGAAAAGAGTGGTAAACTTGCAAAAAAAAATTTACCAAATTTTCAAGAAAAAGTCACAAATTTGTGAGGAAAAAAATTAGAAAAATTTGCAAATTAACCCCTTGCACAAAAACGCCTAAAAATAACGTACCCAAAGTAAATCAAAAGCTGTTCTTCAACCCTTTGCAGCATCTTCATGGGGTTGGTCTCATTTAAAAGAAAACACTTTGAATATTTTGGCAAAACAGTCATAATCTCTCTAAGTGCTCCTGCCACTGAGTAACAGTCATCTAAACATACTGAACTTGAAGAAAATAAAGTTTGCCTGGGTGTTTTTTAGATGCAAATGCTTGCAAATAACACACAGCTTCAGATCCGGACTGGAAAATGCAACAGAAATGTAGAACCAAGTGTTATCCAGCTGAGGTCAAAATTTTGTAACAATACCACAACAAATGAATATATTACACAGCTTTTTTCTCAGGTTGTTCCCAGGCGTTTTTGAACTGTGCCAAATTGTGCCAAATGGCACAGTTTGGAAAAACGTCTATAACTTTTGAATGATTCAATATAGAATCTTGATCTTGGGCTCTAATGAAAGGTGACACTCAGGGCTGTGTGTGTGTGGGGGGGGGTTGTTTATTCATGAATGAATGAATGAATGAATGAACAAATAAGCCCCCCACACACAAAGAAGCATGCCACGAAAAAAATGTGTGGCTTTTTTTTTTTTTTACAAGAAAAAATAACCTACAGTGCAATAAAAATTACACTAAAATATCTGCAATGTAGAGGATAACAACTCCACCACCACCCCCACTAGAGGAGCGCGGCGCACGGACCAGTCCGTCATGTGGCAATGACGCACAGTTGTAATTTACCAATCAGTCAAAAGTCATTTTTATTACCATTTTCAGTGATAAAGAATAATTTAGCTTATAACACTTACCTGTCCACAACAGCAGTGTTGCTGGCGAACATCTGTTCCTCATTGTCAGACGAACATGACGCTGGTCCGCTTGTTACAACTCGTGGTTCTGGTCACGCGACCCGGTCAAGCCATGATTCCATTATTGCGGCTTCCATGATTACGGTTTTGGCAAACGATTTTTCAAAACAAATAAGAACAGTAGAAATAAAAAAAGACTGGCGAACACTACCGTTACACACAGTGGCTTACACAAAACAGACTTTACGCACGTTGGGACGCACGCTTTCAATCGTCGAACTTCTCTGCTTCAATTGGCTCGTTGTATTCGCAGTCATTGGTAGGCGGGTCCTTCTTGCTAGGTTTTCAGTCATTGGTTCTTCAAGGTTTCAGAAACCCAATTCAAGGCTCTTATTAGTCGAATGAGAGGTCAATCAAATCTAAACCAATCAAAGCACTCCTTTGGCTTTCTATTCGCGGCTGTGTCTGTAGTGGAAGAACGAAAATGCAGCTTTTTTTTTCAGTGCGCACTGAGACGCACAGTGCGCACTAGGACACACAAAGACGTACTAGGACGCAGAGACGTGACCGCCCGCGGTATCCCGGAGTGCAAGAGGCAAAAAAGCAAATACATGAGTAAATAAATTGAAAATTTACCAGAAAAAAGTCCCAAATTTATGAGAAAAAGTTGTACGTGCACAGTAAAAAAAGTTATTCCAAATCTGCAAGAAAAATATCTCAAATTGATGGGGAATATTCACAAATTAACAAGAAAATGGCAAATTTACAAGGAAAAAAGTAGTAAATTTATGAGAAATAGTTGCAAGATTGCAGTAAAAAAAGTGGCAAATTTATGAGAAAGTTCCAAAATTACAAGAAATAGCAAATTTGCAAGAAAAAGTCACAATTTTACAAGAAAAACATGGAAATTTATTTACAAGAAAATAACACTGGTCAACACCAAATTTATTGTCTAGGTTTTTTAGCTGATTTAGGACAGTTTTGATTTGCTGAATCCAAAAATCACATTGGTTTTGCTCAGTCAGGTCAGCTTTTTGAATTATGGCCACATGTTTCGCTTTATATGATGCAAAATTATTTTTTGTCTTGAAATTCTCTGAATTTTGAACAATGATGACATAACATTCAATTTACATGTACTTACCTTTATATAATGGTAAGTACATGCACAGTACTAAGTAAGTACAGGTTTTAACTTAGCACCTGATCAAGAGAAACGGATGTCATTTTCGGATTCAGCGGTGCAAAATTGTCTGAAATTAGTTGAAAAAACACAGACAATTTACAAAAAAATTATTTTTGTAACCCTGTGTAATAACTTACAAGAAAAAAAATCATAAATTTACAAGAAAAAGTTTCAAGTTTACTGTAAAAAAAAGTTGCACATTTATGACAAAGTTTAACATTTTCAAGAAAAATGTGTCAAATTAGGGGGAAAAAGTCACAACGTTACAAAACAACAGTAAATTTAAGAGAAAATCATTTGAAAATAGGTGGGGCCAACACGGAGCCATGAGACAGCCCAGATTTAACCTTTGGTGGGGCCCACGTGGACACGCTGGTTGGGGTGTTTCTGCTGTCATCTGAAAATATCAGAAGCATCAAGACATGAAAACGCCTGATAAATGAAGTTGCTGGCCAGTCTTTATCAAAACAAAAATCCTGTAAGCTGTCTGACTGGGAAAACATTTGGTTCCTTTCTTCTTTATAAGAATAGCAGCTATAATGTAAGTTATTGAAGATATGTCCCTGGAACAGTGTTTTTAAACATTTTAGCTGGCATTATTATGAAGGTTTTTATTTCAGTGTAAACATTTCCTCGTCATGGCTGACAGTTTTTAGCATAATGTTTTAATATTGTTTCGGTATGATGGAGTGACCTGAGAGGTTTGGTACACCTGGAGGACAAATGGTGGTTGAGGAAGTTAAGTGAAAGGAGAGGGAAGTGAAATGAGACTGCAAACCTGAGGTGAAAAAAAAAAAGGCTGAAGTGAGACTTTACATTTTAAAAAAGAAAGTAAGTTGTGAATGTGGAAAGAAGAAACTGAGAGATACAAAGCTAAATGAAGTGACAGGGAGAAAGAAGAGGTGAAAGAAGACAAAATATGAGGTGCAGTGTATGAGAAGACGAGTGAGTGGAGGGGTGGCAAACTCAAGGAGAGGCTAAATTAGCAGGCATGAAATGTTGGCGGAGCAGAGAGAGAGTGCAGACGGAGTGATGCACGCACTGAAACATGCATTCATGCTGGTGTATGTGGGCTGTATAAAATAAAATGTAACTCTGACTTGGTAATCCAATTCTATCATTTCATTTATGTTTCATCATTTTATTTTAGAATTTTATGTTTTCATCGGCATTGGTTTGTCTGTCTGTCTGTTTGTTTGTTTGTTAGCAAGATAACTCAAAAAGTTATGGACGGATTTTCATGAAATTTTCAGAGATTGTCACAAATGGCGTATCCTACAGATGATTACATTTTGGTGGTGATCCGGATCATCGTCCACAAGAAAACCGCCATTACAGAAAATGCAATTTTCGTGAATAACTACTGAACCACTAATCCTATCATTGTCAATCCAATTGCTAGTCATATGTTTTCATGGTCAAGGAATCTGAAAACGTACACACAAACACTGTATGGGGGGAACTGTGGTGCTTGGCGGAGGTCTGCGCTCTCCGAGTGCTTTTCTAGTTTCAAAAAGTAAACTTTACTAAACTTTATAGGTGCATCTCACTAAATTAGCATGTCATCAGAAAGTTGACATTTCATTAATTCAATTCAAAAAAGGAAACCCCACTGTTATATAGATTCATTACACACAGAGTGATATATTTCAAGTGTTTATTTCTTTTAATTTTGAGGGACTGGAAGGTGTGTTCCAACTTTAGAGGGATCACACTCCTCAGCCTCCCTGGGAAGGTCTATGCCAAGGTACTGGAGAGGAGAGTCCGGCCGTTGGTCGAACCTTGAATCCAGAAGGAGCAATGTCGTTTTCGTCCTGGCCGTTGCACATCGGACCAGCTCTTTACCCTCTCGAGAATCCTCGAGGGTTCGTGGGAGTTTGCCCAACCAGTTTACATGAGTTTTGCGGACTTGGAGAAGGCATTCGACCGTGTCCCTCGTGGATTTTTGTGGGGGATGCTTCGGGAGTATAGGGTATCGGGCTTGTTGCTACGAGCTATCCTGTCTCTGTACGACCGTTGTGAGTTTGGTTCGTATTGCCAACACTCGGTCGGAGTCATTCCCAGTGAGAGTTGGACTCCGCCAGGGCTGCCCTTTGTCACCGATCCTGTTCATAATTTTTATGGACAGGATTTCTAGGTGCAGCCAGGGAATGGAGGGTGTCATGCTTGGTGACCACAGGATCTCATCTCTGTTGTTTGCAGATGATGTTGTCCTGTTGGCTTCATCCAGCAATGACCTACAGTTCTTACTGGAACGATTTGCTGCTTGAGTGTGAAGCGGCTGGGATGAGAATCAGCACCTCCAAGTCCGAGTCCAGGGTCCTCAGCCGGAAAAAGGTGGACTGTCCTCTTCGAGTTGGGGACAGGCTCCTGCCCCAAGTGGAGGAGTTCAAATATCTTGGGGTCTTATTCACGAGTGAGGGAAGAATGGAGCGAGAGATTGACAGACAGATCGGAGCAGCATCTGCAGTGATGCGGACGTTGTACCGGTCTGTTGTGGTGAAGAGGGAGCTGAGTTCTAAGGCAAAGCTGTCAATTTACCAGTCAATCTACGTTCCTACCCTCACCTATGGTCATGAGCTTTGGGTAATGACCGAAAGAACGGGATTGCCGATACAAGTGGCTGAAATGAGCTTTCTCCGTAGGATTGCTGGACTCACCCTCAGAAATAGGGTGAGGAGCTCAGTCATCCAGGAGAGGCTCAGAGTAGAACCGCTGCTCCTCCACATTGAAAGGAGCCAGTTGAGATTGTTTGGGCATCTGATCAGGATGCCTCCTGGACGCCTCCCACTTGAGGTGTTTTGGGCACGTCCCACTGGGAGGAGACCCCGGGGCAGACCCAGGACTCGCTGGAGAGACTATGTCTCCCAGCTGGTCTGGGAACGCCTTGGTATGCTCTCTGAAGAGCTGGAGCAGGTGGCTGGGGAGAGGTAAGTTCGGGCTTCTCTGCTTGAACTGCTGCCACCGCAACCCAGACCTCAGGAAAAGCGGTAGAAGATGGATGGATGGATGGATGGATGGATTTTGAGGGTTATGGCTTATAACTCATGAAAACCCCAAATTCATTCATCTTCTTTCGCTTAATCCACTGGAGCCTATCCCAGCATCTTTGGGCGAGAGGCAAGGTACATCCTGGACAGATCGCCAGTCCATCGCAAATTCAGTTTCTCAAAAAATTAGAATATTACATAAAATTCATTTTAAGAAAATAGATTTTTAATAAAATGTTTGCTGACCGAAACGTATGTCTATGTACTAATAACAAAGGATTGCATTTACACACACACACACTACTTAGCTGGGGCTCCTTTTGCATGAATTACTGTATCAATGTGGCGTAGCATGGAGGTGATCAGCCTGTGGTCCTGCTGAGGTGTTATGAAGGTCCAGGTTGCTTTGATAGTGACCTTCAGCTTGTCTGCATTGTTGGGTCTGGTGTCTCATCTCCCTCTTGACGATACTCCATAGATTCTCCATGTGGTTTAGGTCAGGAGAGTTTGCTGGCCAGTCAGACACAGTGATGCCATAGTCACTAAACCAAGTTTTGGTACATTTGGCAGCGTGGGCAGGTACCAAGTCCTGCTGGAACATGAAATCAGCATCTCCGTAAAGCTTGTCAGCAGAAGAAGCATGGAGTCCTCTAAAATGTCCTGGTAGACGGCTGCACTGTCTTTGGACTTGATAAAACACAGTGGACCAACACCAGCAGATGACAAGGCTCTCCAAACCAGGTGCCAAGTCCTGTCATTTGGAAATCAAGGTCCCAGAGTCTGGAGGAAGAGTGCAGAGGCACAGAATCCGAGTTGCTTGAGGTCCAGTATGAAGTTTCCACAGTCAGTGATGATTTTTCTAATTGCTGAAGCCAGAATTGCCCTCAAATTTCAGAATCACCTACATAACACTCACCACTAATGATATCATTACCTGCCAGCTGCATCTTCTGTCAACATTTCCCGTTTTCTCCAGCTACTCTTCTCCTCCTGCAGCTGCTGAGTTGTCACAGTGACAACACTACTTTATGACCGTGTTTGGAACAGTTCACTGGAACTATGGTTTGGGGAAACGCCTGTGTTGTTCCAACAATTCACTGGATTATGGAAATAGCACTGTTGCACTTTGATCAGTGATTCTGAGAAACACTGGAGTCACAGCAGCATCCAGTAAGTTCAGGCCTTGGAAGTTGCTGCCTTTGTTAGCTACAATCCTTTTGGCAAATGCACGAGAAAAAAGGTTACTAACTTATGAGAAAAAGTGAAAATTTGGGAGAAAAAAGTTGCAAATTTACAAGAAAAAAAATAAAGTATAGTAAAATTACTTAGAAAAAATGTACAAACTCACAATAAAAACAGCAAATTTATGAGAAAAAAAAATCCACAGATTTATCAGGGAAAAAAAATCACAAATTTATGAGAAAATGTGGTAAGTTTACAGTAATAAAAGTTGACAATTTTTCAGAAAGTTCCAAATGTACAAGAAAAACATTGCAAACTTGTGGGGAAAAAGTCACAAATTTACAAGAAAAATGTAACAAATTTATGAGAAAAAGTTGCAAGATTACAGTAAAAAAAAGTGGCAAATTATGAGAAAATTTATGAGCTGTGACATTAATAAGCAAACCTTTTTTGTGTGTGGAAATGTGTCAGTGCTGCCTGTTTGAAGAATATCGTGTGTGTCGACACAACATATGGAAGGGGGAGTTCAGTAGCTGTTTGGTGATATAAAGCAGTGAGAGAGGGTGAACAGGTGGAGAACCGCGCAAGAAAAGCAATGGAGAAGATGGAAGGGGGAGAGAGTGGAGGAGAAGGAGGAAATGGCCTAGAAAGAGAGTTCCTTTAATCACAGGAAGCAGCTGGGTAATTGTGGATGTCACTGAAAGCAATCAGGGACACATCAGGTTCTCAGTTGTGGCGACACATCAGAGCATTCTTACAGCAAGTTGATAAGACTCTAATCAGACAATCTTTTGCAGATGAAAAGCCGGTGGGGTAAAACTAACAAATTCAGATAAGCATGGTGATATTGAATGATGTAGGAGCGGGACAAGGAATGCTGTTTATTGTCTTGTTACTGACTGAAAGTGTCCAGATCATTTTCCCTTATTGTTTCACTCACCAAAGTGGATACAAACCTTCTATCTTCACTGATATTATACCACTGTCCTCATGCCTGAAGTTGACATGAGACCTTGTTTGGGGAGATACAGTGGTGTGAAAAAGTGATTGCCCCCTAAACCTAATAACTGGTTGGGCCACCCTTAGCAGCAAAAACTGCAATCAAGTGTTTGTGATAACTGGCAATGAGTCTTTTACAGCGCTGTGGAGGAATGTTGGTCCACTCATCTTTGCAGAATTGTTGTAATTCAGCCACATTGGAGGGTTTTCAAGCATGAACCACCTTTTTAAGGTTATGCCACAGCATCTCAATCGGATTCAGGTCAGGACTTTGAATAGGCCACTGCAAAGTCTTCATTTTATTTTTCTTCAATCAATCAACCTTTATTGTCATGATGCTATGCATACAATTGTAGTGCAAGCAAGATGAAATTGCGTTTCTCTAGGCATCCGTATTGTAAAAAAACATAATTTAAAAACACACTCACACCCCCCACCCCGACAGCCATTCACATATCCCTGAGACACTTTTGGATATTACAGTAATGTCAACTTATTACAGTTGCAGTTAAAATGATAATAACTGCCTATGTATATAGAAAACAATTAAAATGGCTAAGTGAATCTAAGTAGCTAAGAGAAATAAATACTTAAAACTGACTAAAACTATAATATATATATAATATACATAATGTCCATAAAGTGCAGTAATATGTGTAAAGGATTCCGGATCAGCTGTTCAGCATCCTAACAGCTTGTGGAAGGAAGCTGTTAATCAGACTGGTGGTTCTGCCTCTGATGCTCTGGAATCATTTGCCAAATGGCAGCAGTTCAAAGTGTTTATGCAGAGGGTGAGAACGGTCCTTGACAATGTTCAGTGCCCTGCTCCTACAATGGCTCTGAAAAAGTTCTTGGACAGAGGGGAGGGAAACTCCAATTACCTTCTCAGCTCCCTTAACTATCCTCTGCAGGGCTTTTTTGTCTGACATACTGCAGCTGGAGTACCATGCTGCAATGCAGTACGTCAGAACACTCTCCACCACACCTCTGTAGAAGGTCCTGGGTCCTGAGGATGCAGATGGGGAGAGAGGCCTGTTTGAGTTTCCTTAAGAAGTGCAGTCTCTGCTGGGCCCTCTTCCTGATCCCCAAGGAATTCTTGCTCCAGGTCAGGTCCTGCGAGATCTGCACTCCGAGGAACTTGATGTTCTCCACTCTCTCCACCGAACGGCCGCTGATGCAGAGAGGGACGTGTTCAGGCCGTGACCGCCGGAAGTCGATAATCATCTCCTTCGTTTTGTCCACGTTGAGCACCAGATTATTCTCTCTGCACCAGCCCTCCAGATCTCTAACTTCTTCCCTGTACATTGATTCCTCATCCCTCTGAATAAGTCCCACCACTGTGGTGTCATCCGCAAACTTAATAATCTGGTTCCCCTAGTGTCTGGACACACAGTCATGTGTTAAAAGTGTAAACAACAGTAGACTGAGTACACAGCCTTGAGGGGATCCAGTGCTCAGCGTGATGGAGTTGGAGATGTTGTTTCCAACCCGGACAGACTGAGGTCTCTCGGTCAGGAAATCCAGGATCCAGAGACATGTGGCGGTGTTCAGACCGAGAAGGAGTAATTTCTCCATCAGTGTCTGGGGAATAATGGTGTTAAATGCTGAACTGAAATCAATGTACAGGAGTCTGGCATAGGTGTCTTTCTGATCCAGGTGGGTAATGATTCAGCCATTCAGAGGTGGACTTGCTGATGTGTTTTCGATCATTGTCCTGCTGCAGAACCCAAATGTACTTAAGCTTGAAGTCACGAACAGATGACCAGACATTCTCCTTCAGGATTTTTTGGTGGAGAGCAGAATTCATGGTTCCATTTACCACACCAAAGGCACTTTTCCACTAGCCCCACTCGGCCCCAATTGGCAAACACGACACGACTCACAACGACTCGTTTCGGCCTCGATTGCATTTCCACATTACTGCTGATACGCCTGCAGTGGGTGGGATTTCTTGAACAGCAAGGCGGCGCCACACTCTCGTGATGTGAAGCGCGCAACCCAAGCAAACAACATGGCGATTGTACAAGGCGACTCCTCGGTCTGTGGCTTTTTTCGCCGTAAATACCAAAAAGGGCCGCCAGACAAGGGTACAGGCAGCGAGACGAAACACTCTGGAATAGTTCTGCAGCTTCTGGGAGAGCCGAAGACATGAGGATACAAACTAGGTCATATATGATGGTAAGCTAATGGTTGCTAATGCTAGTTTGCTATAAGTACGGCATGCTACACTGTAATGTCTGCAAGTTAGGTACTAAAACATGTACGCTGTGTGTGTGTGTGTTTCAGATGGCTCTGTTGTGGGGAAATTACCGCTTCAAACGGTCGGTCTAGCGTTCAGCACAGCCTCTCACTGATGTCACCAGCCTGTCACTGATGTCATCAGCCTGTCACTGATGTCAACACAGCTTCACAAACGATCAGAGGTTGTAGAGCTTAAGAATGTCTGTAGAAACGTTTATTTCCTGTACAACAAATTGCTCTGCTTTGCGTGAAAATCATGGAGAGACTGTTGAGACATCATGGACGTACCTGCTTCTGCAGCACTGAGTCTGAGGTGGTGTCATGGCAAAAAATGATCAGCTGACACAACTTGATCGTCATGATAATAACTATCTTAGCCACAAAATATATATTCAAAAAGTAAACAGTACTGAGTTACGTATAATAAGATATATTTGACAGTTATGATGCATTTTAGGCCAAAACAAACTTGATCTAGGATTAAAAGTAATTAAAATAATGCAATCACAAGGTTACATGGAAAATACTTGATTTACTAGATACATGTACTGTAGAAATATATATTCTCTGCATCAACAATGTACTATACATGCATTCATGTAGTATTGCACTGGGAATTGCACTGACAATAAACCTCTGAAGTTTTTGCAGATGTCTCTTTTTTATATGTGAAGGTTATCACCATGTGGCACAAATTAAATACTGAAAGATTGGAAAAGCTGTCTAAGAACAATCCAGCAGTTTGAGAAATCACTTTTGGTTTGGTGTAAGTCTGTCAACAGAATTATGAACCATAAAGCAGTTTGTGTTAAAATGTTAAATCCCATTAAACCTAATCCGGGGGCTTCCAATCATGTGTCATGGGGGGACAAGACCCTGCAGGTTCTCTCTTCTACCCAGTCTCTTCAGCAGGTGTTCTCACTGATCAGCAGTCAGTGGAAGAAGTTCAGTGGAATCTGCTGTTGAAGACACTGGTTGGAGGTAAAGCCTGCAGGGTCTTGGCCCTCCATGGCACATAATTAGACACCCCCGCCCAAACCCATTATGATGAAGAGCAGATGCTAATATGACCCAGAATTCCTCCATATACTGGTACTGTCACTAAAGTATGCAGGGTCTTCTGCGGTGGCACATCCAACAATGCAGTCTTCAGTTAATAAAATAATTGTTTTGGTTACTTTTTTCTTAAAAATGAGCCATTATTTTCAAGGTCACCGATAAATCCTTTGTACAGTTGACGCTTTTCCCACCAGTGTCTTAACAGACAAAATAGAAAATCATGACGCAAACACATAAGTCACTAAATTGTTTATTACAATCAGCAGCAAATTCCAGATTATTCAGAATGTGCAAAATTCAAACTGTAAAAAAAAAAAAAAAAAAAAAAAAAAAAAAAACTGGAATGGGTCACACACGGCAGCCACGCTGCCTCACTGTGAAGCAACTGGATCGGCCCCTCATACTGGTCCTGGTTCAGCAGATCTTCAGCCTGCATCTCTGTAAATAGTGAGGCAAGGTCCAGTTGGGGTGGACAGTTTCCCTCTTGCCTAGACAAAAGACAAATGGGTGGTGGTTAATTAAAGCAAGTGTAAAACATATTTGGGAAATACACTTGTTGCTAAAAGCCAGTGGTGGAATGTGAATTAATGAATGAATCTTTATTTCGGATTGATTAAAAGTAAAAATTAAAAGAAAACAGAATAATATAACAAAGGGGAAAAAATCTAACAAGGTCAAATTAAGGAGCTCATTTAGCAGCAGACTACATCATCCTAGGTGCACAACCGAGAGGTTTCTCAGGTCCTTCCTACCAACGGCTGTCAGACTGTATAACCTAAGCAGGGCTGCTCGCAGAGATAGCAAAAAGACGTGACAACCTAATAGTATTGAATGCAAAAGACGCAATAGACTTACACAATGATCCCCTCCGGTATACAACTAGGAAAATACCGGTAGCTACGGAGGGTGACAATATGTATGGGTACATAATCATACCATGCAGGATAACTAAGTAGGCGGTTATGCTGTTTCATTCCACCTAGCTACAATGCTCCGCACTGTGTGTGTTTGTATATTTATATATTTATTCCATCTAGCGACAATGCTCCATACTGTGTGTTTATATATTTACATATTTATTCCATCTAGCTACAGTGCTCCGCACTGTGTGTGTTTATATATTTACATATTTATTCCATCTAGCTACAGTGCTCTGCACTGTGTGTGTTTATGTGTTTGCATATTTGTTCCATCTAGCTACAATGCTCCGCACTGTGTGTGTGTTTATATATTTACATGTTTGTTCCATCTAGCTACAGTGCTCCGCACTGTGTGTGTTTATATATTTACATATTTATTCCATCTAGCTACGGTGCTCTGCACTGTGTGTTTATGTG
This sequence comes from Pholidichthys leucotaenia, assembly GCA_020510985.1. NCBI lineage: Eukaryota > Metazoa > Chordata > Actinopteri > Cichliformes > Pholidichthyidae > Pholidichthys > Pholidichthys leucotaenia. The sequence continues at coordinate 253,196,499 of CM035842.1, read as the reverse complement.
TTTGCATATTTATTCCATCTAGCTACAATGCTCCGCACTGTGTGTGGGTTTATATATTTGCATGTTTGTTCCATCTAGCTGCAATGCTCCGCACTGTTTATATATCTATATATTTATTCCATCTAGCTGCAATGCTCCGCATCGTGTGTCTATATATTTATGTTTATATGTACATACAGTGGGGCAAAAAAGTATTTAGTCAGCCACCAATTGTGCAAGTTCTCCCACTTAAAAGATGAGAGAGGTCTCCAATTTTCATCATAGGTATACCTCAACTATGAGAGACAAAATGAGAAAAAAAAAAATCCAGAAAATCACATTGTCTGATTTTTAAAGAATTTATTTGCAAATTATAGTGGAAAATAAGTATTTGGTCACCTACAAACAAGTAAGATTTCTGGCTCTCACAGACCTGTAACTTCTTATTTAAGAGGCTCCTCTGTCCGCCACTCGTTACCTGTATTAATGGCACCTGTTTGAACTCGTTATCAGTTAAAAGACACCTGTCCACAACCTCAAACAGTCAGACTCCAAACTCCACTATGGCCAAGACCAAAGAGCTGTCAAAGGACACCTGAAACAAAATTGTAGACCTGCACCAGGCTGGGAAGACTGAATCTGCAATAGGTAAACAGCTTGGTGTGAAGAAATCAACTGTGGGAGCAATTATTAGAAAATGGAAGACATACAAGACCACTGATAATCTCCCTCGATCTGGGGCTCCACGCAAGAGCTCACCCCATGCGGTCAAAATGATCACAAGAACGGTGAGCAAAAATGCCAGAACCACACGGGAGGACCTAGTGAATGACCTGCAGAGAGCTGGGACAAAGGTAACAAAGGCTACCATCAGTAACACACTACGCCGTTAGGGACTCAAATCCTGCAGTGCCAGACGTGTCCCCCTGCTTAAGCCAGTACATGTCCAGGCCCGTCTGAAGTTTGCTAAAGAGCATTTGGATGATCCAGAAGAGGACTGGGAGAATGTCATATGGTCAGATGAAACCAAAATAGAACTTTTTGGTAAAAACTCAACTTGTTGTGTTTGGAGGAGAAAGAACACCATACCTACTGTGAAGGATGGGGGTGGAAACATCATGCTTTGGGGCTGTTTTTCTGCAAAGGGACCAGGACGACTGATCCGTGTAAAGGAAAGAATGAATGGGGCCATGTATCGTGAGATTTTGAGTGAAAACCTCCTTCCATCAGCAAGGGCATTGAAGACGAAACGTGGCTGGGTCTTTCAGCATGACAATGATCCCAAACACACAGCCCAGGCAATGAAGGAGTGGCTTCGTAAGAAGCATTTCAAGGTCCTGGAGTGGCCTAGCCAGTCTCCAGATCTCAACCCCATAGAAAATCTTTGGAGGGAGTTGAAAGTCCGTGTTGCCCTGCGACAGCCCCAAAACATCACTGCTCTAGAGGAGATCTGCATGGAGGAATGAGCCAAAATACCAGCAACAGTGTGGGAAAACCTTGTGAAGACTTACAGAAAACGTTTGACCTCCGTCATTGCCAACAAAGGGTATATAACAAAGTATTGAGATGAACTTTTGTTATTGACCAAATACTTATTGTCCACCATAATTTGCAAATAAATTCTTTAAAATTCAGACAATGTGATTTTCTGGATTTTTTTCCCCTCATTTTGTCTCTCATAGTTGAGGTATACCTATGATGAAAATTGGAGACCTCTCTCATCTTTTAAGTGGCAGAACCTGCACAATTGGTGGCTGACTCAATACTTTTTTACCCCACTGTATGTATACTCGCTGCTCTTGTTTTTCTTGCCTTCTGATTGTTGCTCTCAGTGTTGCTATCCCTGTGCTGTTGCAATCCTGGAATTTCCCCGTTGTGGGACTAATAAAGGCTTATCTTATCTTATCTTATCTTAAACAATAACTCCTCTGATTATACAGTTCAACATAGGTTATCTGAAATGGGTGATGGCTGAAGCCGCAGCTTATATTGCCCACCATATTCCATCCAAGAATTCAAAAGAAAAGCAAAACAGAAGGGATTACAATTTGAATGTGACAATAAAGTACTTCGTTGTTGTATTTAACCACAATTTTCATGTAGCTGCACTTCAGTAGATTTTACAAGGGCTGGGTTACATTTAAAATCATCTGTTTTTACTGTGGCCTCAGCAATCAGAATGAATTAATACATTCACTTGAATGGAATATAGTACTTTAACTGAAGGTGTGCATCACCGAGTATGGAGTCGCTCAGTCAAAATATGAAGTTTTTATCAATAAAAGTTGGTCTTGTCTGTAAAAGTGTCTCTTGTTGCCCTGGCTTCATGTGTGGGCGGTGTTTTGTACTAGCATTGCTAAAATATAAAAGGAAGCACTACAATGGGTCTCAAATATTTGTAATGTGTCCTGTTACTGCATGAGTTTATTGATGATAGACTATAAACTATACATATAAAGTAAATTATACTGACGACTGAACATCTCACATTCGCCAAAACATACAGTTATGAACATAACTCACAAAGGGTCACACAAGTGATCTGACAAAAAAATAAATACATTAACAAGTGGTTTATTTTGCAGTTGATGTGCCATATTCACACAATCAAATTAATCTCATTTCAGTCCCTTTTATAGTAAGTGGAAATTGTGCTACTTTGGTTTTGACACTTTACCTATAAAAGCAAAGGATTTCAGTACTTTCCACAGTGGCGAGGTCCGTTGTGAGGCGGCTGGTTTCCTCTTGCCTAGATGAACGACAGAAACGGATGGTGGTTAGGTTCAAGCAAGTTCAACACATATACAGGCACATCTCAAAAATTAGAATACCATGAAAAAATTCAATATTTTTGTCACTCATTTCACAAAGTGAAACCCATATATAGATTCATTACAGGGACAGTGATATATTGAAAGTGTTTATTTTAATATTGATGATTACGGCTACAGCCCATATTAACCAACACCTCAGCGGCCAACATTTATATTTAAAAACTTTTTTTTAAAGTTAATTTTATGTAATATTCCAATTTTTTTGCCAAATAGAATTTGGGGTTTTCAGGGGCTGTAAGCCGTAATCATCAAAATTAAAATAAATAAACGCTTGAAATATATCACTGTCTGTGTAATGAATCTATATAATATACAGATTTCTCTTTCTGAAATGAGTGACAAAAAATATTGAAGTTTTTCATGACATTCTAATTTTTAGAGCTGTACCTGTATTAGGGAAATACACCTGTGAAAGTCAGTGGTGGGATGTGACAAAAATGCTTCGTTTCCCTGACAAGCACTGCAGGATCCACAGAACAGGTGTATGGGTCTATTCTGACGGTTTAGAAAATTATATGAATGACCTTATAAATCACTGGTTTGAAAAAGCAATTTTAATATGACGAGATTTCGGCTCCTGTGGTCCATTTCACCAGTATCCACAATATAAACACTGAGAACGGCTAACCCTTGGCATGTGGAAACACATTCTAGCATTAAATTGCACACAATTTAATGAGCAGCACCAAAGTGCAATACGTACACAAACCAGAACTTTAACCAGGATTAACATATTTCATCGTTTTGCTCTCAAAAGCGAATACTTAGGAGAAAACAAGCGCGAATCAGCAGAGTTGACCACTAGCTAGCTAGCTAGCTACTAGCTAAAACGAGTTAGCCAGCACAAAATGGCGCTGTATGGCTCAAAAAAAGTGAGCTTACCACCAACAGGATAAATAAGCGAATAGATGCACATTATTACAAATCACTCACCATCGATGGTTCTTTCACATTCATCTTCAGCTTGCCCGTAGTCCGGTTCTATGCTGGGCTGCCATCTGTATCGGTCCGGATCACTCCTCTCACTGTGGATCTGCCACCAAGCAGAGAAAACTCTGCACCTCTTCGTTGGACCACGGTGTAGAGTTCCGCAAAACCTACAACGCTGTCTGTATTAATATCGTATTTACTCCGTGACCGAGTTAGTCCGTGAAATATTGCAAATGGCGGTCGTGTAGATTCATCAGAAGAGGCCGCTTTCATGACGTTACGACCTGACCAATCAGCGGCAACCAGTCTGTTGACGTCACATCATGGCCCGACTCAGCTCAGTTGTACCCTGCCCTCGATCAGGTACGAAAATAGCGCCTGCTAACCGGTGCTGGGGCTTATGGAAAATGCTCAAACGCGGGCTGAGCGGTGCCGTGTTGAGCTAACCGGGGCTAGCGGAAAAGGGCCATAAGTCTTCCAGGTCCTGAAGCAGCAAAACAGCCCCAGACCATCACACTACCACCACCATATTTTACTGTTGGTATGATGTTCCTTTTCTGAAATGCTGTGTTACTTTTACGCCAGATGTAATGGGACACACACCTTCCAAAAAGTTCAACTTTTGTCTCGTCAGTCCACAGAGTATTTTCCCAAAAGTCTTGGGGATCATCAAGATGTTTTCTGGCAAAAGTGAGACGAGCCTTTATGTTCTTTTTGCTCAGCAGTGGTTTTCATCTTGGGACTCTGCCATGCTGGCCATTTTTGCCTAATCTCTTTCTTATGGTAGAGTCATGAACACTGACCTTAACTGAGGCAAGTGAGGCCTGCAGTTCTTTGGATGTTGTTGTGGTGTCTTTTGTGACCTCTTGGATTAGTCATCACTGTGCTCTTGGGGTAATTTTGGTCGGCCAGCCACTCCTGACAAGTTTCACCACTGTTCCATGTTTTCGCCATTTGTGGATAATGGCTCTCACTGTGGTTCGCTGGAGTCCCAAAACTTTAGAAATAGCTTTGTAACCTTTTCCAGACTGATAGATCGCACTTACTTTGTTTCTCATTTGTTCCTGAATTTCTTTGGATTACAGCATGATGTCTAGCTTTTGAGGATCTTTTGGTCTACTTGACTTTGTCAGGCAGGTCCTACATAATATTTTGAGATGTCTGGCAGGATGGGACTGGGGGGCCTCTAGGGCCTCTCTGTTGAGGGTATATCGAGGACTAATGAGAGCGACACTAGACTATGGATGTGTTGTGTTCATGTCGGCTACTGATTGTCACATGAACCTTCTGGTCATAGAGCAGACAAAGGCTCTTAGGATTTCTTGTGGTGAATTTAAAACTTCTCAAGTATCAGCAATCCAAGTACTGACGGGTGAAATGCCCTGAAGATTAAGAAGAACCAAATTAATGCTGGCATACTGGATCAAAAAGGGGCATAAGAGGTCACATCCTGCAAAAATTATTCCTCATGATTGCTAGAAACACAATGAGTCCAACATTAGTAGCTTTGGATGGATAAGTGATGCCATTGCTGAGCAGGCAGGATTAAAACACACAGATTTTAGCCCAACGGTCCTGTGGTCTGTTATTCCTCCAAGGCTGTTTAAGATGCCACTAGTAGATTCTGAAATACATCAACTGAGGAGGCAACCAGCAATCACTTATCAGTATACACAGTTGAGCGAGTTGCCATTATATTAGCTCTACAGTGATTGGAGATAAATTTTAGGAATAATGCTGCCATTGCTTCAGATAGTTGGGCAGTTCTCAAGAGTGTTCAGTCACTGCAGTCATGTAGGCAGGACCTAATTGTAGAAAGCCACTCCTTAATTTACAACCTCTAGTAAAGGCCAGTCAGTAAGCTTTCTTTGGGTTCCAGCCCATGTTGGAACAGAGGGTAATAAATAGAAAAATATTATCTGGTAGCTAATTAAACTGCAACAGTAATTTCATTGCCAGAGTCAGCTGTTTGTATGTCGTCATAACAACCGTTGCGCTGATGACACCTCAACATGTGCAGTTGTTTACAGCTGAGGAAGCCGTTCACCTGTAGCTCCAGGTTTAGTGCCGTCGTCCCCATCACTTAACCAGGATGTTGTCTGGGGATTTCTATATAACTTCCCATCAACAAAATGTTTGTCGATCAACAGCTGAATTTTTTTGCGACCTTTTTTTGCTTCCGACATGATCGGGTAGAGCAGTCTCCGTCTCCTAAGGATCTCTGGTGGAAACTGGTCGGTTATGGAAAAATTAGATCTTCTCAGCTCTCTGCTTTTTTGCATAATAGTTAGCTTCATCTCGGAGTCGGAGAGTTTCGCCACAACAGGACGAGGCCACAGTACGAGAGTACAGTGTGTTGATGTTTTGGGGGGTTATATTTGTAAAAAATTACATCAACTGAGTTGCAATAAAATACTGTTAAATGAAAAAAGTAGGCTTAGGTTAGTCACTGCTTTTTTATTTCATGAAAACTTGTGAGTTTAAAAAATGAAATTGTGCACAAGTGAAATAAATTTTGAAAATGTTCCTTTTCAGCAAATCACAATTCCTAACAGCTTTTACAGTGTGTTGGGTTGGTCGCCCTCCAGCATTCTAGAAATATAGGTTATTCATTAAAAAACAAAAGTAAATTCTATCACAAATACTTTCAACATCCATTTAATCCATAGTGCTACCTGACTGTATGCAGTCAATGTACAGTTACCTATACAGTAACTTAATGTAATGAACAAAATTCAATAAGAACTGACCGCAATTGATGCATAAGATAAGCAACATTAATTTTAAACCTGCACAAATATAAATTTAAATATCTAAATTCTTCGGAGACTTCAAAAACAAATTAAAGTCAGAAAACAAAATAAAGTGCTGTTACAAGTTTTTGTGATTTTTTTTGCCCGTTCAGAATTTTCTGGGAGTTTGTTAAAGTGGTGCAGTGTGTGTTGTTCAGCAGGAGGACTTAGAACTTTTTCCACTTCTTTCAACTCTGGGTGATTATCTGGTCATGGTCCTCTGCCTGGTGAAGCTTCTCCAGTAAAAGGTAAAGTAAATGCAATAATTCAGAACAAAAACAAAAATAAACTTCCATCCAGTGTTAATTTCATCAACTAAAACTGTATCTATTTTTTCATCCATTAAAGCTAGAAATTAAACTAAAATTACCATTTATGCATTTCAATTTTGACACCTAATTTGAGTCCAGATTTAGTGTGATGATTTTATTTTTACAGTTTTATTTTAGTCTGTTCATTATCAATCGTTTTTGTCTACTTTCAGTCAATAACAATATTTGGTTTTTATTCAATGAAAAGAAAACTGCTCCCATCGCTGTCAAAAAATGTTAGAAAAAAACTACTGTGGCTGTCAGGGTTGCTAGGCAACGGGGTAGCGTGTGGTCACGCAAACAAACGTCAGCCAAAGACGAGACCATAAACTTGTTTTTATCATCTATGCGTTATGTCCATATCTTGGTAGACAAGGAGGAGGCTCAGGGTGCAGTTGAACGTAGCCTTTATTAAAAAAAAACACAAACTCACACAGGTGCTCCGAACAGGCCAAGGGATCGACGGCAAAAGAGACAGGGTCTCTTCCGCCTTTGTCCTTTTTACCCCTGGTGACGGCAGAACCGGAAAGGCGGGCCGTCACCCCCACTACACCCAGGATGTTATGGGTGCCATATTGGTACACCACACTATAGACTAAACTCTCTCATTTTAAGATTCTTTTACATTCGTCCTTCGAAATGCATGGCCACTGTCAGCCCGACTACAAGGCTACAACACCTGAATTTGTACATGATCAGCCCAGCGCTGGCTCAGCCATATGTGCACGGTCAGCTATGACCAGTCATTCTGTGGAGTGACATACTGTAACGTGGGGGCGTAACTAGTTGAAGAGGTGTAACTTGACAAAGTCTTTGAGCTGCAGACAGACCTGTCTCAAATTTCTTGCTGCTCCATTTTTTCGTTATTCCGACTGTTTCATCCAGCTGCTAGCTTAGTAAGCTACTCTGTGTGGTTCTCCTGCATCAGCAGCATCAATGTATAATTGCGTATCACGAAGCAGCAATATGTCATGTGACGGGACCCTGGCACTACCGCAAAAAAAAGAGAAGAAGAAGAAATCAATTCTTTATTTTTGTGAATCGGAATTGATCTTTTCCCCCCAACACCCCTAATGACTTCATGTTGACTATTAACAATTTATTAAGTCGCAATATTCAACCATCACACTTAATGGTCAAACAGATAAGATAAGATAAGCCTTTATTAGTCCCACAATGGGGAAATTCCAGGATTGCAACAGCACAGGGATAGCAACACTCAGAGCAAAAATCAGAAGGCAAGAAAAAAAGAACAAAAAAAGCAAGAGCAGCTAATATACATATGTACATATTACTATAAATATATACAGTGGGGCAAAAAAGTATTTAGTCAGCCACCAATTGTGCAAGTTCTCCCACTTAAAAGATGAGAGAGGTCTCCAATTTTCATCATAGGTATACCTCAACTATGAGCGACAAAATGAGAAAAAAAAATCCAGAAAATCACATTGAAGGATTTTTAATGAATTAATTGGTAAATTCTTCAGTAAAATAAGTATTTGGTCACCTACAAACAAGCAAGATTTCTGGCTCTCACAGACCTGTAACTTCTTCTTTAAGAGGCTCCTCTGTCCTCCACTCGTTACTTGTATTAATGGCAACTGTTTGAACTCGTTGTCAGTATAAAAGACACCTGTCCACAACCTCAAACAGTCAGACTCCAAATTCCACTATGGCCAAGACCAAAGAGCTGTCAAAGGACACCAGAAACAAAATTGTACACCTGCACCAGGCTGGGAAGACTGAATCTGCAATTGGTGTGAAGAAATCAACTGTGGGAGCAATTATTAGAAAATGGAAGACATACAAGACCACTGATAATCTCCCTCGATCTGGGGCTCCACGCAAGATCTCACCCCGTGGGGTCAAAATTATCATGAGAACGGTGAGCAAAAATCCCAGAACCACATGGGGGGACCTAGTGAATGACCTGCAGAGAGCTGGGACCAAAGTAACAAAGGCTACATCAGAAACACATTACGCCGCCAGGGACTCAAATCCTGCAGTGCCAGACGTGTACCCCTGCTTAAGCCAGTACATGTCCAGGCCCGTCTGAAGTTTGCTAGAGAGCATTTGGATGATCCAGAAGAGGATTGGGAGAATGTCATATGGTCAGATGAAACCAAAATAGAACTTTTTGGTAAAAACTCAACTTGTCGTGTTTGGAGGAGAAAGAACACCATACCTACTGTGAAGCATGGGGGTGGAAACATCATACTTTGGGGCTGCTTTTCTGCAAACAGTGTGTGAAAACCTTGTGAAAACTTACAGAAAACGTTTGACCTCTGTCATTGCCAACAAAGGGTATATAGCAAAGTATTGAGATGAACTTTTGTTATTGAGCAAATACTTATTTTACCGAGGAATTTACCAATTAATTCATTAAAAATCCTTCAATGTGATTTTCTGGAATTTTTTTTTCTTATTTTGTCTCTCATAGTTGAGGTATACCTATGATGAAAATTGGAGACCTCTCTCATCTTTTAAGTGGGAGAACTTGCACAATTGGTGGCTGACTAAATACTTTTATACCCCACTGTATATATATACACAGACACACAGTGCAGAGCATTGTAGCTGGATGGAATAAATATATGAATATATAAACACCCACAGTACGGAGCATTGCAACTAGATGGATGTTGTGGGCTATATTAATCATAGATCCCATAACCTACATATGTTTAAGCATGTGAGAGTGTTTAGTGATTACATATGTAAAGCGACTTCACACCTCAGAACAGGACAAAGGGTCTCAACCGCCAGTGAAGATCAAAGAGCATCCCAGGCGCTGCGGCGGAGACCGGATGGGTTGCCCTGACCCCCCAGGGCCAGGTGGAGGAGTACGAAGACAAAAGAGGGGATTAAGATAGTGAGGGATGTCAGCTTTTGATATGCATGTCTTTTGTTATGTGCGAGTATAAGTTCGTAGAGCCGAAGGTGTTCGCTCTCTTACTTCTTCTGCTGCTGCACCTAGATGAGACTTGTTAGAGGAGCTGTTAATAAACTTTGGTTTATGAATCACATCATCTCGTTATTTCAAGCTCCTCTACACTGGTGACCCTGACGCGAGAATGGACCAGAAGCGTTCCCCCGCGATCGACTCATCTGTGGCGACCCAGGCAGACGCCGGCGCCCATGCAGACAGGGGAACAGATGGACGACGTTCCCCCACAGCAGAAGTGAAACAGAGGGCTCAACCGAGCACCAGCGCCGCGGAGAGAGCCGAAGCAAGGCACTCTCACCCTGCGGACACACCAGTGACGGTCCACACAAACGCCGTCACCGTCAAGCTGCCGGACTTCTGGCAGGAAGACCCCGCCTCGTGGTTTCAGCAAGCTGAAGCCCAGTTTGCACTTGCGGGCATCACGGCTGACGATACAAAATTCTATCACATCGTCGCCAAACTCGACGCCGCCACTTCGAGATGTGCGCGGAGCATAATCCAGCAGCCGCTGGCCCAGGACAAATATAAAGAACTGAAAGCGACCATCGTGGCAAATTACGTACCCTCAGCCGAGGAGAGAGCCGAGAGAATCCTGGCGGTCTACGGCCACAGAGGAGGCAGACCCAAGGCCCTCATGGAGGACTTGCTGCAACTTAAAGAAGAGGACAATGACAACTTCCTCTTCCATTTCATATTCCTCAGTACGCTGCCGCCACACATGAGAGGGACGCTTGCCAACATGCGATGCAGCACCCAGCAAGACTTCCGCATGCTGGCTCACGAAGCTCAACAGCTCGTCAACGCCTGCAAGGAGCAGACACCCACAGCAGCATCCGCAGACCTCAACACTGATGTCCGGAGCCACAAGGAACCACAAATCACCGAGCAGAATCAGCCCGCGGTGACAGCGACACGGCCAGGATGCAACAGACGGAGCGACGTTTGTTATTACCACCACCGCTTCGCCGAGAAGGCTTACAAATGCGTTCCCCCCTGCAAATTCACGATTTCGGGAAAACGCCGAAGCCAAGAGCCGTTAACAGCGGCGGTTCTCGGCGAAAAAAGCAAGCTTTTATATTTGACGGACGGACACACCGGCAAGCAGTTCCTTATCGACACGGGAGCTCAACTAAGTTTTGTCATGCCCTCCCAAGCAGACCGGGCCATGGGCCCCCGGGGCAATGGAGCGGTGGTAGCCAACGGCTCCATCATCGACACTTTTGGCGAAAAGAGCCTGCCCCTCTGCATCCACGGCCGCAACTACAGATGGACATTTGTTGTAGCGGCGGTGAGTTTTAACTTGTTGGGCGCAGATTTTTTGTGTGCACATGGGTTATTAGTTGATCTAGCGAACAGACGCTTGGTTAATGCACTGTCATTTGCTTCTATTCCCTGCTCAGCTCGACTTTCTCCACCACCCGTGCAGGCTACCGTCACCACAGCAGGAGGTAAGTTTGATCAACTCCTCACCCAATTTCCAGCACTCACAATTCCCAAATTCTCAGCCACAGTGGCTAAACACGGGGTCGAACACTTTATTCCCACAACGGGCCTACCCGTATTCGCCAAAGCTCAGCGCTTAGACGCGGCCAAGCTCACCATAGCTTGGGACGAGTTTACCACCCTCGAAAAATTAGGCATTATTAGACGCTCAAAAAGCCCCTGGGCGTCACCACTTCACATGGTCCCGAAATCCGACGGTTCTTGGAGACCGTGCGGCGATTACCGCAGATTAAACAATGCGACAGCGCATGACCGCTACCCAATTCCTCACATTCAAGACTTTTCACTACATCTGGTGGGTGCGCGCATTTTTTCAAAAATAGACCTGGTCCGCGGTTATCATCAAGTCCCAGTTCGAGCAGAGGACATTCCTAAAACGGCTGTAATAACCCCCTTCGGTCTTTTTGAATTTTTGCGGATGCCTTTCGGCCTCAAAGGCGCTGCTCAAACCTTTCAGCGGATGATGGACGCAGTATTACGCGACCTCCCTTTCGTGTTCGTCTACCTCGACAATATGCTGGTAGCCAGCTCGTCTGAGGAAGAACACGAGCGGCATCTCACTATGGTTTTTCAGAGACTAGAAGAGCACGGGTTAATAATCAATCCAGCCAAATGCAAATTCAGCGTGTCACAAATTGGTTTTTTAGGACACAGAGTTTCTCCGAAGGGGGCAGTCCCACTTCCAGACAAAGTTCACGCAGTAAAAAGTTTCCCACGGCCACAAACAGTCAAATCGCTGCAGGAATTTTTGGGCATGGTTAATTTTTACAACCGCTTCCTTCCCCACGCAGCTCAGCTCATGCAGCCCCTATATGACGCGCTCAGAAAACAAAAACCTTCCAACGCGGTCGAATGGACCCCGGAGCGCGAACGCGCCTTCGCGGAAGTAAAAAGCGCCCTAGCTAATGCCACATTGTTGGTTCACCCCGATCCCTCGGCCCGCATTGCGCTAACCACAGACGCTTCAGACCTGGCCATAGGGGCAGTTGTAGAACAACACGTCGGCAGAATCTGGCAACCTTTGGCATTCTTCAGCAAATCGCTGAACCAAACTGAGCGTAAATACAGCACTTTTGACAGAGAGCTACTAGCGCTCCATTTATCCATCCGCCACTTCCAGTTCTGGTTAGAGGGGCGGCGTTTTACAGCTTTTGTAGACCACAAACCGCTCACCTTTGCTATGGCTAAAATTTCCGAACCGTGGTCAGGCAGGCAACAAAGACAGCTAGCTGCGATTTCAGAGTTCACCACAGACATTCGACATGTGGCAGGCAAACTTAACGTGGTAGCAGACTGCCTCTCTCGCGCTGTGACATCGCCAGAGCGCGAGGAGACAGATTATACTACCTTAGCCGCAGAACTCTTCGCCAAAGCGGACACATATGCAGCACCAATCCACGCAGGGATAGATTATGCAGCCATGGCAGAGGAGCAAAGTAGTGACGCGGGCGTGCGCGCACTCCTGTCTGGACCAACAGGGTTAAGGCTGGAGAAAAGGGGTTTACGCGACGGTGTGCCCCCCCTAATATGCGACATCTCAACCGGCCGACCTCGCCCGTTAGTTCCAGCTGCATGGCGCCGCCGTATTTTCGACTCGATTCACTCCCTCGCGCACCCAGGTGTGTGCGCTTCAGTTAAAATGGTCGCCGAAAAGTTTGTGTGGCCTGGCCTGCGCTAAAACGTAAAAGAATGGGCAAAGACTTGCATTTCTTGTCAGCGCGCCAAAGTACACAAACACACAAAGGGCCCCTCTGGAGCCTTTTCGAATCCCTGCTAGAAGGTTCGACCACATTCATGTCGACCTCGTGGGGCCGCTACCTTCCTCCCAAGGTTTCACACACCTGTTAACAATGATAGACCGCACCACGCGCTGGCCAGAGGCAGTCCCTCTGGCGTCAACCACAGCGGAGGAAGTCGCTCGCGTTTTTTTGACAAACTGGGTGGCACGTTTTGGCGTCCCATCGGACATCACGTCCGATAGGGGGCCTCAATTTGTCTCAGAGCTTTGGTCAGCCATGGCCAGCAGCTTAGGGGCAACAATTCACCGCACCAAAGCTTATCACCCTCAGGCTATTGGGTTATGCGAGCGTTTTCACAGATCTTTAAAGGCCGCCCTCAGAGCCTCACTAACGGATACAAATTGGGTAAATAAACTTCCCTGGGTTTTATTGGGGTTGCATGCTGCGCCCAAAGAGGATCTAGACGCCTCCCCAGCAGAATTAGTTTTTGCACAACCTCTTAGGCTCCCAGGTGAATTTTTACCAGAGAACCCAGAGCCAGGGCATTTTCCAGCCCCGAGGTTTTTAGGCAGCAACGGACCGGACTCTCTCCCCGGACCGGCACATCACTCTTTTCCACGGGTTTTTGTCCCCCAAGCTTTAAAAAACGCTGAATTCGTTTTTGTTAGGCATGAAGCTTTAAAACGAACCTTCCGCCCACCATACGATGGGCCATTCAGAGTGCTGGAACATGGTGATAAACACTTTGTGCTTGATTTTGGGGATAGAAAAGAAACAGTCAGCATTGACAGACTTAAACCTGCCTTCTTGTTGAGAGACGAACCTGCACGGTTGGCGAGAGCACCTCGGCGGGGTAGACCCCCCAAGAGAAAAGACTCAGCCCCCCTGCAGGGAACAAATAATCACTCTCCTCCCCAAGCTGCAGATTCCTTACAGGAAGGTCCCACCAGGACGCCCAAGCGGACCCACAGCAGATTCGGGAGAAGATTAAAACCCAGACGGCACAGAGACTGATGCAAACTACTCAACAGTTGTTCACTAATTGTGCTGTAACAGTTTAAGACTGACTTGTTATATTACTATGCTGTTATGATTACCACTGAACTCTCTTAGGAGCATGGCTGCAGGAAAGTTTCTTCTGTGTCAAGAGGTGTAGCAGTTAGTATGTCATAATAAGCATCTTAAACTGTGAATTTTTCTATTGTCCTTTTCTTAGTCATTTTGGGGGGGGCTGTGGGCTATATTAATCATAGATCCCATAACCTACATATGTTTAAGCATGTGAGAGTGTTTAGTGATTACATATGTAAAGCGACTTCACACCTCAGAACAGGACAAAGGGTCTCAACCGCCAGTGAAGATCAAAGAGCATCCCAGGCGCTGCGGTGGAGACCGGATGGGTTGCCCTGACCCCCCAGGGCCAGGTGGAGGAGTACGAAGACAAAAGAGGGGATTAAGATAGTGAGGGATGTCAGCTTTTGATATGCATGTCTTTTGTTATGTGCGAGTATAAGTTCGTAGAGCCGAAGGTGTTCGCTCTCTTACTTCTTCTGCTGCTGCACCTAGATGAGACTTGTTAGAGGAGCTGATAATAAACTTTGGTTTATGAATCACATCGTCTCGTTATTTCAAGCTCCTCTACAGATGTCAGAATTATCCCACTTTTGCCCTTGCCAAGAGAATCCCTGTAGTTTTGAAGAAAGAAAGAAAGATCTCTTTTGCATAAATATTTTGTCATAAGTCTTAAATTTTCCAGAGGTACAAAGCTTTGAGAAAAAGCAACAAAATTACAAGGAAAAAAAGCATCATAAACATATATGCAATAAAAGCTTCAGATTTACTCAAATAACATAACAAATTTATAGCGACAAATGCCCATTTATTTAAAATACGTACTAAATTCTTGAGGAAAAAAATGCAAAATTATTAGAAAAACAAATGAATTTAAAAGATAAAAGTTACAAATTCTTGGCAAAAGTTACAAATTTATGAGGGAAAAAATCACATATGTACAATTAGTCATTGTGAAAGTAAACACGGGAAGTTCTTTGAAAGATTTAATAAATTCATTAAGAAAAAGTAAATTAATAAAATCGGATCAAATAAAAGTGTTCGGGGGGGGGGGGCTAGCATGCTAGTGGTTAGCTTAACTTTAGAAGGCACAAAACTGGGGGATCCAGGTCCAGTTGACCCCCGACCAAGTGAGCACTCCAGCCTCCGGTTAGCCGTTTACAGTCAAATAAATGTAACGTAGACCTCTAACAATCACCCTACATGACTCATGTTGTGTTAGTTCATTTAAACCGTAACAGCTCAACATACCTGTTCTCTGTAGCTTTATTATGGGGTTCAGACTCATTTTCTTCAGTCCTCTGTGACGATCGAACTTTTCTTCATATTCTACGATTGTTTTATTTTTTTCAATCTTTCTCCATGTTTCTTCAACAGCAGCAGTTGCTCGATCTCTGTTTAACACCACAAGATGTTGAATTGAAGACAGAACTGTCGTGTCATGTCTCTGATGAAAATGAGGCTCAGGCTAACGGAACCGCTACTTCCGCCAGATGTTGCACGGTGCAGTTCCGGTTGAGAAGGGGAAGAGCAAAGTTATGTTCCGCCTTGAGTCAATCTTCTTGCTTGAAAAAAAAAAAAAGTCTCATTTCCAGCTGTATTATTGACCCTCTGACAAGTAAAATAAAATAAAATAATGAATTAAAAAGTGTAGTGCTGTATCCTGTGTTATGTGTTATCCAGTGTATCCTGTTGTTATGCTAATTGCACCAGCTGAGCGCTCTGCTTGTCTGTAGGCTGTGGGGGACACCCACAGTGTAACGTCGGGGCTGTGATGAGGGGCGAGGGAATTCTCCTGGCATGCTTTGCATAGCGGAGTATTCAGAGACTGTTATTCGGCCCGATATGGGTAACCCCCACAACAGCCACGGACAAGCAGAGCGCTCAGCGGGAGCAATTAACATAGCAGTGTGATGTATGGACTGATAACAATATGTAGATGTGCCTTGTAACCTCTTTTGTCCTACAGCTCCGGAGCAGAGGCGAATTCAGGCGCCAGTATCCTGCTGTTATGTATGACTTCCTGCTCTGTACTCAAATGCAAATGTCCCATGCCTTCCTGCAGTTTACTTGATGATAACATGCCTTTCGTGTATTGTCTGTAGTGGGGTATAAAAACTGCATTGCTCTGTAACTCTCTCTCTCTCTCTGACTACTGCTGCTGACACACGCATTCCGTGTCTCCTCACGAGAGCCTGAGGACCCGCTCCAGCCCGCCTGCACAAGGCTGGAGTGAGTTCTATGATGGCGGGATGAATGATAATAAACTCCCTTAAAAACTCTCAGTTTGCTCCTTATTATTTCATGCCGCCACACCCGATCGCATTTTTCACACTCAACGTTAACCAAATGGCAATTTTTTTTCACACACACCTCCGACCCAGTGAAACATTCAATAAACTGGAAAAAATATGTGTGCCCCCCACCCCCAATTTTTGTAGGCGGGGCCAAACGTACAAGGTCAGTGGAGACCAGTGACCAAAAAGTTTGCCGTACGGACACAAAATTCGGGTGAGGTGTGCATCACCTCAAGACATGAAAAACATAATTGTGGCCCTTACCCACAGCCAACAGGAAGTCCGCCATCTTGCCTTAAAACCACCCCTGGCATTTGAAAGAACTCCCCCTAGGGGTCTGCTCGATTGAGCTCATTTTCACATGGCGGCATCTATCCATTATTCCTGGGGGTGCTGCTGTCAGAACGATTATGGGCGGAGCTTCCGGTTTCAGTTGCAGTAGTGTTAAATCAGTAAGAGTGGAGTAGCAGCGGCATTTAAAATAGCGTTGTAAAAAAAATTTTAATTCTTTTTTTTTTTTCTTGTCCTGTCAGGCAGCTAGGCAAACAGAACAGGGATCTGTCACCCTACTGTGCCAAAACAGATTTACTTTGCCAAGAGGAGCCTATACAGTGCCTAACTTTGCATTGTATATTGTTGTAACTCCTCTTGTAATAACTTTTAATACTTTATTTTAATTGTTTTACCCATGGAAGACCCAACAGGATGGGGAAGAGGGAAAGGAAGTGTGTGAAGGGGGGAAAGAAAAGGGAGGGGAACAGACAAAAAAAAAAAAAAAAAGGACAACTAAAACAAACAAAAGACAAACTGCTTCTTCCACTGGAGATGTCTCAACACGAGTCTGGTTTCTGCACCTGTTAAAGGAGAGACACTTGTACATGTATGTCTGTGTGCCTATATATGAGAACGCGTGCAAAATAAGTGTGTGCATGTGAGTGGTTTGTCAGGAAACATACAAGCGGAGGGCCGGTCACAGCAGCCCTCCCCCCAAGGACCCCGAGCAGGCAAGGCAGCGCCACCAACCCCCAGCCCCGAGGTCAGCAAGCCCCAGGAAAGCCAAGCATCCACCCCAGCAGAGACGATCAAGGGAGGGCAGGCTGCCCGGCGGCCGGCGCGGTGAGCCCACACCCCTGGACCTGCCCGACCCCCTCCCCCCCCAGCGGGGCCAACATCCACCCCCGGGCCCCAGGCACCAGGAGGCCAGCGACCCCACCCCCCAGGACAGAGACCAGCCAGCGCCCCCCGGCGCGAGCCCCCCAGGTACCCCCACAGTGGTCCCGCCCCAGCGCCTCGGCCACACACCCCGGGGACCCCCACGTCCAAAGAAGTCCCCTCGCCCAGGTGAGCCCACATTGCCGAGAGGCACTACCCCCCTAATCCAGCCCCTCCCGACTTGCAGGCACACCCCTCCCCATACCTTCACACCCACATGTTCCCATGCACACCCCTCTCACTCAGCCAGACCGACCCATTCTCTCTCACTCCAGTACCCACTTAAATTCACTCCTCATTCACCTTTATTTCAAAAGCCGGCTGTGCAGTGGGCAGATGCAGTGAGCCTGAACATGCACCAGTGCCCGGCAGTGACCAGGGAGGCCACTGGCGCAGGCCACAGAAGCAGACCCCCACCCCCCGGCGCCCATCTGAGCGAACAATCAGCAGACCACCGCAGGCGCCCCAAGATGCCACCCGGCATGCAAAGCGCCGCACAAAACCGACCCACCATCACCACCTCCATTCATCACCCTCTCACTCACACTTAAACTCATATTCAGCCCCCCGTCACTTCCTTGGTTATATCTATACATTAGTGGCATCCAGGGATTTTTACAACATGATAGGTCCCAGGCTCCCCACCAGGCCCCCACACCCCCAGCAAGACAGGGCAACAGGGGTGGGGGAAGACCCCCACCTCCTCCCCCCGCACAGAACATGGTGGATGTGTGTCGGTTATATGATATAATTGTGTATAAATGTGTGGACTACTAAAGTGCAATTAAAATTGGGGGGATAGTAATTGAAGCATTGTTAGCCACTGTGATGGGCAGCAGAGCCCCCATCCCCCCAAGCCCTCAGTGTCTAAAATGCAATTAAAATTGAGGTGAGTGCAGCCCCACCACGCGGCAAAGGTATCCCCTTCACCGACACAGTGCGGCACACACCCACCCCAAAGCCCTAAATGTAACAAAAAAGATCAGGGGGAGGAGGAGGGTGGGAAATAAGACTGGGAGGTAGGCGGTCCAAAAACAAGGCCGCCCCCCCCCCCCAGAAGCCAGCTTGCAGACTGGCATGTGAGGCCACCCACTGCCCCCAAATCCCAACCCAGGGCGAGGGCCACCAGTGGAAACAACCCAGGACCCACCAGCATCACGTCCCGGCACTCCAGCACCACTAACATGACGGGGCAGCCAAACATACTACCACTCATCTTACACACACGAACATGGACAATAACAGTCACAATAGTGAACAATGGGCCGGACCCACACAGCGCCCAACACGCCAGGCGACACACCCAAGCGCCCACGCAGGCCGACGACCACCCACCCCAGACACACACCGACAGCTGCAGGCCGCCCTGCAACCACAGCCACCCCGGAACAACCCAATGGAAACACAGCCAACAACCCGCACCAATGACCCCCCCAGCCACCCCCAAGCACCAACGCACACCTGCTGCCAATGACATCAGGGCCGATGTAGCAAAGTGCCTCACCCCCCAACACAACAGCAGGGCGGCCGGGACAAGCAAGCCCCGAAACGCCAGCCCCCATGCCACTGGATGGACTGCCCAACCCCTGCCACCCAACAAAGCTCTCCTACCCATACACACATCCTCCGCCCCCTAGACATCTACCCACAAGTAACCGCTTCCATACACACACATAACTCCACCCACCATCACACATACCCACCTACACAAACACACAACCCCACCTGCCCACTCAACACACACCCACTTCCACATCCGCTCATACACAAGCCTACACTCACACACCCCCTCCCCCACCCGCAGACCCCCGTGAACGGGGAGGGCAACCCAGGAAAAAAATTTTAATTCATTTTAATGTATAGTCCACATACATGTTTGCACTCAAGTGGCAGCTAATTTCAGCACTTGTAGTTTTTGTGTTTTTTTAATGTTGTGGCATAGTTCTGGTACTTGTTGCTGGTGTTCGTGGTTGTGCCACAGACTGTATAAATGGAAGCTTCTCACCAGCAATGCGTAGATCATGTACTGAACGAAAAAGGACTGTTGGTGTGATTGGTGGTACAGAACCAGGACAGACACTAGAGCACAGCAGGCATGTTTTCACTTCTATGGATGTCACAGGTCTGACACTTATGTGTTACATATGTCACCAGAATGAAGGCTGCATGAAGTAAAATAATAAATAAAAAATAGTAACAATTTGCTTCCTAAGGCTTAATGATTTAATAATAATAATAATAATAATAATAATAATAATAATAATAATGTTTATTTATAGAGCACTTTTCACAGACAGAGTCACAAAGTGCTTAACATGGTAAAAACAAAATATAAACACAGGCACATAAAACAGTAAAAAAAAAAAAGTAGACAGTAAAAGCACATAAAAATACAATCAACACATAGTTAATTAAAAAGCCAGGCTAAAAAGGTGGGTCTTTAGTTGCTTCTTAAAAACGTCAATGGAAGGTGCAGATCTAAGTTCAAAAGGTAAGGAGTTCCACAGTCTGGGAGCAACAGCCGCAAAGGCTCTATCGCCTTTGGTTCTGAGCCTAGTGCTAGGGACTACCTGTGGAGAGCATGGAAAGATGAGGCTGAGTTTATTTCTCATATCAGGTTTATTCACGTATCTCCAACATCCTCTAAACAGAAAAAGAGAAAGCAACCCCCCACATCTGTCCCTTTTATACCCCAGGACATCAAAGCACAGAGTCACATTGTCTTTTAATCCCAAGACACAATACTTCTTCTTCCAGGTCTTCTCCCCTCCACCTAACGTCACTGGTGGTCAGGAAATCCCTCAAGGCCATCTCTTTGCATAACAAAGATCACATTTCGCATCCTCCTGTTATCTCTAGGAGACTCAGTCCTATTGTTCATTCTGAGACGTGAAGCAACAGTACATATGAAGCCTATGAAACCCACATATGTGTCCCACATGACCCCCCCCAAAAAATGTCTAAGATGGAACAATATAACACAGTCTGCATATCATGATAAAATCACAAACATCAGTCCACGTGCTGTTTGGGCTTCAATCTTCTTCCGAACTTGCTGTAAGTGGGCTTTACCACTCTCGCGGTGCCATCCTGCTGGGGGGCTGCTATCCGGGGATGAGAACTGTTAGTCAATCCCTGTGGGAGCTCTGGGGAAAGCTCCCTAGTGGGTCTGCCGCGCCGAGGAGCCCTCGCCAACTGCACAGCTTCGTCAGCCATCACAAAAGCGGGTTTGAGCCTGTTTATGCCAATCATTTCCTTTCTGCCCCCCAAATCTAGCAAAAAGTGCTTATCTCCTGTTTCCAGCACTCTAAATGGTCCATCATAAGGTGGTCGCAAGGTTGGGCGATGGGCATCATGTCTGACAAAATCAAACTCCGCATTTTTTAAAGCCTTAGGCACAAAAACGAGTGGAAAACTGTGATGAACGGGGCCAGGAAGCGTGCTCGATCCCGTGTTGCTCTGCAACCGCTGAGCAGGGGAGCACTCTGGCGCAGGATTATCTGGGAGAAATTCCCCGGGCAGCCGGAGTGGCTGTGCAAAAACTAACTCCGCTGGGGAGGCTTTTAAATCCTCTTTAGGTGCAGAACGCAACCCCAATAAAACCCATGGTAGCCTGTCCACCCAATTTGCATCCGTAAGCGACGCTCTGAGGGCTGCTTTCAATGACCTATGGAAACGTTCGCATAAACCATTAGCCTGTGGGTTGTACACGGTAGTGCGGTGGATCGTTACCCCCAGGCTGCGGGCCATCGCTGACCAAAGCTCGGAAACAAATTGAGGACCTCTGTCGGACGTAATGTCCGACGGAACTCCAAAACGCGCTACCCATGCTGTTAAAAACGCGCGCGCCACCTTCTCAGCTGTGGTTGATGCCAGTGGGACCACTTCCGGCCAACGCGTGGTGCGGTCCACCATTGTCAAAAGGTGTGTGCACCCCTGTGACGGCGGGAGGGGGCCTACGAGGTTGACATGCACATGATCGAACCTCTTAGCCGGGATGTGAAACAGCTCCAAGGGGGCTCTAGTGTGTTTGTGTATTTTGGCTCGTTGGCAAGCCATGCAGGCTGCTGCCCACTCCTTAACTTGCTTGCGCAGGCTCGGCCATACAAATTTCTCTCCTACCATTTTGACCGACGCACGCACCCCCGGGTGCGCCAGAGAATGAATCGAGTCAAAAACGCGGTGGCGCCGGCCGCGTGGCGCCACCGTGAAAATGCTGAAAATGTGGGAACCGTGAGTGCTGGAAACTGAGTGAGGAGTGTGTGGAACTTACCGCTTGCCGTTGCGACGTTGGCTTGTGCTGTGGGAGGGGTCACTCGGGCTGCACAGGGAATAGAGTAAAAAGAAAGTGCATTAACCAGGCGCATGCGCACGCAGCGACCAGCAGCTTGGTGATATAGTGCGTGTGTGCGTGTGTGTGTTTTTTGTACTTTTTTACGTTTTTAGAAAATCCTCTGTGTCGTTTCTGCTCTGGAGCGTTTGTGGAATATATGGCGAACAGCTCCCTAGTATCTGCAACATGGATTTCCTCTCATATCTCGCACTGCTGCTATCTGTGCTGTGGCTCTTTGTCTCTGAGGTAAACGCGTTCGGCTCCATGGCGAGCAGAATAGCGGGCAGAATACAATATTCCAGGGACGTGTTGCTGCGCTTTAACACAGCTGGTGCAGAGTCTCTGATTGCGCCCAAATTTCATCTGCCGGACTTTATTTTGAGAGACGGTCACAGCGGTGAAAAAAGAAGCGGCAGGAGGAAGCGTGGAAGACGTGGAGGTGTGAAATTGCACCTTAGGAGACGTCAGTTTGGTAACATTCCTCTTCCTTCGATCATTTTTGGGAATGCACAGTCTGTGAGAAACAAGGTGGAGGAAATTCAAGGCAATGTACGTTACCAGAAGGATTTTAAGAACTGCTGCGTCATGGCTTTCACTGAATCTTGGCTTACTGCGCATGATCGGGATGCAGACCTGTGGATTGACGGCTTTGGAGCTCCGCTGCGCTCGGATCGGCAGGAAGAGGTAACTGGGAAGCGTCAGGGGGGCGGAGTATGTTTATACATTAATAAGCAGTACTGCACATCTGTCACGGTCAGAGAGCGCATCTGTACACCCCATGTGGAGCTGCTGTCTGTGTCACTACGCCCCTTTTATTTGCCTCGAGAGTTTCCCCAACTTTTCATCACAACTGTGTACATTCATCCGAGGGCAGACGCTGACTCCGCCTCCAGCACCATCTCTGATGTGGTGCAGCGGCTGCAGTCAATTTCTCCAGAGGCGCCAAACTTCATTCTTGGGGATTTTAACCATGTTTCTTTAAAGAAGACACTTAAAAACTTTCATCAGTATGTCTCCTGCCCAACCAGGCGAAAAAAGACATTGGACCTGTGCTATGGATCCATAGAGAGGGCCTATAAATCACTCCCCCTTCCTCCTTTAGGATCATCAGATCACAACTGTGTTCATTTGCTGCCCACATATAAAACTGCTCTCAGAAGAGGCAAAGTGGAGACCAGAGACATTGATGTGTGGACAGAAGATTCAGAGCACAGCCTCCAGGAATGCTTTGACTGTACAGACTGGAAGATGTTCATAATGGCCTGCGGGGATGATTTGGACTCTCTGGCTGAGCTCACATGCTCATACATGGCTCACTGTCAAAATAAGTTTGTTCCACGTAAACGTGTCAAAATATACCCCAACAACAAACCATGGGTTACTAAATCAGTTAAATCCTGCTTACAGAGGAAAGCTCTTGCCTTTAAACAAGGGTCTGTTTCTGCTCTACAGGTTGCCACTAAGGAGCTGAAGGCCGAAATTTTAAGAGCAAAACAGAATTATAAATCAGAGTTGGAAAGCAAGATGGCAGCAAATAAACTTGGTTCGGCCTGGGCCAGTATGAAAACTATTGCAGGCCTTCAGAGCACAGAGCACAGTAACCGTGTGTTTTTAGATGGTTTTAGTTCAGACACAGAGCTGGCTAATGCTCTTAATTGTTCTTATGGTCGTTTTGACTCCTTTGATTTTAGCACAGAAATCCAAGATTTGAAACAGAAACTCAAAGACAATCAGCACTTTAATATTGAGATGCAGGATGTTAAAAGGGAGTTCCGCGCTGTAAAAGTGAACAAAAGTCAGGGCCCTGATAATATATGTGGACGCCTGGTAAAGTCCTGTGCACATGAACTGAGTCCTATATTTCATTATATTTTCAATAAGTCCTTACAGACACAACATGTGCCTAAGATCTGGAAAGATGCCGTGGTTGTTCCCGTTCCAAAATCCAGCTGTCCTAAAATGGTAAACGACTTTAGACCAGTTGCTTTGACTTCAATTTTAATGAAAATTTTTGAAAAACTGGTCAGACGTGAGGTCCTAAGGCAGACTGAACATGCATTGGATCCTCTGCAGTTTGCCTATAGGCCTCACAGAGGAGTGGAGGATGCCACTGTCACTCTGTTTGACATGCTTTTTAAACATCTGGATTTTAATGGGACACACGCCAGGCTTTTATTTGTGGACTTTTCTTCTGCCTTTAATACAATCCAACCTCATATTTTAGTTGAAAGGCTCCTGCAACAATTTGATTTAAGCAATAATCTGGTGGGTTGGATTCTGGATTTCTTAACCAACAGGACGCAGAGAGTAAGGGTCAATGGCACATTGTCTGACCTAAAGTGCTCTTCTACTGGCTCTCCTCAGGGGTGTGTGTTGTCACCACTACTCTTCATCCTGTACACAAACATGTGTCGGAGCAGACATGACAACAGACACATTATAAAGTATGCTGATGACTCAGTCATTGTCAGTCTCCTCCAGGATGGTGAGAGTGGCCACGGCCCAGTAGTTGATGACTTTGTTCACTGGTGTGAGGATTCCTACCTGCAGCTGAATACAACAAAAACGAAAGATATGATTATTGACTTTAGGAGGAAAACTCCCAGGCACAAAGTCACCATACTAAAAGGCCAGACCACCGAATGTGTACAATCGTACAAATATCTTGGGACAATTATTGATAGTGGATTGAACTTTGAGGTGAACTGTGAAAGGGTGTGCAAAAAGGGTCAGCAAAATTTGCATTGTTTGAGGAAACTTGCACGCTTCCAAATTGACCGAACCATAATGACTATGTTCTATCGGGCTTTTATTGAATCCGTTTTATCCTTTTCTTTAATGTCATGGTTTGGTCAGATAAAACTGAAACAGAGGAAATCCTTGGATCAGGTAGTCAGATGGTCCAGTCGTTTGCTTGGTGAGTCACAGCTGAGCCTGACATCCCTGTACACCAGACAAGTACAGAGGATGGCCGACTCGATTTTAAATGATGACTCCCACCCTTTGCACTGCAACTTTCAGCTTCTTCCCTCCAGACGGAGGTTTGCTGTCCCAAAAAGTAGAACCCAGCGCTACAAAAACAGCTTTGTCCCTGCTGCTGTCAAAGAGTTGAACAAGTTATAAAAATTATATTGTACATATTTTATATTTACCTATTTTGTAAGATGTGTGCCTGTGTTTGTGTCTATGTTGAATGTAATTAGTGGCTTGTAAATATGGATGTCACCAACTGCAAAACAAATCTACCTACGGGTACAAATAAAGTAACCTGAACCTGAACCTGAACCTATTAGCAAGATCAACCAACAAACCATGTGAGCACAGAAAATCAGCCCCTAACATGTTGAAGCTCACCGCAGCTATAACAAAAGTCCACTCAAATGTACGGCCGTGTAGGGACAGAAGCAGAGTCCTCTCACCAAAGGTCTTAATCCTCGAGCCGTTCGCTGCTGATGCTCCGTGACTCCCAGGGCCTGCCAGCCGGTCAGCATAGGTTGGCATGATGAAACTCACTTGGGAGCCTGTGTCCACGAGGAATTGCTTCCCTGAACGCGCGTCCGTCAAGTAGAGCAGCTTGTTCTGTTCCCCGAGGGCCGCGGCTGCTACCGACCCCTGGCTCTGGCGTTTTCCCGAGCTCTTGAACTGGCACGGTGGTATACACCTGCGTGCCCTCTCTGCAAAGCAGCGATGGTAGAAACAGAGGTCGTCTCCTCCGCGATGTTTGGCCTTCGCCGCCGCCATTGTCGGTGGGTCTGCTGCCGCCGCCTCTGGCCCCCTGCCGTCTCCGGCCGTCGCGTCGAGTCCTGACGCTGCTGCGGTGGCCGCGCGCTGTCTGCTGGCGTTGAGAATCCGCTGTGCCTCCTGGGCCAGCGCACGGAAGTCCCGCTGGGCCAACAACTGTGAACCGGCCAGGGTTGCTCTCGTCTCTGACGGTAGGGTTCTCAGGAAAATGTGGGTGAAAAGGAAGTCGCCATCGTCTGAGCCTCTCAGCCTCAGCATGTCCTCCATCAGGTCGACGGGTGTGCTATCTCCCAAGTCGTTGAGGGCCAGGAGTCTCTCCGCTCTCTCCTGGACTGAGGGAGTGAAACGCTGGATGAGCGCAGCCTTCAATCCGTCGTATTTGTCGTCGGCCGGTGGGCGCTCCACCAGGCTCTGCACATGTCGAGCCATGCGGTTGTCGAGCTTGGCAATAACGTGGTAGAATTTCGTGTCATCTGCCGTTATTCCCCGGAGAGCGAACTGAGCTTCGGCCAAGTGGAACCAGGAGCATGGGTTGTCCTGCCAGAAGTCTGGTAGTTTGACTGAGACTGCGTTCGCCTGGCTGGTTCCTGGCGAGTCCGGCTCGGGGGAATTTCTTCCGATCATGACACGTCTTAAGGTCACCAGTGTGGAGAGCGTGGAAAGATGAGGCTGAGTTTATTTCTCATATCAGGTTTATTCACGTATCTCCAACATCCCCTAAACAGAAAAAGAGAAAGCAACCCCCCACATCTGTCCCTTTTATACCCCAGGACATCAAAGCACAGAGTCACATTGTCTTTTAATCCCAAGACACAATACTTCCTCTTCCAGGTCTTCTCCCCTCCACCTAACGTCACTGGTGGGCAGGAAATCCCTCAAGGCCATCTCTTTGCATAACAAAGATCACATTTCGCATCCTCCTGTTATCTCTAGGAGACTCAGTCCTATTGTTCATTCTGAGACGTGAAGCAACAGTAATATACGTATATACATATGAAGCCTATGAAACCCACATATGTGTCCCACGAAAAAGGACTGTTGGTGTGATTGGTGGTACAGAAACATGACAGACACAAGAGCACAGCAGGCATGTTTTCACTTCTATGGATGTCACAGATCTGACACTTATGTGTTACATATGTCACCAGAATGAAGGCTGCATGAAGTAAAATAATAAATAAAAAATAGTAACAATTTGCTTCCTAAGGCTTAATGATTTAATAATAATAATAATAATAATAATAATAATAAGTTTATTTATAGAGCACTTTTAGTGCTTAACATGGTAAAAACAAAATATAAACACAGGCACATAAAACAGTAAAAAAACAAAAAAAAAACAAAGTAGACAGTAAAAGCACATAAAAATACTATCAACACATAGTTAATTAAAAAGCCAGGCTAAAAAGGTGGGTCTTTAGTTGCTTCTTAAAAACGTCAATGGAAGGTGCAGATCTAAGTTCAAAAGGTAAGGAGTTCCACAGTCTGGGAGCAACAGCCGCAAAGGCTCTATCGCCTTTGGTTCTGAGCCTAGTGCTAGGGACTACCAATAGATTCTGATGAGAAGACCTGAGAGACCTGCTGGGCTGGTGTAGAAAGAGCAGGTCACTAATATAAAAAGGCGCCTCTTCATGAATGGCTTTGTAAGTAAGAAAAAGAACTTTAAAATCAACTCTATAATTTACAGGAACCCGATGCAAGGAGGCCAAAACAGGAGTGATATGACAGAATCTACTGGACCTAGTTAGTAAACTTGCAGCAGCGTTCTGGACTAACTGTAGGCGGTGTAAAGAGGATTTGCTAAGACATGTGAAAAGAGCATTACAGTAGTCCAAACGTGAAGAAACAAAGGCATGAATAATGATTTCTAACTGACTGTAGGAAACCAATTACCTAATTTTGGATATATTCCTAAGGTGGAAAAAATAACTCCGGGTCAGAGATTTCACATGCATGTGGGGAGACTTGAATAACGAAACCGAATTGCCTTTCATTCCAGTTTATTCAAGTAATCATTCCACTGTCTGCTCTCATTCCTGAGCAGCGAACAAAGAGGGTGAACACACCAAAGTTCTCTCATTTAAACATTTTGACATCAAACCATTTCCCTCGCGGGGGAAATCACACATCTCTCTCAAAATCTCTTTATTCACATTCATTAGCCTTTTATTTACATAACTCCCCCTTCTCTCCTCTCGAGCCTCAGTGGTCAGGAAGTCTTCTGTCCCCTGTCCTCCGCAGGGGGTCCAGGCTCTGTGGCTCCGCACCGCAGGGGGCTGGCTCTCCTTCATCGTGGTTAAATCACATATGCAGTGTCCAACATATACATGTCTCACAACACAGCCATATAACCCCCCCCAAACGATGAAGAACAGACTAATTCCTAAAATTTAATAGCACCTTACTCACTACTGAATAATCAACACCAACATTCAGTCTGTGCGCCGCTTGGGCTTCAGCCGTCTGCCGAATCTGCTGTGCGTTGGCCCCGCCTTGCCTGCGGTGCGTTTCTGCTTCGGGTCTGTTGACTGAGGAAGAGAGTGATTAATTGCCCCCTGTGGGGGCCTGCCTCGTCGAGGCGCCACTGCGACCGGTACAGACACGTCCTTCATGACAAAAGCAGGTTTTAGTCTGTCAATACTGACTGTCTCTTTTCTGTCTCCAAAATCTAGCACAAATTGCTTATCACCTGCCTCCAGCACTCGAAATGGCCCTTCGTAAGGTGGTTTGAGCGTTGCTTTAAGGGCTTCGCGCCTGACAAAAACGAAATCGGCATTTTTCAAAGCCTTGGGGACGAAAACTCGTGGAAAAGCGTGATGAACCGGACCCGGGAGCGTGTCTGCCCCCGTGCCGACTAACGGTCCCAGAGCCGAGAGAGGTGGGGGCTCTGGGTGCTCTGGTAAAAACTCGCCCGGCAGCCTCAGAGTTTGTGCGAATACCAGCTCCGCTGGGGAGGCGTCTAAGTCCTCTTTAGGTGCAGAACGCAACCCTAATAAAACCCATGGAAGTTTATTTACCCAATCTGCATCCGTGAGCGACGCTCTGAGTGCTGCCTTCAAAGACCTATGAAAACGCTCGCATAAACCATTGGCCTGAGGGTGGTAAGCCGTAGCGCGGTGAATTTTGGCTCCTAAGCCGTTGGCCATCGCTGACCACAGCTCAGAGATGAATTGCGGTCCTCTATCGGACGTAATGTCCGACGGAACCCCGAAGCGCGCCACCCAAGCCGTTAAAAAAACGTGAGCCACCTCCGCGGCCGTGGTCGTCGCAAGTGGGACCACTTCCGGCCAACGTGTGGTGCGGTCCACCATTGTCAAAAGATACGTGAACCCCTGTGATGCCGGTAGGGGGCCCACAAGGTCGACGTGCACATGGTCAAACCTTCTGGCCGGAATGCGGAACGGTTCTAACGGGGCTCTTGTGTGCCTGTGAATTTTGGCCCGTTGACAGGAAATGCAGGTTTTTGCCCATTCCTTCACGTGCTTGCGCAGGCACGGCCAAACAAACTTTTCCGCCACTAGTTTCACCGACGCGCGCACCCCCGGGTGCGCCAGTGAGTGGACCGAGTCAAAAACACGGCGGCGCCACGTGGCCGGAACCACCGGACGCGGGCGCCCCGTCGACATGTCGCAGATCAGGGGGGGCATACCGGTTTGTAAACACTTGCTCTCCAGCCTCAACCCTGTTGGTCCAGACTGGAGCGCGCGCACGTCTGCGTCCGCCCCCTGGTCCGCTGCCATGGCTGTGTAATCTATACCCACGTGCACCGGGGCTGCGCGCGCCACCGTGCCGCTCTCCTGCGGCGCGGTCACGGTGGCCCGTTCTGCCTCTGCGCGTGTTGGGGTCGTGAACGCGCGTGAGAGACAATCCGCTACTACATTGAATTTGCCCGCGACGTGCCTAATGTCAGTGGTAAATTCCGAGATTGCGGCCAGCTGCCTCTGCTGCCTGCCGGACCACGGATCTGAAATTTTGGCCATGGCGTATGTGAGCGGCTTGTGGTCCACATAAGCGGTGAAGCACCGTCCTTCCAGCCAGAACTGGAAATGACGAATAGCCAAATGCAGCGCCAACAGTTCTCTGTCAAACGCGCTGTATTTTCGTTCAGCCGCGCTTAAAGATTTGCTAAAGAGAGCCAAAGGCTGCCAAACTCCGGCTACCTGTTGCTCAATAACGGCCCCTATGGCTAAATCTGAAGCGTCTGTCGTCAGCGCGATACGTGCTGCAGGGTCTGGGTGGGCCAGGAGCGCAGCGTCAGCCAAGGCTTTTTTAACCTCTGTGAACGCGCGCTCCCGCTCCGGGGACCATTCGACCGCCTGGGTCGGTTTTTGTTTTTTGAGCGCGGCATATAACGGTTGCATGATTTGAGCTGCGTGGGGCAGGAATCGGTTATAAAAATTCACCATCCCCAAGAATTCCTGTAGTGATTTGACCGTTTGTGGACGGGGAAAATCCGCTACCGCGCGTACTTTCTCTGGTAACGGAACCGCTCCCTCCGGGGAGACGCGGTGACCCAAAAAATCGATCCGCTCGACGCCGAACTGGCACTTGGCTGGGTTAACTATTAAGCCGTGCTCTCCCAGCCTCCTAAAAACTGCTGTGAGGTGCGTTTCGTGTTCGTCCTCTGAAGTACTCGCGACCAAAATGTCGTCGAGGTACACAAACACGAAAGGGAGATCGCGTAACACGGCATCCATCATCCGCTGAAATGTTTGCGCCGCCCCTTTGAGACCAAACGGCATGCGTAAAAATTCGAAAAGTCCGAACAGGGTTATTACCGCTGTTTTAGGAATGTCCTCCGGTTGGACCGGGACTTGGTGATAGCCGCGAACTAGATCAATCTTTGAAAAAATGCGCGCCCCCGCCAGGTGCACCGAAAAATCCTGAATGTGCGGGATGGGATAACGATCGTGCGCCGTAGCGTTGTTTAGCCTGTGGTAATCCCCGCACGGTCTCCAGGAGCCATCGGCTTTCGGTACCATGTGCAGCGGCGAAGCCCACGGGCTCTTCGACCTACGAACGATGCCCAGCCTCTCCAGGCTGGCGAACTCCTCGCGCGCAATGGCGAGCTTAACTGCATCCAAGCGCCGAGCTTTTGCAAACACGGGAGGACCAGAAGTGGGGATAAAGTGTTTCACCCCGTGCTTCGCGACCGTCGCTGAAAAAGTGGGCACAGTGAGCGCTGGAAATTGGGTGAGGAGTGTGTGAAACTTACCACCTGCTGTAGCGACGTGGGTCTGTACTGGTGGCGGGGACACTCGAGCTGAACAGGGGAGAGAGTAAAAAGAGAGTGCATTTACCAGCCGTCTATTAGCAAGATCAACTAACAGATTGTGTGAACACAAAAAATCCGCGCCCAACATGTTGAAATTCACCGCCGCTATTACAAAAGTCCATTCATATGTGCGGCCATGTAAGCACAAAGGCAAGGTCCTTCTCCCGTAGGTGTTGATGTTCGAGCCATTTGCCGCTGTAGCTCCACTACCGTGGGGTCCAGCCACCCGGTCCGCGTATGTTGGGGTGATGAAGCTCACTTGTGCTCCGGTGTCGATGAGGAACTCTCGTCCGGAGCGCGCATCCGTGATGTAGAGCAGCTTGTTGCGTTCTCCGAGGGTCGAAGCTGCTAGCGACCCCCGGTCTTGCCGTTTCCCGAACTCCTGAAGATGCAGGGCGGCACACACCTGCGTGCCTTCTCTGCGAACCTCCGATGGTAAAAGCAGAGATCTTCTCCTCCACTGTGTCGTGCCCGCGCCTCTGCCGCCGGGCTATTGGCTCCACCTCGTCGCGGCCGTGTTGCCGCCGTCGTCGGCCAGTCTGGTTCTGCCGCCTCTGGCTCCCCGCTGTCTCGGGTCGCCGCTGTGGTTGCTTGCCCGCCGCAGGCGTCCAGGATCCCATCTGCCTCCTGGGCCAGCTCCCGGAACTCCTCCAGGGTGTGACACTTTTTGCCGGCCAGCGTGCTTCTCGCATGCGCCGGGAGGTTGGAGAGGAAGATGAACTGAAAAATGAAATCATCGTTGTCCAACCCTCTCAGCTGTATCATCTCCTCCATCAGGGCGCTCGGCCTGTGTCCACCTTGGTCTAGCAAAGACAGGATCCTCCTCGTCCTCACTTCAGCCGAGGGGGTGAAAAACTTGATGAGGGTGGATTTCAGCTTGCTGTACCTGTCGGTCGCAGGTGGCTGCTCCACCAAGCTTTGCACGCACCGAGCTGTGCTGTTGTCCAGTTTAGCGATGACATGGTGGAACTTAGTGTCATCCACCGTTACTCCTGCGAGCGCGAACTGCGACTCTGCTTGCAGAAACCACGACCGTGGGTTATCCTGCCAGAAATCAGGCAGCTTAACGGCCACTGCGCTCGCCAGCTCTGAGCGCTGTGAGTCCGGGACCCTGAGAATTTCTTCGTTCATTCTCAACGTCGTCAGTCACCAATGTGGGGAGACTTGAATAATGAAACCGAATTGCCTTTCATTCCAGTTTATTCAAGTAATCATTCCTATATGGCTGTGTTGTTGTCCAGTTTAGCGATGACATGGTGGAACTTAGTGTCATCCACCGTTACTCCTGCGAGCGCGAACTGCGACTCTGCTTGCAGAAATCACGACCGTGGGTTATCCTGCCAGAAATCAGGCAGCTTAACGGCCACTGCGCTCGCCAGCTCTGAGCGCTGTGAGTCCGGGACCCTGAGAATTTCTTCGTTCATTCTCAACGTCGTCAGTCACCAGTGTGGGGAGACTTGAATAACGAAACCAAATTGCCTTTCATTCCAGTTTATTCAAGTAATCATTCCACTGTCTGCTCTCATTCCTGAGCAGCGAACAAAGAGGGTGAACACACCAAAGTTCTCTCATTTAAACATTCTGACATCAAACCATTTCCCTCGCGGGGGAAATCACACATCTCTCTCAAAATCTCTTTATTCACATTCATTAGCCTTTTATTTACATAACTCCCCCTTCTCTCCTCTCGAGCCTCAGTGGTCAGGAAGTCTTCTGTCCCCTGTCCTCCGCAGGGGGTCCAGGCTCTGTGGCTCCGCACCGCAGGGGGCTGGCTCTCCTTCATCGTGGTTAAATCACATATGCAGTGTCCAACATATACATGTCTCACAACACAGCCATAATGCTGATCAAAACCCATCGATTGATAAAAATGACACCAAGATTTTTTAGATTAGACCGTATGTTAGAGCTTTATTTATTTATCATTTAAGAAAGATATCAAAACAGTTTTTTGAGGTTTCTTGCATTTGTCGCATTGCCTTGGAATGATATGAACTTCAGCTTGCATTTATTTTTAAATTATCACAAAATATAGTTCAATAAAATTCTGAACAACTGTCAGAAAATGTCTAAACATCCATCCATCCATCTTCTTCCGCTTCATCCTTTTCGGGTCGCGGGGGGGCTGGAGCCTATCCCAGCATCTTTGGGCGAGAGGCAGGGTAGCTGCAGCCATTTGTTTTACCCCGAAATTAAAATGCTCATGCTGCTGTCATGCCATAAGTGCTAGTTATTTAACTTAACATGTTTAGACATGGGGCAGCATGGTGGCGGAGTGGTTAGCACTGCGGCAGCACAGCAACTCACCCTTGGCCTGGGGATTCTGGGTTCGATCCCAGCCCCTGACCAACAGTGACCTGTGTGGAGTCTGCATGTTCTCCCCGTGTCTGTGTGGGTTTACTCCGGGATTTCTCCGGTTTCCTCCCACATGCCAAAAAACATGCAGGTTAGGTTAATTGGCATCAACTGGGGATTCTAAATTGTCCTGAGGTATGACTGTGAGAGTGAATGGTTGTCTGTCTCTCTGTGTTGGCCCTGCGATGGACTGGCGATCTGTCCAGGGTGTACCCTGCCTCTCGCCCAAAGATGCTGGGATAGGCTCCAGCCCCCCCGCGACCCGAAAAGGATTAAGCGGAAGAAGATGGATGGATGGATGGTGGTGAACCACCTCGCTCAAGCGACGGGCGGCTCACTGGGAAGCTCCAGAAATGGCTGAATTGATGTAACCCCCGTGTCCATATGTTTACCGTCATTGCCAAATGTTATGTCGGTAATAGAAGCCAAGGACGAGACTGAGCACTGAACTGGACACAACTTTATTTGTGACTCACACTCACAATACAAGCGTTACCGTAAGGCGGAGAGGAAGCTAAGAGACTGCCCTTCTCCCTCACAGCCCTTTTATAGCCCAGGTGGCAGCGGAACTGGAAAGGTGGAGTCACCACCCATGTCACACAATAATATTTACTCATTACAACACAACAGCCAGGGCACCATGGCGAAGTTTGACTCCGCCCCTTACAACATCAAACAGCTGTAACTCGAGAAAAACTTGTCCCATGTCCACCAAAGTTACTATAATGGATAATAGTCCTGCCCGAATGCATCTATATAAAAATAATTGACAAAGGATCTAGCGCCACTGAGTGGTTAGAGGAAGAATTGCTGAAAACTGTTTTATTTATTACTCATGCGCCACTAGCCAGAATGACATGAAATTTTCTGAGGTTCATCAGACCTCATGGATGATCATAACTGCACATCAACTTTAGCATGGCGTCGCTCTTGTTACCATGGACACGTCCTCCTTTCCATTCAATCTGTGATCTTGTTGGGAGAGTTGGGAATGACCTGGAGTCATGAAATCTGAAACATAGATTGAGGTGACTGTGATATGTAGTCTTGTATGGGTGGACAACACATAACTGACAGGGAAGTGTTGCCATGGTGACATGGCGAAGGTTGACTCCTCGCCATGGAACATTGGAAAGTTATAATTTGGACTGTGGAGCGTGTAAATAATGAGGCTGATTTGGTTCAAGCGGTTTATTACACGACTCACACAAGGAGCATAGACAGAATGGCATACAAGTAGGAACTCTTCCCTTAAATAACATGACATCCTTCTAGACTCTTCTCACACACAAAAGATAATCCCCGTCTAGACTCTTCTCACACACAAAAGATAATCTCCCCGTCCGACTGCAGTCAGTCCATTCATCCTTGACACCTCCCTGTTATCTTACTAGGGCATCTAGAAACTTCTCACACACAAAAGGTTAACTTCGCGTCCTTTGTTCCTGTCTAAGGTGGTAAACCATTATGCATTCCCCAGTTTGCCACCCACCCCCCAGCAACTTAGATAGGACAAAAGGGTAACAGTCCACATGCTGTGATAAAACCATTAACATCAGTCCACATGCTGTAGAACAATCAACATCAGTCCGCATGCTGCTTGGGCTTCAGTCTTCTGCCATATCTGCTGTAGCCAGGATTCGCTGCCTCCGTGGTGCTGCCATGCTGGGGGGCTGATGTCTGGGGGTGAAAACTTTTTGACTGTCCGTGTGGGTGCTCTGGAGAATCTTTTCTCTGGGAAGCTCCCCGTGGGGGTCTTCCACGCCGAGGGGCCCTCGCCAACAGCACTTGCTCGTCAGCCACAACGAAAGCAGGTTTGAGTCTGTCTATGCCAATTTTTTCCCTCCTACCCCCCAAATCTAGCAAAAAATGCTTATCCCCTGTTTCCAGCACTCTAAACGGTCCATTATAAGGTGGGCG
Source organism: Pholidichthys leucotaenia (assembly GCA_020510985.1). Classification (NCBI taxonomy): domain Eukaryota; kingdom Metazoa; phylum Chordata; class Actinopteri; order Cichliformes; family Pholidichthyidae; genus Pholidichthys; species Pholidichthys leucotaenia. Next base: position 253,161,260 of record CM035842.1, on the reverse strand, counting down.
CAGTGGGGGGTAGTGGGCGTCGTGTCTGACAATCACGAACTCTGCGTTTTTCAAAGCTTTAGGCACAAAAACGCACGGAAAACTGTGGTGGGCAGGGCCCAGCAGCGTGCTTGAGTCTATGCAACGCTGCAGCAGCTGAGACGGGGGGCTGCCCGGTGCAGGATTATCTGGCAGAAACTCCCCAGGCAGCCGGAGTGGTTGTGCAAAAACAAGTTCTGCTGGGGAAGCTTCCAGATCCTCTTTAGGCGCAGAACGTAACCCCAATAAAACCCATGGTAGCCTGTCTACCCAATTTGCATCCGTCAGTGAAGCCCTCAGAGCCGCTTTTAACGACCTATGAAAACGTTCGCATAACCCATTAGCCTGCGGGTTGTACGCGGTTGTGCGGTGAATTGAGACACCTAGGCTGCGGGCCATGGTTGACCAGAGTTCAGAAACAAATTGAGAGCCTCTGTCGGACGTAATGTCCGACGGAACTCCAAAACGCGCCACCCATGCTGTTAAAAATGTGCGCACCACCTCCTCGGCCGTGGTTGCCGCCAGCGGAACCGCTTCTGGCCAGCGCGTGGTGCGGTCCACCATTGTCAGGAGATGCGTGTACCCCTGTGATGGCGGAAGGGGGCCTACGAGGTCCACGTGGACATGGTCGATTCTCTTAGCCGGGATACGAAACGGCTCCAAAGGAGCCTTCGTGTGTCTGTGAACCTTGGCTCGTTGGCACACCATGCAGGCTGCTGCCCACTCTTTCTCTTGTTTGCGAAGGCCCGGCCACACATATTTCTCTCCTACCATTTTGACCGACGCGCGCACCCCTGGGTGTGCCAAAGAGTGAACCGACTCAAACACGCGGCGGCGCCACGCGGCCGGAACCACAGGCCGTGGGCGACCCGTGGAGACGTCGCAGATTAAGGGGGGAATGCCGTTAAGCAGCGCCCTCTTCTCCAGCCTTAACCCTGTTGGTCCAGACTGGAGCGCGCGCACGTCCGCGTCACTAGCCTGCTCCGCGGCCATGGCTACGTAATCCAACCCTACACAGACCGGGGCCACAACGGCGCACGAGAGGCAGTCTGCCACTACATTCAGTTTGCCCGACACATGCTGAATATCGGTAGTAAACTCTGAGATCGTGGCCAACTGCCTCTGCTGCCGGCCCGACCAAGGTTCTGAAACTTTGGCCATCGCGAATGTTAGTGGCTTATGGTCAACAAACGCAGTAAAATTGCGCCCTTCCAGCCAGAACTGGAAATGGCGAATGGCCAGGTGGAGAGCCAGCAACTCTCTGTCGAACGCGCTGTATTTACGTTCATTGTCGCGCAAGGTTCTGCTGAAAAAGGCAAGCGGCTGCCAAGCCCCGACGCCGCGCTGCTCCACGACAGCCCCTATGGCCACATCTGAGGCGTCAATGGTGAGGGCTATGCAGGCCGTTGGGTCTGGATGTGCCAACAATGCGGCGTTTGCCAGGGCTGCTTTAACTTCTGAGAACGCCTGCTCTCGTTCCGGGGTCCATTCGACCTAATTCGCGGGTTTCTGTTTTTAGAGCGCAGCGTACAATGGCTGCATGAGCTGCGCTGCGCGGGGAAGGAAACGGTTATAAAAGTTCACCTTTCCCAAAAATTCTTGTAGCGCACTGACCGTTTGTGGTCGGGGAAAATCTGTCACTGCGCGCACTTTGTCAGGCAGCGGAACCGCTCCTTCGGGAGAGACGCGGTGCCCTAAAAAAAATCAATCCCCGTCACCCCGAACTGACATTTCGCTGGGTTGATTATTAAACCGTGCTCTTCCAACCTACGGAAAACCGTCGTGAGGTGGGTTTCGTGTTCGTCTTCGGACGCGCTGGCTACCAAGATATCGTCCAGGTAGACGAACACGAAAAGGAGATCGCGCAGCACTGCATCCATCATGCGTTGGAACGTCTGTGCTGCCCCTTTAAGCCCAAATGGCATGCACAAGAACTCAAATAAACCAAATGGAGTTATTACTGCTGTTTTGGGTATGTCCTCAGCGCGCACTGGGACTTGGTGGTAACCACGGGCCAAATCTATCTTAGAAAAAATGTGCGCTCCTGCGAGGTGAGCGGAAAAATCCTGAATGTGGGGAATTGGGTAGTGGTCATGCGCTGTAGCGTTGTTTAACCTGCGGAAATCGCCGCAAGGTCGCCACGAACCTTCAGCTTTAGGGACCATGTGTAGCGGGGAAGCCCATGGGCTGTTTGAGCGCCTGATGATGCCTAACCTCTCTAGGTTAGCGAACTCCTCGCATGCTATGGCCAGTTTAGCTGCGTCCAAGCGCTGAAGTCTTGCAAAAACGGGTGCCCCGGTGGTGGTGATAAAATGCTCCACCCCATGTTTAGCGATAGCTGCTGAAAATGTCGGGACTGTGAGTGCTGGGAACTGAGCGAGCAGTGTGTGGAACTTACCGCATGCTGCTGTGACGTTGGCTTGTGCTGTTGGCCGGGTCACTCGAGCTATACAGGGGAGAGAGTCAAAAGACAGTGCATTAACCAGGCGCCTGTTAGCGATATCTACCAACAACCCATGTGCACATAGAAAATCAGCCCCCAGTATATGTTAATCCAATGCTGCTACAACAAAAGTCCATTCAAATGTACGACCATGTAGAGACAAGAGCAGAGTCCTCTCACCAAAGGTCTTAATGTCTGAGCCGTTTGCTGCTGCCATCTAGGGGCCCACTGGTTCCTGCCAGCCGGTCAGCGTAGGTCGGCCGGATGAAACTCCTCTGTGCGCCGGTGTCCACGAGGAAATGCCTCCCTGAGCGTGCATCCGTCAAATAGAGCAGCTTGTTCTCCTCCCCGAGGGTCGCGGCTGCTACCGACCCCTGGCCTTGGCGTTTCCCGAGCGCTTGAACTGGCACGGTGGTATACATTTGCGTGCCCTCTCTGCAAAGCGGTGATGGTAGAAGCAAAGCGTGTCACCTCCACGTTCCTTGGCCCCCGCTGCTGCTGCCGTCGGCAGCTCCTCGCCTCCTCATGTCGACGTGCCGGGCTCCGTCGCTGCCGCAATGGTCACGAAAGCCTTTGTGGCGATGATGATCCGGTCTGCCTCTCGGGCTAGCGCACGATAGTCCCGTTTGGCCAACAACGACGAATTGGCCAGGGCCGCTCTCGCCGCTGTCGGAAGGTTCCTGAGGAAAATGTGGGTGAAGATGAAGTGGTCGTCGTCCGTGCCCTTTAACCTCAGCATCTTCTCCATCATGTCCACGGCCGAACCGTCTCCCAACTCGGTCCGTGTCAGAAGCCTCTCTGCTCTCTCACCATCCAAGAGCGTGTAGTGCTGGATGAAGGCAGCCTTCAGCGCGTCATATTTGCAGTCGGCTGGTGGCTGATCGAGCAGGCTCTCGATGTGCTGAGCCGTGCTGGCATCGAGCGCTGCGACCACATAGTGGAATTTCGTATCATCCGCCGATATCCCTCGGAGGGCGAACTGCGCCTTGGTTAGGTGGAACCAGGAGCGCGGGTTGTGCTGCTAAAAATCAGGTTGTTTGATCACTACAGCGCACGCGAAGCTGGGGGTTCCAGTCGAGGTTGGCTCCGGGGATCTTCCGTCATATTCCATGATTCGTCTTGGGTCACCAGTGTGGAGCGTGTAAATAATGAGGCTGATTTGGTTCAAGCGGTTTATTACACGACTCACACAAGGAGCATAGACAGAATGGCATACAAGTAGGAACTCTTCCCTTAAATAACATGACATCCTTCTAGACTCTTCTCACACACAAAAGATAATCCCCGTCTAGACTCTTCTCACACACAAAAGATAATCTCCCTGTCCGACTGCAGTCAGTCCATTCATCCTTGACACCTCCCTGTTATCTTACTAGGGCATCTAGAAACTTCTCACACACAAAAGGTTAACTTCGCGTCCTTTGTTCCTGTCTAAGGTGGTAAACCATTATGCACTCCCCAGGTTGCCACAGGACAAACTTTGTTTGATTTTCACCAAATTTTCTACAATGGGTATTAGTCCCACCCTGAACGTTCCTATATAAAAATAATTAACAAAAGTTAGACTGCCACCTCGTGGTTAGAACATCGGATACTTGTAACTTTGATAAAATTTATCCGATTTTCACCAAATTTTCTATGATGGCTACTAGTCTCACCCTGTATGCTCCTCTATAAAAATATTTAGCAAAAGTTATAGCACCACCTAGTGGTTAGACCAATGGACACTTGTAACTCGGACAAACTTTGTCCAATTTCACCAAATTTTCTATGATGGATATTAGTCCCACCCTGCACGATCCTATGTACAAATAATTTACAAAAGTTATAGCGCCACCTTGTGGTTAGAACAATGGACACTTGTAACTTGGACAAACTTTTTACGATTTTCACCAAAATTTGTACAATCAATATTTGTCCTTCCCCAAACATGTCTATATAAAAATAATTAACAACAGTTAAAGCACCACCTAGTGATTAAAGGAAGAATTGCTGAAAACTGTTGTTTTTTTAATTTTTCTCTCACCAGGTGCAAAAATGACATGAAGGAATGACTAGGACTAATTGACAGTACACGTACATAGTACAGAAACGTTTCTATGGTGACCGGCATGCATCAATGGCTTCCTCACCATGCAAAACATGGGAGTTACAGCTCAGACAATCCTTGTCTGATTTGGACCAAACTTTACACAAATCATACTAATCCCACTCTGTTCACGTCTGTATGTCAATATTCACAAAACTGTCACAGCACCATCTAGTGCTGAAATGAGGTGTTGTGTGGGGGATTTGGTATTTGGGGCTTGCCGTAGCTTGTGCGGGGGGATTGGGGGTGATGACATCAGGCAGGCTAGGGCCAGTGGATATATTGTGCTGTGTTCCTTAATAAAGTTAGTTCAGTGTTCAGTTCAACATGGCTCTGGTCTCATGTTATTCAGACATAACATTTTGGTGATGAGAATAAACCATGGGAGTGTGCATTAAACTGCTACCTCCATTTTTACAGTCTCCGGGTATGCCAACTATACCATGGTGCTGCTGGTGGGAGACGTTGAGGTGTATGCTGCCACGGCCAGCCTGAGTGGCGCCGACAAAGAGAGACAGAGGAGACTACTCATTCACTGCCGCGGTGAGGAGGGCCAATGGATATTTTTTGCACCGGGTTGCAAGGGTTCACTGAAGGAATGTTTGGATTTAATGGATTATTTCTTTAGGGACCGTTCCAACGTCACGGCGTGAAGATATGAATTCTTTGACCGCCAACAACGAGCTGGTGAGTCCACCTAATGCTTCATTATGGAACTCTGTAGCCGAGCAAGAGAGTGCACCTTCAGGCTGATTCAGGAGGAGGTAGTCCAGGACAAGCTACTACACGGTACGAGTGATGAGTGGCTAAAAGACAAGCTAACGCTGACTATGGACGTTCTCGTGCTGGAGAAAGTGATTAAACTGACTAGACAGATAGAGTCCACTGCCCAGCTAGGCCTGCCAGTGCTAGCTAAAAAGAACCTAGCCACCCAAGTTTTCCTTCCAAATCTGGCTGCTAGCAACGTAGCTAACACTTTGGGGTGGACCCCCAAAAGGCGACGGACTGTGGCATGGGCAAGAGCAGGGGCTACGGGTCTGTGTGACGGCTATGGCTCCCCTCGTCACCGGGCAGGCTCGTCCACCTGCCCCGCCAGAGGAAGGAAGTGATATAACTGTGGCCGTTCTAATCACTGGGCCAGGGCCTGCACCACCACTATTAAACCATTGGTGGTGGAGCCCAAAAGCATGACACAGGTGTGTGTAGATAGATACATACTTTATTTCGAACAAAAAGTAAAACAAAAACAAAAACAAAACAAATGACAAATGCAATAAAGTAATAGTACACAATGTTTGAAAGGGAGAAGGAAGAAGTGAACACATTAATTCCAACTCCTCTTTTCCATAAATACACCCATGTGAATTATATACAAATTACCACATTTAAGACCCCAAGTAAACAATTAACTGTATTTTGTACATATCAACATTAACACCCATCCATCCTAACATACATTGATGTCCATACATCAAAACCAGCCTCAAACAACACAGATATACACAGTACTGTCCCACCCACCATTCCATAGTGTCCCAGAGTGAGCATAGTGAATTATACATATAAATACTACCCTTCTAACATATATCCTTTCAGCAAATAATGTTTATACCTCTTTTTGAATTGATTTCTGTCTGTACATAGTTTCAGTTCCGGCTCCAGACTGTTCCACAAATCCACTCCACAGACAGATATGCACATACTTTTCTTGGTTGTTCGTATCTTGGGTTTTGTAAAGTTTAAGTCTCCTCTCAAATTATAATCATTGTCTCTTTTTTAAAATATTTTTTGTGTATTAGTTGGGAGTTGATTATTAATTGCCCTGTACATGATTTGTGCTGTCTTAAATTTAAATAAATCTATGAACTTTATGACATGTGACTTTAAAAACAACGAATTCAGGTTCAGGTTCAGGTTCAGGTTCAGGTTACTTTATTTGTACCCGTAGGTAGATTTGTTTTGCAGTCTGGTGACATCCATATTTACAAGCCACTAATTACATTCAACATAGACACAAACACAGGCACATATGAAGCTGACGATAAACATGATAAAAATACTCAAGGGTCCATCAATCAGGGTATAAAAAGACAAAGAGATGAGGGAAAAACCAGAGGTAAGAGAGAAGGGTCATATTAAAAGTTAAAAACTAGTCAAAGAGGTTAAAAACTCAAAGGTCTAAAACCCAATAAAATATTTAGAACCCAAGTGACATCCTACAAAAATAAGTAAATATAAAATGGAGTTAATAAATAGGTACCTAAATTATGTACAATACTTATATTTTTACAGCTTGTTCAACTCTTTGACAGCAGCAGGGACAAAGCTGTTTTTGTAGCGCTGGGTTGTACTTTTTGGGACAGCAAACCTCCGTCTTGAGGGAAGAAGCTGAAAGTGGCAGTGCAAAGGGTGGGAGTCATCATTTAAAATGGAGGTAGCCGACTTCCGGTCTGGACACCATGGTGATAGCAGCTTAACGCTGAAGCTCCCAGACTCAATCCAGGAAAATATCTTGAAAATCAGATTTAACGGATTTTTGGAAGAGTGAAAATCAAAGGACAAAGTCATCATGCCTAAAGGAAAACAGAAGAAATCGACATTTTCCAGGCCAGGACACGCATCGGCCGAAGAATCTGATCCGGAGGATTTCCATTCAGAAGACGAGGAGCTGAATGTAGCTAACAAGAAGGTTAGCTTGAAAACGTTATTTGAAGAATTAAGACGATTTCGCCGAGAGGTTTGGGCCAAATTTCGTGAATTCAGAGAAGAATTAAAAAGGACAAACAGCAGAGTGGACCAGGCTGAGAACCGAATCTTGGAAGCAGAAGAAAGAATAAAAGGGCTTGAAGATTCCGTGCTGGATCTACACAAAAGGCAATCAAGACTAGAAGCTAAGCTAACCGACCAAGAAGGAAGACTGAGAAGAGACAACATAAGAATTCATGGTCTGAAAGAAGGAGTCGAGGATGGTTTCAACACAATGGCGGAATGTGTGGAATCCTTACTGAGAGAGAAGTTGGATATTCCCCAAACCACCGACTTGAAGATAGAAAGGGCCCACTGTACATTAGCTCCTAGGCCGGCGGCGGAAGCGCCACCTCGATCGGTGGTGGTGAGATTCTCCAATTTCAAAATAAAACAAGAGGTTGTAAGACTGGCTTGGCAGAAAAAAGGATTTATGCACCAAGAGAGAAAAGTCTTCGTGGAACACGATTACGCCCCGGAGGTCCTTAAAAAGTGCCGGGAATACAACAACGCTAAAAAGGTGCTACGAGAGAAAAAACTGCGCTTTCAGACGCCATTTCCTGCGAAGTTAAGGGTCTTCTACAGTGAAGAGACATGTCTCTACAATTCGGCGGAAGAAGCAACAGCTGACATGGCGAGAAGAGGGCTCCCGGTAACGGTGTTTAAACCCGCAGCAGACCCGAGCGATAGGATCAAGGCTCAAACGTGGTCCACACAGAGACCTTCAAAATCCACGGGCCAGCAGCAGGAAACCCAGCGCCAGAGCTACAAGGATAAACTGGCCGTTTACAGCAGGGAATAGCAACCTTTTTTTTTTTTTTAGTCAATCTGCACATCCAACCCCCCTCCTACAAGGTAACAAACATTAAAGGAGATGCAGAATCAGCATGTGGTAAAACATTTCATGGAACAGTCATAATATTAGAAATAAATAAGTCTTTTTAATAAAAAAAAAATGATCCACATGTTCTCCCCACACTAACAAATACTGTATTAGCGTGAATGTTTACTGTGATGATGGTGGGAGGGTGCATACAATTTCATAGGGTATAGGCATTAAAAAAAAAAAAATCATTACAAGTTCGGATTGGGATCTGAAATTCACGTTAAAAACATGGGACAACTTACAGGGGTAAGAGAGGGCCCTCAACACGTAACAGAGTTTGAGGAATTTCCCTCAGAGCCTACACTCCATAAAGGCTCTTCCAGGGTCTTTAAAAAGACCTCAGCTCAGGAAGTTCTTTTGACAGTTTTTTGTTTTAAAGTTTTATACACTATGTTCTTAATGTTTTTTATGTTCTTAATGTTCTTTCAGTTTCTGAGTAGCATAAAAAAGGGCCACCACACTGTTATACTAAATAAGACAATACAATGGAGAAACAGGGTGTAACCAAAATAATCTCATATAATGTAAAAGGAATCCTGAATCCAGTTAAAAGATCCAAGATTCTAGGCAAAATAAAAAAAGCCAAAGCAGGAATAATATTTTTACAAGAAACCCACCTAACAGGCATGGAGCACACTAAACTCAATAGACAAGGGTTTAAAATGATCTCTTCATCTTCATATAAGTCAGGGAGGAGGAGGGGAGTAGTGACATTGATATCAACCAAAATTACATTTGAAAAAAAATCAGAACACAAAGATAAAGAAGGGAGATACAGTTTGGTAATTGGGCGGCTAGAGGGAGAAGATATCACCCTGCTGAATGTATATGCACCTCCAGGGGCTAACTGGAAATTTTATAAAAATGTATTTGACCTAATGATAACTAAAGCCCAGGGTTTAGTGATATGTGGTGGAGACTTCAATCTAAGACTGAATCCATACTGGGATGCATCAGGTAATTCTCTACATCAAAATAACACTCAACGTAAGAAAACTCGGATGCTATTAAAAGAAATGGGAATCTGTGATGTGTGGAGGGAATTCAACCCCAGTGTAAAAGATTATACATTTTACTCAGCACCACATTCATCTTACTCAAGGATTGACTATTTTTTTATGTTTAATAGAGACATTGGAAGAGTAAAAACATGTAAAATAGGACTGATGGATCTCTCTGACCACAGTCCGATCTATGGACTTAAGTATTCAAAAATACACAAATAATACATTTTCTTGGAGGTTGAATTCAAATGTCCTGAAAGGACCACTGAAAGATGAATTGGAATCAGATATTCTCAGATATTTGGAAGAAAACGATAATGGAGAAGTATCCCCTTTAATACTGTGGGATGCATGCAAAGCTGTAATAAGGGGAAAGATTATTGCAAAACTGGTAATCCAAAAGAAATTGAGACAAGAAAAACTAATCACATTAGAGTCAGAACTCAAGAACCTAGAAAAAGAACACAAAGGCAACACTCATTCTAATGACTCGCTCAAAATTAAGGAAATTAAAAATCAAATAAATGAGATCTACACAATAGAAATCCAGAAGAAACTTACATTTCTGAAACAAAAATACTATGAAGCAGGCAGCAAATCGGCAAAATTACTAGCCTATAAATTGAGGAAACGACAAACAGAAAGAGCAATCTACAAAATCAGAGACCCAGTATCAAAGGAAATAAAATTCAGAATTCAGGATATTCTTAAAAGCTTCGAGAACTACTTTAAGAACTTATACTCCCTCAAAAAACATAAAAACGCATCCGAAGCATTCCTAAACACATTAAACCTTCCCCAACTTACTGAGTCTCAAAATAAAACACTACTGTCAGAAATACAACCTAAAGAATTGGAAAAAGCAATTATGAAACTTAAAGCTAACAAATCCCCAGGAGCAGATGGCTATACAGCAGAGTGGCACAAAACCTTTAAACAGCAACTATCTCCTCTCCTCCTGAAAACATTTAACTATGTCCTCCACACAGGGGAAATCCCCCCCTCCTGGAGAGAAGGGGTCATTGCAGTTATACCTAAACCTGAAAAGGATAAACTAGAATGCTCCAACTACAGACCAATCAGTGTATTAAATCAGGACTATAAGCTTTTTACCACTATCCTTGCCAAAAGGTTAGAAAATATACTGACAGACTTAATTCATTTAGACCAAACAGGTTTTATAAGACAAAGACAGACACAAGACAACATTAGACGCACTTTACACATAATTCATCATATAAAAAAATATAACTTAAATGCAGTCATATTGGGATTAGATGCTGAAAAAGCATTCGATTCGGTTGACTGGTCTTTCCTATATAGAATCTTATCCAGTTTCAATTTTCATAACAACTTCATTAGAACTATCCAGGCATTATATAAAAAACCAACAGCTAAAATAAGGATTAACGGTAATTTATCATCATCTTTTGAGCTTGAAAGAGGATGTCGTCAGGGCTGCCCCTTGTCTCCACTGCTCTTTGCAATCTTCATAGAACCTCTGAGCCAATGGATAAGGCAGAATCAAAAAATTCAAGGTATTACATTTGGTCAGAAGGAACATAAAATAGCACTCTTTGCTGATGACATTTTAATATATCTGGGACAGCCGGACACCTCTTTACCAGAACTAATCTCAGTTTTTTCAGACTATGGAGATTTATCAGGGTACAAATTAAACATGCATAAAACCCAAGTTTTAACATTCAACTATGACCCAAATCATTATTCACTAAGCAAACTCAAAACTAACTGGGAGATGGAATCTATGAAATATCTGGGGGTCAATATCCCGAAACAACTCAACAAAATTATAACACTAAACTATGATCCACTGGTGGCAAAAATAAAATCTGACCTAGCAAGATGGAATATAATACCATTCTTGGGTACTGCACAAAGAATTGAAGTAGTCAAAATGAATATACTTCCACGTCTTCTATACCTTTTCCAAACAATACCGGTAGAACCTCCCAAAAAAAACATGGCAGGAGCTGGACAGAAGGATCTCAAGATTCATATGGCAGGGCAAGAGACCTAGAATCAGATATAGAACCCTACAGCTAAACAAAGACAAAGGTGGGCTCGCGCTGCCAAATATCAGGAACTATTTTAAAGCCGCACAAATTAAAACTTTAGTAGAGATATGTAACCCAGTCTACACTGCACAATGGAAGGAGATGGAATGCCAAATAACAAGTGACATCCCCCTACAGGCGATAATAGGGAACAATGCCTTGCCTAAACTTTTGAATAACACTAACCCGTGGATAGAGACCCCGCTAAAAATTTGGTTTAAGATAGTCAGAGAGAATCAAAGTAAAGAGCCCTATCGACTTCTGCAATGGATTGCCTATGATCAAGACTTTACTCCTAATAAAACAGACACTAGATTTAAAAAGTGGAAAGAGAACGGACTGATAAAATATTACGATTTTTTTAAAGGGCAAATTTTAAGAAGTTTTGAAGATTTGAAAAAACAAGGTCTAATAAATCAAGACACCACATAAACAATATACTTAAAAAGGAGGATTTGGAAAGGGCCCAGTCAGGTGTTCTGAAGGTCTTCTTAACGGCATATAAAGGGATCCCAGGGATCAGATACATTTCTAAAATATATCAAGGTTTTCAAGACTTAAAAGGAGACAACACATCATATATAAAAGAGAGATGGGAAAAAGAGGGGAATTTCAATTTACAACTGGAAACATGGGAAAAGCTAAATAAACAACAATGGAAAAGTACCTCATCCCTGCAGTGGAGAGAATTTGGATGGAAAAATTTGGTAAGATTTTTCAGAACACCTGCACAAAACAAATTTACTTATAAGGGGTTGAATTGTTGGCGCTTGTGTGGTGAAGAGACTGCAAATCATTTTCATGTGTTTTGGTCATGCCCAGTTATCCACCAATATTGGACCAATGTACAGACAATATTGGGGAAAATATTCAAAATAACAGTCCCCTTTTCTTTTGTAACTTTGTATTTGGGTTTACTACCGGATTCACTGGAAAGACGAGGAGAAAAATACTTATTCACTGTTTTAATATTGGCAAGTAAAAAAGCCCTAACTAAAAAATGGATGTTGAAGGATTGTCCTACACCTGAAGATTGGATTAACGTGATTCAAGACATTTACTCGATGGAAAAGTTGACCTTCGCATTGAGGCAGGGCATGGATGGGTTCTTGAACTTTTGGCAACCCTGGATCACATATGTGTCTTCCATTAGATCTAATCTTTGACAAAAACCATTTCAATAATGGCACCGCTCTTTGTTCCAACGCTACTCAGATGCTCTTTTATTTTTATGTATTTATTTGTTTGTTTGTTTGTTCGTTTTTTGCTCTTTTGTTTGTTTGTTTGTTTGTTTTTCTGTTCTCTTTAATTTCACTTTTTCTTTCACTTAAAAAAAAAGGGATGTTGGTAATAATTATTCTTCCAATGTTGTCAGATAACAAAAAATAAGGGAACATGTGATGAAAATGTAAACAATGCAATGCTGTATTGACCTGTATACCCTTTACAAAAACTTAAATTAAAAAAAAAAATGGAGGTAGCCATCCTCTGTACTTGTCTGGTGTACAGGGATGTCAGGCTCAGCTGTGGCTCACCAAGCAAATGACTGGACCATTTAACTACCTGATCCAAGGATTTCCTCTGTTTCAGTTTTATCTGACCAAACCATGACACTAAAGAAAAGGATAAAACATCCATCCATCCATCCATCTTCTACCGCTTTTCCGGAGGTCCGGGTCGCGGAGGCAGCAGTTCAAGCAGAGAAGCCCAGACTTCCCTCTCCCCAGCCACCTGCTCCAGCTCTTCAGAGGGGATACCAAGGCGTTCCCAGACCAGCTGGGAGACATAGTCTCTCCACCGAGTCCTGGGTCTGCCCCGGGGTCTCCTCCCAGTGGGACGTGCCTGAAACACCTCAAGTGGGAGGTGTCCAGGAGGCATCCTAATCAGATGCCCATACCACCTCAACTGACTCCTTTCAATGTGGAGGAGCAGCGGTTCTACTCTGAGCCTCTCCCGGATGACTGAGCTCCTCACCCTATCTCTGAGGGTGAGTCCAGCAATCCTACGGAGAAAGCTCATTTCAGCCGCTTGTATCCGCGATCTCTGTTTTATCCTTGTATCCGCGATCTCGGATACAAGGATAAAACAGATTCAATAAAAGCCCGATAAAACATTGTCATTATGGTTCGGTCAACTTGGAAGCGTGCAAGTTTTCTCAAGCAATGCAAATGTTGCTGACCCTTTTTGCACACCCTTTCACAGTTCTCTTCAAAGTTTAAATTACTATCAACTAGAAAAGCACTCAGAGAGCGCAGACCTCCGCCAAGCACCACAGTTCCCCCCATACAGTGTTTGTGTGTACGTTTTCAGATTCCTTGACCATGAAAACATATGACTAGCAATTGGATTGACAATGATAGGATTAGTGGTTGAGTAGTTATTCACGAAAATGACATTTTCCGTAATGGCGGCCACAGTTCCCCCCATACAGTGTTTGTGTGTACGTTTTCAGATTCCTTGACCACGAAAACATATGACTAGCAATTGGATTGACAATGATAGGATTAGTGGTTCAGTAGTTATTCAGGAAAATGGCATTTTCCGCAATGGCGGCCACAGTTCCCCCCATACAGTGTTTGTGTGTACGTTTTCAGATTCCTTGACCATGAAAACATATGACTAGCAATTGGATTGACAATGATAGGATTAGTGGTTCAGTAGTTATTCACGAAAATGGCATTTTCCGTAATGGCGGTTTTCTTCTGGACGGTGATCCGGATCACCACCAAAATTTAATCAGTTCTTCCTTGTACTATTTCCAACAACGCCTGAAAGTTTCATCGAAATCCGTCCAAAACTTTTTGAGTTATCTTGCTAACCAACAGACAGACAGACAAACAGACAGACAGACAAACCCCGGCAAAAACATTACCACCTTGGCAGAGGTAATAATCGTCCCAAAATATTTGTAGGATTGTACACATTCGGTGGTCAGGCCTTTTAGTACGGTGACTTTGTTCCTGGGATTTTTCCTCCTAAAGTCAATAATCATGTCTTTAGTTTTTGTCGTATTCAGCTGTAGGTAGGAATCCTCACACCAGTGAACAAAATCATCAACTACTGGGCCGTGGCCACTCTCACCATCCTGGAGGAGACTGACAATAACTGAGTCATCAGCATACTTTATAATGTGTCTGTTGTCATGTCTGCTCCGACACATGTTTGTGTACAGGATGAAGAGTAGTGGTGACAACACACACCCCTGAGGAGAGCCAGTAGAAGAGCACTTTAGGTCAGACAATGTACCATTGACCCTTACTCTCTGTGTCCTGTTGGTTAAAAAATCCAGAATCCAACCCACCAGATTATTGCTCAAATCAAATTGTTGCAGGAGCCTTTCAAGTAAGATACGAGGTTCAATTATATTAAAGGCGGAGGAAAAGTCCACAAATAAAAGTCTGGCGTGTGTCCCATTAAAATCCAGATGTTTAAAAAGCATGTTAAACAGAGTGACAGTGGCATCCTCCACTCCTCTGTGTGGCCTATAGGCAAACTGCAGAGGATCCAATGTATGCTCAGTCTGCTTTAGGACTTCACATCTGACCAGTTTTTCAAAAATTTTCATTAAAATTGAAGTCAAAGCAACTGGTCTAAAGTCGTTTACTGTTTTAGGACAGCTGGATTTTGGAATCAGAATCAGAATCAGAATCAGATTTATTGCCATTGTTCATGTAGTACACAAACTAGGAATTTGTCTTGGTGCAATGTTGCAACATTAAACATGGAGTAGCACTAAAGATAAAAATAAAAAACTATGCATGCAGTAAAATGTAGAATATGAGTAATACTAATCTATGCAATTTTAATATATTAACAAGCAGCAGATATTGTGGAGTTCCCCATAGTGCAGTCGGTAGTGCAAAAAGAAAACAATGATAATTGTCATGAGACCGGTTGAGCTGCTGTACATAGTGCACGAGAGTCTAATAAGTCACTTAGTGTTCAGCAGTCTGATGGCAGAGGGGAATAAACTGTTCATGTAGCGGGAGGTTTTAGTTTGAATGGACCGAAGTCTTCTACCTGAGGGGAGGGGGGCAAACAGTACGTGTCCAGGGTGTGAAGGGTCGGCTATGATCCGGCCTGCACGCCTCCGGGTCCTGGAGATGTACAGATCCAGGAGAGATGGGAGCTTGCAGCCGATCACCTTCTCAGCAGCGCGCACGACGCGCTGCAGTCTTAGTCTGTCCCTGGCAGTGGCTCCAGCGTACCACACGATTATGGAGGTGGTGAGGATGGACTCGATGATGGCCATGTAGAACTGCACTAACATCTTGGTGGGTAGCTTGAGCTTCCTCAGCTGCCGCAGGAAGAACATCCTCTGCTGGGCCTTTTTGATGAGGGAGCTGATGGTCGGCTCCCACTTGAGGTCCCGGGTGATGGTGGTGCCCAGGAAGCGGAAGGAATCTGCAGTGGTGATGGGAGAGTCTGTGAGGGTAAGGGGGGACAGAGGGGTTGTGACTTTTCTGAAGTCCACGATCATCTCCACTGTCTTCAGAGCGTTCAGCTGCAGGTTGTTGTGGCTGCACCAGAACGCCAGCTGGGCCACCTCTCTCCTGTAGACGGACTCGTCGCCGTTGGAGATGATCCCGATGAGGGTGGTGTCATCCGCAAACTTAATCAGCTTGACAGACTGGTGGCTGGAGGTGCAGGAGTTGGTGTATAGGGAGAAGAGTAGGGGGGAAAGTACACAGCCCTGGAGTGATCGGGTGCTGATGCTAACAGAGTCTGAGACAGTCTTTCCCAGCTGCACATGCTACCTCTGGTCCGTCAGGAAGTCGGTGATCCACCTGCAGAGGGAGTCAGGCACGTTGAGCAGGGACAGCTTGTCCTGGAGCAGAGTGGGGCGGATGGTGTTGAATGCAGAGCTGAAGTCCACAAACAGGATCCTGGCGTAGGTTCCCGGGGAGTCCAGGTGCTGCAGGATGGAGTGGAGGGCCAGGTTGACTGCGTCGTCCACAGACCTGTTGGCTCTGTAGGCAAACTGCAGCGGGTCCAGGAGGGGAGTGATGATGGTCTTGAGGTGGGGCAGGACCAGGCGCTCAAAGGACTTCATGACTACAGAGGTGAGCGCTACAGGTCTGTAGTCGTTAAGTCCAGTGATCCGTGGCTTCTTGGGGACAGGGATGATGGTAGAGGTTTTGAGGCAGGTCGGCAACAACCACGGCTTCTTTCCAGATCTTAGGCACATGTTGTGTCTGTAAGGACTTATTGAAAATGTAATGAAATATACGACTCAGTTCATGTGCACAGGACTTTACCAAGCGCCCACATATATTATTAGGGCCCTGACTTTTGTTCACTTTTACAGCGCAGAACTCCCTTTTAACATCCTGCACCTCAATATTAAAGTGCTGATTGTCTTTGAGTTTCTGTTTCAAATCTTGGATTTCTGTGCTAAAATCAAAGGAGTCAAAACGACCATAAAAACAATTAAGAGCATTAGCCAGCTCTGTGTCTGAATTAAAACCATCTAAAAACACACGATTACTGCGCTCTGTGCTCTGAAGGCCTGCAATAGTTTTCCTATTGGCCCAGGCTGAACCAAGTTTCTTTGTTGCCATCTTGCTTTCCAGTTTTGATTTATAATTCTGTTTTGCTCTTAAAATTTCGGCCTTCAGCTCCTTTGTGGCAACCTGTAGCTCAGAAACAGACCCCTGTTTAAAGGCAAGTGCTTTCCTCTGTAAGCAGGATTTAACTGATTTTGTAACCCATGGTTTGTTGTTGGGATATATTTTGACACGTTTACGTGTAACAATCTTATTTTTACAGAAAGACATGTATGAGCATGTGACGTCCACCAAAGAGTCCAAATCATCCCCGCAGGCCAGTGTGAACATCTCCCAGTCTGTACAGTCAAAAGCATTCCTGGAGGCTGTGCACTGAATCTTCTGTCCACACATCAATGTCTCTCGTCTCCACCTTGCCTCTTCTGAGAGCAGTTTTATATGTGGGCAGCAAATGTACACAGTTGTGATCTGAGGATCCTAAAGGAGGAAGGGGGAGTGATTTATAGGCCCTCTCTATGGATCCATAGCACAGGTCCAATGTCTTTTTTCGCCTGGTTGGGCAGGAGACATACTGATAAAAGTTTTTAAGTGTCTTCTTTAAAGAAACATGGTTAAAATCCCCAAGAATGAAGTTTGGCGCCTCTGGAGAAATTGATTGCAGCTGCTGGATCACATCAAAGATTGTGCTGCAGGCGGAGTCAGCGTCTGCCCTCGGATGAATGTACACAATTGTGATGAAAAGTTGGGGGAACTCGCGAGGCAAATAAAAGGGGCGTAGTGACACAGACAGCAGCTCCACATCGGGTGTACAGATGCGCTCTCTGACCGTGACAGATGTGCAGTACTGCTTATTAATATATAAACATACGCCGCCCCCCTGACGCTTCCCCGTTACCTCTTCCTGTCGATCCGAGCGCAGTGGGGCTCCAAAGCCGTCAATCCACAGGTCTGCATCTCGGTCATGCGCAGTAAGCCAAGATTCCGTGAAAGCCATGACACAGCAGTTCTTAAAGTCCTTCTGGTAGCGTACATTCCCTTGAATTTCATCCACCTTGTTTCTCAGAGACTGTACGTTCCCAAAAATCATTGAAGGAAGAGGAATGTTACCAAAGTGACGTCTCCTCAGGCGCAATTTCACACCTCCACGCCTTCCGCGCTTCCTTCTGCCGTCTCTCTTTTCACCGCTATGTCCGTCTCTCAAAATAAAGTCCGGCAGTTGCGGCTTAGGCTCAATCACAGCTGCTGCATCAACCGTGTTTAAATGCAGCAACATGTCCCTGGAATAAAGTATCCTGCCCGCCATGGTGCCGAACGCGTTTACCTCATAGACAAAGAGCCAGAGGAAAAGTAGCAGCAGTGCAAGGAAGGGGAGGAAGTCCATGTTGTTGGAACCAGGGAGCTCTTCGCCATATAATCCACAAACACTCCAGGGCAGAAACGACACAGAGGATTTTGTAAAAACATATAAAAGTACATAAAAACACACACACAGACGACGAACTATTTCACCAGCTGCCGGTCGCTGCGTGCGCATGTATGGTCTCTATATCCTACATTATTTATTATCCTTATAGCTCTTTTTTGTAATGTGCATATTGACTGTAGGTTGGTCTTGTAGATGTTTCCCCAGACTTCTACAGAGTAGTTAAGATAAGGTAGAAACAGTGAATTGTACAGTAAGAACAATGATTTATAGTCCAAGATGTGTCTTGTCTTCCCCAGTATCCCTATACATTTTGCCAGCTTGGCCCGGATGTGACTGATGTGAGGTTTCCAGCAGATTTTATTGTCTACCGTCACCCCCAGAAACTTATTTTCCTGTACTGTTTCTATTCTGGTATCATCTATCGTTACCATTATTTCATGATTTATTTTATAATTTCCAAACAACATAATCTGTTATGACCCGAGCGCCGATCTCGTCCACGCTCGGGCCATGCATCATCTCTGCCGGCTTTGACAGCAGCAGATTACATTCTGGCTCCCCGGGCTCTTATTGTGACAGCGCTCAGTGGGGCTTCCTGCTGTCAAAGCCGATCAGCTGTTCTGCATCACCGCTTGTTAGCTGCCGGCTTTATTAGCGGGTGCTGACAGCAGGGTGATGCAGCAGTATCATCAAACATTCCTGGTCTACATTCGTGTCAAGGTTCATGTATGTATTCTTGTTCATGTTCTCGTTAAGATCGTAGGTGGCTGGGTGTAGCCCTACGATCCCATGCCTCTTGTAGTGAGTGTTTTTGCCACAGCGGCTCATAGTTTGTGTTATTGTCTTCTGTCTTGTATATTAAACATCATTGCAAACCTCACTGGTGACTTTTAGTGTCTTATGGTGGCCCGCGAGGGTCACCGCGTGACAGTATACTGCTGCCAAGACGTCAAAACAGAGACGCCACACAGAGACGTCGTCCCGGTGAGTGTTTGCTTTAATTGGACGATTGTTCTTCCCTGTCTGGGTAACTGCCTGCTGGGAGAATGCCGTCGTGGAGGGGCCACGCTCGGAGTCGGGACTATGAGCTGGCGGAGGCTTTGGACTATGTGGACGAAACGCTCATCGCTGTCTCCCTCCTCGACTATCACAGTGACGTACGCTGGTACCTGGACTGTGTTGAGGATGTCCTAAATAATCTTCCCCACTACACCGACCACCCTGAAGTCGGCGCGAGGAGGGATGACATCACCGCACAGCGCGAGATACAGAAGCAGAAGCAGAGGAGGAGGCATCATTGCTCCCCTCTTTGGGATCCCGTTCCTGTCCTCGATCCAGTCCAGGAGTTCGTGCCATCCGGGGGCCGTCGAAGACGTCGGCGCCACGGCCAAGGTGAACCTAAGCAGAATCCCCGGCTGGACCCGCTGCCGGCGAAGCCCGTCAGTGGACCTTAGAGAGCGGCTCCTCCTTGTCCTTCCAGGGGGCCCTCTGTCACCATCCAGCGGGGAGAGGGAGGAACTATGTCTCCTACAGCAGGCACCATCCCCCCTCCGGGAGAAAGGCAAGTGCAAGTTCATTCTTTACATGATAGTTGTGATCTGCCTTGTCTGACTCCTGGGGGCGGAGTTTGGGGTTCGCAGTCCCCCGAGCTCCTACCATCTGCTGTAGTTGTGATAACAAAACCTGCTGCCTCTGTGTCTCCCTCCGCTGAGTGGTCCGCAACGCCAGGCCTACGTCGCCGGATGGGGGGAGCCTGCGGTGCTGGAGAGCCTGGTTCCGGCCCTGCAGCCACACCGTGGACAGAGGGGAAGAGCGGACTGCGGCCTGGAGCCTGAGCCGACGGTGAAGCATCCCCGGGTCTCCTCGCCGAAGCGGTTCGAGCCAGTGGGTCAAGGGTCCCCTGCCCCCACGCCATACGGGTCGTCGGTGTGGATGTCAGCGTCAGAGGAACCTCAGACTGCCGAAACCATCATGCCAGCTGCGGAGCCCAACGTAGCTGAGTGGGAGCCTGCGGACGAATGTTTTCACCCTGAACCTGGATCAACGAAGTCCTGGACGGCAACAGAACCCGAGCACAGGCAAGTGCTCTCTCTTGTGTCTCTTTCTCGTGTCTTGAAGCACTTTTTCCTGCCTCTTGGGTAGGCGAGTCAGGGGCAGCCGCCTGCTGCGCCCGAGCTCATCTCGCTGGGCTCTGTCGCTGCCGGTGATGCTGATCCAGGTTCTTCTCTGTCTTCTGAGCTTTGTTGCAGAGTCACCGGTGCGGAGCCAGTTGTGGTCGCTGTGTTGAAGGTTCCAGGTTCAGGGGCGGAGGTCGTCAGCGGTGCTGCGCCGACCCAGTCGGCGTCCTTCATGGGTGCTGCTGTGGCCCAATTGGGGTCTGACGTGGGTGCGCCCGAGGCCCAATTGGGGTCCATCGCGGGAGCTGCTTTGGCCCAATTGGGGTCCGACGTGGGTGTGCCCGAGGCCCAGTCGGGGTCTGATGTGGGTGCAGCTGGGACCAATCGGGGTCCAGAGGAGGTGCAGCGCTGGTGTGGTCCGAGGACGGTGGAGGAGCTGCAGACCCTTCGCCGCCTAACTTTTTCCTTTTTTTTTACAAGTCTTTTTTTTTTACAAGTCTTTTTTCTTGTAAACATCTGAGTCCTTGGAGTTCCAGTTTTGTCTGTTCACTGTCACTTGATCTAAATCAGCCTGACGCTTCCTTGCAACTTGAAACCATTGTTCAGCTTCAATAAGTCCATATTTTAACTCTTTGCATCTGCTGCCTTCAGCTGCTAATCTAATAGCAGAGACTAAGCTCTCGCAGTCAGGAACCCTAAGTTTGCCAGTGAATTTAAATTTTTGTCTCCATTTTGCCAAGAACCTCATGCTATTCCTGTCCCTTCTGTTCATATATTTCCCATCACCGGACAACACATAGATTTCATTTTCATTTTGCTGTGTTCTGCAACCCTTACAGCAAAACAAGCTGTTTTTTCTACCTGTCTGAATATTTTGAGGTTCTCCTGTCCTCTGCTGCTTGCTACAGCAGCAGCCCATTTTAAAAATTTCTTGTCCTCTCACACAGATTAACTGCTAGATGGCATTTTTAAACAAACACACTCACACACGCATACACCCAGGGCCCAAACAGTCACACACAAATGCTTTGTCTGCCTTATCCACTCAAGGTCGTAGCTAGACAACACATACACACACAATCACAAGCTTCGGATTTACACACACACACACAAAGACAGCACAAAAATTACTTTTAAGTAATCTTTAAAACTGGCAACTTCAGCGGAGAAAACGCACAACTGGCAGTCACACACTGTAACATGAAACCCCTATTATTTTTTCTCTTCAGCACTGGGAAAACACAACTCGCTTACCCAAAAGTATTATTTGTAAACTCCCACAATTTTCATCATTTCCCCAGAGAACAATAATTATCTAACCAACCCCTTTATTCCTACACAATTACCAAAAAAATTCACAACAGCAACTTTAAAACTCCCGTTCAACCTGCACCCTCCGCCTCCGTGGAATCTCCCTTTTTCTCTCTCACCAGGGCAGATTCCAAAACACAAATAGACAAACAAACGGACAAACTGCAGCAATTTTATTCAAACCAGTGCTATAACAAAATTACCGATTCACTCAAATCAGTGCTCACTGCAACTCATTGAAGAATCTTGCACTGACCTGTATCAATGTTCACTGCAATATTATTGGAGATTCTTGCACTGCCCATACATCAGTGCTCACTGGAACAATACTGGCATCTCTTGCATTGATCTCGCACGTCAACAATGCACCTAAGCATTCACCACGTCAAAACTGAACTGATCCAGACCCAAAACCCGGATCGGACCAATCCGAACCACAGCTACGGTGAGCAGAAGTGTAACCAGACTTTGTGGTGTCAAGCGCTTAGGACATTTTTCCGTCGGGGACTCACACCCCAGGTTTACACACAACAAATAAATGTACTCACACCTGGGCCACCTTTTTAGAGATCTGGATGACCCGTCAACCAGCAAGCAGCTCCCAACATCTCCAGACCTCAAGGGAATCGGGTCATTGTCCACCCCAAAACCAGGTTGCCGTCCCTCAGACCGTGCACAGTCCCAAGGCTGAAGCCGCCAAAAGTCACACTTGTGGTTTTTTGTGGGTCCCTGTTCGGGTGCCAAATGATAGAATAATTTTAAATTGAATGAGACTGAGTCAAAAAGTTCTATAGGCAGATTCCAAGTTATGAGCCACTTATTTCTTCTCTGGCCAGAGGAGAAACAGGTACATTCAACGTCCCACAGAGCCATACATGCACCCTTTACTAACCATGAATTATGAGCCTAGTTTTTTATAGCTCTAAAGATAGATAAACAAAGGGGGAGATGTCCATGTGGCATCTCAGAGACATCTCCTGAAGGCAGTCTAAGTGTCTATAAATCTAATCTATAGAACTGGAAGTTTTAGCACATTCCTGGTCACAGAAACTTACAAACAAAGAGATTATTCTAGGTCATCTTTTACGTCTCTGCTGACCTATCCTCACATGTCTGCGCATCCATTCAAATGCACATCCACTCAAGACTCTGGAATATGAAAATCACATAGACAATGATGGCTCATACAACGCACCAAAAATACATCAGACATAAAATATGGGAGAATAATATAGAAGTAAATGAAATTATTCTTTCACCAGTGTTTACAGCACTGAGCACCCTCGGCATTGAAACGCTCTCGGCAGTGGCTGCTTTTTGACTCGGCGATCAGGGCACTCTGTTGGAAAAAGTCAACGCTGAAAAAAGGTCAAGAAAAACTCAAACCTTTCTAAGCAGCCAATCAGAATTAAGGAAGGGTGGGGAATACTGGAAGAAGACAACTGATATGATTGCGGTGGAGTGGCTGATACTCACTGTATCCGACAATCCGGTATTGTTTGATCTGATGCTAAAAGGCTATCATGATCAAAATTTTAAACTGACTTCTAATCAGTCTAAAATACTCTTTGAAACAGGCTTCCACGACCTATTGATGCCATGTATCCAGACTCTGATTTTCTTTTCCGTTTCATCAAATTTGTCATCCAGAGCTGCTGCCGATGCTAGAATGTGTTTCCTGTACATTGTTATTTAGAGACTGTGGACACTGCTATTAAAAAAAGTCTTGATGGGCAAAGCAGAAGTGCTGAGCTGAGAGTAATAAGCTGTTGCTGGGATACGGGGCACAGACTTTTTCCCCAGAGCGCTGCACACAAATGCTGAACAAAAAAGCTCAGGGCGGTTGGGCGACAAAAAAAGCGTTTGGTGGACACGCAACCTTATAGGCATCATGTAGACATGGAAATCTCACTGTTTAAAGAAGAAGAAGAAGAAGAAGAAGATTGTTCGGAACTCCTTATAAGAACTCCTTAGGAGGTTGCCAGCCGAGAAGAATTCTGACTTTTGATACATAGAATGATGTTTACTGAGTGAAGTATGTGGTGGTAAGGACTACAGCTCCTGACCAGATAGAGTGATGATATAGAGTGAAGTATGTGGCGATAATGCACCTGTAAGCTGGTTGCCAGCTGCTGGTAAAGTCTAGAGGAGGGGATGCATATGTGGGATTGGAGAGGAAGAGGAGGAGCGTCATGGGGCCGTGGGGAGGGGGGCGTTGTGGAGCTATGAAGAGGGTGTCGCGAGGCGGCAGGGAGGATGTCGTGGGGCTGTGGGTGGGATGTCGTGGAGCTATGAGGTGGATGTCATGGAGCTGTGGGGCAGGGGCATCACAGAGCTATGAGGAAGGCTATAGGAGGAAAACCTCACAAAGCTACAACTCCTGACCAGATAGAGTGATGATATAGAGTGAAGTACAAGGAGATGAAGAAGAGTGATGTCTGAAGATAGAGTTGAGGCTTGATTGGACACAGCAATGACAGGACTACAGCTCCTTACCAGATAGAGTGACGATATAGCTGCGCTTTAGAGACGTCTGCAAGAGAGACATGAAGGCTCTGGAGATCAACGCAGAGCGCTGGGAGGACCTTGCAACGGACCGCTCCAAATGGAGAGGCACCCTGACCAGACAGCTCAAGGCGGGTGAAGAGAGACTGACTGCTGCAACAGATGAAAAAAGGACCCGCAGGAAGAACCGCCACAGACCCAGCAGCATGGAGACCACCCACAAGTGCAACTTGTGTGACAGGGACTGCCATTCGCGCATCGGCCTGTTCAACCACAGGCGGTGCTGTTCCAGCAGAGTAGACGTTTAGGATCCTCTTCCATGGTCATCATAGACCGACGGAGGCCGACGACGATAGCGTGAAGTACGTGGCGGTAATGCACCTGTAAGCTGGTTGCCAACAGCCAATCAAATCTAAAAGAAGAAGAAGAAGAAGAAGAACTAGAGTGTTGTATACATCATGTAGACATGGAAATCTCACTGTTTAAATAAGATGAAGCTTTAGTTTTCTTTGTATAGTGCCATATCACAACGAAAGTCATCTCGTAGCACTACCAAATGCAGGGAAAACCCCACAATTGCAGAAAGACCCAGCAATCAGATGATCCCCTGTGAGCAAGCACTTAGTGACGGTGGAGACGAAAAACTCCCATTTAACAGGAAGAAACCTCTAGCAGAATCAGGCTCAGGGATGGGCAGTCATCTGCTGCGACTGGCTGGGGGTGAGGGGATAGAGAGGATGAAGAGGATGAAGAGAGCAGACATAAAGAACATGAACGGTGAGAAGCCAAGTACAATATTGGAGGTCACCCGGTAGTTTGGATCTATTAACAGCAAAACAAAAGGGGGGTTAAGAGACACAAGATCCCTCCCTAATCGTAGGCTATATTGAAAAGGAAGGATTTTATCCTGTTCTTAAAAACAGAGCTTGAGTCTGACACCCGGACCCAGAGTGGTAACTGGTTCCACAGAAAAGGAGCTTGATAGCAGAAGGCTCTGCCTACCATTGTACTTTAGGAGATTCTGGGTATTACAAGTAATCCAGCATTTTGGGAGCGTAGTGCTCTGTTAGGATAATAGGGTAATATCAGATCTTTTATACGCAAGGGGGCCTGATTATTAAGAGCCTTGTACGTGAGAAGAAGTTTTTAAACTTAATTCTGAACTCTATGGGAAGCCAATGAAGGGAGGCCAGAACTGGAGAAATATGATCTCTCTTTCTAGAACCAGTTAAAACTCTTGCAGCAGCATTTTCGACCAACTGAAGACTTTTTTAAGATATTTTAGGACAACCTGATAATAACGAGTTACCAATAATCTAATCTAGAGCTAACAAAGGCGTGGATCAGTTTCTCAGCATCATTCAGAGACAAGATGCTCCTAATCTTGGCAATATTGCGCAAATGATAGTCTTAGAAACAAATTTAATATGTGAATTAAAGAATGTATCTTGATCAAAAATAGCTCCAAGGTTCCTCACAGAACTATTCACAGTGAGAGTACCGGCATCCAAATTAAGAGTTTGATTTTGAAAGGAATTTCTAAGGTTTTTTGGACCAACAAGAATGACTTCAGTCTTATCTGGGTTTAATAGCAATAAATTACAAGTCATCCAGGCTTTGATTTCCTTAAGACAGGCCTCTAACTTGGCTAATTGATTACAATCATGGGGCTTCATTGACAGGTATAATTGTGTGTTGTCTGCGTAACAATGAAAATGTATACAGTGCCTTCTAATGATATTGCCTAACGGAAGCATATATAAACTAAAAAGAGTAGGGCCTTACACAGATCCCTGTGGAACTCCGTGACTGAGCTTAGAGCTGGAAGAAAACTCATCATTGATGTGAACAAATTGAAGTCTATCAGACAAATAAGATCTAAACCATTGGAGCGAAGTTCCATTTAGTCCAGAATAGCATTCTAATCTATCAAGTAGAATGTCATGATCAATAGTATCAAAGGCTGCACTAAGATCTAAAAGGACAAGTACAGAAACAAGTCCATTATCGGATGTGATAAGGAGGTCATTAGTGACCTTCACTAAGGCTGTTTCAGTGCTGTGATGAACTCTGAACCCAGATTGAAACTCTTCAAATAAACCATTTCCCTGCAAGTGGTCAAACAATTGCGCAGCAACAACTCTTTCTAAGATTTTTGAAATGAAAGGCAGATTAGAGATTGGTTGATAGTTAGCCAAAACTCCTGGATTGAGCGTCAGCTTTTTGAGTAAGGGTTTAATTACAGCAATTTTAAAAGCCTACAGTACATAACCCAAAGTTAAAGAAGAATTAATTATATGAAGAATACAGCTACCAAAAATTGGGAAGACTATTTTAAATAACCTTGTAGGAATAGGGCCTAAAAGACAAGATGAACGCTTAGATGAGGAGATTATTTTATCTAACTCTAAAAGGTCAATTGGAGTAAACTTAACTAAACAGATATCAATTGAAGGAGTTGTAGTAGTTAATGTACTTAAGTTCACGGTGGGAAGAATCTGACTGATTTTATCTCTAATAGATAAAAATTTTATGATTGAAAAAGTTCAAAAAGTCCTGACTAGAAAGGTCAAAGGGAATGTGAGGATTGACAGAGTCCTGACTCTTTGTCACCCTGGCTATAATGTTGAAAAGAAACCTGGGATTATTCTTATTCTGTTCTATTAATGCAGAGTAGTAACTTGTTCTAGCTTTTCTAAGAGATTTTTTATAAATTAAGAGATGATTTCTCAACGCAAAATAGAATTCTTCTAAATTAGTTTAATGCCATTTTCTTTCTAATTGACGAGTCTTCTGTTTTAAGCTACGAGTTTCTGAGTTAAACCAAGGGGTTAAAAATCTCTGGTTTGACTTTTTCTTTTTTAACCTCTTGCACTCCGTTGTAATGCGGGCGGGCAAGTCTCTGCGTCCCAGAGTGCACGAGGGCGCTCTCGTGCACTCTAGGACGCACGAGGGCTCTCTAGGATGCACAAGGGCGCTGCCTCCAAGCGCACTGAAAAAAAAAAAAGTTCTTCCACTACAGACACAGCCACGAACAGATCAGATATGATTGACCTCTCATTCAACTAATAAGAGCCTTGAATTGGGTTTCTGAAACCTTGAAGAACCAATGACTGAAAACCTAGCAAGAAGGACCCGCCTACCAACGCTGTGAATGCGGCGAGCCAATTGAAGCACAGAAGTTCGCAAGCTTTTTTGTGTAAGGCTGGGTGAAGAGAGACTGACTGCTGTAGCAGATGAAAAAAAGGACCCGCAGGAAGAACCCCACAGACCCAGCAGCACGGAAACCATCCACAAGTGCAACCTGTGTGACAGCCACTGCCATTCGCGCATCGGCATGTTCGGCCACAGGCGGTGCTTTTTTTGTTTTTGTCCCAGCAGAGTAGACTTTGGGATTGTCTTCCATGGTCATCATTGACCGATGGACGCCGACGACGAAGGCTGAGTGACACACACGCGTTCGCCAGTCTATTTTTAATTACTACTGTTATTTGTTTTGAAAAATTGTTCACCAAAAACCGCAATCATGCAAGCACAAAACCGCAATAATGGAATTATGTTTTGATCGGGTCGCGAGACCAGCATCGCGTTCGTCTGGCAATGAGGAAGAAGTTCGCCAGCTCCGCTTCTGCTGTGAAGAGGTAAGGTGTTCTAAGCTAAATTATTCTTTATCCCTGAAAATTGTAATCAAAAAATGACTTTTGACCGATCGGTAAATTACAACTGTGCGGCGCACGAAGTCTGAAGTTTGTGCGCCGCGGTACATGGGTCGTGCGCCCCCGCCCCCCCGCTACTCTTCTGTAGCGAGGGGGGGGAAAGCCGCGGTGACTGCGCCGCGATCGCCACATGAGTCTATTTCGTCATGTAGCGATGGCCGATGTCCGTCCTCTGTAGCGAGGGGGGGGGGACAACCCCCCCGCTACTCTTCTGAAGCGAAGGGGGGAAGCCGCGGTGACTGCGCCGTGGTCGCCACATCACCACATGAGTCTAATCCGTCATGTAGCGATGGCCGATGTCCATCCTCTGTAGCGAGGGGGGGCAACCCCCCCCCACACACACACACATGCACACACACACAGCCCTGAGTGTGACCTTTCATTAGAGCCCAAGATGAAGCTTCTATATTGAATCATCCAAAAGTTACAGACGTTTTTCCAAACTGTGCCATTTGGCACAATTTGGCACAGTTCAAAAACGCCTGGGAACTACCTGAGGAAAAAGCTGTGTAATATATTCATTTTTTGTGGTATTGTTACAAAATTTTGACCTCAGCTGGAAAACACTTGGTTCTACATTTCTGTTGCATTTTCCAGCCTGGATCTGAAGCTGTGTGTTATTTGCAAGCATTTGTATCCAAAAAAACACCCAGGCCAAATTTATTTTCTTTATGTTCACTATGTTTAGATGACTGTAACTCAGTGGCCGGAGCACTTAGAGAGATTATTGACTGTTTTGTCAAAAAATTCAAAGTGTTTTCTTTTAAATGAGACCAACCCCATGAAGATGCTGCAAAGGGTTGAAGAACAGCTTTGGATTTAATTTGGGCACGTTATTTTTTGGCGTTTTTAGGGAAACTGACCGGAGTGCAAGGGGTTAAAGGGGCCACTAAATCTAGAGTCTGATGCAGAGAGGCTGTAACACCATCTACCATGCTATCAGTTATGGAAGGAGCAAGCTCTCCATTTTTTATTTCCGTTGTGTTGACCCATGGTATAGAGGAGACAATCTGCAAAAAGTTGATAACAACGTCATCTGAAAGACATCTGCTGTAGTAATATTTTTCTTTAGGAGTCAAATAATCAGAAATAGTGAAATCAAAAGTTAACAGACAATGGTCTGACAGTACAGGATTATGAGGAGACACTACTCAGATTTTCTATTTCTATACCATAAGTCATAAGTCAGTCCCCCTCATGGATCGTCACCTTATCGTGGTGGGGGGTTTGCATGCCCCAGTGATCCCAGGAGCTATGTTGTCTGGGGAAATCTGCCTCTGAGAGGGTCACCCAAGACAAACTGGTCCTGGGTGAAGGGCCAGACTAAGAACAATCCAACAGACTCTCATGATAAATTCTAGATCAAGGATTCAGCTTACCCCACCCAGTATGGGATTACTGGGGCCCCACCTTGGAGCCAGGCCTGGGGGAGGGGCTCGATGGCTAGCATCTGGTGGCCGGGTTTCCCCCCATGGGACCCGGCCGGGCTCAGCCGGAAGGAGTTACATGGGTCCGCCCTCCAGTGGGCTCACCACCTGCAGGAGGGATCATGGGGGTCCGGTGATATGTGGATTAGGTGGTGGTCAAAGGCAGAGACCTTGGCGGACTGATCCCAAGCTTTCTAAACTGGCTTTTGGTACGTGGAATGTCACCTCTCTGGTGGGGAACGAGCCTGAGCTGGTGTACGAGGTTGAGAGATACCGGTTAGATATAGTCGGCCTCACCTCAACACACAGCTCCGGTTCTGGAACCAGTCTCCTGGAGAGGGGCTGGAGCTTGGCCTTTTCTGGAGTTGCCCCGAGCGAGAGACGACGAGTAGGGGTGGGTATTCTTGTATCCCCCACCTTGCTGCCTCTATATTGAAGTTTTCCCCGGTGGAAGAAAGGGTTGCTTCCCTGTGCCTTTGGGTTGGGAAATGGGTCCTGACCATCATTTGTGCCTATGCACCAAAGGATGAGTACCCACCCTTTTTGGAGTCTGTGACTGGGGTGCTGGAGGGTGCTCCTCTTGGAGACTCCATTGTCCTACTGGGGGACTTCAATGCACACGTGGGCAACAACAGTGAAACCTGGAGGGGGGTGATTGGGAGGAACGGCCTGCCCGATCTGAACCTGAGTGGTGTTCAGTTATTGGACTTCTGTGCTAACCACAGTTTGTCCATAACGAACACCACGTTCAAGCACAAGGGTGTCCATATGTGCACCTGGCACCAGGACACCCTAGGTCGCAGGTTGATGATCGATTTTGTTATTGTGTCATCAGACGTGCAACCGTATGTCTTGGACACTCGGGTAAAGAGAGGTGCAGAGCTGTCAACTGATCACCACCTGGTGGTGAGTCGGATCCGATGGCAGGGGAGGAAGCCATTCAGACCTGGTAGACCCAAACATATAGTGAGGGTGTGCTGGGAACGTCTGGCTGAGGCCCCTGTCCAGGAGATCTTCAACTCCCACCTCCGGAAGAACTTCAACCACATTCCGAGGGAGTCTGGAGACATGGAGTCTGAATGGGCCATGTTCTCCACCTCTGTTGTTGAAGAGGCAGCCCAGAGCTGCGGCCACAAGGTGGTCGGTGCATCTCGTGGTGGCAACCCCCGAATCAAGTGGTGGACACCAGTGGTGAGGGGGGGCCATTAAGCTGAAGAAGGAGTCCTATCAAGCTTGGTTGGCTTGTGGGACTCCCAAAGCAGCTGAGGTGTACCGGCAGGCCAAGCGGAGTGCAGCTCGGGTGGCTGCTGAAGCAAAAAAACGGGTATGACTTCCGGTTATGGCGGCTACGTGAGAGGACATGTTTCACTCTGCTCTGCTTCTAGAGATAAAAATCGGCAAATAACTCTCTTATTTGGAAATAAACTTATCCCAGCGTTTGGGCGAGGATATGCCGGGGAAGCCTAAGGCTGGGAAATCAAGTGGAGGGAAAACAGAAACGCCGAAACAGTCCAAACTAATGGACTTTCACGTCTGTGGCGCAGCAGAAAAAGCTCCAGATATGGCAGCGGAGGAAGCTAACGGTGGTGCGATGACTGCGGGTAACGGCGCAGGTGCAGTGCTCGCTGCCATTAGCTCAATGAGAGCAGACTTTTCCGTTAAATTGGATGGGATTATAACAGCGATAGAGGGAATGAAAAAGGAATTGGGTGATTGCGTGGAACGAATGACGCAGATGGAGCTTCGTGTCTCCAGTGCTGAAGATGACGTCACCGGCCTTCAATTAAAGGTGCGCACTTTGGAAAAAAAAAAAAAATGTCTGGAAGATAATGTCCTGGACTTGGAGTCCTGGTCGAGACGGAACAACCTGAGGCTGGTGGGTCTACTGGAGGGAACCGAGGGTCGGGACTCGTGTTCCTTTTTGGAAAAGTGGATCCCAGAAGCACTGAACAACGCGGAGCTGCAATCATCAGTCGTCCTAGAAAGCGCACACCAAATTGGCCCAACGAGAGATAAGGGACCACCAAGGACCCTAATTATGAAGTTCCTCAGCTACAGAGACAGGATGAAGATCTCCAACGCTGCGCGAGCCAAAGGAGAGATTAAACACCAGGACCAGCAGGTGCGGTTCTACCCAGATTTGGCCACAGGAATCCAACAATTGAGGAAGCAGTTTGACCCCGTACGTAAAGAGCTGCGCAACCTTGGGATTCGTCATGGAGTGATTTATCCTGCGAGACTGTTGATCACGTATGGGGGTCGAACACACATCTTCAAGACACCTGAGGAGGCGCAGGAGCTCATCAAGAAGATCCAAGAAGAGACTGGTGGGAGCTAAACATGAACAAAGTATAAGGTAGAATATTTAAGCATTTGCACAGGCATCTAACTGATCTGAAGTAAATAGCAAGTTTACAAAATATAGATTGTATTATATATTTAAAAAAAAACAACAACCAAAAAAAACTATGATGTACAAAGTTGCTAAAAATTTTGGAGTTAAGTTGGAAAACTACAGAAGAGAGTTAATGTTACGTCATTAAAAGCAGTAGATTTAGGGTGAATGGGAGGATGAAGAAGGAGTGGCTTTGGCTGATCCTCGTGGGTGTGGAGCGGTCGATGGCTATATCGGGAGACGGAATTTTTTTTTTGATTTTGGGGGGTTTGCCACAAGTGTGGGAAGGGGGAATTTGTTTGTGTGTAGTTTGTAGGATGAATGTTCAACCACTCATGTTTTTGCTTCTCTGTGTGAGCATGTTTACATTGCGAGGTAATCCCAAACTCCCTATTGATCATAAACCAAAACGTTAATCTTAATTTAACTTCATGGAATTGCAGAGGTCTACAAAATTTAAAAAAACTTAAACAAGTTATGAATAAAATAAAAGACATGGGTTCAAAAATTGTGTTTTTACAAGAAACTCATCTAATAGAGGAGGATGTTAAAAGAATTAAGAGTAGATGGCAAGGAAGTGTGTTCACCTCATCATTTTCATCCCGAGCCAGGGGAGTCATGACTCTCATACATAAATGAATTCCATTTCAAGTGAAAAATGTAATTGGAGACAAATTTGGAAGATATTTAATCATTCAAGGATCTTTGCTATTAGAAAATATAAATCTGGTGAACTTATATGGTCCCAATATAGATGATCAAAAGTTCTTTGCTAATTTATTTCTTATCTTATCATCACTTTCAGGACAACATATAATAATAATAATATAATTTAATAATAATTTAATAATTTAAATTAATATTAAATTAATATATTATATACAGTATATTAATATATAATATATTAATATATTAATATATTAAATTAATATAATTTAATAATTTAATAATATTTTTTTCCGGTTCCGGTTTCGCCGGACCGGCTGCGCCACACGAGTCGGCTGCCCGTTGCAACAGCCTTTTTTTTATCTTCCTTCTTCTTTCTACACCTTTCACTCTGTATATATATCACGGACGCACGGATCGCCCCGGGGATCTCCCGGGTCGGCGGACGGAGCCACTGTTTGCAGCGGGAGACGTTGCAGCGGGGAGGAGCTGGTGCTAGCTAGCACTTGGCCGCCGCCCGGTGCTAATGGGAAACTCGACATACCGGGAGCTGTAGCGAAAACGACGCGGGTGGCGGGCTGAAGTTTAGGCGGCGTGCAAGAAATATAAGACAGAATAATAAAGAGCGATGGCAAGAACCAAGCAGACCGCCCGTAACATCTACTGGAGGAAGAAGCCCCCCAGGAGGCAGCTAGCCACCAGGGCTGCTCGGAGAGGCGCTCCGGCCACCGGCGGAGTGAAGAAGCCTCGCCGTTACAGGCCCGTGGCTCTGAGAGATCTGTCACTACCAGAAATCCACGGAGCTGCTCATCCGTAAGCTGCCCGTCCAGCGCCTGGTGAGGGAGATCGCTCAGGACTTCAAGACCCACCTGCGCTTCCTGAGCTTCGCCGTCATGGCTCTGCAGGAGACCAGAGAGGCCTACCTGGTGGGTCTCTCTTCGCTAAGAGGGTCACCATCATGCCCAAAGACTTCCAGCTGGCCCGCTGCATCCACGGAGAGAGAACTTAGACTTTCTGCTGCACATTCACCAACCATAATGCGCCGCACTGTGTGTCTATATATATATTTATAGTAATATGTACATATGTCCGATACCCCCATACTCCCGAATCGTTGTGAGAGTTTGGTTCGTATTGCCAACACTCGGTCGGAGTCATTCCCAGTGAGAGTTGGACTCCGCCAGGGCTGCCCTTTGTCACCGATCCTGTTCATAATTTTTTATGGACAGGACTTCTAGGCACAGCCAGGGAACGGAGGGTGTCATGCTTGGTGACCACAGGATCTCATCTCTGTTGTTTGCAGATGATGTTGTCCTGTTGGCTTCATCCAGCAATGACCTACAGCTCTTGCTGGGACGGTTTGCCGCTGAGTGTGAAGCGGCTGGGATGAGAATCAGCACCTCCAAGTCCGAGTCCATGGTCCTCAGCCGGAAAAAGGTGGATTGTCCTCTCCGGGTTGGGGACAGGCTCCTGTCCCAAGTGGAGGAGTTTAAGTATCTTGGGGTTTTGTTCACGAGTGAGGGGAGAATGGAGCGAGAGATCGACAGACGGATTGGAGCAGCATCTGCAGTGATGTGGACGTTGTACCGGTCTGTTGTGGTGAAGAGGGAGCTTAGTTCTAAGGCAAAGCTGTCGATTTATCAGTCAATCTACGTTCCTACTCTCACCTATGGTCACGAGCTTTGGGTAATGACCGAAAGAACGAGATCGCGGATACAAGCGGCTGAAATGAGCTTTCTCCGTAGGATTGCTGGACTCACCCTCAGAGATAGGGTGAGGAGCTCAGTCATCCGGGAGAGGCTCAGAGTAGAACCGCTGCTCCTCCACATTGAAAGGAGTCAGTTGAGGTGGTATGGGCATCTGATTAGGATGCCTCCTGGACGCCTCCCACTTGAGGTGTTTCAGGCACGTCCCACTGGGAGGAGACCCCGGGGCGGACCCAGGACTCGGTGGAGAGACTATGTCTCCCAGCTGGTCTGGGAACGCCTTGGTATCCCCTCTGAAGAGCTGGAGCAGGTGGCTGGGGAGAGGGAAGTCTGGGCTTCTCTGCTTGAACTGCTGCCTCCGCGACCCGGACCTCCGGAAAAGCGGTAGAAGATGGATGGATGGATGGATGTACATATGTTTACTAGATGTTCTTGTTTTTTTTTTCTTGCCTTCTGATTATTGCTCTGAGTGTTGCTATCCCTGTGCTGTTGCTATCCTGGAATTTCCCCATTGTGGGACTAATAAAGGCTTATCTTATCTTATCTTATCTTAATAGCAGGGGATTTTAATTGTACATTGAATCCCGGTATAGATAGATCAACAGGACTGGACTGTACACACAATGGATGCAGGATGATCATTAATCATTTTATGAAAGAATTGAGATTGCTAGATACATGGAGAGAAATGAAACCACAAGTTAAAGCCTACTCTTGTTATTCTAATACCTACAAGACATTCTCACGTATTGACTATTTTTTGATCTCCACAGAATTAAGGTCCAAGATTCAAAACTGCTTTTATGATAACACTGTGATCTCTGATCATGCACCCTGCTGTTTAATATATGTAGATAAGAAATTGACAAAGGAACCAGGTAGATGGCAATTTCAGCATAAATGGCTTCAGGATGAGGAATTTGTTAAGTACATAGAAAAACAGATAGATGAGTTCTTTGATATCAATACTACACAAACATCAGCATGTATAAAGTGGGAGGCTTTTAAAGCTTTTATTAGGGGACATATTATTAGTTATACAGGTTCAAAATCTAAGAAAACTCGAGAGGAGAGAGTCCAATTAGAACATAAACTAAAAATTCTTCAAGAAAAAGTGTATGCAGGAAGTGACCCAAAGTTAGAGAATGAATTACTGATTCTGAGAGCTGAATATGACAAAAAATCAGCAAATAGAGCTGTCTCGAGTCTTCTAAGATTGAAACAATCTTTTTATGAACAAGGTGAAAAATTAGGAAAATTATTGGCATGGCAGATTAAACAATTAGAATTTAAAACACCAATTACCAGTATTATAAGTAATGGACAGGTAGTTATAGATCCTTTAGAAATTAATAGAGCCTTTAGAGATTACGATGAAAAATTATATGATACAAAAAATGAAACTGACTTAACAAAATTAAATGGGTTTTTGGACGGACTATCTATACCGTGTATTCCAAATGAAAACAGGGAGATACTGGAGTCTAAAATTAGTCAAGAAGAAGTTGGGCTAGCCATTGATAATATGAAATCAGGAAAAAGTGCAGGACCAGATGGTCTTCCAGTTGACCTTTATAAAAAATTTAAGAATAAATTAATAAAACCTTTTTTGGAAATGATTTTAGAAGCATTTCAAAATAGTAATTTACCATCATACATGAATAATGCCTTAATTATACTGTTGCCAAAACCAGGTAAACCCTCTAATAAATGTGAAAATATGAGACCAATAAGCCTATTAAATGCTGACCTTAAGATAATCTGTAAAATTTTAGCAAGACGAATACAAGAAATTTTACCAAATATTATTAACCGAGATCAGAATGGCTTTATAAAGGGAAGACAAGGCTTCCATAATGTAAGAAGACTATTTAATATTATTTATTCTAATAAAGAAGCACCGGATACAGCTCTCCTATCATTGGACGCCGAAAAGGCCTTTGATAGGGTTGAATGGCCCTTTCTTTTTGAAGTCTTACAAAGGTTTGGACTTGGTAATAATTTCATAAAATGGGTTCAGATAATATATAATAATGCTACAGCAGAAATCCTAACAAATAGCAATATCTCAAAATCAATAAAAATCAATAGAGGTTGTCGACAAGGCTGTCCACTTTCACCTTTACTGTTTACTATGGCAATTGAACCTTTAGCGATGGCAGTACGTTTACAATCACAAATATTTGGAATTAAAGTAGGACCAACAGAACATAAAATCTCCCTGTATGCCGATGACATAATTTTGTTTATGTCGAATCTTAAAAAATCAATTCCGACCTTGTTGAATTTAATAAAGAATTTTGGTGAAATATCAGGATATAAAATAAATAAAACTAAATCTTCAATATTAATGCTAAATGAGACCCAGAGAAATCTCCCAGCTCCTGAGGCAAATCAATTCAATGTTGTAAATCAGTTTAAATATTTAGGAATTCAAACTGTGCCTAAGCTAGAACTAGTCGCCAGTGCCAACTATGAAGCCTTAATGACAGACATTAATGAGTTAATTCAGAGATGGATGTCACTACCAATGTCAATGATAGGGAGAATCAATATACTTAAAAGTAATATTTTACCTAAAATACTTTATTTATTTCAATACATTCCTTTACCACCACCTTCAGATCTATTCTCAAGAATTAAAAAAAAGTTAGAGGAATTTATATGGAACAACAGGAGGGCTAGATTACGTCTGTCCTTACTATATTTACCATTTGATCGTGGAGGTCTGAAATGTCCAAACTTTATGTTGTATTACTGGTCGGCACAACTGAGGTCTATGACATAATATTTTTCATCAAATGATCTCCCTCACTGGACTGAAATGGAGTCATATAATTTACCTTTACCTCTTCCCATATTCATATACTCAGATTCGGCAAAAAAATTACAGAAACAAGTTAAAAATCCATTTGTAAAGCATATGATCAAAATATGGTGTGAAACTAAAAACTACTTAAAAGAACCACACTTATTGTCACAATTTAGCCCAATATGGGGTAATCAATATTTTAAACCAGGGAGAGCGGATGCTGTATTTAAAGTATGGAATTTAAAAGGGATTCAAAAGATTCAAGATTTATATCTGTCATGTTCAGATAACATAATGTCTTTTGAAGAGCTGAGGATCAAATTTAATCTTAATAGAACACATTTTGGTGGTGCAGTGGTTAGCACAGTGGCAGCACAGCAAGAAGGTCATGGGATCGATTCCACCCTTGACCATCGTGGGTTCGATCCCACCCCCAGACCATCGATGACCCTTCTGTGTGGAGTTTGCATGTTCTCCCCGTGTCTGCGTGGGTTTACTCCGGGGACTCCGGTTTCCTCCCACATGCCAAAAACATGCAAGTTAGGTTAATTGGCATCAAAACTGGGGATTCTAAATTGTCCTTAGGTATGGATGTGAGAGTGAATGGTTGTCTGTCTCTCTGTGTTGGCCCTGCGATGGACTGGCGATCTGTCCAGGGTGTACCCTGCCTCTCGCCCAAAGATGCTGGGATAGGCTCCAGCCCCCCCGCGACCCGAAAGGATTAAGCGGTAGAAGATGGATAGAACACATTTTTTTAAATATCTTCAGCTTAGGAACTTTATTCGATCAAATCAAAATAATGCTCTCACTTGACCTATTTATTCATCCTTGGAAAAAATTTTGACGAAAAATAGTAAGAGAAAGGGTATTATTTCAGAGTTTTATAACTCATTGACACTATCCTCAAGTGAAAACTCACAGAAAAGATTGAACTATTGGAAAGAAGACCTGCAAATTGAAATTTCAGAGGAACAATGGGAATTGGCTTGTACAGAAGCCCAAACCAAATCAATAAATGTACGTTTTAAATTGATACATTTTAAATGGTTAATGCGGATGTATGTTACACCGGTGGAATTAAATAGATATAACAAAAACATACCAGATACGTGCA
This sequence comes from Pholidichthys leucotaenia, assembly GCA_020510985.1. NCBI lineage: Eukaryota > Metazoa > Chordata > Actinopteri > Cichliformes > Pholidichthyidae > Pholidichthys > Pholidichthys leucotaenia. Next base: position 253,123,295 of record CM035842.1, on the reverse strand, counting down.
CAAAATGCATGGAAAGTAAAGGAACCCTATTTCATTGTGTATGGGAATGTAGAAAAATTAGAATGTTTTGGGAAGAGGTGAGGGTAACAATTGAAAAAATAATTTCAAAACAAATCATATTGAATCCTAAATTGTTTTTGTTGGGTCTGTACCCAGAAAAGCATAACTTTAATAAAAGTGAAAGAGCATTCATAGACCTCAGTTTGCTTAATGCCAAAAAATGTATTGCACTACTGTGGAAAAAGACTCATAGACCAGATGTGACTCAGTGGTTAAGACAGATGTTAACAAACCTTCCACTAGAAAGAATAACATACATATTGAAATCAAAGTAAATTGTGTTTGAGAATATATGGAGACCTTTCATAGATTATGTGAAGAATTTAAACATAACTTTTGAAGAAGAAGGTGAATGATGTGTGTGGACCTTGTAAATTCCAAACTGATGAATGTATAATATGTATACTTATGTAATGGATTGCCTAGACTAAACAGAGGAGCACTGTTGATGACTTGCTTTTGTTAGTGGTTGTTAGTGTTTTTAGTTCATTTTTTTTTTTAGTACTTTAGTGTTTGATTGTTTGTGTCATGTTTGTTAAAAAAAAAAAAGGTTCAAAAAAGATATTGTGGAAAAAAAAACATGTTGTAACTGGATTAGGTCTAGAATATACAGTAAATGCAGTACCGCCAGCGAGGAAATGGAGGAAGCAGAAGCAGAATGGGATGCACAGTATATAACTTGAATGGCCAGAGTCTAAATAACAGTAAGTGCAAAAATCTTTGTGTCTTGAGTTCTAAATCTAAAGAAATGCCACACTTTAAAATGAAATAACAAAAAGGTTTGTTGAAGGTGAATGATGTGTGTGGACCTTGTAAATTCCAAACTGGTGAATATAATATGTATACTTATGTAATGGATTGCATAGACTAAACAGAGGAGCATTGTTGATGACTTGATTTTGTTGGTGGTTGTTGGTGTTTTTAGTGCATTTTTTTTGTAGTACTTTAGTGTTAGTGTTTGATTGTTTGTGTCATGTTTGTTCAAAAAAAAGGTTCAATAAAGATATTGTGGAAAAAAAAAACGGGTATGGGAGGAGTTTGGTGAGGCCATGGAACAAGACTTTCATCAAATAGGTTCATTTTGTCTTCTTTTAATTATTTATCTTTTGTTCATATGAAAGACAAAATGAACAAATAGAATATGAACATAAGATATGAACATATGAACAAAAGATAAACAAGACTTTCGGTCAGCCTCAAAGAGATTCTGGCAAACTGTCTGGCGGCTCAGGAGGGGGAAGCAGCTCCCTGTCCACACTGTGTATGGTGCGGATGGGGCGCTGTTGACTTCGACTGGGGATATCGTCGGGCGGTGGAAGGAATACTTTGAGGATCTCCTCAATCCCACTGATACGCCTTCCACAGAGGAAGCAGGGCTTGTGGACGAGGGGGATGACTCGCCTATCACAGGGGCTGAGGTCGCCAAGGTGGTTAAAAATCTCCTTGGTGGGCGGGCCATGGGGGTGGACGAAATTCGCCCTGAGTACCTCAAGGCCCTGGATGTTGTTGGGCTGTCATGGTTGACACACCTCTGCAACATTGCGTGGAGGTCAGGGGCAGTGCCTTTGGCATGGCAAACCGAGGTGGTGGTTCCTCTCTTCAAAAAAGGGGACCGAGGGTATGCTCCAACTTTAGAGGGATCACACTCCTCAGTCTCCCTGGGAAGGTCTATGCCAAGGTACTGGAGAGGAGAGTCCGGCCGTTGGTCGAACCACAGATTCAGGAGGAACAATGTGGTTTTCATCCTGGCTGTGGCACATCGGACCAGCTCTTTACCCTCTCGAGAATTCTCATATGTTTTGTGGACTTGGAGAAGGCATTTGACCACGTCCCTCGTGGTTTTTTGAGGGGGGTGCTTTAGGAGTATGGGGTATCGGGCTTGTTGTTACGAGCTATTGGGTCTTTGTACGACCGTTGTGAGAGTTTGGTTCGTATTGCCAACACTCGATTGGACTCACTCCCAGTGAGAGTTGGACTCCGCCAGGGCTGCCCTTTGTCACCGATCCTGTTCATAATTTTTATGGACAGGATTTCTAGGTGCTGCAAGGGAATGGAGGGTGTCATGCTTGGTGACCACAGGATCTCATCTCTGTTGTTTGCAGATGATGTTGTCCTGTTGGCTTCATCCAGCAATGACCTACAGCTCTTGCTGGGACGGTTTGCCGCTAAGTGTGAAGCGGCTGGGATGAGAATCAGCACCTCCAAGTCCGAATCCATGGTCCTCAGCTGGAAAAAGTTGGATTGTCCTCTCTGGGTTGGGGACAGGCTCCTGCCCCAAGTGGAGGAGTTTAAGTATCTTGGGGTCTTATTAACAAGTGAGGGGAAAATGGGAGTGAGAGATTGACAGACGGATCGGAGCAGCATCTGCAGTGATGTGGACGTTGTACCAGTCTGTTGTGGTGAAGAGGGAGCTTAGTTCTAAAGCAAAGCTGTCAATTTACCAGTCAATCTACATTCCTACTCTCACCTATGGTCATGAGCTTTGGGTAATGACCGAAAGAATGAGATTGCGGATACAAGCGGCTGAAATGAGCTTTCTCCGTAGGATTGCTAGACTCACCCTCAGAGATAGGGTGAGGAGCTCAGTCATCCGGAAGAGGCTCAGAGTAGAACTGCTGCTCCTCCACATTGAAAGGAGTCAGTTGAGGTGGTATGGGCATCTGATTAGGATGCCTCCTGGACGCCTCCCACTTGAGGTGTTTCGGGCACGTCCCACTGGGAGGAGACCCCGGGGCGGACCCAGGACTCGGTGGAGAGACTATGTCTCCCAGCTGGTCTGGGAACACCTTGGTATCCTCTCTGAAGAGCTGAAGCAGGTGGCTGGGGAGAGAGAAGTCTGGGCTTCTCTGCTTGAACTGCTGCCTCCGCAACCCAGACCTCCGGAAAAGCGGTAGAAGATGGATGGATGGATGGAAGTCAGAACAAGGTCCAATGTGTGGTGGAGATAATGGGTAGAATTTTCTACTTTCTGGGAAAACCCCATTGAGTCTAATATTGAATTCAATGCCTTATTAAGACAGTCACTATCTACATCAACATGTATATTATAATCCCCTACAATAATTAATCTGATTTCAGCACTAAATCAGCTAAAAATTCAGCAAATTCGGATAAAAACTCTGAGTAGGCCGAGGGAGGATGGTAAACTATGGCAAAGAAAATTGGGTTCAAGCCAAGAGAGCCAACATGCCCCACACTGAGGACCAGGCCCTCAAAGGAATTAAAACCTGATTTTTGCTTTACATTAACTAGTAATTTAGAATGGAAAATTGCCGCCACTCCACCCCCACGACCAGAACTGGGATTATGATAGTTTAGATAATCAGAGGGAGTTGATTCACTCAAACCAACATAATCATCTTGCCCAAGCAAAGTCTCTGTGAGGGATATTAAATCGATCTGATGATCAATTAATAGATCATGAACTAGTAGAGACTTGGGAGTTAGAGACCTAATATTTAATAAACCACATTTAATTTTTAAATTATGAGGAGGAACAGAGGCTAAATTTAGAGACTTGAGGTTTGATTTGAGTTTTACCAACATTTTGTTTAAACACTTTGGGATGTTTATGCATTATATTTTTATTAACTTTGGGGGGAGCAGAGAAAGATTCTCTAAGGGAGAAGACAGGGGCAAAGTTGGGGGATAGTGGATGAGGAGGAGCTGCAGAAAGACGTGTATTTATCAAGTTGTGTTGTATTTGTCTTGGGTTATAATATTTTGGGTAACAGGAGACAGACACAATCTCTGTAGGGTTATAAATTGAAGACTGATCCATACAGTGAGGATTATTTGGATTAATGGGATTAATATGAGAAGTGGAAACAAAAAAGGGCTGGTTGGCAAACCCAGGAACTTTGTAGTGAGTTAACGCACCAAATCCCAGTCACTGCATTAAAAAACGCTGAATGGAATAGAACAGATTGTCCCTTAAAACACGTGCACCAAGTCTATTTAGATGGATGCCATCAGGCCTCATAAGTGATGGGCAGTTCCAAAACAGGTTAAAATTGTCAACAAAACCAATGTTAGCAGAACACAACCAAGTATTAAGACTGAGAGTTCTGCTAAAATAATTGCAACCTCGTCTGAAAGGTGCCAAAGGCCCAGAAATAAACACACATCTGCCACAGTTCATAAGAGTGGACAGAAGGCTCCTGAAGTCACTCTTTAAGAACTCTGACGCTTCATCTGGGATGTTGTTGCATCCAACATGTACTATGACAGTTTTAATGTGGGGCAATTGATTTAATAGGTCAGGGGTAAGAGCCTCAATGTCAGACAGTCTAGCCCCAGGAAAAAATTTAGTCACACAGTACCTGCTTCTGATGTTCCTCATAATCGAGTCACCAATTACCAGCATCGTCTGGGGGGGCTTTGTCGGTGGTTTCTGAAGTGGCAAATAATTTTGTCGATGGTGTTGTTGTGATGGCGGGGTGATGTGCTCTCTTCTTTTTGGAGCTGGTGTGTAATTTGGCACACCTAAAGTAGTCTTAATCCAGGGTTTGTGGGATTGAGCCGCCGCTGACGGAGAAAGAGAGGGGGGAAGAGAAGGGGCGGCCACGGGCGGATGTCCAGCATCCAGGTGGGGAAAATCCTCCAGAGAAAGGATGTCAAATCTATTTTCCAAAATCAAGGGAAGAGAAGAGGCGTCTGGTCGATCGACGATGATTGCTAGCTGGTCTAACCAAGGTCCAGGGTGTGCATTGAGGATGAGAAGAACCAACCGGGGCTTTAGGTTTAGCCCTGAGTCAAAGCCAATGTCTATTGCTGTGGTCCTGGACGTCTGAAGAAACCGGAGAGGGGTGGAAGTAGACGGAGATGCACTGAACTCACCCAGGTAAGTAGCCGTCTCTGCCAACTGCGAGTCGGTTGCCAGGGCCATTGTTTGCCTGAGAATTATGGTGTCATGGTGGTCTTCAGCTTCCCGAATCTTATAGAGGTTGGAGAGTCTCACTTCCAACTCAGAAACCTTCCTAAGGAGGGACACACAGCTGATACATGTTGGGGATGGAGCCATGAC